>JANCRA010000036.1:2770485-3415474 GCA_024362935.1 Setophaga petechia
TCTTTGTCTTGCAAGGATACGAACGTCGGGCGGTGCGGGAGGACACTGGGAACAGAGGGCTCTGTCAATGTCCTCTAAACCAGATCTTCCGCTTTCCAGGAGCGGTATGTAGGGGCAAATCCGCCCTAGAGAACCGACTTCAGTCCTTGATCTGAGACTTCAGCAATATCTGGTGTTAAGAGTCATAGCGCTGGTTTCCAGGCCAGCCGAGCCTCGCATGTCTCATACCGAGCCCTGTTCAAAGCAGGAAATGGGGCACCATGTCCACCCAGCAGCCTTCGGGGACACTCCCCATTTCCCCTCCCCACCCGGCCAAGCCCATGGGATGTGGGGAGGTGCCCGCATAAGTGACCAGCGCGATCAGGTGGCGGGAGCAGAACTTTTCCCACCGCCACGAAGAAGCCTACAGGTAGCGCCAGGGCATTTCCCGGACCCAGGGGGACACCCAGCTCAGCATCACTGTACAGATACAGTCGTGTCTGTACCGCCCCAGGGTTGCCGAGCGCTGCAGGGCTCCTCTGCGGGGACATGGGCAGTGCCTCCGGCCGGGCGCTTTGGCAAACCCGCCCCGTCGGGACTATGGCTGCTTTGCAGAGGAGAGTGGAGAGGGTGAGAGCAGCAGGTGGTCACCAGCTCTCCGTCATCACGTTGGCACAGAGTAGCTTCTGCCAACAAAGGCCGATAGCGGCACAAGCTCTTTTCTGTCAGATTGTGATGGGATTAAACCTAGTCTTTCTGATAACTGACCGTAGAGTTTAGAAATCGCTCACCTGATTGTTAATTTTCACACCACGTTTTGGGCTACTGCACCCCGATGACCTCACACACGGGACAGTCACAGTGTGGAGGCCAAGCCTGAGCTCTGGAGGTTGCCTCTCTCTGTGACCCCACAAGCACAGAGTCCGCAGCAGCGGCAGAAGCACGGCTGACATGCAGACGGACAGACAGACGAACAGGCAGGGCAATAGGTGGATATGGACGTGGACCAGCTTTAGGTTAAAAACACAGACTGACAGCGTGGTTTGGGTTGAAAGGAGCCTTTAAAGAGCATCCAATCTGGGCCGTGGCATCTTCTACCAGATCAGGCAGGCCCGAGCAGTGGGTACAGCCCTCAGCCATCCCTGTTGCAGCAGGACGGCATCCCAAAAAAACCCAATTTCACTGATGTCAGCCGGGCCTGAGCAGGCAGTGGTGTCTGCCTGAGACTTGCATTTCCTCTCTCTGCCTCCCTTTCCCTCTGGGAGCCCACTCATTTGGCTAGAATCACTCAAGGAAGTTTTGGTTTTTTTTCATGGGATTTTCCACTCCCGTGTAACCCGCAGTGTTTCTAAATCCGAAAGCAAGCTGGGCACGAGAAACCTGAGGCTTGCTGCCCTTCCGTCCAAAGGGAAACCTGGGGCCAGGGCTCTCGCCACTGCCCACCACTGCCAGTCCTTGTCCCCGGCAGTTGCCACGCTGGCAGCCTCACAAGACTGGTCATTTTCTGAGTCTCCTTTATTTCCTCAGTTTCTCCCTGAAATCTTTATAAATCCCCCTTTTCCAGGGGGAGTGTCCAGGCGGGTGGAAGTCTGAGCACAATGAAACCTGAGAATTTCTGTCACTCTCTGCATATGGTCCGAAGTGCTTTAATCCCAATTAGGGGCGGCTGACACACGGTCCTATTCATCCCAATCAGCTCTTGAATACATTTGCCTAGAAATGAACTTCACAAATAGACTTTCTCCTAAATGTGCCCAACAGCAAGGAAAATCGAATTGAGTCAGGGGCTCATTCTGAGGCGATCGAGGGAGAAAAGGTATGAATTTATAAGGTACACCGAAACATTGCAATTCAGCAACAAGTTTACTGACTTTTATTTGCACCATGTCAACCGAAAGAACCAAGAGATACGGTGGGGGTTGCGGGAGAAGGGGAGTACGGTTAAAAGGCAACTTTAGACAGACTTTGAATACTTTATGCGGCAAGCTTCGCCTCCAATTGAAGTTGGGCTAAAAAGAAAAAAAATCTCAGCCCCTACACTGGAATTTTTAACGAGCACAAAACGTGTTTGGATCCGATCGGGGCTGACGCTCGCGATTAACAATACGAATACCAAATCGAGCTCCTGTCATCTGCCCGGATTCCCATAGAACCTGAATTACTATTCAAAAGCTGCTTTAATATCCCACCCGCATCTCGTCTGCGCCGCACAGCTGGTTGGGGGTCGCTCGGCCCCGCCGGTCGGCACCGCCCGCCCGCAGCACCGGGCACCGGGCACCGGGCACCGGCAGCGCCCGGCGGGGCGGCAGCGGCTGCTGCGGGCGGCGTCACGGGGGAGGAGTGGAAGTGAGGGGAAGGGAGAGAGGAGAGGAAAGAGTGGTAGAGAGAAGGGGGTTGGAGAAAGAGCGGCTGAAACTAGAGAAGGTGAGCGAGATCGAGGAAAAGATACTCGGAAATTGCAGAAGAGAAAGAAGGGGAAAGGCAGGGAACAAGGGAAGGGAAGGGAAGGGAAGGGAAGGGAAGGGAAGGGAAGGGAAGGGAAGGGAAGGGAAGGGAAGGGAAGGGAAGGGAAGGGAAGGGAAGGGAAGGGAAGGGAAGGGAAGGGAAGGGAAGGGAAGGGAAGGGAAGGGAAACAGAGAAAAGGGAGGGGAGGGAAATGGAGAAAAGGATAAAAATTTTATTTAAAAATGAAAGAAAGAAAAAGAGAAGAAAAAAAAAAAAGGCAAAAAGAAAGAGACGTTCAGACCATATTGGTCTCTTCGGTTTGAAGTGGATTTCCGTGTTTCAGGGTCTCAGCAAGCCTCCTCCCTGCCCTCTGCCCCGTGCCTTGCATCCCTATCCACCTGCCGCGGAATCTCGGGCCTGCTCAGGCAGGGCCGGGAGCCTCGGACCGTCCCGTCCCGCGTCCCGGGAAGGGCAGCCCTGCCGGGGCAAAGCCATTTGGGAAAAAGGTCACCCCGGGAGCCGCCGGCTGGGCCGCCCCGCCGGAGTATGGCCTGCTGAATGAACTTGCAGCATTTTGTTCCAGCCTCCGCTGCGATGCTCTGCGGCATAATGAGCCAGGCCCTGTATACAGGCATTCATGCTGGTCTGAATGTGGTGTTGAACCTTCTCTGTGCCGGAGCGGTTTGATGGTTTGAATGGAGCTCCCTGGTGGGACATTGCTCTCTGCAACTGTGCCTCTTTGGATGACTGTTGTTCCTTAACATTCATGCCTCATTATGGGGCAACCTGTTAAATCAGGGAGAACAGTGTGCCAAAGTGTTACTCAGGGGCACCGGCAGTTCAGCGGTGGGCATAAATAAGGGCCGCCAAGGAAAATAACTTTCATCACATCTCTGGGCAAAAGTGATCTCTCTTTAATGGTGCCTCTAGTAGCCCGGTTTAAGTATATAAAGAGCGATAGTGGAATGTTTTGATTGAATCTAAACATTGTCTTTGAATAAAGCTGAAACCATGTAATTAATGTGTCTTTTTAATAAGGGACAATACGGTCGTTCAAGCTATTTAATTTCATTTAATTTTCCATCCCATTTGCTCCAAAGGCTGCTTTTACTTTTAACACCCGGCCTTTCATGCTGCATCTTGCTCCAGTGGGCACATTAGATCGGTTTCACCCTTCCTTTTTAGGGAAGGAAAAATAAAAGAAAATGTGGTTCCTTTCCTCTTTTGTGGACAATTTATTTCACTTGGGGAACTTCAACTTTGAGCCACAGGACAGAATAAAAATTGGGGAACTGGTGTGAATGCTTCCAGAGCAAGGGCTTTTCTTTTCTGAGTGGATGGGAACCAGCCACAATCGGCTATATTAATAAATAACTTTCCTCACAGTCGGCCTTTACATGGTCCTATTGATAAAATTGTTCGCGTGTCGTTCACGCTTTTTGACTCATTAAGGCCTGGGAGGGAGCGGCTCCCGAGGCGGAGCAGTAGGGTACCTTGGTCGCCTTAAAGGCCCTCTCTCTACCTCTGCGACTCGCGGAATTTGAAGCCGGTGTCATCCTCAAGTGGCCAGGCCAGAGGTTACAGGGACATGTTCATGGCTTAAATTTATTGCTCTCAACTTCTTGTTTATCCTTTTTCCCCCATTCATACCGCTGATCAAAGGGGTCATCTTCAGTTCCCCACATCCTCTCCCCCCTCCTCTTCCCAACCCTGCCGAAGTGAAAACGAACCCATCCGTGCTCCCGGGACAGTCCCTGGCGTTGCACCCCGGAGAGAAGCGATCAATGGTCGCTGATGCCGCAGGGTGAATGCACGGGGTGGGGCAGGCGCGACATTTATCTCTCGCGCTCACCAATACGGACCAGTACTGAAAATCCACTCACAGCCTACGCGGGCTCGGTGCCGGCCAGCAGCCCCCGGAGCGGGCGGTGGCAGCGCCCCGTCCCGTCCTTGTCCCCGTCCCTTCCCCGTGCCGCCCGTCCGAGGGAGCTCCGCGCCTGCGGGCAGCGCCAAGGGCGGGACGGGCCGCCCCGAGCAGCCCTCGGGAGCCCAAAACTCCGCCGCTCTGCAGCGGCGCTGACACTCCAGGGCTCGCCCCGGCCGTGGCAGCGGCCCCGGTGCCCCGGGAAGGTGGCGGCGGCACCGGGCGGGCTGGCAGCGCTCTGCAGCGGCGGGCGCGCAGCGAGCGGGGCCAGCCAGGGCAAATATCATCGCAGCAGCCGCAGTGACTTGCTGGGCTGAGCTTTCAGTGCTTTCCGGCGCGGTGAGGGGCAGGGAGAGAGGAAATAAGAATTTTGCGACGGTCAGCTGGCGAGAGGTGCCGGTTCAAAATCGCTCCCCGTGTGCGTCCCTGTGGCCTTTGCTCTCACAGTGCCACTCGCGACGGCGGCGAACAAATACAGAGTAAAGCTCCCACACACAACCACATAGAAAGCGACGTGCCAAGGTTTGTCTTGCAGAAAGCGGGTTACTTGAGAAGAGCCCGCTCAGTTACCTGGCATCTGTCGGCACATGTACCTCTAAGCGTAGCTTTTTGGCTTTCCTCTTGAAATTTATTAGGGCTGACTATTACAAAAACGCCACGGGGGAAAAAAAAGGAAAAAAAATAAAAGAAAAAATAGGAAAAAATAAAGGGCTCCATCTCTGCCATTGTTTCCGAAAGCAGTGGATAAAATCTCATGTGCAACTTTGCAACTTCTCCAAAAGAGAAAGGTTTAGAAATCTTCTTTTTGGAGTGTTATGAGGCATGGAGCAGAGAAAACCCATCAGCAAGAATTAGATGGAAGTATAAAAGCGAAAGTGGAAGATTGAATTTGTTAGTGTCCCTCTTGGTCTGACAGGCACATCTGAACTGTTATACACTTAAGGAAAAAAGTCACATACTTTTCCTTGTCAGCTCCCGGAAAATTCCTAGGACATTTTTCCAGCCTGAATTATAAGATGACTTAATCCAAGCACTTCGTTGTATCTTAATTAAAATATTTATGCGAAGAGGAGGAACATAGGCGCACACTCTGTTCAAATATCTTTGTTCTGACTTTATTTACAGTTGCTTTTTGCAGGTACTACCTCCTAAAGCGGTTTCGGTACAAGAGATTTAGTGTGTGGGCGAGGAACTTGTGGATGTATTAAAGGAGGAATCCAGCTGCACATTGTTTGCTAGATATCTGTATTATCTGCTGGCCGTGCCTGCCTGTTTCCTGGTGGCTGTATGTCTCTATTTCCTCCTGTCTCTATTTCTTAATCACACGAACCACAGACACAGCTTCCCCAGCGCTTGCAGGTGCAGCGGTTTGTGTTTTACAAGGGCTACGGCGGCTCATATTTTGTGCTATTCATCCTCCTTAAGGATCAAAGCTCTTCTGAAACAGATTACTGGCCTGAAACCAAACCACTGAAATGGTAATATGGTCGTTCTTAAAAAAAAAGTGTAGGTATTTTCTGGTGTTTTCCCATCAAGTACCTGCCCAATTTCTGTATGGCACACGCCGGGAATCAATAGAAGTTAACAAGTCCTCAAAACATTCCCCATCTCTTTGTTTAATCTCCTTTACAATAAAGCCAAGGGAAGAGAATTAAAAATCTTTGAAGTATATTAAACCTCAAAAGGCTCAGCCAAGTAGACTTAAAATAGTCACTTATTTTCCAAAACTGGTTTGTCGAGGAACAATAAAAGGAAGTAAAATTTATGGAGAAATTATACAGTGGATTTGTCACTTAAAATATCGTAACTGTCTCGGGGACAATACCCCATGCTGAGGATTAATGGTCCCTCCAGACCTTTGATTCACCAGCGCCTTTTCTTTGCCCTTGACAAATTGGATTTTTAGGAATGGGAAGGTCGCCTGGCCCATTGTCTGCCAGCCATTCACTCCGCCTGATTATGCAGGAGGGTTAGGGAAAGGCTCCATGTGACCCTCTTGGATGGGACTCCGCAGCTGCTCGAGGAGCCAAACTCTCTCACCAAACTCTGCGCCCCAGAGCATCCCCCTGCCAAGGGGTACCCCTCCTGCTCCCGTTGAAAAGCCGGCGTCCTCACAGCGCCGCGTCACTCTGCGGGCGGAGATACGCCTGTGCTCATCCTCCCGCCGCCTGCCGCTGTCACTCCGGCCCCCTTAAGTAGTTGGGGTTCCCGAGCGCTCACACCCAGCGGCAGCGATGCAAACCAGCAGGGCTCCGGCCATCAGCGTCAGCGCGGAGAGCTGCATCCCGGCTGGGCTGCGCCTGGGTCCTGTGCCGGGCACCTTCAAACTGGGCAAGTACCTGTCAGACCGCAAGGAGCCAGGACCCAAAAAAAAGGTATTTTCCTACGGTCGCTCCTGCAGCGCTGGACTTTGATTATTCGTTGACTCGGGGGAAGCCGGCTTTGGGAGAAGAGGCTGCTCTTCCCCCGTCTCTCTTCGATCCTCCCTTCTTAGAGAGAGCCAGGAAAGCAAAGGGAAGCGTTTCCAGAACGTCCTGAGATGTCTCCCCGTGGTTTTGCCAGGAGAGCCTGCCCGTTCGTGCCCTCTCCCCCTCCTCCCCAGTGCCGGGGCCCCCAGCCCGGCCGGCCTCCGGGGCGAGGCCAGAGGACACGGGGGCTCTCCCGGAGGAGTGGACGCTCCCCCGCCTTGGACAGAGACGTGCTGGAAGCGTCGCCTGAGCTCCGTGCCCGATGTCGGAGGGCCCTGGTCCCACCACCCAGCCCCTGCCCCCCAGGGCTCCACTCCCTGGGGCATTGCCCCTTTCCCTGGCGGAGCCGGGACGTGCCACGGCCGGCTCCTCGCTCCTGGAGCCCCGGCGAGGCGAGGGCACAAGGCTGTCACAGTCCCCGGGTTTGGCCCGGGAAGGAGCAGGGCAGAGGCAGATACACCGATTTATTTCTGCGTTTGGCTCGGGTTCGTGCCCCCCAATCCCTCTTCCCGGCCGCGAGTCCTTTGGCTTGGGCCTGAAGGGAGTGTGGGGCGAGAGGACGGACCAGGGCTACCCCGGAGACGGCGCCGGGGTGCAGGTCGCAGGTGTCGGGGCAGCCCAGGGCAGCTCGACTTTCCCCCAGAGCCTCGGGGGTTCTCCTCCCCTGGAGCCGCAATCAACCCGCACAGCCGGAGCGGCTGCCGGCTCCGGGGTCAGCCCGTGTCCGAGCGAAGGAGCGAGGAGGAGGAGGCCAAGGGCTCTCACCCCGTCCATCAGGCTCTTCAGGGGGCTGCGGATGAGACCCCTCCTTTCGCCCCCCGGGCAGCCGCGGCTCACGCGTTCCGCTCTGATTTTTAATGCACTTTAATTGTTTTTAAACGCTCTGCCAGCCCACTCAAATTTATTTCTCATCTGGCTCCCTTGGTTTCTCGCTTTAGACTGCTTTGTTCCGATGACTTTTATTGCACGGTCATTCAGGGAATGGGCACTTCATTTTCTCTTTGTATGGGCAAGCAGATTATGAAGTATGGGGCTACAGGGACTTTGTAGCGAAGCAGAATCTTCCCCCCTCTCCCCCTCCCCATCTCCCGACAAGTCCTGCATGTCGCAATGGTTTTGCACGGACTTAGAGACAAAAAGAAAAAGAAAATTAAAATCGTACCTGGGTATTTAATATAGCTTTAAGCGAAATGTAACAGCTGCAACTGGACAAGGTGCGTTTGGATCAATGCTACCCAAGGGGAAAATCCCCGTTTCCCGTCTCCGGGCACGGTTTCTTCCATCCTTACGCGGCAGAGCTGCAATCCCCGCTAGGGCAGCCGCATCTCTCCCAAGGCACCTGTGAGCCGGGGACCGTCCTACCCAAAGGTGGGCGAGGATGGAAGCGTTAAAGAGGCGGCAAAAGGAGATGCTCTCGCTGGCTGCTTACAGCTGCGATGCTCAGCCCCCTGCCTAGTGTGGGGAAGCGGCTCGACTGGCCAGGCAGAGCGGGCAGGCAGGCAAGGGGACGGGTAAGCTTTTTGCTCTTTTTGTGTTTCGTTTCACGTGAAAATGACAGCAGTGCCGCCTGTTTTCCAGGTGCGGATGGTCAGAGGGGAATTAGTGGATGAAGCCGGGAGCTCGGCTCTGGAATGGATAGGGTTAATCCGAGCTGCCCGAAACTCCCAAGAGCAGACCCTGGAGGCTGTTGCGGATCTGCCAGGAGGACAGGTACCCCACTCGCGGTTTCGGGCTGGCATGGCACCTCTCTCCGCCACCTGCCTCCCCTCTCAAGCCTCCTGAAGAAGTTTCCTTTCTTCCCTCTCCAGATTTTCTACCGGGCGCTGCGAGATGTCCAGCCGGGAGAGGAGCTTACCGTCTGGTACTCCAACCCTCTGGCGCAGTGGTTTGACATCCCCGTCACGGCCACGCCGACGCACGACGAGAAAGGTACAGATGCGGGCACTCATTTCAGAGCAACCAAATTAAATGAAACAAAACAAAACAAACCCTCTTTAGCTGACACATTTGACGGGATCTCAAACTGCGGTAGGCAAACGTGGGCCCTCAGAAAAATAAATGCCAGTACAGCTGCCGTGAATTTAACCCACCACCCTTTAAACTAAGGCTCCATCTGCTAACATTTAAAGGGTGATCTATTAACTCGGTAACGTATGGAAAGGCCCCCGTGCGTCGAGTTGTTCCGTCATCGGGCCGATTTAATGATTCGTTGATAGGCAAATGGGGTTTCTGTGAAACATCGCTATAGTTGGTATGCGAGGCAGCAAATCGGCTCAGCTCAGCTCACCCGATGCTGTTTCTAAAAACATCGGGTTTACCTTCCGTTCTCAGACTTTCAGAGAATCTTCTCAGGTTCTCTTGCGGGTAGATTCAAATAGTAAAGCCAAAACTGGGCAGTGCTGGGCAGTCCCTGTAAATTAGAATACATTAGGAAAAAGGTTAAGTCGGCGTCAAAACACCCTGAGATCAGGATATGCAAAGATGTTGGGAAGGGGAAGACACCCGTCTGGGACGGATTGTTTCAATCCGCAAGCCTATTCTTAGCTGGAGTTACACTGGTGTTAACAAAATAGTAAGGTGGCAGCACATTCAAAAAAGGCCAGGGAAAAAAAAGACGGAACACTTCAGCGTTCACTTGTCGGGCTTCTCTGTCGGCGGCCACCCCCTTCCGCTGGTCCCGGTTCGGGCGCTCCCTGGGGCGTCGGTGGCGGCAGCTGCCTGTGGGCACTGCCCTCGGGCTGAGCCCGCTCCGCGGGAGATGAGGGAACCCCAGCCGCTCCTGCTTGACTCAGAAGATCCTTCAGCTTGGCAGTGTCCCCAGGAACGGAGAGAGCGCACGATCCGGGCAGGAGCTGCCCCCTCACCCGTCACGGCTGGCCGCTCCGCAAGGTGACCAGGGTCCGTCCCGAAGGGATGGCTGCGGGAAGGCCAGGCTCTGGCTATTGTATCACATCGTGCAAGAGCCCAAATCCCTCCTTGTACGAAAACTACACCCAGAAAAGAAACTCTTGGTCACATTTCTGTCCCCGCCACGTCGAAGAGCAGTGAGGCCATGGATCTGCCAAGGGTCGCCCCTCGAAAAGCCTGGCGAAGTTCCGGTAGCAAAGACGACACGCGGCTGTGTTGCGCCCCACTCCTCTCCAGCAGCCCTTGCTGCGGATGGGTACCAGTGCTACTCGGGGAAAAATGAAAGAGAGCTCAGATCTGCAAGAGGCTTCCAGCGTGCGGCATCTTCCTCGCCCCGTCGAAGCAAGGCTGATTTGCAAAGTGACCCTACGGATCTGCTGTGTCTTAGGTCCCACAGTTCCCCAACTGATTAATACACACTCAGAAAAAGTGTATCAGCATGCTGAAGTGCTCTTCTTTTAATGATCATATGCTGAAAAAAAAGCCGAAAAATCAAACTACACTCCCAAACTCCCACCAACTGAAAAATGACAGTGGAAGAAACTCGGAGAATTTTTTTTTAAAAGCACAAAACGAAAGAACCTAACCAAATCAAAAAAATTGGAATTCTTCTGTGTTTGACCCCTTTAATTTGGCTCACCGTGGTGAGAAAGGTGGCTTTGGGTGGGAAGGTGTGATAGGTTGGTTGTTTTTTTTTTTTTTGTTTCTTGTTTTTTGTTTTTTTTTTTTTTTTTGGTTGTTGTTTGTTTTGTTTTGGTTTGGTTTTTTTTTTAATCTTTCCCCTGGAGCCGTTCTTGTTGAACTAGAGCTGAGCCGCGGAAACACCGAGCCGGGCTCAGTGGCGGTCGGGAGCCAGTCCCGACCATCTTTTGCCGAGGACATCAGGGCCGACCGGCGCCGCTGAAGAGACCTGCATAGGCAAACGAAGATAGTGGAAGGGAATCCGTGGGGTCCGTGGCCGTATTCCTTTCCATCCGCACCGCTCCTTTACCCTTTTTCCCGTGCACGGCAGTGGAATTGCCACTATGATTCCTCCTCCCGTGGCCGCTGCCTCTCTGGGGCCCAGACAGACACAGTCCCGTCTCTTTGCCTCCTCGACGGGGCGAAAAAGAGCTCCCAATGCCTTCACAATGCTGCAGATCCCGGGGCTGCCTCTCCACGGCTAGCGAGGAAAGGCTGCCCACGACGGCGAGATACACGCAACAGCGTGTGATGCTTCCACGCGAGCTGGCACACGAGTTTCCCGCGGAGAGCGAAGATTCCATTTTCCATCCGCAGCGGACATCGACTGATCCCTGTCAAAAGCCGGTGACAGGGAGGCTGGTCACGGCCATATCATCCACCTCGGAGACCCGCCCCTCCCGGGTGCCCCGACAGACGAGGGGCACGATGCAAGGTTTCACCTCTGTCCTCCCCCACGGGATTCCCTGAAATGTGAGGAGTTGCCCCCAAGAGCTGCTCTCATTTCCGTGCGGCGCTTGGCCTCACCTTAGGTGTTGAGTGCCTGAAATTGAGGGTCAGCTGGGGACGGTCAGGGTGGGCAAGAGCCGAAAGGGAAATTCAGGGGCTTATCAGCATAGTTTGGTGACTGGGAGAAACGAGAGAGAAGAGAAAGATGAGTACAAAGAGACAGAAAAAGAGAAGAAAAGAAAGGAGAGAATGAAGAGGGGAAGAGAAAAGGAAAGGGGAAAGTGGAGGAAGGAAGGAAGGAAGGAAGGAAGGAAGGAAGGAAGGAAGGAAGGAAGGAAGGAAGGAAGGAAGGAAGGAAGGAAGGAAGGAAGGAAGGAAGGAAGGAAGGAAGGAAGGAAGGAAGGAAGGAAGGAAGGAAGGAAGGAAGGAAGGAAGGAAGGAAGGAAGGAAGGAAGGAAGGAAGGAAGGAAGGAAGGAAGGAAGGAAGGAAGGAAGGAAGGAAGGAAGGAAGGAAGGAAGGAAGGAAGGAAGGAAGGAAGGAAGGAAGGAAGGAAGGAAGGAAGGATTGCTAGACAGACAGGTGGCCACAGAGGCAGCGTTTCACCTTCGGGGCTGGGGAGATGGTCCTCCTTGGGAGTACCCTCCTGGCAAGCAAGGCCAGGAGAAGGAAAGCGGAGTCTGAGCCTCTGCGGTGTCGGGCAGCCGCCACAGCCGCGGCCACCGAGGTTTGTTCCGCTTGAGAGAAGTCGAAATGGGACGGGGTACAAAGGGCATTGTCCTCTGAAAGGGAACGATTACATATGGCCCATACATATCGGATATTGTCTCGCCGCGTAATGAGGGGCTCACGATCATTAGATTGGCCTTTGTTCGGTGCAGCCGACTCCCTGACATACGCTACCTCCTCTGCAAACGCCAACAGATGGGCCCTCCGACAGACGACTCGCGGCAGCAGCTGCTCCCCCCGGCCCTACGGCGCCCCGCTCGCGGGAGCTCAGCCCGGACCGCGCAGCGCCCGCGCCGCTCCGCTCCGCGGCACAGCATGGCGGGGGCGGGACGAGGCGGAGGGAGCGCGGGGAGGCGCGGGGATGCGCGGCCGCCGCTGACGGGTCCCTCCGCTTGCCTCCGCAGGGGAGGAGAGGTACATCTGCTGGTACTGCTGGAGGACCTTCAAATACCCCAACAGCCTCAAGGCCCACGTCCACTTCCACTGCGCTCTGAGCCACGGCCGGCCCTTCCTCCATCACGACCACGGCCGGCCCGCTGCCACCGCCTTCGGCCTACCCCCCAAGGAGCTGCCGGCCGCCTCGCTGCGCGGCCACCCGCCGCCCGGCTGCGGCCCTCGGGAGGCCGTCAAGCGGGAGGCCGTCGTCGCCTCCCCGCCGCTCGCCAAGCCGGCGCTGCCCAAGCGGGCGGCGGGCAAGGAGGAGCAGGAGCGCGCCCTGGACATGAGCGTGGGGGCCGCCCGCGGGCCGGGGCCGCTGCTGGGGCCGGCGGGCGCCAACGGGCTGGCGCTGTGCCCTGGGGCGCGCTCGGCCTTCCGCCCCGCCGGGTCGCTGCGGGAAGAGGCGCGGGGCGCCGCCGCCCTCGGCTTCTCCAAACTGCTGGGGGGACTGAAGGCGGGACGCGCCGCCGCCGAGGCGCCGCCAAAGTGCGGAGCGCTGCCGGGTGAGGCCACCCCGCAGGCGGCAGCGGCGGGGCTGGCTTGCGGCGGCGGGCTGCGCGCCTTCCCGCTGCTGTCGCCGCTGGAGGAGGCCTCGGCCTTCCGGCAGGTGGAGCGGGGGCTCCCTGCGGCCGCGCTGCCGCCCGCCCGCTACCCACCGCTGCCCGGCGGGGCCCTGGAGCGCTTCGCGCTGCCGCCCTTCGAGGGGCTGAAGGCGTACGCGGGAGAGTGCGGGCTGCCGGTGATGCCGCTCACCGTCTACAACGGGGAGCTGCTCTACGGGGCCGCGCCCTACTACCCGCTGAAGCTGCACCTCGGCGGCCTCCTGAAGTACCCCGAGTCGGTGTCGTACTTCGCGGGGCCGGCGGCGGGTCTGCACGCCGCGGAGCTGGGATCACTGGCCAGCATCGACCGGGAGATCGCCATGCACACGCAGCAGCTCTCCGAGCTGGCGGCCGAGAAAGGCCGAGGGAGGCTAGAGACGCTGCCGGCGGGGGCGGCCGGGGCGGCCGGAGGGAAGCCCAAGACCGGGCACCTGTGCCTGTACTGCGGGAAGCTGTACTCCCGCAAGTACGGGCTGAAGATCCACATGCGGACTCACACCGGCTACAAGCCGCTCAAGTGCAAGGTCTGCCTGCGGCCCTTCGGGGACCCCAGCAACCTCAACAAACACATCCGCCTGCACGCCGAGGGCAACACGCCCTACCGCTGCGAGTACTGCGGCAAGGTGCTGGTGCGACGCCGCGACCTGGAGCGGCACGTCAAATCCCGGCACCCGGGGCAGAGCCTCGGCAAGGCGGCCGAGGACAAGAGTGACTCTGGCTATGCGCAGCCCGAGCAGGAGCAAAAGACTGATAACGAGAGCGATGTGGATGTCTGCTTCACCGACGACCAGAGCGACCCGGAGAGCGGCAGCCGGCACCGCGAGCAGTGATGCGGGAGGCGGGCGGGGCGGGGCGGGGGTGAGGGCAGCGCTGCAGCCCCCCTCCCAGTACTCTGGGCTCCCGGGGCGGTCCCACGCGAGGCCGCGTCGCGGAGGAGCGCAAGCTGGCGGGCAGAGCCTCCGGCGGGGCGGGCAGGGGTGCGCGGGCGTCCCCGGGTTCCTTCCACGGCGTCGCCCCCGGCGCTGCAGCTGCGGTGCCGGGACAGGAGCAGGAGGGCGAAACCCTGGCGGGCCCGGGATCCCGCTGGGCAGGCACCGCATCCCGACAGGAGCCCGCATTTCAGTGGCCATATATTTTTATTGTAACTTTGTGTCGAGAAAATTGTGCCTTTTGGAAACGATTTTTTTTCTATGCGCTCTCCCATCACTTGCTCCAGCAGTCTGAGCCGTGGGGCTCAGCAGCAGACCCGGGTCTGCATGCGCCTCTGGCACCTGTACACTTTATTTGACACCTCACCTGTGCTTGCTCGGGTCCTAATAAAGCAATACCAATAGCTTTTTGGAAAGACAGAAAAAAACAGGCAACAAAATGCCACTTTTGCAGCATGGAAGAGATTCGCATAACAGGTGCACCATTTGATCAAATTGCAATTATTTATAGCAGATAATATTTGAGTAACAAATGTAAAATAAATATTGAAAAGCATGACTCTAAAAGCACGCACTATATAATTTTAAAGGAAATACACTCTCTGTTTGGTAGAATACAAATGTGGTGTATGTTTGTTTTCTAATGAACGATGTACAGTGGATACAGTATTTTGGTCTTGGTTCCAGTTTGTCATGCGATTTTTTAAAAAAAGAAATAAAGTTACTGACAAACTACTGTTTGCCTAGTTGTTCGTTGAGGTGCTGTCAGCAGGATCTCGTGTTTCTTCAGAACGCTTCTGAAGACTGGAACCTCAGACCCATCTATATACAGTGTCTTTGGGTCACGCTCTTAACATTATGCCTCTGAATAATATGTCGCCTTAGCATTTTCCTTCTCTCAGAGAAACAAAAGGGCAAAAATCCCATATCCAATCTGTTCTTCTCTATGCCTAGGATTTTTTAATTTTTTTTTTCCTATTTCGTTTTGCACAGGGCGAATGCAAAGCTGTTAGAGGCTGGACATTATTAGTCTGTTTTTATCCGTTTGCACTCGGTCAAAAGTGCCACTTTTGCAAACACTTTTCTTTAGAATCGTTACTTTTATTTGAGGGAAAAATCTTCTTATTCTTTGGTATGAAAAACCTGAAACGAGTTCAACTTAAAAAAAAAAGAAAGACTGTCAGAAAATTCTGTTTCCCCTGGCAGCTCCTCCAACCCACCAGGCAAAAGGATGTAACACTGCCGACTGTGACCCGCCAGCTGTGACCCGCCAGCTGTGCGGGTCTGCCCGCTCAGGTCCGAGCTGGAGCTCTCCGTGTGTCCTCGGGCAGGCGGAGTCAGGAGGGAGCCCCGCTTTTTGGTTTGGCGCAGCTCACTACCCTGAAGCAGAGGGTAAATCTCTTTGATTGCTTGATACACTTAGAAGACTGTGAGGATCGAGCCCTGTTTCAGTCCGGGGTGTAGGCGATGCAATATAAAATACAAACAAATTACTTTCAGTATCTGTGAGAATTTCAGACACAAAACTGATCCTTCGTTTGCCCACTTAAGGCTATACCGTGCTTGACAGCAATAGGAAGCGGGAATTCAAATGCAAATCTTGAATTTCCTTTAAAGGTTTGACGCTGTAGCGTTGTTTGTTTGTCGGCTTTTTTTATTCCTTTTTTTCTCTTTGTTTCCCCCCCCTCGCCTCACCCCCCTTATTAGGGCTTGTGCACCCACTTATTCGATTCATTTTACCCCAAGACACAAATTGTCTTTCTGACATGAAAATAAATGGAAAGCCCTTTCCTGCAAAGAGGGGGATCTTTATAATCTCTTGGCAGAGCTGGAAATCCTGTTGTCATTCATAGTAGGACCTAGAATATCGCCTGCCTGTTCTTTCAATATATTTGTCTGCTGCTTTCCCAAAGGAAGGCACCCACCGTGGAGCTGCTGTCGGGGAGGGACGCACCACCATGTGTGCTGCGAGGTCGTGGAAAGGGTATAATAATTCAACTGTGATACGGGAAATATTTTAATGTCTGTAGAGTTTGTGAGTTTTGATAGAAGTGTTCCATCAAATCGTAATACTTGGGCCGCTCTCACAAAAAAAAAAAAAAACCAAAAAAAACCCACCAAAACAAACCAACCAACCAACCAACCAAACAAACAAAAAAAAAACAACAAAAAAAGGAAGGTGCTACAATTTGTGGGAATTAATGGTCTGTATATATAATAATCAGTATTAGAGTTAAGAAAAACCCCAAAACTGAACTAAACTGAACAGCCTCAAATAACCAAAAACCGAGGGGAAAAAAAAAAAAAAAGAAAGAGTATATGGTTTATCTGCTTTTTTTTTTTTTTTTTTTTTTTTTCATTGCTATGCAGCGGTTAAATCGAAATACAAAGTACAGGCGGAGACACATGGAGAAATTCTGCCCCAGTCACTTTTAGGGCCCCATTCCTGCGAAGTTCCTAGCGAAGCCGCACCCTCTGGCACGGGTCTGCGGGCGAGCCCCGGTGCCCGGCCCGGGGTGCAGCGGCCTGGGGTGCAGGGGCCCGGGGTGCAGGGTCCCGGGGTGCAGCGGCCCGGGGTGCAGTGGCTCGGGGTGCAGGGTCCCGGGGTGCAGGGGCCCGGGGTGCAGGGTCCCGGGGTGCAGGTGCTCGGGGTGCAGGGGCCCGGGGTGCAGGGTCCCGGGGTGCAGGGTCCCGGGGTGCAGGTGCTCGGGGTGCAGGGGCCCGGTGTGCAGCGGCCCGGGGTGCAGGGGCTCGGGGTGCAGGGGCCCGGGGTGCAGCGGCCCGGGGTGCAGGGGCTCGGGGTGCAGAGACCCGGGGTGCAGGGTCCCGGGGTGCAGGGTCCCGGGGTGCAGGGCCCGGGGCGCAGAGTCCCAGGGTGCAGGGCCCGCCGGGAGCTCCCGCCGCCCCGAGCGGCCTCCGACCCGGCACGACTGCCCCTCGTGAGGAGCGCCTCCTGCTCGGCGTTATTGTTAGTTACTCTCCGCGTTAAACTCTATTTTATTAAATTTTACCACATTTTGGGTTGTTTCATTCAATTGTGATTTATTTTGTTTCATTGTCGCTGTCAGGCCAGGGATGAGGCGGCAACGTTCTCCCGAAACCTCATTGACCTGGAAGCTCGGGGAGCAAGCAGCGCAAGGGAAAGCAGCGTTTCAGGCGGGTCAGCAGCCGCAGCCCCGGGGTTCCGGCGGGCCCCTCTCTCCTCGGGATGGAGGTCATGGATCAGCGGGGGCAGATCTCCGGCTCCCGCTGCTCTCCCTTCCGCGGGGCGCGCTGAGGATCCCGGCCGCCACCGCCGCTCCCTCCCGGAGCCCCGGCCTGCGCTGCCAACGCGGGTGCTGATTGGTTGAGCCCCACGGCGGCCCGCGCTCCTATTGGCCGGTCCGCGCGGCGGCGGCGCTGAGGGCGGTGCGGGCGCCGCGCCGGGAGCGGCTGCGGGAAGGGTCGGGATCGCCCCGTGGCTGCGGGAAATGTCCCCCGGCTGCGGGAAGTGAAATGCCCCCCGTGGGCTCGTGGGCCTGCGGCCGGGCCGATTGCAGCTCCTGGGCTCATTGCCGGTCACGGCGGTACCGCGTCCTTCGGTTTCCCGCGCAAATTTGGGTCTGGAGGGAGGTGAGCAAAGTTCAAGTCGCAGGGTCGGCGCGGAGCTGGTGCCAGCAAGCCTGGGCACGATACCCGCTGGATTTTGTGTACTTAGCGCCTCTAGGTCTACCATTGCTTCTGGCTGGCTACCATTTGAAGCTAGGGAAAAAAACCAAAACCTCACAGGTTTTACCTTCTGAATTTGTAATTATTGATAGCTGCAGTAAAGCAGGCATGCCTCTGCAATTTTATAATAAAGAAGAAAATAATTAACCACATTTACAGGAAAAAATGTGGGAAATGTAGGCAGAAAGAATGATGCTAAGACTGAAGAAAGATTAACTCCTTTAAAATATTACTCATTGAGATGCTTGTCAAGGCCCATAGACATTAAATGACCAGATTTCGCTATTTTCTTTTCTACGGGAGGACTCAGTTTTTTTGAATCAAGTTGAACAGGGAATAATGAAGGGTGCATTTTGTGAGTGAAGAATAGAACATTATTTGCTGCTTGGAAGTCAAGAGGCAAGAAGAATAAATAAATTGAGATGGCTTTTGGACATTATTAGAAACTAGTCTAGGCATTTTGCAAACTGGTCTTTCAGTTTTCCAAAGATTCACACTCGACCTCAGCTATTATTGCAAAAGCAATCGATTTCAGTAACATCCCATTTTTAAAATTTGGGAAGCAGTTTTGATGATTATTGTCTTGCCCTGTATTAGCTTCTTCCTAGAACCACCATCAAGAAATCTGGATGCATCTGGCAGGGGGTGCAAAGAATTGCCAAGAAGTAGATTGTAGGGATCTTGAAGGTAACTTTGGTTTTCAACCAAACTTGCTTTTGGCACAAAGCTCTGTCATGTATCTTACTAGTTAATGCTGTAATTACTGTTGTATCCATTGCCTGAGGATGCACATGGGAGATGAATGGTGCCCTGCGTGACCAAGATGAGGGCAGGGTCTCACAGACCAGGGGTCTAAGTCTTACTCTTGTAAACTTGCTAAATGGGTTTGAACATAGCCTTGAGTTTATAGTTTTAAACAACCCTTAAAATGACCTGAGTTTGCAAAGGTGTTGAACACTTGCTATCTCCAATGAAGTTAGTGGGACTGATTTAAAATCTGCCAGGGTCTTTGACATGTAAGTGAGATAGATGTAGTCTGCTCTAATGCAAGCGAGTTTAGATTTTAAACTGATTGATACTACAAAACTCAGGGAGTACTTGATCACTTTTAACAAGGAAATGGCTCTATACACTTAGAGGAATATAGTTTCAAAGACTTTTGTTTTGAACTCATGTTTTAAATCCACACACATGCGATTTGATCAGAAAGGTCAGCTGAAAACGCATGTTTTTAAGGGTCCCTTTCTATGGCTGCAACATTGGTGTTGCAAATAAAGGATTTATTGATCCAGAAAAGCCTATGAGTTTGTTTGGGTACATTTATGCTGAAGTTATTTCTAGGGAATTTTTTTTTTCACTAGAAGTTATGTGCTTGGAAGTACATTTTGAAATGGTCACTGTGTTTTTAAGCTGTACTTACAATATAGAAAAGACTCCCCACACTTGCATCTGAGGAAGTGAGCAGCAAGGCTTGGATTTATACTTCCTATGTGCGAGGGAGACATGAGGATGGGAGAAAAGCTAACTGCACTTGGCTTCAGGTCAGAGAATGATGAAGATCAAGAATTCTGTCTGAAAAGAGCAATTCTACACTTGACTGTGAGCAGTTACTTTCTGAATTTTCACCTGAAAGTAAAGTTCAGCATGTCAAGGTCATGTTCAAGCTCACTGGAGTTCACTGGACCATAACAGATAAAATCTACAAGCAACAAAAACGCTTTCAGGTATATTCAAAGTCAATCCAATGAGGAATGATTCCCTACAGCATATGTAATGCTATAAACTTGTATTTTACAAGAAACAGGAGAAAGTTTCTTAACAACTGTAAAAATCTGTAGCTGAGGAAACAGATCACTAGATCTGAGGTGTATATTCATCTGTGTGTAAAGCTGATATTCTGAAATGTTACGGAAAGCTATGAGCAAAATTCCTAAGTTTTTTATGTAGATTTGCATGTGAGTGTGGCTTTTTGATGTTTACATTTTGATTTTTTAATCTGTGCTGTTTGGAACGCATTATCCTGTTTCAAGGATAATGAAAGGGCATGCATTTATATTCTTTTTTAGAAATTGTAGACTGCTTGTTTCTGATGAGAGTGATTTAGTAGCAGGTAATTTGAAATCCTGATCTGAAATGGAGTGTGATTAAAAAAGACTACATCAGTAAAGTGAGGTTCAGAGTGCTAAAGAAACATTCATCACTGTTCTGCTGTTTGCATCAGGTCAGTTACATTGCTGATGGCTAAGCAGTTGCAATGAGAAAACTTTAGGAAGAATGGGAAGAGGTGAAGTCTTTATACTCCTAAGAATGGGAAGAGGTGAAGTCTTTATACTCCTTTGTGGTTTTTAAAACCTGCTGGTGAGTCAGGGCAGCAGAGGCTTGTATTTTAGCTTTGGAGCATATAACTGGTTCTTACAGTATGAACAATTTTTATTTGCTCTGTTCAGAGAATTGGAGGACTACAGATATGTTTCAGCTCTCAGTCCTGTTTTTCTGTGTAAAACTTGCACTCACCTATTTTTCAGTAGTCTAAGCTATGCGGTAGCTCACCAAAACAACCAAAAAAGCAGACAGTGTATTTTTTTAGTATACTTGTTGAAAAATCAAAGAGGCTGAACACTCTGGGGTTTTCAGAGGTACTCCACCAAAGATCCTGCTAGCTATGGCACGGGGCTAAAGAGTCCTGTTGGGAATGCACGTTTGAAGCTAAGCAACAACTTAGAATTGTGTCAGAGTAGCTGCACGGCTGATGGTAGGCCTCCAGTTTGTGCTTGTTATTTCTCCAGAGAGCCCGTCCCTCCTTGTAGAAACAAGCAAAACTGACATTTTTTGATGGAAACAAAGAACTATGGGGACCTTCAGCCTCTGGTGTGAGTTCAGGCAGGATTCTGGTTGCAGCTCACAGTGCCCTGTGGCTCACAGTGACAGTTGTCTTTGTCAGTGCCCATAAGGAAAGCTGCTTCAGCTTTGCACAGGCCAGAATTCACTGCAACAACACACTGAAATTTTGTGGTCTATTTTTTTTCCTTTTCTGTTTATAAAGCAGAAACTTAATTTAACATCACTGTGTTTTGTGTTGCTGACAGGCAGCTAGCTAAGAACAATGCCTTTTGGACAAAGCAGAGAGAGGAAGCAAACCATTTTTTCACTGCTTTAGTCTAAGAGATCTAAATTGTAAACAAGTTTGTTACATTAAATAACTTCAGTGGTCCTGTAACATTGTATGCTAATATCAAAAAAGGCAGTTTAATTATTGAAGAAATGAATGAGAGTTAAATTCCTGAATCAGTTAATTTTAGTTTCATGTGCGGCAACAAAGTTGCTTAACCCTAATTCCTTGAGGTAGCCTTTATAGGTCTCTATGCTTTGCCATGATCTTCCAAAACAATGAAAAATAGATAGAGAACCTTAGAATTTCAGAAGGACACATATTTTTTTAATAAAGAATAAATAGGAAAGAGTTACATGAATGCATAAGTTTTGTTCCTGGATGAAATTTGTTGAGAGTAGTATCTCATGCTTTTGTTATAGCTAATGAAAAAACCCCCAAACCTGTTTTAAGGGGATATATAAAACAGTTGAAAAATATAATTAGCAAAATAAAACCCTTCACAATGATGCAGACAATTATTTGTCTCAAATATTACATTCAATATTTATCTTAAATGAGAAGAATTTATATTAAAACCATAACCCTTATCTCTGATTATATCTCATTATATCTCTTCTATAAAGGTCTAATTCACCACACTTCAGATGAGACCTTCCTTCTTCTTGCTCTCAGCTTAATGCTTTGGAAATAAAGGAATTTTAATGTGGTGCGGAAACTAATAGCAAATGAGAATCCATAGTTAGAAGGATTTCCTGAAATAATTCTTTTAAAAAGCTTGTCATATTTAAAGTCAAGTTTCACATTTATAAAACAAGGAATACATTTCACTGATTGAGATGTATCATGTAAGAGAACAAACAGATCCTTTGCTTTTAAAATGCCTTCTTCCTTTACGCAGCAGATGGTGCTAGATTGTGAATATATGTCAATTTGATTTATTTATAGTCTGAAGACTATACGGTGAAAGACATGGCATGAACAATGTTCAGATAGACTACATAGCAAACTGATCTTTATAAACTCATTTGTTTTGGCACAGTCTTCTGTGGTATGCATGCTTTTCCTGATGTCTCCTCTGCACCCTTCCAAGACTTTCAGAATTTCTATTGTGCTTATGAAAGATTTCAAACCTAACAAGCAACTGAGTGACAGAACTAAGAGGTACCTTTTAGCTAAAGAATAGGTAGAGTAGAGGTAATAGTAGTTTAGGCAAACTTCACTTATCTTTTGTACTAGAGCTTGTACCGTCAGCAGCATCCCAAAAGCCTGGCAATGTTCCCAATCCAGGTCTGTGTGTTAGCACTCCTGGCCTCAATCGTACCAGGTACAGCTATGCTACTAAAAAGACAAACATCTACAGAAGAGTGCATGTTTAGACCTGCACTTAGACTACCCCCAATAGGTCTTTGGGCTCACCTAGAGTGCCTGTCAGCAGCCTGGCATCTAAAGCTGCCAGAGGTGAGAGAGCTGCAGGAGTGTCAGTGCACAACTATCAAAGCACAGAATGAATGCCACATGGCTTCTAACATTATTCTGCCCTTGTGCTCTCCTGCCCCCATCCAGCGTGAGCCATCGTCAGAGTACAGTCAGCTCCAGTCACATCACCTGTACCTCAGCATAACTGGATTTGTTGGCTGAAGCATTACTCAAGGAGCTTGGTGTCTCACTCTTGAGGGATTACAATGGACATTTGGTGTCTGAGTTTTCAGGGCTCTTTGGAAAATTCCAGATGCAACAGTATGCAAAATAGGTGGTTTTGTCCCTTGACAGTGAGAACCTTTGTTAGAGTCTGTTAGCTTAGATCCTGGCTTCTCTTTTAGGAAGTGATAGATCGAGAAATATGGAAAGTTAGAACTTATTTGCCTCATCCAAGACCTTGAGGGTGAAAGAGACAATGTCATTGCAGTCTTTCCAGAGGCCTTTTCTGAACTGAAGAAATACCCTTTTGGGATCCTTCAGGTGCTGATTAGAAATTCAACAGAGAATAAAAGCCTGCTCAAACACAGAAAAAATCTAGTACATATTCACTAAGACATTCTCAAATGTCACCCCAGAAGTCAGGTCCTGAGGTCAGTGCATTGGTAAGTATGAAGAATTATTATTACTAAATTAATGCATTAGTAATATAGAGACTGATGAGTTTCCAAAAGAGTGAGAGAATGTTTAATCCTATCTATCCTTCACTACAAGTGGTTACTAAAGCAACTGCAGGAAGTTTCATCACTAAACCAGAGCTAGTGTCAGTATAACCAGATGTTGCTGTAATTCCTAATAAGTGAGGCTTCAACACAATAATGGCATAATTATTTAGTGACTCCACAGATGAGGAAAACAATATAGAAAATAGTCCAGAGTGCTGGATTGCCTGAGTAATTTTCTCAGAAAGACAAAGTGTTACTCAAATTCATATCTTATTAAGGCTTTTAAATATCATTGCCTCAGTTTGAATGTTTATGGAAAAAATTCCTTGTATGACAGCTTCCCACATACAGTTCAGACTCCTTGCTTCAAGGTCTTGCACAAATTACTTCCCATCTGTCTTTTTTCCCCATCTTATCGCCTGTTTCTTGCCTGCCTTCTCTGGCTCAAACCTAACCCTTTTCCTACTTCCCACCTCTGATTTCTTTCCTGGTAATAAAATGTATATATATATATTTAATTTTGCAAGTTGCTTTATGGGACCACAAGCATCTTGTTTTCCCTATTGAAGAAGATTAAAGTGTAAAAACCAAGAAATAATAAAAGAATAATGTGTGTGTTCTGTATGAAACTTGCCTGAATATTGAGAATGGACTATATGTAAGTAACAACTCTACTTGGTAACATAAAATGTGCTTAACTGTGCAGCATACTCATGCTGGACCATATTATATTGTTAATAATGGAAATCATCTTATTCCCTGTCCGAGTTCTTGTCAGGGGATTGGTTGGCCTTTGAGGACAGGGAAAGTATCACAGAACCTGACTAAAGGAGAAGAAAACAAACTTAGCAGAAAAACAACCAGTAATGATGTAGAGCTAAAGCTGGTTGGTGCAGATGTTGTTGAGGAGTTACAGCACCATATGATTACATCCTGGATGTCATACATGAAAAAATTTCTGAAATCTTAAATAGAAATTACCGACAGCTTACTTCAGGCCCCTCTTAGCAGAATTACTTCCTCTGCACTCTCAACTTGAGTTTGTAGAATTTAACTCAAGTTTTAGATCCTTAGTAAAAGTTTGAGTTAGCTATTCAGTGGAGAAGAAGTAGTTTGACTTCTCTTTTGAAGAAGTCAAACTGCTTTGTAGTTCTCATTTGAGTTACTGGATTGTGTTTTAAGTCCTGACAGGCAGAATTTATTAATTTGAGTCCTTTGCTTTGCTAACACATAGACAGACTTACCTAAAGTCAACTTGCACTTTCCCCCTTCCATCTATTCCCAAATAATTTTTAAAGCCTTTTTTTTTCATGTCAGGTGATCTCATTCTACATTTTTTATTGTGAAACACTTCAGAATGTCCAATGACATCAGCATCACGTGTTTTTCTCTGTTCTAGGGTAGGCTCTTCAGGTTTTCTAAACACTGTTTAAGCAATCTTAACTTTGTTTCTACAAAATTGTTATATACCCAGAAGAATCTCATTGAAAACATGACTGCCATAACTTTTTTTGTTATAATTATGATTTTCTCAGATGTCTTCAAAATTAGCCCATTCAGGAAGACGTCATAAGTGTGCACAATAATGGAGCACAATATGCTTGAATGATTAATTTTCAGTTCTGCCCTTTCGCAGCTCCAAGCTTTGCTTTGTGCCCATTCCTGCTTGTCCCCATAGGAGATGTTCATTCTCCTTTGTGGATTCTTGTAGAAAAAACATTGCAAAGTTCCTGGGAAAAGTTGGAGGAAAATTATTTTTTCAGTTTTCATTTTGTGTAATGGGGTAGCTTGACTGAGATCACTCTAACAGCTTTTTTTCCCTGTCTGCCTAGCCAATTAGTCCTCAGGTTTTAACAGCTCAGAAGAAGAGATCTTGCTTTTGTGGGATTTGTTTCCTTTGAGATAAATCTCCAGCTATTGCTGTGTTTCCCTGCATCTCCTGTCCTCAGCTCAGTGGACTAAGCCCAACTCTGTAAGTGACCGACTTCAGGGCGTTTGACACCGAGAGGCAGATCACTCTCCATGAAATGAAGTAGATAATCATGGGGTATTAAAGAGGTATTAAGGGGGCCTGCTCTCTGCCCATGATATCTTTGAGTAAGAATTTTGCTATCAGACTGCAGCAGAGGTTTCTGGCAAAAATAAAATATGTCGTATGTGTTGACATGTGTCTTATCCCTTGAATCAGTGCCCTGGGGAAGGACCTTAGCTTCAGGATTCAACCAAACATACACTAATCAGAGAAGGCCCCTGATTCCCCACCAGCCTTGGCCATGTCCCTGGGTAACAGCGAGCACTGCTGATGTGGAGCCAGGCTCACGGGCTTCCTCTGAGGAGAGGGAGCTCAGGCTTGGGGACACAGGCTGGAGAGATGACAAATGAACACCATGAGATGTGACAGTGCGCCTCATCCCTGCAGGAGCCTCCTCTGTTGGGATGAGCCGGTCCTGTAGAGCAATCTTAGCTGCTCTGTAGATCTTATCAATAATTCAACATGTGGGAAGAGCACTGAAAAGGCTGCTGATCTGCTGATCTGTCCTGTTTCAGTTGTCCTGTTTCCTAGCCCCTGGTTTATAACAAAAATTTATCTGTAATAAAGTCTGCTGTAGAGGCTGTGAAGGATGCACATGGTGTGAACATGGCTACTGAGCCCCCAGGAGAGGGACACTTGCCCAGTGTGCAGTAAGACCTCACAGGACAGGTGAGATGTGTTTGAGACAGTATGTATGTGACTGAGAGCCTCCAAAAGTGCCATGCAGTGTGGGTAGAGGAGGATGGTGTAGTCATGGAGGCATTTCCAGGGACAACTCAAATGAACAACCTCCCAGCAATATTAAAGGGATTCTTCTGGTTGCAGAGAGGAGGCAGAGCTTAGTGCCATGTAGGTGTGGCTAAGGTTTTATCCTGTACCATGCACATCATCTGGGGGCCGTGGTTTTGGGAAGAAGAGCTAAGAACAGTTCTGGAGGTGTGTCATTTTTTGCCTTGCTCTCTCCAGTGGGAAAGCTGTCAGCATCAGCTGTCAGCATCCATCCTTTTCTGCCTCCATCCATCCTCTCCCATTTCTCTGAGACACTGCTACAGATGTGGTGCTGGAAGGAAAGCATTGTCCATGTAGAGCTAAGTTGAGATGGTGAACACCTTTCTATGGGTATAACACCTCTTTTGTATGCTTTTATTATTAATATTGCTGCTGTTACTATGTGTTTCTTATTTAATTGCTTTTTGCTTTCAGTAAATTGTTATCTCAACCCATAGTCTCTGCTTTTGTACCTCTCTTACCAGAAGGGGTGAGGGAAGGGAGTGGCTTACTTGGAGTTTAATTTCTGGTTGGTGTTAAAGCACTGCAGTGACCAACAGGACTTAATGTCTGTTATATTTTCAGTCTGCAACCAAGTGTCTAAGTGCCCCATTTCCCAAAACTCTCAAAAATGTTATCTTTTTGAGATTTTATCTTACTTTACCACAGTAAGGAGGGATTTCTTGACTTCTTCATTTATTAAATTCTCATTTTTATCTGTTCGTGTTCAATTTGACTTAGTCATATTCGCACAGATGTTCATCTTTATATCAGATACTGCCTTAATTTGTTCACTAGCTACCTGCTTTTGCAATTTATGGACTTATCAGGGTAACATTTTCTGCTTTTGCTTTTCAATTCCCTGTGCCATTATTTATAATCCCTTTAAAACTTCTGCTCTGGTTCTGCAACCTTTAGAATCTAGATGAGGATCCTCTAAGAGCTACTTTTTCAATTTTGTGTTTCTTATCATAAGTGGATTCTGAGCTAATGTTGCCATAGGCACTACAATACTGCACGTCTGACTCAACAATCTCAGCTTTGTTAAATGATAACAAGAAACCACCAGCCTGAGACTTTTTAGGAAGAAAAAAATCTAATCTTTTTTGAAGATTATTTTTAGGTTCTCATGTTTGTTCTTTGGGTTTCTTTGTCACCATCTAATAACTGCATTCCCTCCCCAGGGTACTGTAGGTTATTGAAAGCCTAGCATCTTTGAGCAAATAATTGACAACTATAAAAAAACTTCCAACTCTTGCAAACTGCTAAGTCTGCACCATTAGCAGTTCTTTTCTTATTTGCCTCTTTTTGCCTTTTCCCTTCTAGATTTACTCTCTGGCTTTCCTTTCATTCTGGCCACCAGGAACTGTTCTTTAGCAGTTGGGAAGGAGTGCTATCAGTCAGCTCACAGTTATCAGGGGCTCAGCCAGAGGATCTGGCTGGTGAGGCTGTTGTGAGGGCCTTCCACCCTTGGTGTAGAGGCTGCTGAGCTGGAGAAAGCTGAGCTGGTGCTGTATCTCAGTGCTGAATGTGGAAATGACCCTCCCAGCAGCAGCATTCACTGCCCTCCTCTCTCCTGTCCTCCTTTTGTCCAACAGGAGAAGCAAGCTTGTTCCTTCATAGTGGTTCCCTGTGTATCCCATCCCAGCTTCTTTCTGCAGCTGGAAGAGCCTAACCCCTAGCCCTGAGTTCTCTTCTTGGGGAGCAATTCAGCTGTTTCTGCTGTAACAAAACATGTCATCATTCAGGAGGCCTTCCAGTCCAGCATCCTGCACACAACAGCGTCGGTGCAGGGTCATTCAGGCCAGGTTGCTCAAGACTTTGGAGACTTGGTACATGCAGTGGAGCTATGTCTGATCACAGAAGAATGAGAACAGAATTTCTTGCATAGCTGTGAGATCAGCAAGGCATCTTATACCATCTCTTACAACATATTTATTGATGAACTGATGAAGAATGAACTAGATAAATGGAAAACCTTTTAAAGTGCTGGTCTTGAAAGGTTATGATCAGCAACTTAAAGTCCAGCTGGAGGCCAGTTACTAGAGATGTGCCTGAGGTGGCCAATAATGTTACTCAATTACATTTTAATTAATCACCTGAACCACAGAATCACAGAATAACCAGAGTTGGAAGGGACTCTCAAGAATCACTGAGTCCAGCCCAGCCCTGCACAGGACCATCCCCAAAAGTCACACCATGTGCCTGAGAGCATTGTCCAAACACTTCTTGAACTCTGTCAGGCTGGTGCTGTGACCACTTCCCTGGGGAGCCTGTTCCAGTGCCCATCCACCCTCTGGGGAATCCTTTTCTGATGTCCAACCTAAACCTCCACTGACACAGCTTCAGGCCATTCCCTGGACTCCTGTCACTGTCACCATAGAGAAGTGATCAGCGCCTGCCCCTCCTCTTCCTCTCACAAGGAATTTGTAGACTGCAATGAGGTCTCCCCTCAGGCTTCAGGCTGAACAGACCAAGTGACCCCAGATGGTTGTGATGCAGTTCAAAAGGACCTTGGCAGGCTCAAGAAACAGTCTCAAAGGGTCCCATTTAGTTAAAAAAAATGAAATACCATGTCCTGCCACTGTGAAGGAACAACTTCATGCATCACTACATGCTGGGGACAAACTGCCTCGAAACCAGTTTAACAAGAAATAACTTGGGGCTCCTGGTGGACAAGGAACGTGATCCAGCAGTGTGCCCTCACAGTGAAATGGTCAACAGCCTTCTGGCCTCCACCAGGCAGAGCATTAGCAGCATGGAGGTGATCCTTCCTCTTTAATTTGCATTGGTGAAGGCACAGTGCAAGAGAGACAGGCTTACTGGAATGCAGCAAGTGAAAGATTATGAAGGCGATTAAGAAAGAGGAACATCTTGCATAGTAAAGGCTAAAAGAGCTGTAGTTGTTCAGCCTGAAGAAGAAAAGGCTCAGGAGGATCTGGTCAATGCATCCATATGCCTAAGAGGAGGAGTTAAAGAAGGAAAAGCCAGGTGTAGGACAAGAGGCAATAGGCACAAACTGAAACAGGAAATGGAGTGATCATGCAAAGATTCCCTCTGAACACTCATCTTGAAACTGCAGCCTATCAGTTGGGCTCAAAAGGAAGAATTAGCAATTTTTAATGGCCTATCTTAACCCATTCTTCATGTTCAGATACACATTACTTTGTTTGATTTGCCACTTTTCATGGTTCTTTTTTTATTATGACTTTGTTATTACATACAGGCTTGATTTTCATAAAACTTCAGTCTCTGCCTCTCTCTCAGCTCTACTCACAGGTAAATGTTTTCTCAAACTGTAAATACCAGGTATTGCTTATTCCAGCTAAAGAAGATTGGTAGATATTTCAGTGCAAAGCCAGACATATAGATAAGGTGCATTTTGTGACCAAACAAAGAAAAATACATTAATTTGTAAATTAGTGTTGTGTTTGGTGTGAACCCAGTGAAAAGGGCTTATTGAAGAATCTGAGAGGTCTGTGAATACTTTTTCAGGTAGTGACATACTTGTAATATCTAGCATGTGTATCACAGAACTTGATCAATAAATTGTGATTTTTTTCTGATTAACACATGTAAATCTGTAAGACCAACTTCTGTGCCCTACAGCAAATACTGGGGATGTAGTCACGAACAAATTTAAACTTTGAATTTTGAAATACAAGATAAAAACTACTCTGATAAATCACTAAAATGTACACAGTTTTACTCCAAGCTTTTTGATGCCATTACAAATAAGTGACAGTTAAACAGAAAGTTTTTAACACCATGTGTAACCGCAAGAGAAAAAGCAAGGCAACAAAATTATGCTAAATCAGGATGTTGAACAATTAGCCAGGAAGAAGCCACTTTAGTAATCTGAGTCAGCTAAGGATAGAGACTCTTCCCATCATCAGTAGAGTAAGTGGCAGATTTTCAAGAAGTTGAGTGAACGTGTTAAAAAAAAGCTTATTTGCTATAATAATAAAAGCCTCCCCATCACCTGCATTCTTTTGAAAAAAAGTAAAATGACCTTGCCTTAAAAATTAGGTATCTTTCCCAGCCCCCAATCCTGATGCCTTTGTTTCTCATCATTAGCTCAGATCTAACCTGTAGCTTCCTGCTGGGAGAGAAAGAGCTTCTGCCCTTGGGAGAGAAGGGAGAAGCATCTGGTGTGACAGCATGAACCAGAGAAAGGGGACACAAGTTTGATGGACTGCCATTGGAACTGGAAAGGGTGTCTGTCTGCTCTTCCACGTTTTGAGTTATGTTACTTTTTTTGTTTGGAGCCTTCTGCTGCCATTGTGGCCCAGGGTAGCTCAGGACAGCAGGAATCCCCTGGACATCAGAGCCTCAGGGCTCTTGAGGAGATGTGTGTTGTTTTACATTCTGCCATCACAAAACATCTTGGGGGCCTGGATATTTACTTCTGCATTTCTTGTGCTTTCTGGCTGTTTTTATCCATTTATGAAAGCACTACCAGTAATAGAAAATAATTTACCTTAAAATAAATAGTTTCTGGTGGACTCGGTGATGGCACAATTACATTTATGCACCTGATTCCAATTCCTCTCCCTTGAAATACAAGTCCTTCTCTCTTCTTTGTTCTCTGTATCACTCCTGCATCACTCTTCTACATTAATAATATTAGTACTGATTTTCAGCCTCCAAGATATCTAGAATTGTGCACTGTGGTGAAGTATATAACCTAACTTAGCTCTCTAAAATCTGTCTAGGCTGTAGTTCATAGAGATTTGTGCATGTCCTAAGAGATGTTTATTCTTTATTTTTATATTATTTCAGTAATATGTTCCTACTGTTGCTTATACTCAAACATTTGAGATTGTACACGGGAATGAGTGCTTGACTAAGTGTCACAAATAGCACTTATTTCATGAGTAGTGACAGCAGGAAGTTGTTCTTGTTCTTTTCAGAATTTTGGTGATCTTTCTATGTCTTATTTTAGGCTTGTTGCTGGACGTCAGTAGTTCACAGACATTTTCTGAACAAATGAGAAACTGAGAAAAGTTGACAGCTTGAAATAATGCGTCAGAGATAATAGGCATAATTTATTTCCTCATAGTAGAAAGATAGAAATTAATCATTTCTCAACACTGAAAAAGTTCAGTTTGCAGTTTTCAATAAGAGATCTTTTTCTTGCCACTTGCTTCATGCTGGACTTCCAGTTCTAATAAGGAACTTTCAGTATTTGTATCTTTGTGATTCTTTCCGAAACACTAGCTCATTTGTTCTTAATAACATTACTGAAAAATACCAGTAATTATATAATGGCTGTCGAAATCACATTTTATATAAATGAAGAGAGAAATGATTTTTTTATTATAACTCTCCAATTTATATGTAATTACCAGCTATAAAAGAACCTTCCTGGTATGCATAATGACCACCTTTTGTCCTTGCATGAAAAGTCGAGGTGATTTCATTCAAGGTTTTGTTCTCTTCAGCTTATTCCTGGCTGGTTGGGGAGACAGAGGCAGCTGTTTTTATGACAAGTCACACAGCCCTTCCCCAGACTATTGAAAGTGTTGGTTTGAAAACCAGCTGGGTGTATTCTCAGTCTGTCAAGCCCAGGCCATAGAAACAAGAATCCTGGGCAAACTAGTTGAAATGTGCCATTGTTAAAAGGGAGCTGTTCTTGATGTTGTTTTTTTAATGTTAATAGAAACTAGAAATTACTAATTACCTGTAACTGCTATGATTTAAGAGTAATACAATAGGAAACACACAGACAACATAAAGCAACACACGTTGTTTTTCCAGTTACTTTGGGCTCCACTAGAGATTTGATTCTCTGCCATCTTTTGTGTAAGTGCATATAAAATTCTACAAGAAGAAGATGCAGGGCTAGTCTTGCTGTATCACTTGTTATGTATTATCTGCAAGATGCAGTAGACTTCATAATCAGAATGAAAAATACCTTTGTTTTTTTGAACAAGGAGAAAGGTTACAGTTTGTGTAGCACCACAGCGACCTTTACGACAGAAATTTGCCAGATAACTGACAGGGGATGATGATACTTTTGGCCTTCATCTTATTTGGACTGGAAGGATATTGCTCAAGATGGAAAATGTGGAAAAGAGATGGGGTCTGTAGATGATACAGTCATGGACTGCAGAAAATTGTAGTCACTGGGACAAAATGAAAATGCTGGACATAATTTTTGTGGAGGCATCAGACCTGCTGCTTGACAGCAGCCTGGATACATAATCTCAAGGTGAAAGTGCCTCAGGTGACTGAACCTGAATGACAGGTGGGAGGGTTCCTGTGCAGCAGTCTTCATAGCCTACAGCAGTTTTTATACTTAACCCACATGTGAGAGTGCTCAGAAACAGCAGTCCCTTTGCCACCCTTTTTGTGATGGCATGGTATTACAGGTACAGCAAATGATGGGCACAAAAAGGACACCTGCATCTGTCAGCTTGTGACCTTAACAGCCACAGAGATGAGTGCCTGCTGAATTTAGTATACATATTTGTGGAATAAAATTTGCTACCAACAATGCCTCATATTCTCCTTCAAAAATAGGGAAATGGCCAGATGTTTTTCCTGCTTCAGTGTCTATCACAGGTTTCATTCTGTTCTGGCAGAAATATTCCCAAGAAGGTGAACAAGAAGGAAAAAGCGTCTTGCTGCAGTGTTATTTTTTCCAGATTTTAAGAGTTCTTGGTTTTAATTTGGAATATGGGTGAAGGAAGAATACTGAAGCTTCACTTGGTTCTTCTGGTGTTTTCATCAAAATTTCCCCAGGCTTGGGATCTGAAAATTGCTCTTTAAATCACATAAACTTTGTTTTCTACAGTGTGCTTTTTGAACAGTAAGCAATTTGGTCAATGATAGGTCTGCTTGGTCAGTGTAGACTTCTTGTGTTGTGGCTACCAGACAAGTAATATGCGTAGGTACAGAAAATGAAATTTCAGTTGAACAACTAGCAATAAATTCTAAATGTAGCAAGACCCAGTATCTAACTTTTGGTCCTAAACTGTCTTCCTACAGGTATGGGTTTTATAGATTTTGAAATTTTGTTTCAAGGCATTTTCTTAAAAGTCTAAATCTAGTCCCAGATCTGAAACACAGAAAGGTGAATAAATTGTTCAGTTCTAGTCACCACAATGGTTGAGAGTCTGGCTTTCTGCGGATTTCGATGCTTTTCTATTCTTTAATTATCCCCATGCTATTTCTCTGCAATAATTTTACTTTCACTTTTATTCCCTACACTTGTGCATGTCCCCCATAGCCCATTCCCCCTCTTACACTGAAGCCTTTCTTTCAGCAGAGGCAAGCTGCCCACACAGAGGTGTGTGTCCCAAGGGAGCTGAGCTGCATTCTGGTCTTCCTGAGCGTCTTCCCTAAGCCTTGGCTGACAGCAGCGAGAGCCAGGGCATGAGTGCTGAGGCATCACAAGTGCTAAGCTTGGAGCTGATTCTTTCCAGCAACTAAAATGAGCTGATGTTAGAGGGGAAGTTAAACCTGACTGGGAATGGAATGGTGATTTCCCTAACTATGGGTCTAAATTGCCAGGTTGGATGAGGCTCTGAGCAGCCTGGCCTAATGGAAGGTGTCCCTGACTATGATCTTTAAAGTTTCAACCAACCCAAACCATTGTAATGGTTCTATGATTTGCATTTTGCTGCAAAAGCAACTCTTGCTTCAGTCAGCTCCTTTTAGCTCTGAAGGAAACACAAATCAGTCAGGAAACACAAATTACTGCAGGGGTCTGACATTTACTTGGCAAAGGCATTTTATGTGGAGTCAAATTTGAAAGGTATGGAAGTGCATCAGCTGATGGTTGCTGATTCTGCTGCTAATGAAATTGCTGTTGTTGAGGTTAGAACTAAAAACTCATTCATCAAAATATATGGGCAAATGGATTTGTCATAGGTGTTATAATAAAAATCACTAAATATTTAACAGTCCTACTTAATGTTGAATAAAAAATCTCTTATTTTCAGCAATTCACTTGTTTTATTCTGTTATTGGTTAACCCAGTGGACTATGTAATGATCAGGGGATTTACAGTATGTAATTGGCTCCTGGTGATAATGTATATCTATCTAGCAAGTAGCTGAATTTTCTCCATCCAAATGCATTACATTTATTATCTTGATAGATGTGTAAAGATAATTAATTGAGGCAACAATGCAGTGCAAAAATTCCACTCAGCTTATATTAGAGAGAAAAAAAAAACAAACCCCTCTTCACATTTTCATATGTTTGGTTCCAAATTTCAGTGTAAACCCATTTTGTCTCTATCCATTAGGAATATTTTATAACTTGAAAATGTGCAATGGTGAGTCTGGGAGGTGATGACTGAGTGGATCAGAGCCTTGAGGAGTCCAATACAAGTGTGGTAGTATGTTCTTCACACTATGATTTTGGGTGGTCCAGACAGGACAGGCTCTCCATAGTACTTCTCTATCAGCTGCATCTTGCTATATATTTATATCTCTTGCTTCTCAATTACTTGCGAGGTATTGAGAAGTTGTGGGATTAAAAGGCATAGTTGAAGTGATAAGATGTAAATGTATGTGTTTTCTGCCTACTGTGACAGGCCTGTTGTCGCATCATCTCCCTCAAAGGCTTCCTAGCAATGATGCTGCTTTTGAGAGCCCTGTCCTGAAGGAATCTGCAGGAATCTGCAACCACAGCTTGTGATGACCTTCTGTGCTGGAAGAGAGTGGGGAACATGGACAGCTTCTTTATCCCACCTTGAAATCTCTGAAGATGGGACAGAAATAATTGCTTGTCACCAAACAGCAAAAGCATAGAAACATAACCCATCTGAATAGTCCTAAAGCAATACTTTCTTTTTCATGCCACAGAGAAACTTGTCGTCTTGACCATCAACAGCAAGTGAATGGTAAATTTAATACACAGTAATGCATGCTAAAGCCTGCAGGTAAATTACTGTCATATTTGTAATAATTTACTTTCTATTTAACATACTGGAGTTGTTCCAAGGACATCTTTTCATAGAAGAAGCAGATGTTGATGAAGTTTTGCAAAATTTAGGCTGTATTTTTTTTTCCTGAAACATTTAATTAGCAGGCATTAACACAGCCAGACACTTGAAATGGCACTAAAACAATTGTTAGATATTAAACAGCACACACATTCAACTTGTGAATGGAGTAATACTGAAAAGCTTGAAAATATAAATAAATTGCAGTGTGTTTTAAAAAGAAGTTTTAATTTTCTTCCAAGGTTTCTTCCTGTAGAATTTGAAAGGTGGAAAAAAAAAGTTCCAAGGAACACCAAAAACTAAAAGAAAATGAAAGAAAGAGAAGATTGTTTCTCTGAATGCCAAAAGCTTATTAACGTGTCTTTCACAGATCAGAAAAAGAATAGTGACCTATGTTCTATAAGCTGTATTGAACTGCTGTTATTGTTATTGAAGGGAGAGTGGGACTCTGAATCATCTTGTTAAAAATTTGAATGTGAAAAAAGAACCTAAATAGTATTTAAAGAAGTCAGTAACAAGGACAAAAAACTCAGCTGTACAGTAATTTTTGAAAGTTGTGGAGTGTTTAGGGCAGTTCCAACAGGTGATTGCAAAAACTTGCTTTTCTGAACTTTTCCGAACTTTTCTCTCTGCACTGAGAGCACCTGAATGACTGAGACAGGGGCAGGTCCCAAAGGGTCTTGATGCTTTGGGATATAACTCAACGTGTCCCTTGAAGATGCTTGTTAGTAGCAGCCTCAGGTGTAGCATTCTGGATGGATCATGCATAACTAAGAAGAAAATCTAGATTGCATCACTTAAAAACATTGAATTCACAGTTTTCTACCATCAGTCAGTCATAATTTCATTAGTCTTTTTCTGGAATGCTCTTACATTTACATACCCTTTATAGACATCATTTATTATCAAAAACATGAGAACATACAGATACATAAAAGATACCATAAACCTACTTCCATAGAATCAAAGGTTTTCCAAAGCATGCTGACAAGTTTTTTATTTGTGCTATCTCTGGATGAACAAGTTTGGTTTATAACTGTTTACAAGACAAAAAGCAACCTTCCCCTAAGTCATATATTCCTAGTAATCATAGACAGTAATCATAATAATCATAGTACCTTGCCCTATTTAATCATAGTACCATCATAGACAGGATTTCTATAGAAAGTCTTTTATGCAGTTACAGGTCTCTACTTTGAGAAGACTAAATCCTGAAATATATTTCCCTAACACCTCCTCTGTCATTTTTGGCTCATCTTCTAACTTGACCTAACTTGCAATCAAGAACAAACTTCTTGGAAATCAACAAATACTGAATGAATCTGTCCATGGCATAACCCCATCATCCAAAACAAGAAGTATATGTGCACAAATTTCAATAACTACGGTGGTAAATGTATTTCTCAAGGGAATCACAAGAATCCAGGAGTGTATTCTCATACAATGCTCCCAGACAATAAGCCAAATACTTCAACAGAATTCAATCCCAACAAACTAGGATTAATTAATACACAGAGCTGAGAAACAACTAGTTACCAAGCAAACACTTTGATGAAACAGCCAATGCATCTTTTACCTTTTAGTCCTGATTTACAAGAAGGATGTACGTAATTCTTTCAAAACACAAGTCTGGGAAAAAAGTGTATATTTTGATGGATTCTGGACATAGTAGATATGATAAAAACAAGAATTACAGGGTAAGTTAGTATTGCAATTTATACAGTTGGAAAGAATGAAAAACCTGGAATGACAGTTGTTGATGTGCATGTAATTCTAGAAACACAGCAAGCAGTCTGCTAGAGAACAATTTGTTTGGGGTTACCATAATTCTTTTAATCAGTTAGGCACGTAGAGAGGTAGTGAGAGTTGTTACTCCTGGATAAGGATGAGGATGTTATCGAGAGGACAGGAAACTGATGGTCTCTCTATGACAGGCTCATGAGGAGTAAATAGTTATTTGCCACTTGTAAAAGATTAGCCCTGAATCACCGTATGGAGAAGAGCACAGCAGAGCCTGTGTGAAACCACACAGCGTGGGATTTTCAAAACAAAGCGCTCATGTGGCAAAATAAGAGAATAGTTCATGCACATATTATTGTGAGAAATTAGCATATGTAGTACCATTTTCACACTCAACCCATGGGGTTCAGAAAGAATCAATTATTGCCAGCACCTGCTTTGGATAGCAGTTTTTTTCAGCTAGCCAAAAGATCATGTAAATGAGTCAGGAAACTTATGATTCCCTTTATGCAGCATGGTGAGATGGTGGTTGCCTGCTGGCTAAGGTGAGTTTTGGAAAGGTCACTGGGGATGCTAGGGCATGCATTTTGTAGGGGAAGGAGAAGTGTACATTTGATGTGCTGAGCTTGAGGAGACAGCTCTGGCCACAGTCACGGTCGTATGTTCACTTGCAGGTGGAAAGAGCAATGCCCCACTTAATTGTCAGATGAGGATTCTTCTTCCACACCTCTTATTTTCTAATTTGGAATATAGCTGTACCAGAGAGTTACATATCTTATTGCTGGACACTGTCAGAGCACTGCAACATCAGCCTGACCTTTGCTTTTACCTGTCTTGATGCCATTTCTGCTTCTGGTATTCAGCTGCTGGCATTCAGGTAGTTCATTTCTTACAGCACAGTAGTTGGTACTGTGTAGTAGCTGTCCCTTATGTGGCACCTCCTGATGAATTCACCAGGAGTGGGGCTGTTTATGAAGTGACGTTCTCTCGTGGCCTTATTTTCACTTCAGCAGTGTCTGAACTCTGAATAAATCTCAGTCATATTTGCTTCAAGTAAGAACAGTTCAGCACAGAAAATTTAGCAGTGTCACTTGACATATGTCTTTTACTCTCAGTCATGATTTTCCTGTTGCAGGATTTGAGATTTGCAAATGTTTCCAGCAGCAAAGAAACCCAGGTAATTGGCTTAGACCTTCTGCCCTTCCAGAGAAAGACTGCAAATGGGCAACGAGGGAATAACAACATCCTGAGTACTGGAGAAATGTCTTTTGAAATGATAAAGTGGAAAAGATTGGCTGTGTCTGCACCAGTAAACCAAACAGGACCAGGGTACATGGCCAGCTGCTCTGTTGCAACCATCTGCACTGTATTTTCAGTGTGGCCTGTGGCAGGGCTACTCTTGCTCCAGACAAGAAGTGTCACGCTGAGAGGCTGCTGCGACTCGCCCAAGCAGCCTCGTCTGGTCTGAGCAGATCCCAGCAGCTGCTGCCACACCAGGCTGCTCTGGAGACCCAGGAGGATTGGGAACCATCAAACAGGGCAAAGTTCTTCAATCTGTAAAAAAGAAGTGGGCAATACACACAACGTGGTGCCTGAAGGCTGGCATGCCCTATGATGTCACAACATATATTTGATAGTTTTCAAATACACACCAGACCACTAGTTACCTTGAATATTTTCTGTACATTGTAGGCAAGTTTTGAACAGGTGCTGCCATTTTAAATTTGTCATGCTGGTCAGCCTCCTTTTCTACCTTTTTTGCTCAGTTTTGAGGTAAATAACTCCATATTGCACAGGAAAAGATTTGTCAAATAACTTAATCACCTCTTCATATAATGACAAAACAAAATTGGCAAAGAAAGCTTGTTATCAATCTGGGGTACTGGTAAGCAGTTATTATGTATAATGAGGCTTTTGTCTTGCAGCATTCTGAAGATCATCTTGAACCCTTCCTTGTGCTTCACCAAAGGGACCGTCATATCAAATTTTCCTTTAACGTTTTTTCTCCACTCCCTGAAAAGAAATTATAGGTTGTTATATGGAAGCTCATTTGAAGCCTCAATTTTCTTGAGTGTCCCGCTCTTGTGGGGAGTACCAGGTGTGCTCAGAGACTGTGGCCTTCAGGTTCAAACTCAACTGGCATTCTACAAGTCTTTGATTTTTTTCCCCTTCTGCTGAAGAGGCAGTGGTTGTCTTGACAGCAAGAACAAAGCTTCATCCTTGTACTTTGATGTGTAGCAAGGTTAAAATAAATCCAAAACAGGCTTTCAAGAAACTGAGTATTTTTTTTAAGACAAAGGTTGTAGAAAAGATTCATGTTAAGATATATAAAAAAATTGTTGATTTTATTCAGCGTATTTTATTACACTGCCCACTGTAGCACATAAAGATGCCACCCATAATAATATATGCTCTGCAAGGTGATTTTTGAGGTGCAACACATTCTGGACTCAAAATGATGTTATGCTCTCAGAATCATATCCCAAAGAAAGATAGAAGAGCACTCAAAAATTAGGTTTGCTTAAGAGGTACAAATATTGAAAAATGACATGATTATACTAAAACCAATAAGAGGAATCCTGGAGTGCTGGAGAGACAAAACAAGCTATTGAAAGAGAAAAGAAGCATTTTGCCTTTCACCGTTTCAGAGAAATTCCTTCATTGGAAGGCCAGGTTTGCAGAGACTCATGTTCAGCTATTCTGTATGGGTAAGAAGGTCAACATAACATTGTAGGAAGTATTAAAAAACCTGCTTATGACACTAGAATTTTAAGCTTTAAAAAAAGCCCCAAACAATTGTTAAATGATCCACTGTTTGCTCAAATTGAAACATATTGGACTCTACAATGAAGCTGTATTTGTAGATAAAAACTTTTGGTGAAGGAAGACATATTAATCAAGTTCATTTGGTACCATGAATTTACACATATCTGAATAATTATTTTTGCAAATATATCTATTTTATTTCTTTCTCTGCTATCGCCCCCCCTTCCTCCCCCCAGCTATTGTAGACACTTCAAGAAAATAAAAATAAAATAAATGATCTAACAGTGAAAAGAACTAACCAAGAATTTCATCCACCTCTCAGGTGAACTGCTGTGAGAATAAAATAATCATATGTCTGTGTTAATCTAATTTCTCTATCATGTAACTGAAAAGGAAATCCAAGAGGCAGAAGTCCATATTGACATTCAGATCTGCATCTGTCAGAACCCAGTGAGTAGTGCCGCGGTGCTGGATTATTCCGACCAGCTCCCGGCACAGCACAGGCGGGCTGCCCCCAGACAGCTGCCCAATCTGGGGTGCAGCTGCAGGGTACGGCAGCTCCACGGCTCAGGGGGACTGCAGACTGTGCCGAGGGCAGGGACAAGGATCAGGGAGAGGCCCTCTGTATGGTTTACCAAACAAGCTTATTCCCAGAGCTTCAGGGACAGAAAGGGCAAACTCAACTGCAGACATCAGATTATACGGGGCCGGAGGTCTCAGGGAAGGATACAATCTTAGACCAATTGGGAGAAATTGGGGTGGAACACAAGGCGGGGAATACAATGTTTAAACCAATAAGGGACTGCAGAGGAGGAGAATAATTTAAACCAGTGGGGTTTCGAAGGACACAAGATTGATAGGGAAGTTTCTAGAGAAAGAGACAGGATTGGGGAGGGATTGACATTGAATAGGAGGAGGAAGAGGGAACAGAGGGGCAGATCTCTGGAGAGATGGACAGCCAGGGCAAACCCAATAACGCAGGGGGGAAAGGAACAATTCATCAAGAATAAAACATGCTATAACAGTACAAAATAAGAAAGATTACAAAACTGACTGCTAGAAATGCATAACAATTAAAAACCACAATGCTACAGAGTAGTTTCTTTATTATTTATTTATTGCTATGATATGTTGAGGGACTGTGCCATGTAATATCTTAGAATAGGCACCTGATCATCTTTATATCACATCAGTTTCAATTGTTATGATGCGTATGGGATCTGCATTGGTGCAGCCTCACCTTGAATATTGTGTGCAGCTTTGGCCTTTGCAATATAAGAAAGATATAAAGACACCAGAGAGCTTCCAAGGTAAGGCTGTGAGGATGGGAAGGGAAGCCTTGGGGGAAAGCCCTATGAGGAGCAGCCAAGGTCACTTGGTCTCTTCAGCCTGGTGAAGAGAAGACTGAGGGGAGACATTGCAGTTACAACTTCCTTGTGAGAGGAAGAGGAGGGGCAGGCGCTGATCTCTTCTCTGTGGTGACAGTGACAGGAGCCCAGGGAATGGCCTGAAGCTGTGTCAGCAGAGGTTTAGGTTGGATATCAGGAAAAATCTTTCCCCAGAGGGTGGTTGGGCACTGGAGCAGGCTCCCCAGGGAAGTGGTCACAGCATCACACCTGACAGAGTTCAAGAAGTGTTTGGACAATGCTCTCAGGCACAGGGTGTGACTTTAGGGAATGGTTCTATGAAGGGCTGTGGGCTGGACTCAGTAATCCTTGTTTGTCTCTTCCAACTCAGCTTATTCTGTGATTCTAAGAAACAACATTAATTTCTAGTGCAACAGACTTACATTTAATATTAGTTCCTCTAAAAGTAGCAAAAATTATGTAATAAACTCACAAACACTGACTATTGTTGGAATATTGGCCAAAGTAAGGGACTACTTAGAGAAAACTTGAGTATTGACTAATGCTACCCTGAATGCTGTGCAGCTGCATAAGTCAAAACGTATCTTTGGGTTGCTCTTCTTGCAGTAAGGGGAACTGCTATTGATAGGCAAAGATGAATGTGTTTCATGGCTGTGCCAGGGACCTGCAAGTTTAAGACTATGATTTCAAACAAATTGTCTTCTTCATAGGATCAGTTGTCAAGATGTAGGTCCAGGATGGTACATCCAAATGTGACAACACCAAAAACCAAAGTAAAAGATTGTATTTTACCTCCCTGCTGGAATATTATGCTAGCAGAATAACTGTGACAAAATGTGAGAAAATGTTTCCTCAAAATGTAGGTTTATTAACCTAAGAGAGGCTGAAAAGCACAATGAAACCAAGAAGAAGAATGATTTTAATGACTATTGTGGAATTGTAAACTGTTGTTAGAAAGAGGTTATGAATGATGACCTCTTTAAGTTATAACCTCTATAAAAGGCTTCATATGCAAAGGACATTCCAGAGTAGGTGATATTTTATAACAAAGCAAAATGAAAAAAGATGAAATATCAATGCTTGGATAAGAACAGAAATTCTTTAAGTTCACAGATGTTACTTCTAGTTCACTTGTTTCAAAAAGAGATTTAACTAATTCCTAGTGTGGTTTCAGCGGTTGTTGCAGTGTGTTGCAATTTCCTGTCCCCCAGGTGTGCCAGCACTCCCTTTTCCCTTCCCCTCCCCTTGCCTCCTGCTAATTGCTGTCCATCAGTCTTAACGGCATCATGTGGTTGGCAGAAGTTCAAAAGATGCCCCTCAGCTCCTGGCTAATTGGCCTGGCCAAGTGTCATTATCCCCTGAGTCCCACCTCCTCCCACCTGGTGGGTGGCTCACCTGTCCTTCCCTCCCCTCCCCCTGGGCCTAAAAGGGCCTTGAGAGCGCGTGGTGGGGATCCTGTTGGAGCTGTTACTGCAATTTGGGTGTCCGTGCCCTTGGAATAAAGCTCTGGATTTTAACCCTCAGTCAGAATCCATCTCCGTTCCTCTTCACCTTGCCTAAGGACCTTCACCAGAGGTAAAACTGAGCTTCCTACAAGGCTGGACTTGGTTTCTAGTGCCTAGCTGTGATTTCCAGCCGGCCAGAGGTGTCTCTGTGTAAAATACCACAGCTGGCACCTCGGGCCAAAAAGCTAAGGCCCAGAACAGCCCAGGCACGTTCCACCTGGAAATATTGGGATCTTATTCCAATAAGTGGTCACAGTATGTTACCAAAAGAAGAAAGGTCTGATCCTCATATTAAACATTACCCTCTTTTCAGTCATGCAAATAAAACTTGTGTGTGGTGTTGCTTATAGCGCAGAGCTCTCTCTTGGTGCTTGGAAATTCAGTGACTGGATACTGCAAATTTATGTTCTTGCTGTGTAAGAAAAGATTTGGAGCACATTTTACTGTGAAATTTAGCTATACACAGGCGTGTGTGCAGCTGTGTTTGTGTATTTTGCTGTCAGTGGTGGTTTTCTGCTAATTTGTGAATTGCTCAAAGAAGCTGGTGCTTGACTTTATGGGAAGGATGGTGATTTGAACATTATTCGTTGTTTCAGTTACACTTTCTATATATACTGAAAAGCTTGTCTCATGCTTACAAATGAATTTCAATAGCACATGTAGAAGAAAAATGAAAATGAAAATCAAATAAGAGTATCTTGAGCCTCTATAAAGCAGAATTTTCCCATACATACCTGTGTATCAATGTGTCTCTGTTCCACCTTGCATGTTAGAAAACTTGCCAGTCAAGTTCAGGGTCTTTCTTCATTTATTTGCCACACAGGCAGAAGTAAAAGGACAAATAGGAAGGGTGATTCTTTAGATCCCTTGGTGACCTTCTATTAAGTCAAAAAGAGCATGCAGACAAATACAAACATTAATCTGTATTTAGAAATTAGCATACTGGATGTGGAATACCTTAGAAAGAAGACTATGTCTTAGAATCAATTTCATTTATCACCTACTGAAACAAGTATAGCTGCTCAGTAGAAGCTAGATTATTTTTTAATAAATGATACTTCAGGTAATAACTGCAGTTTAATCAGATCAACATATAATTTATTTTCATTAGGTTCTATCAGTCTCTTGGGAGACAAAGGTTGAAGGAAATTCAGCAGTTGTAGGATCAGCTGGCAATTTTTTTCCTTGGTCAGAATTTTTAGAGTTTTAATTTGTATTATTTCGAGCAGTTTCTCTTGATGTCCCCTCTTTGTAACTGCATGTAATTATATTGAAGAATATTAAGAGGAAATATCAGAAATCAGAACATACCATGAGTCTCTTGCATGACCATAAAGAAGTGGGTCACAAGACTAAAGCTTTTTCTTGTAGATGGTCTTGCAATTTTTTTTTCAATTCTTTGAAAGCCCACAGCAATAATTTGAAGTATTGATAGCTAAAAGCTAATTTGTTTTACACTAATATAGAATTAATATCCAAAGATCAAGACCAGATAAACTGTGTAGACATGTAAGTTACAAGAAAAAAATTAATAAACATAAGATTATGACTCTGGATATTCTTCAAGCAGTAATGAAATGAGCTAAGACTCTACATTTAGATGTAATGCCAATAGCAGCCAGAATCTGGAATTATTGGCATATAGCAAAGTAATAAAATGGTGCTGGTATTCATAAGAGATTAATGATTTAGATTTTTGTTTCCTCTGAAGAATTCATGATGGCAAAAAAAAGCCTACCACCTACTTCCACAAAAGATGTTGTTTTCTTTTTTGCTCTCTTTGGAAGATGGCAACCATGGGGCACTGCTCCGTGGGAGACTTGCCAGGTTTGATGCTCACACAAATGGTTATCTTGGTGGGAGGACACTGGGCAGAGCTCAGTGAGTGCAGAGTGTGAGACTCCCGTTTGGCAGGGTGGCATTATTGCCAGCCAGCTGTGCGGTGTGTGCCTGGCTGGAAGGCCAGCTGTGCCTGTGCTCCAGGGCAATGGATGGCTGAAAGCACAACTGTCCTTCTGTTAGCCTCATGGATGGCCTGTCCTTGGATGGTGGGATGAAGGCTGTTTTCAATCCATTTTTTTGAGTTTTTCTCACTTGCCTGTAGAGTCAGACTCTTGAAGTTGTTATTTTCACTTCTTTCACCTGGCATTTTTTGGGGTCTTCGCCTGCTATTAAATACTCAGTGTTATCTTACTATCCTCCTTCTTTAACTTACTTGAGGTTAACTCCTGTGGTGGTGAGTTGTTCAGCCTTGGCTGAGTAGTAGAGTGACTTTCTGAAGCTCTTGCCAGCAGCTGGACACCACGCTGAATGAGCTGCTGCCGCAGTGCTGGCTAGCAGCGCGTCAGAGCCTCAGCCCATCTCCCCATCTGCTTGCTGGACCTTTCCTCAGGCAGAAGCGTGCCAAAGATTGCCCTTTCTGTGGCTCAACAGTAGATGGCTCAGCCAGTGCTGTTACTTCCACCACTTGGCAGGGAGTTACAGCACAACTGCAGCACTCCCATGGCAGGTTTGCTTTAATTGCTTCCAGTGCAGTACAATAAGCATGAAGGGGAATAAGTGAACAGTTGCTGTGTGGCATCAAACTTGAACTTTTGTTTTGTCTGTATTCTCTTGCTAGACACCAGGCCAAGCAGACAAACATCTCTGCTTCTCTCTGACTGCCACTAGAGGCTGGCTTGTCTATGAATGAGAATTATTTTTACTAAGACTGTGAGAATGGGCCAAATTCTCTTTCCCACTCATATGCAGTGATAGTAACTTCACTGGGAACAAAATAGTTAATCTGGCTGCAGGTGGATACAGGAGGAGGGACACTGAGGCTCTTCATCTGTGTGTATGGAAGCACTGACGCATGTTTGATTTTTCCAAATAAACAAGGAAATACGAAATGAGGGCAAATCCTTTAAGTTGATTGCTGGTTTAGATGTGTGTTAGGGATACAGAATGCAACACAGGATTTTCTTAGGAGTGTATGTGCCTTCCATCCACACCTGGGGCCTTGTGGAGCACACCTGAGGGACTCAAGTATGAAGCAGTGTGTAGGATGCTAGCCTGAAGTCAGGGTATGTCTAGGTGAAAGTGAATTAATACTCTAATTTCCAACATAGCTCAAGTATGTGCTTTTAATATATGTGTGAAGTGTCATACCAGGCAGTCTGAGAAAGTCCACAGTGGCTCGGCATACTCAGTTTTAAACAGCTGAAGAAAAGGTTCCAGTTAGACAGTATCATGGAGGACTCCTGCTTGTCACCAGCAGAGAGACAGGCTATGCCAGGTCCTTCTGCCAGCAAGGAAGGGGGAAATACTTCTGTGCACAACCAACAGCCTGGTTAACATTCACAGGCAATGGGTGAAGACTTTTACCAGAGCTCATCCTGCCTTGTAGCAGTATGTGGAGGTCACCTGCCAGGTGATTCAGGTACATTTGTCATATAAAGGCACCTATCCCTGAGGTAGTTGTAATAGGCTTCCTTTGTAATTGATGGGTGGATTATTCTGTTTGGATGATTGATTGGGATGTGGATGTTTAGAGTGTTGAGGTTTCAGGTTAGAAGACATAAAACCATGCTAAAGTGTCTAATTGCATTCTGCAATTTAAAGTCCCTCTATTATTTTAATTAATTTTGAATCTCCCTGTAAATTCTAGCTCTATACTATAGGAGACTTGCCTCCTCTATGTAATCAGTGGTTTTGGGGGACACTGGTTACATTCCAGCTTCTTGGAGCCTATTTCTCAGCTGACACCTCTCAGCCTATTGAAATGCTAGGGTATCACACAGGGAACAAACCAACAAACCAGCAAATCCACCCTGTCTGACTTACAGTAGGGAAAATTCTGCTCCCTCTCACTGAAACCTCCCCCCCACCAGAAAAGGCTGACAGCATGCAATGCCGTTGGAACATTTTAACTCCAGGGTTTCTTATCAAACTCAAGCAAATGAAACTGTGCTGAAACTGGCACAAGGGAAAGCCCCACCTCGTATGAATGATATATACCATTGTATACCATTCCCTGTATCTGGAGGGGCTTTACCTGAGCTGCAGCTGAGCAGCCACAGGTACAGACAGAGTCTCTTCCTGCAGTTTAGCTCTCTTCCCACCACCCTTTAAGGTCACATGGGGAAAAAAAGGAAGGAGAATGGGGGCTCTTTGCTGCAGAAGGACCTCCCCCTGCTCAGCATATGATGCCTTGGGTTGTATGACGAGCCTAATTTTCCTTTGTGCTCTAAAGATCACCCATTGCTCAAAAACTGTGGGCTGTAAAAATGCCCGTGTTCGTTGTGAACTATGCTGGACACATATTCTGTAATTATTCTGTCTTTCATATCTGTGTGAAAACTGTTCACACAGAAAAGGCTCTGCAATTATGTAGCTACTTTCTCTGTGAGTGTTCTTGTGTTCTCGAACAACTTCGCTAATTTCTCCGTGGTATATTCATAAGAAAGATAATAGAACAGAGGACTTTTAACTGGAGTCCATTATGTGTTTTTTTCCATCTGTTTGTGATGAACCAGAAAGAGCTACGTGTTAGGTCTTGCCTTATGGCAAATCCTGATCCGCAGTTGCTGTTTTCCCACACTTACTTAAGCTTCCCTGCACATCCCCGCGCACAAAGCAGATGCCGGTGCCGCAGCAGGCCCGAGAGGCTCCTCCTGCGCGCAAGAGGCTCTTACACAGCCAGGTCCTCGGGTCTAGCCTCCAGCAAAGCCAACCAACCAAACAAAAAACGCTGCTTTCTCTTGACATCAGATGATCTGAAACTGGTTTATCGATTGAAAAGGCAAAAGAAGCACATGAGATCATCAGAGGTCTGCTGCAGGCCTTGTGGTCTCAGTAGCCTCCTCGGTGAAAGGTTTTGGAAAAGAAAAATAACCCCAGAGAGTGCACAATGTTTTTCCTACTTTTCAAGTCTAGCAAAAAGCAGCAGTGCTGAGGAGACCCCACAAGGAGCAGATAACATTTTATCTTTTAAAAAAAGATAAGAGATAAAACAAGTAGTAAATTTCCTTGCATGGGTGGTGATTGCTCCCTCTCCTTGGGATTGAAATCCTGCCATATTAAAATAATTGGGAGTATGCCATTAATGTCATAAGGCCAGGTTTCTACACTTTTATTCAGACCTGAACTCTCTTTTTGGCAATTGGCTCCATCTCAAACTTTCCTCCAGGGAGCCATTCTCTTTGCATTATTTTTCTATCCCCATCCAGTGCTACAAGCTGTCTGTCAGAACTACAGACTATTGACAAAAAACAATGAAGCTGATAAATGCATTATTAAAAGACCAAAATAATCTTGGACTTCTCTTTCTTTTTTTCCCCCCTTAGAATATTTCAAGATTTTTTGTAGCCTTTTGGTAGATTTTGAGTGTGAGGTAGTTGAAATTACTTTCACGTGCAGCCTCATGAAAATAAAACTCAGTTCATTTGTGGAGTTACACTTGCCTATAGAAAAACTGCATGTCAATTTTCCATAAAAAGTGCATATTTATAACCATGATATAATCTACCCTATAATTTTAAACACTGTATTGTAATAACAGGTGTGATATGTGTTTTCTTACAACCTGTAATTTTATTTAAATTGCAAAATTTTATATTTGCACTGACAGAATATTCAGAAACATGTATTAATTTAAAAATCTGTTGATTTTGCTTCTAATTTTTCCCATGCAGTTTTTTTGAGCCAAATTCTGCTTACATTGTCTCAACAATTAAACTAAAATTAACTTCTGTTTTTGTATCTATCTTGTTAAAAAAAAAAAAATCTATATTCCAAGACATTTCTTGGCATTTTATATCTCAGACAACCAAAACAATAATTGTTAATATGGGTCTTAATGAACCAAAATTTTTTATCCCTAAAAATTTTTTTAATCCTATTTAATCTACAAAATGCACTTTTTAAAGACTTAAATCTCACCCCTATGTAATCTGCAGCAAAATCTGTATTTATTGATTTCATGCTGCAGGATCATGCATAGATATTTACATATATCCTGTCTACTGAAGGGGCTTCATGGGTCAGCTTTTCATTTCAAATTGGGCTACCAATATTTGTGAGTGGATATTAATGTAACCTGTCAAGTTAATGTTTTCTTTGCCTTTTTAGAGGCCTAGTCTTAGGGTTTGAAATTCACTAAGTAAAAACACATGGCTCAAATGATAAGTTTTTTATATCTATAGATTCTTAAATATTTGTTTTTCAAATTTATCCATTGCTTGGCACTTCTTGTTGTTGAAGACAGTATAAAATCTTTCCAGTCTCTGCTTTAAAAAGTAGCTATAAGGAGGAAAACATGACAAACATCTTGCTTCTGTGACAACATTATTACAAGTCTAGCAGGGGTCTGGTTCTACAGTCCTGAGAATTTATTTTGTACCAAAGCTCTTTGAATACATAATGAATGCTCACAAATGAGAACCTATTCAGACGGTGTGCTATTGAGTCAAGTTCATCGAAGTTAAAGCAGCATGTATTTTCTGAAAGCTGTAGATATTACACACTGGTCTAACTTCAATGAGTTCTGATAATCATAATTTCCTGCAATAGAGTTAATTAAATTATCTTCTGCCTTGGGGTTCCTTTTCTTACACCAGTATGATTGTAAAATACAGTATTATGTTGCATTTCTGCCCAGCAGATTCTACTTAAGAGAAACCAACTCAACAACCACGTTTGTTGCATAGATGTAAAATATTTCTGTTTGGTGTACACTTACTCCTTTACTGTGTTCATCCTAAATGCACCTGCCCAAACCAGTGGAGAGCAGGTGCATTTAGGATGAACACAGTAAAGGAGTGAAAAGGGGCAGGACAGAGAGCTGCCTGCCTTATCTCTTGGGGAGCTTCTGGGGATGCCCTCCCTGGCCCCTGAGCCTGCTGCAGGCCAAGGGCACGGGGTAGCACAGCAGCGCTGGTGAGGGCAGAGAGGCTCTGCTCCTGCTGGGCTGCTGCCTCTCCCCAGTGGCACTGCAGTGTCCAGGGCTGGAACTGCCAGCTCAGGATGAGTGCAGGGACCAAGGCTGCTCACTGCTTTGGGTGGCAGCTTCTAAACTTGGCAGCTTTTAAACTGTCCTCATATCTGCAGCAGAGCTAGGGGAATCCTACTTTTGGGAGTTCAATACCTCATTTATGAATAGTGCTGCACTCCACAGCTTCATCATTTGAGGGAAGAAGAATATTAGAAAAATATTCTGTTTACCATTACCCCTAGGTAAATAAAAAATGGTTAATGTAACTCACGTGGCTGGGAGAAGATGGTATAATAACTATGGAGAATGTAATGGACAAATTGATTTCCTGAGGTTCCTATATTATACTTAATGGATGCTGGTGGATCTTCTTCTCCAATCCTGATGAAATATCATGCTTTTTAGATTTTAATTACTAGGAATAGTGCAAGAAAATATCTGAGTCCGTGTTTGATGCTATTTTCAATCTCACAGCCCAAGGAAAAAAACAAATTTTAGGTAAAAACTTGCTGTATTTTTTGTTGCAGGTAATAGTTATTAATTTTAGGAAATATTGAAGACTTGTTTTTTCATCATTTTGATTGTAACACAAAACCCCAACCAAATTTCCTCAAGTGCATTTGTCTGTATTAACTGGAACTTCATTGGAAATTAAGTTACTTGCCTATAATTGTGTTATTCTAATGATAAGAAACACGTGCTGTTATTTTTTTTCATCAGAATTTGATTCTAGCTCCTGTTTACACAGTTTTCAGAAAATAATGAACAAATTTCTTTAGTATTTGCTGTGATAACAGAAAGTATTAGTAATCTTCTGGTGGGGGCTGAGTTCCATGGGGTTTTGTGGGAGCAATAGTAACTTGTCCCTTGTCAGCCATGTACTACTACTTCCACAAAATTGTCTACCTATGGAATTATACTAATACTATATAGAAAGCAATGTGTAAGGCCAGATGCATAAAAAATATGAATAAATTTCAGATTCTGACCTTGTTTAAACAGTTGATCGCTGAACTTGTGGTTTATGATATCCTTTGTCAAAATCCTATAATTGATAAATAGTTTATCTTTCTCCATCTGTTACACTTCAAGAATTCTTAGACTCAAGTGACAGTGGAATGTACAAAGTAAAACAGTATTTGCAGTAAAATCTTGTTTTATTATTATTTATTTTTAGTAAAAAAATTGTTTTATTAACTCTATTCCTAGCTCACCTGGGATTATTTTAAGCTGAAAATGCAAACACATAGATGTATATATGTAGTCCATTTGCTGCAATATAGAGAGCAAAGCTGGTTTAATTTCTGGGGGGGTCTCAATTTAGCAAGATGTCGATTCATGACTTATTTCTGAAATGCTCGGCCCTTAGAAACTCCACCACGTCCTGCTGCAATGAAAACCCATATATTGTAATATTTGTTTTGGAAATTTGTATATTGGCTGACCATATGAACATGTTCTCATTGCCTGCTCAGGCCTTTGAGCAATTTGCAGCCTTTTGTTATCAAATAAAGGCTCTCTGAGCCTCCTACTTGAGCACTGAGTTTACCAGCTGCTATCCACTCCTGGAGCTCATTAGGGGCCTGCTGTTCTGCTGAGAACCGCAGCACATGCTCTGCCCCGCGGATTAGCCTGTTGCTGCTCCTTAAATTACCTGCCACAAAAGGTTGCTCTGTTCCTCCATAGAGAACTACCACTCTCATCCTCTTTGAAGAGGCTCTATATCATGATCTCTCTGACTAATTAAGGTCCGCAGACAAGCCACAGGTTGTTGTAGAGGGTTCGTCCCCATGGTTGATATCAGTAAGATATTTTTGAGTTTTGTTCGTGAAGGATTAAAGGTGTTGTTTTTCAGAATCAGGTTCTAGAAAAGCCAACAAAAACCATACAGATTTATGTAACCATTTAAAAAAATGTTTCTTAATATCTTAATTCTTCTCATCAAGCAGATTTAATGCTATGTTACTTCTTCTTTCAAATGTTATCTGGGAGAAATTTTATAAATGTTAGAAGTTATTTTAAATATGAGGAATAAGTTGTATTAGCTTCCGTGCATATAGAAATAATTCCTTACTAATTACAGCCAGAGATGTTTTCATATAATTCTGTTTGGAAAGAATAGGGCATTTAAAAACCAAAATGTTGACTAGGATTGGTCAATTGGGAAATACTTTTTTTTTGTTTATCTGAACTTCAGTTTTGATGGATTTATGCACACATATGCATAATTTAGAGTGCCATGTGGGAGAAAGTGCAGAGCAGACCCCCCTGCTGTGTCCAGAGTTTGCAGTTCCCAGTGAGTTACTGGTCCTCACATACTGGACCATGTTTAAGGCATTCAGAGGGATTTTTCTCGGTTGCTTTTTGTTGTTGTTGTTTATTATGTGACAGATTATGTCGTGTCTGGTACGTAATGACATTCAATATTTTCTGTTTTCATTCCCAGACTTATGATGCCTATGAATGAACAGGAATTAGCTGCATCTCTAGTAAGGTAGCATGTGTTCCACAGATATCACATATTGATCTGAGACCTTGTCTGGCAACCCTAAGTTCAGTATTCTGTGCGAGCATCGTTAAATGCTGATGCCAGTAAAGAGTAAAGAGTTGCTACTTGCCCATCAAAATGGAATTATTTACATGTAGAAAACATCAGTATTTGTAACATGTATTTCTACAGTGTGTTCTTCAGAGAGCCTCAAGTAATGAATAGGGAAAGAAGAAATGAATATATCAGTTAAGGAAGTAACTTAAGGACCCTTTTTATAGGAGATTACTGATTATACAACTTGTTTTCCCTGCTATTCAGTATGCAGATGTGAACCAATACTGTCTGGACCTGATCTATCTTGGCACATAGTAGAATAGTCTTCTATTAATTTAGAATGGGACAAAACCAGTGTTGGAATCTTTTGGGGAAGTCCATTTATATTATCCAGTAGCAGTCAATGGCTCTATTATGTGCTCTGCCATCTGTTCAAAACACATCCAAACCCAGCCATCCTTTCCTCCAGGATCTCACAGCAGTACCATGAGATGTACCAGCAACTCTGTAGTACACATGAGTATAAATGCATGTTGAAGTTTAAAATGGTTGAGAAATTCTAACATATAAATGGTTGAGAAATTTCAGTTGCAAGGAAATTACTTCATTCTACATGTTGAGTAGTGTACATGGTTAGCATCAGCATTTGGTGATCCCAAATATCTATTAATGATAGTGTAGTCTGGCTCCTCATTCAAAGGTACACAAATAGTAATCTGTGGTTCAGACTATAGCACTTGCTTGAGCAATGTTGTATTTCTGAGAAAGAAAATCACCCTGAGATCTGCAGGAGGGATGACACAGCAGGACACAATAACACAGCACTTGTGATAACTTCCAGACACTGATGATCAAGGAGCCAGTGAAGGGAGAATGCTCTGCTGGACTTTATCTTTGCCAATAATGGAAGCTTGCATGAATGAACAAGGAGCTGCTGGAGCTTACAAGCTAAATGTAAGGAAGAGTTGAAAGAAAGGACAGGTGATTTGGAAGGAATATACAAACATGGTCTAAACATGCAAAGATGAGGTTTGGAAAGCCAAGTCCTTGTGGAGCTGGATCTGGCAAGGGACAGGAGCAAAATGAGCTTCTGCAGGTACACTGCAGTAAAAAGAAGACTGGGGGAAAATTGGGCTTGCTGCTGAATAGATCAGAGGACCTGGTGACAAAAAGACATTGAGAAGACTTAGGTCACTCAGTACCTGCTTAGTCTTGGCCTTTATACTGTTAAGATTAGTCTTGAACTGAGATAATACAGTACTGTGTGGGAAGAGCACAAAAGCATGCACAAATAATTGCTTTATTGAACATTATTCACCTCAAAAGAGTTTTAAAATGCAGCAGTCAGTCTCATCAAGAGATGGATGTTCCAGGGAAGTAGGCACAAGTTTTATTTGCAAACACAGTTTCCACAACAATATGTGCAAAATGGGACATTTTAAGCAGAAATATCTGTAAACAACCATTTGTGCATACATTTGTGGTGTTTCCACATGGCAGTGTATTCCTGCTTTGTGTAGATGTCATGACTTGGAACCAAGAGTGCTGGTGAAGCAACTTCTTGAATGACAGCTCTATGAAAAATAGCTCCTTGGTATGTGTGCTTAGTTAAAAGTCTCAAGGAAAGAAGCAACTGGGCTGTGATTGCTGTGGGCATGGCTACAGCAGAAATCTGCCAGCCCAAGTCACTCTGTAAATGCAGTTCTGAACCCTAACTTATTGTTACAGGTCCAGCCAACAATCCAGTAATTGTATGGTTGCAGCTGGTAAAGCTGACTGACGTTTATTTGACTACAGAACAAAAATGTGTGAAGCTGGTCTAACTACACAGGCCCATGAGGATATCTTTAAACAAAATTCACAAGGATAAATACTAAGTCAGATTTCAAGGAATGTATAAAGCCCATCTAAAACACTGTGGCCACTGGGATTTAATGTGATTTTTCCAAATTCTGAATGGGTGAAAATTGCATGCCTCTGCATGCTCCAGACTTGTTTACTTTTCTTGTTCCCAAGTTCTCACTACAAAGATTTTTTTGTTTTGTATAACATTGCTTTCTTATTTGTCACTCATGCAGCTATCTCCTCCAGGTCCTGACGTTATTACTAAAAGAAGTTCTTGAATTAAACCCCAGCAAACTGCTCTGCCTTATGTTAGTTAGCATCTTGCATTAGATATCCTCAGGAGCAGCATTTATTCTGTTTTTTTTTTTTCCAGGAACAGCCACTGGCTGTAAGTGGGCATGGTTCAAACCCCAGAGGTGGAAAGGCTCCAGGGTGTGCCTGCTCCAGACTCCACAGCCTGCCGTGCTGCAGGGGCGACAGCCACCAGCTGCTGTGGCCATATGAAGGTTGGCCACTTGAGGGTCTCCAGCACAGAGTCATAATGGTGTCTTAGTGACATAGCATTCTTTCTTTTTGTGCCCATGTGGGCACATCTGTTTGTAATAAATACAGCCAGGTTGTTGGCTGTGCATTTACCTGTGGGTAGAGTATAGCATGATCTCTCTTCTTATGGGAATATAGTCTAAAAAAATATGTATGAATTGAGATAAGGAAATGCATGAGGCTTCAGCTCAGAAATCATCAAGGAGTTCATGTGAGATGCCTCCCGTTCCCCACTTCTTAGTTAAGCAGCATTAACTTCTCCACCTTCCCCCCCAGCACTCCTCTTCTTTCAATACTTCTAATATGAACAAATTGAACTGTTGAAAGTGAGTGCCATGAAATAAATCAATTTTGAGCAAGGGTTAGAATGGGGCAATATCATTGATCAGGCCACTGTGCCACCAGTGGGCAGAATGAGGCACAGGGTGGGAAACCAGCCATTGCCCTCAGACTGTCCTCACTGACATCATTAAGGAAACAGGAGTGAAGCAGCAAGGCTGAGAGAAGAAAATTATCAATGAAAGTCAAAGCATGAAGTCTAAGAATGAAGTTTCATGTGGCAGGAGAAATAGCAGCAGCAAGTTAACACATGGGAATGACAGTCAAAATTATAATCTCAGCAGTAATCTCACAGTTTTCCACAAATCTGAAAGCATCTAGTATAGTCAGGAGAAAGCTGCAAGAACCAGGCTATGAAATCATTAGAACCTGAATGAGATATAAACCCAAGTGCCATTTATCTGTGCATTGTCATGCTATGGTCAAGAAGTCAAGTCTAAGAATTCAGTTCCAGTTGTGTAACATTTAGGACAAAGATTAAATATTTCAGACAGAATGCCATAACACCTGGCTAGGATATTGTATTGGCTGGAAGAAGACAGATGCAGGGATTGAGGGTGTATTTTCACCCTCAATGAGAAAGGCATACAGAGTCAGTCCTAGCCAGCTATACTGGTTGTAACAATGGCCAAAAGAAGATGCCACTTGGGAAAAAAGAATTGCAACAAAGCAAGCATATGGTGATAATTTCCTGAAGAAAAGTGGAAAACAATGAAGAAAAAAATCAATAAAAGCTGGAGGGGAATCTCATGGATTGAGGGAGAAATAGAGGGATATAGCAGATGAGATGCTCCAATAACTGCTACTCTGTGTAATGTAGTGAAGTAAGAGAAGGTGTGTTTGCAAATTTGAGGGAAATCTGATGCTGAGGAGGTGAAATTGCTGGTAAGTGCAGGAGGAAGTAGAGGAGTCCACAGTAATGGACAGTACATGATAATGGGATTTGCTTTCACAAATAACTATTCACTGACAAATGAAGCCTGATGGCTAACATGTTCATGAATTTATAGTCTTTTCAGCCAAAAGAAGCTTGGAATGTTATTTAGAACATTAAAGACTGCTTTGAAATTCCTTGAATGCTTTATGTTTGGACACTTGTCAGGAAGGAAGTCAGAAGCCAGTCTCAGGAAGCTGAAGTGGGAGGCTGATCTTGTTCTTTGTTTTCCTAGTTCAGAAGCCAAAATGATCCATCTAGTTTGAAAACATGATTGCATGTTAGAGGGAGTTGAGACTGGAGAAAGAAAGAAAAATAGTGGCTCAATGCATGCAGCTTTGTGTGCAAGGGCTGTCTGAGGAGGAATACAGGGGAAGCACTGGTGTTGTAAATGTATGTGGTTGACATTTTGGGAAACTGGAGAGTAATTGAGGATCAATACTAAGACAGATGAATAGGACAGATGAAGGAAGATGGGCACAAGAATGCAAATGAGAACTGATATTGATAGGGCAGCTGAAGGGGTTGGAAGTTGGAAAATATCAGAATCAGGTGCAGAGAGAGTGTTATGAGAGTAGCAAGTGTCCTCTCTCACCTCTCATGGTGGTGAGGGTTCTTTCTCACATAATGAGATATAAATTGAAGGAGAAGAGATGACCTGTTTGTGTACAGCATCATAAAATCCCAGTGTTGAAAGAGTAAGGAGCATTGCAATGGAATCCACAGCTACGCTCTTTTTTAGAAGAGAAACCCAAAACAATATTGTTGCTGTCTGAGTGAACTCTGTGTGACTTCTATCCATTCCTCCCTTGGCTTTTTTTCTTGGTTAGCCATATGGCAAATCCAAGGTTAGATAAGGAGACTACCAGTTATCGTCCCTGTTCCTGACAAACAGCAGCTTTTCACCCTGTGAGGCTGATTTATGAACACGTGACTCATAAAAGATTCACCCAGAGGTGAATTTGGCCCTTGAGGCCATGCCATACTGTGGTTTAACAGCTCTGGTGTTCTAGGATCAGGCTGGAGTAAGAAGAAAATTTGGTCCTTTTAGTTTGTAACATCTATTTTGAGACTTCATCCAGCGCAGCTGCACAATTAGTGTTCAACAAAGCAGTGCTAATTATTTACAGATGCATCCATCACAAAAGCTCCTGACATTCAAATTCAAGAGTTTCTGGAGCAAATGAAGGTGGTGGTGACACCAGTTAACCCCACACAACAGCATTCAACCAAGTAACTTCAATTTTATGTTCATGCCTGCAGAGTTGCTTCCTTAAACACTGAATCTCAGGACAAGGTAGCCAAACCATTCTATGATTTTGGGGTGTTAGTGGTCCTGATGCTCTTTTCAGGCAGCAAAAAGACCAAGAGTGGAGAATCTACTCCAGACATATCAGTTTTATTTCTTTTCTGTGCTCGGTTCCTAAACTGGAAGGAAAAGGGAAACTTCTGAAATTCATCACCAAGATACTTGATACAAGTAGACTGATTGGAGAATGGGATGATTTTGAAGTCTGACATCTTAAAGTCTGGTATGGAAAAATATCTGAGTTTTCACACTGATGGCTTAAAAATATGCACTGACATTTAGGATATCTTAATTCTATCCCTCTACCTGTCTGAGATAAGTAATTGGCTTCTGACAAATATATAAGTTCTTTCTGCATGAGGTTGGCAGAATTGGTATAAAGTAGTGGACTAAATTCCCTTCAAAAGTGCATTATTATTCTACACTATAATGAAATCCTCAATCAATGAGTGAAAAGCAAATTTTTAAAAGCCCATTATCTTTATTTCTTGGTCATGTTTTGCTGGAAGATATGGAAAGTAAGTGGGCTGTGGAGAATCAAGCCCCTTATCTCTGAGTTCAGGATGGGATCTCAAGACACAGAAAAGCAAGGTTCCCACTAAATAAAGCCACGATGTCCTAGATTTTCTTTCTAAAAATCCATCAGTTTTTGATGATTTTTATTGTGTTAATCCACACTGTTCTTGCTTTCTGTTGTTTTCCTTGTGGGCTAGACTGAGATGGCTGGAAATTCATACTCTCCTTTTGGCCTCTGGCTGGGGGCTGACTGTCATTCCAGGCATTCCCTGTCTGTCCCCCCTGCCTGGGGGGATCAGCCCTGGGGCCAAGGGGGTGCACAAGCCCTGGCAAGGGCAGCCCCAGCTTGCCTGCCGAGTTTGCTAGCCAGCCTGTCAGTAATGCAAATGGTGCTGATGTTTGCTGTGAAGCAGACACCTGCCTGTGAAGAACTGGGTGAGACCACCAAATTGTTTTAGGTAGGTCAGCAAACAGCTGTCTACTTGTGTAATTTGGTCCTCCTAATTTGGAAAGGGTTCTTATTCAGAGATGGAGCTGTTTGCCTGCTGACAAGCTCACACGTATTATGTTGTGCATAATGTGCGTGATTAACGCTTGTTTATCGGAGCAATTGTGCTGCGGGGAGCAAGGGCTGCTTTTTCTTGTGTGGCAGGGGACAAGTGGCAGCAAGCTCTTCTCCCTTTGGGAGAGGCACTACAGTGCAGTGGAAAACTTTGTGCATCTCGAGCAGCAGAGTTCCTCCAGCCACGTGGCAGAGTAAACATTTTGTTGGAATCAGCTCTTCTGGTTGCATACAGGTTGCTGCTTTAGGTTTGCAGGTAGAGAACACGGGTGGCTTTTATTGCTTTGTTTTGCAGTCTTCTTCCTCATATATGGTACAGACTAATTGGACACCTCTACATTTTTTTGCGGTAAAAGTTCTGTAGCTACTTTCAAAATTTGCCTTTGAACCCCAGGAAGAGTCTATAATGGCATTTTCATTACTTTTATGACCATTCTTCTTTGCCTTACACTAATTTTGCCTGTGGGTGACTATGCATACTAATGATGTGAGAATCACAGTTCTCCTGCCCTTATATGACAAACCTTTTGATACAAGGAAACTCTAATTGCAGTCCTGCAACTCACTGTAAGTTTTAATCTAATATATCACATTTTCATGTGTTGTATTTGCTAAAAAATCTGGAGGGTTTTTTAGGTTGATTTATGTTAATACAGTGTTTTACTGTAGTGCAGAACACACTGCTCAGAATTTGCAACAAAATTAAAGAAGAAAATTAAAGAAGAAAACCAAATATTCTGATACAAAATTGCATTAAATTTTATTCTTATTTGATAAGGATTTCATTATCCAATTGTATTTTTTTCCTGTGTGAAAAATATTCAGATTCAGTTAGTAATGTCAACATCCACTGTTATATGGGCATATGTGTTTCCTTTTTATCTTTTCCTAGCTTTATAGGATTTAAAAAAAATGGAGAGAATACTGGAAGAAGTTGTAAAAAAAGAAGAAATTTTATCTCCTCTTTACCCATATGAGGCATCTAGCTACTCAAACCCAAAGCACACACGAAATGAAAATTCCCTCCTCTTTTCCAGCCAGCAAACAATGTACCGTATGAACCATTACTCCATGAAAACACTTACCCTCTATTCACTTGCTGTTGCATTGTTTTCTTTCGGCACTCCACTCTTAATTTAAATTGACCTACCCACTAATAGAATTTAACTTATTTCACTCAGCCTGCAAGATACACCTGCAATTCTCCCTTGCGTTTCCTCGGCAGGGCTGGAGAGCTTTCCACCTTTTTTCTGCCTCCCCCAGCTGTGCGTTCTCACCCTCCTCCACGGGAGGTTGCTGCCCCCCTTCAGCCCTGCTCCTCCCATTGTTTTCCCATCCCAGCTCTCAGCTGGAGCTGCCAAATGAGCTATTTAAACCTCTCCAACACTTCGGAGGAAGAAAATTTTGTTTTGCTTTGCTTGGGACCGGAACGTTTACCAGACTCAGTTTAAAAGAAGTTGAATAGTTTAGTCTGTGTGGCAGACAAGGTGACAATTGGGAAGGTGGTGGCGGTGGGAACTGGAGGGGAGTGGGTTTGGGAAGGAGGGACCTGGAGCACCTTGGTGTGCTGGTGAAGGAGCACAACAGGAGGGGAGCCTTAGTCACAAGATTCCTTCCCCCTGGTGTAAGCAACAATCTGAGAACCAGTTACAGAAAGTGGTTTTGGAGGTCTGGGAGGTGTTACCACTAAGGTCTCCTGGCTGGGTGGAAGAGTGAATAAGGGAAAATGCAGTTTGGATACAAGGAAAAAAATAAAAAATGAGGGGCTGGTAACATGACTATTAGCAATGGAAAAAAAAAAAAAAAAGAGGGGCTGGTAACACAATATTTGCCAGGACATGATGATGGGGGAGCAGTTTAGGAAAGCTCTTTAGAAACTTGATTCAAAGGAAAAATATTTGCTTTGAATTTTCCTGGTTGCTGATTTAAATGAAATAAAAAGCAAGTGGATTTTTTAGCAGAGTGGATTTTTTAGGTAGCAAAAGGGATCCATGGCGGATATCAGGAAAAAACATTTTCCAAGTCTCTAAATCTTGAAAAATGAAACTTAAACCATGCTGAGAGCATCCCCAAATGTGCTTCTGACTACTCTCCCATGGGATCATGTGGGGGACATTTGGACCTTGTGTTAGACCTGGCCACAGACCTTTTTTTTAAGGCAGGGTGATCTGTTCTTAATACCAGCAGTTAGAAGGGCTCATCTGACTTCTGTGAAGATAAATTCTTCCCCCACTATTTATTCAATTTGTTATGTAGGTTGGGAAAAGCTTGTTCAATCTAAGTGCAGATCCAGACTCAGGCAGGTGTTGTGAATGTGGTATTTTCTTGTCTCTTAAGTGTGGTCCAGCAGGGAGGACATGCTTCTAGGACAGACTTTCTGCATCCTATCTTGCTCTTCCTTTCTTACAGGAGGTGTGTGATCCAGGTTTGGGCTCCACTGCAGGCCCCTGTACAGGTGATCTCCAGTTTCTGGGGTTCGTTGGTTTATGGGCCTTTGGTGGCTGCAGCTGTGGGCAGTGACATGAGAACAGTGGCAGCAAATGCTGGAAATTACCAGGAATTGCTGTTCCTGGAGGACAGGGATGCTGACTGGTTTGCATGAATGCTGCATGTTTTGTACGTATTTTCTGAAAGGAACAAACTGATTGAAATCAATGAATGTGAGTTCAGGACATACTAGTGGTCTGTCACAATACCCATATCACTTCATATTCTTCCACATGCAGCAGAATGGGCTGCCTTCTGTGAGGACTGAGACTGAAGCTCTGCTGCTCCTCAGCTGCCCATTTTCATTGACTGTGGTGGTTGGGAAGGGCACACAAATCTTTCCGTGGCACCACAACCCTTCCAAGCTTAAAGTGAGTTTCCTGAACCAGCTGCATTCAGCTAATGCTGCATTCAGCCTTTTAGCAGCTGTCCAATCACACCTGCATCGACTGGACCTGGTTGGAAAATAGACCTTTTTAAAAAAGATGGAAGTGAAAAACAGCTTAGCTCTTCCCCAAGCCGTAAGAGGCATTCCCTGTGTGAATTGAGTACAATATTCTCACACATTTTTCAAGGTATTCTGTATTTTCAAGCCTGCTGTATTCTCAGGCTTCCCAATGCACAGCTTGCATGTGTGCACACAGCTGCTGCTGCACGGCTTGCTGCAAGTTTAAACCTGCAACTTTGCCTCTTTGCTTATGAGTTTACAGCCCAACTGCTCTCATGTGGTCTCCATCTTTTATGACCCCTGTTTTTTGTTTTTCTTTGCTAGCTGCCATGGGTCCCTCTGTATTAGGCAATCCTGCCTTAATTGTGTCTATTTTTCATTTGCTATATAGAACACTCACTCTTGCTGTTCTTTCATCCTCCCAGTCATTTTTAATTCTAGTGTCCAAGCTGTTAATCTTAAAATTATAGTCAGTCCCTTAATAATCCCTGTGTTGCTGAATTTTACTGAAAGCTTTTGAAAAAAACCCTCCCCAATTTTTCTCTTCCTGTATGATATTTTCTTGATTCCCCAGAGGAATCCTTTTATGCTGATAAACAAGATATTTATTTACATATCCTATCCTACCTTGTACTTTGTGTAGTATGCTTTTTTATGATTCAGTAGTTCTTTATTGTTTAATTTAATTTACCTGGTTCTAATAAAATACCCTGTTCTCATCCCAGGATGTTCTTTTAGCTCTAAAACTTACTGTCGCTTCTTCCCAAGTTCCTCTTTGAAGAAACAATCCCTAATATTCACTATGCATGACAGGAGAAATGGTGACAAGGGAGGGCTCTTTTCAGCCTGTGTCACCAACATGGTTTTATATTTTCATAACTTTGGTCATTAAGCAGCATTTGATAGAGACAAGAATAGGAAAATTTAAGTGTCACCATCTGGCCTGTCACCTCAGCCTGTCAAAGGCTAACTAAATCCCATACCACCTTCTAGGCCAGCAGTAGATATTTAAGGAAAAGTGTATCTGAAACACTAAAGGTTTTATAGCAGACTGATCCCATCTTTTGTACATCCTCCAGACTTCCAGAAGATACTAGGTTAAGGAGTACCTCAGTCAGAATCTGGACCATTCTACCTAACAGCCCTGGTGGACTTATGTCTTTGACTCTGTGTGAAGATTACTGGGAGCAGAGTGGGAACACTTCTGTGTCCAACCTTTGTTATAGCAAACAAGATCTTCAACTCATAGCCTGAAATTGTGTAGCCTTCTTTTCTTGAGCCTTTGTGATGTAACTCTTGATTGCCTTTATTTATTTATTGAGAGAGAGAAGCCTGGACCTTTTTCCATTCAGTGCCAAAATGAACAGTATGGTGGTAGGAGAGACAGCCTGAGGCCTCTAGCATCAACTGCTCTGAATTAAAGGTTTCCCTTGTCACTGATCACCCAGTGTTTGTCTATCTTGTGGTGGCTGCAAATTGCCAGTTTATTGTCAGATTAGTAGATGTGGGGCTCCATCGTTAGATCTAGGAAGGACAGAAGGTGTTAGAAAATAATACTGAAATTACTGTTTGGGGACAGGGTGATTTAGATGGTGAAAAAAGATCACTGAACAGCTGCAGACTAACCTCTGTATGTATGTGGAGAAAATAAGTTTGCAGCCAGATCAGCTATGTGATTAGAGATGGATAGGTTGGAATAAGTAGCCAGAGCCTGGACAAGTCTGAGATGGAGAAAGAAGAGCAATACAACATACTGCAGTTGGATTCATGGCATGTCTGGATGGGACTGGAAGGGTGGTCACACAGTGTTCCATCTTAATTTCATTCTCTAAAGTTGGACATTTCGGTTAAAAATACATGTGCTTCCAACAAGCAATATCTGGTTTGTTTCACTTTTGCACTCATGCTTCAGGGCTAGTTCAGATCAATAGGTTTGTTTTTGGAGTTTCTGGCTGCAATAATATTTTCCCCCAGCGTTTGGCAACTGCAGATGGCATTTTAGGTAGCTTTTCTAACACAAGGATCTTGTGCCTTCACTGGTTCTTTGTACAGGACACTAGACATATAATTGCATGAATTCCTTTGTGTATTATTCATTATTGTCAGTCACACAAACATATAATTTCCTCCATAAGCTACCATGTGACTCAAATAAGAGTCAATTAATTGCTATTTTTACCATGGCCAAAGTTCAGTCTTTATTACTGAATGATCTGTAAACAAAATAATTTTGCAGCATGATTACAGCATGTTTCAAGTTGTTAGTTTATATAATATTAGTTAGACAATTTAAAAAATAGACTAGAAGAGGAGCTTAATGTTCTTAGTTCAAATTTAGTTTAAAATTGAATTTAAATTTAAAATAACCCATAAAAATAGCTGCTATTGCATTACTGTATACTCCCTGCAGCTTGGAATGTGAAGTTTCACCCAATTTCACATCAATGTATTCTCATTTAGATAAAGCTACATTGGATAGATGCTGTCTGATACTAAGAGAGTCCAAGAGATCTGAAAACTGGCTTCCCCCCCCCCCCCCCCACCTTTTTTTTTGCTTCTCATCAAAAGCATCTCATGTTTGCTCGACAGGTTGTGGATAAGATTTATGCAGTAAAATGTCAAGTGGCCTTTGTAAAGTCTTTGCAAACCATGATTAAGGCAGAAATAAGAAGGGTACAGACATTAAAATTACATCCTGAGCAGAAAAATAATTTAAATTATGGTATACCTGAGTGCTTTAATTTATAAAAAAACCAGTGAATACCTATGTCAGCTTCTAAAAGCTCTTCAGTGATGCTGGAGTCTTCTGCTTCTGAATATGCATGTCTAATACTAGGAGCCCTTAAACTCCTTTGGAGCTTATTAAATCAGGGTTTTTCTTTTGTTTTTTCCACCCTGTACTGAACAACAGTATGTAGAGGCTTATATTTTGGATCTCACTTTATTCCAAAGTCCTTTTGGGATCTGCAAACCCATAGCCTAGTGCACAGATCATATGCTAGAGGTCATGGAGGTTTCCCAAGGCACAGGCAACAACACCCACGTGCTGAGGCCCACATTAATCCAGAAGCAGCTGGCTTTGAGGGAATATCGCCAAGTTCAGCAAAATAGAAGTTGTGGCTCTTCCTTTATGCAGAGGTGCTCAGTTTGCAGAGTGCTCAGGCAGATTGGAGAGGACCTATATCCAATTGCTGCTTCTTTTATCTGCTGATATAAGCACTTACATGTTTAATCAGTCCTGTTTCTGTTTTGCCTAATCCTGTTTAGCTCACTCACTGGATAAAAAGTTTGAGGTGTTTCTCTACAAGTCCTCATAGCAGTGAAGTCCCCATGCTCTGTGAAGGCCCCTGGCTGTGAATTGAATGAGGAACATCAACCTGTTTGTAGATATAACACTTCACCTCCAGTGTGGGAAAAATTAGGCATAAGCTGATATTTTCAGCTTGTCCTGGCAGTTTGGTGCTCGTGGAGCAATCTGTTTGAACAGCATGATTTGAGGTAGCGAAGACTATGTGCAGAAATATTTTCATTTTTATCAGGAGGGTGTTCTTGAGCTGAATCCCTTCCTCATCCCCATTGACAACAGTTGCTTTGTGTTGCAGAACGCTCTCACAGTGCTCAATCTGGTTTCTTCTGCAAGAAATGCAATCAGGAACTTGCTCCAGGAGGACACATGGTGTTCTCAGACCAGGCTGGGATGCTGTGATGTAAGCCCACAAAATGCACATTCTGCAATGACTGGGTTCCCAGCATCAGCTCTTCCAGACTGCAGGCTGGCTCCTGTTGGGTTGAAATACAGACGTAGCTCATGAGACCTTGTAACTGTGTAGAATACAATAGACCTTGCACAGGAATGGGAGAAATTCAGGTGCCTTGAAGCTGCATCTTGCAGAATTTAGCATCAAAACACCTCAATCCTTTTTAGCTGCAGACCTAAGTACATGTTCATTGGCACCTACCCATATAATTCTGCTATTCAGTTTACCAAATGGAAACATTTATGATAAGCATGTGAAAGAGAGATTTACAGTCTACATTAAAATCTTTCATCAGGAAGAACATGCTCATTAGTGCAATATTCACTTTAATCTCATCTTTTTCTTCTGCTGCTGCACACTGCTCTTGTATCAACACTGATTAGCAGCTAGAAGCCTGGCCTGCTTTTTTCTTACTTGAGCATCCTGTGGATGGGGGATGGACCTTAACTGTTGGTCAGTGCATTATGTTAATGCTGTCACTCACAATGTTTTCATTATGAGCTTCATTGTTTAGAGTTAATTTCCTGGCTGTTACAAATTCTATCAGGATGAATTGTAGCAGAAAGGCTTGTAGATTTGATTTGATTTTCTTTGCCAGAGAGGGTGTAAAATTGTTTCCAGTTCTGTTTTTGTTTTAATGTAGGCTTTCAGATATTACTTCACAGATCATTTGTATCTCAGCAAAACTCTGATCAAAACAAAAGAAAAAGAAATTTTTTTCCATTGGCTGCTTAGTCTTCCAAGTGTTTTTTTCCTAGAGCTCTTGGTGAAAATACATGGGAGATCTTGGAAAGTCACTTGCCAACCCTTTCTTAACAGAGCTACTGATTTTCTCTCTGTCTGTGCTTGTGTGTATGTCAAAAAGGAGATTTTTTTTTTTAAGTGGAAGGCACTTCGCTCTTATAGATGGTTAAGGTACAGAGCTCATCAGCTCTCAAACATTCTACTGTCCTTCATAACAAAATTAATTATTTAGTGCTGTGAATCTAAACATCCAAGTTTAAGTCTGGAGATAGTGCAGATTCGCATCTTTTAGAGCTGATGTTCAGTGAGCGCTTGTGAAAACTCTCTGGTAAACCACAAGTTAGACACTTTCAGAGTGCTTACTCATCTGTGAACATGAACATAGTAACAGACAATAAAATGGGATCTGAGACTGCTGCATGTTTTTACAAAACAATGGGGATGTATAGACAAAAGTCCCAAGTTTCAAAGCTGTCATGGAAGGGTATGACTCTTTTATAACTGATTTCCAGTATAATCTAAGATTTGGCCTCTAACTAAATTCTACTCCACTTATCTATCAACTTAGAAACTATTTTAGAAAAGGCATTAGGATTTTTCAATTATTTCAATCATTAGGTTATTTTATCTTCCTTGGCCTCTTCATTTTTTAAGGAGATGTTTCTATGCATACATTTGAACTCCTTTAGATCAAAATGCAGATATAAATAGTTGTGATTAATTTTCCTCATTAACTGAATGCCATCTTTCGCAGCTGTTGATTTGGGACACAATAAGACATTAAATGAATTCCATCTGCCCTGGGACAAGCTACAGCAGTTATACAGAGATATCTCAGGTTTGAATGTTTCTTCTAAGTGAAAGCACTCGGGTGCATGCCAAACAAGATCTCCCAATGTACCACTCTGGCCGTGTCCCTCAAAAGCTTTCTGTAAGTCACCAAGCTGCAGCGTCTTTCTTTGCATGCAGAACCTTTTTTCTTATGCGGCTTTCAAAAACTTAATGTAAAAAATATATATAGAATCAACTGGCAGCTGACTGGCTGCTGCACATGCCACATTTGTGATTGTAGTCGAATGCAGCGCTCCAGGAAAGAAAACCCACTCATAATTTTGGCTACTGCCGGGCATGGCTCAGGCCATCACTCAGACTTTGCTGTGCAGCTCTGTCAGGCACATCAGCCCTGGTTTGCAGCACTTCTGGTCTCCCATCCCCGGGGCAGAGTGGAGTTGATGCTATGGTTTGCAAATGGGTTGAGATAGGTACATAGAAAGAAGGGGAATATCACCAAGTTTCTGCTACCACTCCACTGCCTGAAACCTTGATTTTTTTCTCCCCCTTTCTTTCCTCCTTTTTTTTTTTTTTCCCTAGAAGGCAGAGGAGGAGCCCTTTATATTAACAATAGCATTTTAATCAATTGCAATCTGATCTGTAGTGAATGTGCTTTGCAGTGTTCTGTCTTAAAAAAAATATTCCCATCTACTAGAGACACTGAAAAAAATGCTTTGCATAAAAATGAGCTCAGTGTTGATTTCAATATTTTTACGACTTATGACACAATATTTACCAACAGGAAATCTCATCTGAATAAATATCAAAGTGTTTGCCACACAATACTGAAATTAAGAGGAATAAATTTTCAGAGGAATTACTATTTAATGGTTAGAGAGCAAAAGTCTCACAAAAGAAAAACAGATTTTACACAGGTTCTCTGTATTTAAGTAATTTAGGGCAAGTTCAGAGCTGGGCTTTACTTGATCATTGAAGTCTTCAGTTTGTTGCTCATCTGGATGTTAACAGCCCTGTTATGTGTCTGCATATGTGGCAGGTGACAAAGTAAAACTATTTGACTTCAAATTTCAATGCAACACTTCTAAAAATGATGCACATATATTTAAGCACAAGTGCAATGAGAAAATAGTAGGGAGTAATGTGTTTTGGTGTAATCACAGTAAATTGTCTCAGATCAGAGTCATATTGATACTTTAAAGTGTGAACTCCTTGGTTGGATAAGTATGTAATTTAAGAGTAGGAAATAAGGTAATTATGATTGCTACTTTTTCCTTCTAATTCTACAGAAAATCTTACTAAAGTTTAGTCTCATATAAAGCAAGAATTGTCATCAAAACAAAGAGAATGGTCATTCTGCTCTTAAATACCAACTATTTTTTGTCAGGATTTTAATGATTATAACCTTATCTTTGATACAAAATTTCCTCCTTCTCCCACATATAAATATTTATTAATTCCACAAGAAAATTTCTCTGTTTCAGTTCCAAGGAGAATTTTGTGAGCAGATAAGAGCTCTTTTCTAGGATTCTTTATACACCCAGTCTTTTTGATACGTGGTTTGTTATTTTCATAAGCCATCATCACCCAATTTTGTAAATGATCAGCCAAATCAGCATGGATAGCCTAATTTGAGTGTGTTCCCCTACTATAGCTCTACCTGTGCTATTGGTACTTTTCCTTCCGTATTTTTCCCTGTGAATACTTTGCTCTATCTCAGGTTCTTGGTGGATTTAATTTCATTTATACACGGTGGAGGAAGTTATGGGAAGGCAGTGGGCAAGTGATGCAAGCAATGATCCAGTGGGCTTGCTGGAGGCTTTTTTCAGTTTCGATAAGCTTGTACCCAAGGTTTAAAGGTGTTGGTCATGCTATAAATGACATGTTTGAAGGCTTTGGTTGCAGAGATGAAGGACTTGGAATGAGCTGCTGCAGGAATATGATGTAGAGCTAGAGTGTAAGACAGTGTGTTAGGGACTGGTTGCAAAGTGAGGCTTTTCCTAAACCTTGTTTGGTCTGCATATCTCTTTGTAACCACACAAAGAGCTCAGAACACACCAAAAGTTAATGAAAAACTGCTAATACCTCTTGTTGACAAATATGTTCAGTTTTCATTCTTTAATACACGGGTAAGTGTTTGCACCTTATTTTTTGACTTTCAGGTTTAAAAAGTTGTGGCCTAGCATGTTAGAAGTTAATCTAGCCACAGTGTGTGTGAGCTGATACGAGATTTACCAGGGTTATCAGATTTGGTGACAATTTTTTACTGGCTAGCAGTTTTTATGTTATACATGTGCAGGCTAGAACTTTGGATTTACTGGCTTCTTCTAACATACCACACTTAGCGTTTGTGGAAACAGTGGAGCCACCAAGGAGGAAACAGAAATGCTGCCCATCAACTTCCCTTTCTAATGAAGAACAGGGAGAAGGATTTCACTTATGGATACAAGCAGAGGGGTGTGTGAAAGCCTCTCAATTAGTGTTTCGATAATGAGCCTTCCTCCCTTTCTTCAGTGACTTCCCTAAAAATGGAAGTGCAGCATGAGACAACAGTTCAAAAGCTGTAGTGCCATACCATGTAAAAAATCAGCTTTTTTTAAAAAAAGAAGGTAGGACATATTGCAATAGTGTGCATGCTGTCCATCCAAGTGCGTCCTTGCTGGAACCTGTGTCCCAGTGAAACAGCCTGACTGGCTTGTGAGCAGGCACAGCCAGTCTAACAGATGGAGGTCAGTGAAGTCAGCCAGGAGACCATGCACTGACTGCTCATGGAGTGTGCTAGCTAACGGCAGCGTTCCCAGACACAAACATCCACATGTCTCCTGGTAACCCCATAGTCACATACCGGACAAGACAAAGATCAAGAAAATGGCTTTAGCAAGAGAAGCAGAAACAGGAAGATATGAGGAATGGTTTCTGTGTGGACTACACCAAAGAAGTGTAGCTTTGGTGTGTGGAATTACATGTTCTAAAACCACTGCAAGAACTAGGCAGGCGGGGCAAGGACTAGCTGTCTTCAGAGGAGATGCCTCCAAGGTCATAGGGTCTGTCTGTCACATATTAATGAAAAAAGCCTGATTTCCTGATTGTCTTTTGCCTAGGATACGAGGCCAGTAAAAGAAGACCAATATTTTAGCACTCCCACTCTTAATAAGCTGATCTTTCTTTAATGCTGTTGGTAATGAGGACAGACTTGTGTTTGTAACAATGATTTTAAACACATGTGATAAGCAAACAGCGGTAGAAACCAGCTGAACTATCATGCAAGAAGCTGAAAATGAGGATCAAGATAAACTGCCACCATAAAGGGAGAATAAAAATGCAATCTGTATAAAGGTCAGCTAGTTACTTGCGAGACTCACTTGGTGCATCCTGTAATAGCAGGATCTTGTCATTTGCAGAGCAATGAAATAAAGAGCAGTGTTATTTTGCATTTGGGATGCTACACAAATACAATAAAAAATAGCCAGCATTTTTTCTTTGACTGGCTTTTGAAGGGCTTAGAATTGAGCCATGCACAGTCTCCTTGATGCAAAAAGGCTTTCAGTGAAACAGGGTTTTTAGAAATTCTTGTATTGTGAATTGCAAGAGTCAAAAGAAAAGAGCAGATTGAGTTGTGTTTGACAGACAGCAGAGTCAGGGCTATGAAGCTTCAGATCACTGTAGCTTCCCCTGCATCATGCACTGGAGAATGGGCAGAAAACTGACTAAATAGTACCAGTGCTTCACCAGGCAGATGGTCAGGCAAAGGCCAAAGCCCTCTGTCCCTCACTCCCCTGCCTCTTCCAGTTCCCAGATGAAAGTTGAACTGGCACAGGGGTTGCTATAATTTGCTGCTGGTATAAACCAGCAACAAATTACTCCCCTGAGGAATAAGCAGGAATAGGGAAGAACACCTCTGAGGCATAAGACCTCCAGCACGATTCCTTATGCACCACCCATCTCTCAGGGCTATGCCCAGAGGCCCAAACAACCCTGTGGAGGATGCTTCTGAAGCCACCAGAGAGAAGAGAACCTTTCTCCCACCTCCCGAATTTCCCTCTCCCCTTCTGAAGTGTAATCAGTGTAGATAGATGTCAACTTGATTACACTTGAGAAGAACTATATTGGTACGTGTCTTGGACCTCAGTGTAGGACAGACACACTCCAAGCTTGCTGGCTTGGAACAATACCTTTAGCTAAGGAAAACTTGCTTCTTCTTGCTTGTCTCTTTTTTGCATTTTTATATTTCCCAGAGCTTTGGAGTCTAAGGGCCACCTTCCAAAAATGCTTTCTGTGCAATAACTGGCAAAGCAAGACATTACTCGGTGTGATTACCAGGGTCATGATTAAATCCCAGAGGTAATATATTCACATAGGCAGCCAAAATAAAACCCTGATGGAAGCTCTTTTACTATGAACTTGTATTTGCAGCACAAATAATCTAGCTTTAACTGTCTGGAAGAAACGTTCATTTGTATTTGAATATAGCCATACTTAAGGACAGACCAGTGTTTTTTTCCTTATGTTAAAAGAGATTTATATGATACATCACCAAGGTCAGGGATTCCCATATCTCAGAATCATTGATGCATTTATAATCTCTGTTTCCTTGTTAGGATAGGATACACAGTAATTTCCCACTGAAAAAAGACAACTGGCAGTGGGGCTCATCTGAGCAAATGTAGGTCTTCTCTTACCCAGATTTTTTTTTCAAATGTAGGTCCCCAAATCCCAGTAAAGTGTCCTCTGCATTTAAGGGTCAGTGGAGAAAGATGAGCTTTTCTAGGAATGATTTATTTTGTTTTTAGGTATTTGTAAATATCAGACTTTTGTATAAAATAAGACTTTTTCTTAATGTGCTGTTTGTTGCACAGAGTTCAGGGTGAACAGCTGAGTTTGCATTACAGTTAAACTGCCATCCTATTCAGGGAGATTAAAGACTGCAGAAGGATTTAGGTGTTTACAGCTGAAATGTAGATACTCAGAATGCTTTTTTAGTTGCCACTTCTTGGAGATACCAAGAGTTCCCGAGGACCAAATCTCCAGATTTGCTGAAGGCAAGCGTGCCTGTCTGTGAGGCACCTTGACTCCCAGTGACATTCACTGCCCTAGGCTTCCCCTGTTCAAATGAAGAAAAGAAGCAAAAAAACATCAGTCAGGACAGAGTGTAGCTCTGAAGTATTACACAGTATAGGCAAAGACAGACAAAATATTGTCTGAAAATCCAGAGGCAGAGGTTTTTTTGATTTTGAAATAATTTAAATTTTTTTGATTGACTGGAAATTCCTCAAAAGTAGAATTTCGTGGTGATATTTTGGTTGTGGTTCGTTTTGTCAAAGTACATGCTTTCCCCATGTAAGAAAAAAAAAAAATCTTTTATTTATAAAGGACACTGAATATATTGTATTTTAGCTACAATGGCATTTGATGAATGCCCACACATATCTGCATATGTACATATACATATAAAACCTGCAAATATTTCCAAATCCTCAGCACATTATAGAAGATAAGAAGGACAGTACTGCATTGACTCCAGTTAATCCCTGGTAAATAAAGCCTGGGAAGGCAGGTTTAACAGGTCTTACTACTGTTGTTGGTAACTTGTGTAGGGTAGCAAGTGTGGAAAACATGTCGCAATATGATGACCATGTGTCTATTCCTGTTTCCAGGCTCCATGACCTCTTTAAAGATCTGTAGCTTCCTAATGCCTTTGCTGGCTTATTGTTTAAAATGGTATCAAATAAATAGTAGGACTCAGACTCTAAGAAGGAATTTCATGCCCAATTCCTGATAGAATCTATTATCTCTCTTTGGCACACAGCAGAGCTGTCTGAGCTGTTAGATTTCTTATTTATACTCCAGCAACACAGAGTTTCTCCTCTCCATCAGCCTACTTGAGAGAACTAGAGAGTTCTTGCTGATGGCTGTGTTCTTACTTTGGTCCAGAGAGTTTTAGTGGGAAAGTGACCATAAATCTCCTTCTTTTGCCCAGTGGCCCACTTTTCCTTTGGGGCGTCCAAAAGATCCTGGATTTACATGGAATTAGTCAGAACTTTTTGTTTGTTCCAATAAATCAAACTCTAATCATGAGTGCTTTTGTGGGTGACAGCTGGTCTCCTCTGATCAGGGTAAACAAAAGAGTGAAATGACTTGGTACATGGAAATGTTTGCAGGGAAAAGATGTTCTAAAAGCTGCTTTTTGTACAGTACAAAATTTTAGACCTTGCTATTTTTCCATGATTTTACAAGGACAAACCGTGATACAACAAGGGAGAATGACTTCAAAGTGAAAGGCAGTAGGTTTAGGTTAAGGAGGAAGTTCTTTGATGTAAGAACTTTGCTGGTTTTTGCTGAGGCACTGGAACAGGTTGCCCAGGGAAGTTATGGATGCTCCACACATAGAGGTGTTCGAGGCCAGGCTGGATGGAGCTCTCAGCAACCTGATTTACTGAAATGTGTCCCAGCTTGTGGCAGAGAGCTTGGAAGTACATGATCTTGGATGTTTCTTCCAACCCATTGTATGATTATTTTCCCGTTGCATTGTGGCTTTGATAGATTTTTTTTCTAAAGCAAGTAGAAAGAAATGCTTCTGGCTTTTGATAAGAGAGTACAAAACAGAGGGTCTGAATTCTGCCACTCTTGGTTATCACAAACACCACCCATCCTGCAAATAATTCTATGTCTTTTTGGTAAAAGTACTTTTTTATTACCATTTAAAGCTAATTTTTAATTAGAGTGAAATGCAAATTGAAGAAGATAAACACCACTTTCCTTGAGGTTAAATACAGTAAGATTCTCTTCCTGCAACCTTTCCTCTATCTCCACTTTTATTTTTCATTTCACATAATTCCTGCTCTTGAAGTCCTCCTCTTCTTGTGCATGAACAGTTCACTTGTAGTTTGTGTATAGAGATTGTAGAAGTGGCTCCTCAGAAATGTCAGGGTGGAAGAGCAGTACTGGTTTCCTGGAATAGGGAACAGTCTGAAAAACAGCAAAGAATTGGCTGAGGGAGAGGTGAACGAGGAAGACAGGGTATGACAGGGTATGGAGAGTCTTCAAGGCTAATGAGAGAGGACTTGAAGCTTTGCTGAAGAATGGCAATAGAGGGATGTTGTTGTGCCTTGAAAAGGATTTTCTCTTTTTCACAGGAAGCACTTATGTACGTGGGCTGGCACAAGCACCTTTCTAAATCACATCCCTCTGGACTGCAATACAAGCCCTCAGACCTGTGAGGCAGACTTGGTCCTGATACCATCATTTTAAGAAGGTTGTGATAATCTCCAGACTGAAAGGGTCTTCTCTTACACAGAGAGCAAGATGAAGCTGAACCTCTTTACCTTTTCCTTCTCCAAATCACAGGAAAAAAGACAAATCAGAAACAGAATCAAACCTACAGAGTTCCAAAAATGTTTTTTTGCCCATGTGATAGTCCTTCTCCTTTTTCTCTTTTTCCCTGTGAGTCTGCTTTGCCAGACCAAGTGTGTCTTTATTGAGACAGTTCATGGACAGCACTTGTGAGGGTTGGAGCTTCCTGACATATATGGTATGGAATGAGATCTTCTTGCTTATTCCAGGATGGCCTCTCTGGGGGAAACAGGAGTGCTTCTGAGACCAGAGGGGAGGGTGTTGTTGGCCTCCTAACAACAAACAAGAAGCAGGATGAGAACCTATGGAAAAAGATGATTAATGGTATCTTAAAGCGGATTGTAACAAGAAGGGGACAAGAATTGAACTCCTTTACATGGATGGCCAAAGGGTCATGTAGCAGTTTGGGAGCCAGAGAAGTCAGACACATTTGATGCCTGGCCACAGCCTGAAAGTGGGAAGATTGTCATGGGACAAGAAGGATGAGTGGGAAGAGTTCAAGTGTTTGCTGCCAGCTGAGTTCCATCTCACCTGCTGGAACCTGGCAGACATCAGGCAGCCAAGGAGCTCTCAAAAAAATCCTTTTAGTTTTTCTTATGAAATATTTTCACTTTAAAGGCATGATAAAGTGAGAGATTGTTTGTGAAACCAGCTGCAAAGTTTTTACTTTTTCTTGGTTTCTCTCTAAGAATGACATTTGTTACAGTTCTTGTTGAACACACAACTGGGCTAGAAGCAAGGAGTTACTTATTTATATATTTATTTTAAATTCCAAATTAAAGATGAAATTCTCATGAGAAGGCTGAAAAAAATTGCCACGATTTCCATAAAAACCCCAAATTGGTGGAAATCTCATTATCTAGGAGTTTTGTAAATAAAATCAGCAAAGTAGCTGCAGCAAAAGAGTAAATAAAAGTCACTTTAATAGTGCTGCACTTCTAGATATTTAAATTACATTAATAATTAATAACATTAATAATTAATAACATTATCCGTGTGTGAAAAGCTGTATGTGTACATACTTACCCTACTGAAACCTTTATCTGTTAGAATCCAAGTGCTGCTGCTGTGCATAAAGTACTCTGTGAGGTACACCCATGTGTTGCCAAAGTAGCAGGAACGTGTGCACTGATGTTGATCCAGAGGAAGCCTAGGGGTTCTTCCTCTCCCTCTTGTACGCTGATTATTTCTGCCAGGCCCAGGGAAATGTGTGCGAGCGCGCGGGGCCATGGCTTGGTGACAGGATGTACATGCAAACAGATAGCTTCCATGATGCTCAGAAGTCCTTTTTTCCTGAAGGTGCCGTGCAGCAACATCTTTGAGTTGTAGGAGAAGACAAGCATGGGGCAGACGGGAAGGACCCGGCCCCGTTGCTCTAGGGCTGGGGTGGGTTGGTGCACAGTGCCCCACTAAAATGAGGCCCAGAAACACTCCTTCTCAAGCCCTGGATGTAAGGATGTCAAAAATAAACTGTGTAAATATGCCAGAAAGAATGATACTTTCATGTTTTTATGCTAAAAATGGGTAAGAGAATTGTCAGGACTCTTGTGAGCAAAAATGATAATGTATGACATTAAATATTGACTTAAAATATCTGTTTTGCCACCCCTTTCTATTATTTCAGTATGCAGTTGCTTGAAGGTAAAGTATGATTTTTCTGTCCCCTCTGTAATAATATATAATACGTCAGAACAGAATTTTCTAAGTCTCGTAAAAATCAATCCACTTTCCCTATTCAAATGTGGATTAAATGTATCAGATCTCATAGCATTTATATTTCTGATCTTTTCATTGTTCATTGTCTATGTCATGGAAGTTTTTTGGAAATGTTTTTCAGGCTGAAAACCTGATTGGAAGATTGTGAGATGTGAGGTTTTTATTTCGAGTGTTTAGTAGTATGGTAAGTAATGACACTTGCATAGTCAAATCTTTAAATTACTAAAGAAGTGATGATGTTGTGGGGATAGTACTTACTGGTAGGATCAGTAAGATGCTGTAAGTGTTGATAATTGACAGGAAGAGATATCTTCTGTCTTGCACTGCAAATTGCACAGTTAAGTCAACAGTGAATGAGTTTTCATGGTAGATCTCCTGTATAATGTGTTCAGCCAGGAAATGTGTGTCACAGTCCAGCCAGATATGAACAGAACTTAGTTGCGTATGGTAGATGCAGTCTTTACCTGATATTTTGTTTACTGAAGTGGGTGGTCATAGGAAGTGACTAGGACTTATTCAAAACAACACATTTGACATGCACATGTTCATTATTCTATTTAAAACACAACACTGAATGCATTCCTGTGCATGATGATATCTTATTCAAATGGTTTCTGCTACTCTGTTGATTTTAAAGTAATAGTTATTTTTACATAGAGCTGCTTCTGTTGAGAAAAATGCTCTTCCTTGGCTGTGATGATGTGTGCCAAGCAACCTTTAGGTTTTACCTGAAATAAGATATTAGGACTTTGAGCTGTGTGTGAGCTGTCTGTGAGCACATGCATACACATGCACACATGGGCACGGGCATTGTGAAACAATGCAAACACCACAGGCGCAGGCACAGACATAGAAAGAAAATTATTCTTCTCCTGCTTATTTTCTTGGCACTTGCAGCTTGGTTAGATGTGAGATAGATGAAACATTTGCATCTTCTATCTGCATAATGAGTTCTATACAAAATGATTGCAGCTAATGCAAAAGACAGGGTGGCATGTTTTCAGTTTTAATGGGGAGACTCAGAAAACTTCCAATCTTTCTTGACATTTCTTATAGCAAAATAAATGTGGTCTAGGTTGGAGTGTCTATTATGAAAATAAGAGAAGAGCAAGTCAATTATATTTCAATGACTGAATAGCCAGGGGTCCTCATTAAAATGATCAGAAAGGCTGCAGTGTTGCTTTCTTGTATGTAGCCACTGATTAAGTTGTATAAGAATGACATGGCCTTTTTGGGAGAAAAGCAGAGGATGCCGTGGTCTCTGGCCAGCCAGCCAGAAACCGTTGACACTTAGAAAAGTGAGATGCGCACTCCATCAAGAAAGGGAAGTTACTACTTATGGGGTCATGGACTCCTGATGTATTTAAAAATAGTTGTGGCTGTTTTATTGGGCACAGTCAGAGAAAGCTTTGAATTTGCACTAGGCTGTATGAAAATGCCTGCGGTATGGTGGTGATATGGTATGTTTTCCTTTCCGCTGGCTTCGATGAAGTATACATAGCTTAACAGAATAGTACTATTATTGCAACCTCTCAGTATTTGAACCTTTAAGCAATATTTTAGTTATCAGTTCATTACTATTCATTTCTTAGAATTTAAATTCTTCTTATTTGCCAATTATTTTTTTGGTATAAAATGTTAGGAGAAAAAGGCTCGGTAATTTTTTCCCGGGAGAGACTGTATCCTGAAATGGTAAAAAAAATATTTGCTTAAACCTCCTGAGGGTTTGCAGTCTAAGGAAATACAGTATTGCCTAAGATCTGCTAATCCCAGATCAAGTGGCTGTAGAATTAAAAAAATGCATATTTTCCCTTTCATGTTACTTAGCATACCTTATATATTTGTTTTAAAATAATGCTTCTGCAATTATATTTTATACAATTTCACCTCTTTTAATAAGGTGATTGCTATAAAGACATATATACTTCTAGTAAGGATTTCTATAAAGATATATACCTTATGGGATTTTTTTAATTTGGAGAGTGCTGTAGAATGTTAACATTTTACATTTAAGAGTGATATGAAGCAAAACAAATCTTATGTGTTAATTAAGCTGTCATGGTTTAAGTTTCTTCCCCTTTAAATTGCATCACTGACAGTTTCCAAAGATGAATTGATTAATAAAAGACAACATTTAATAGTGATCTTATATCTATTAGTACAGTGAAGTTTGAACCAATATTCATCTTCTGCCGAGCTGGAAATACACCTCAGCATTTTCAATTTTTACTATCTGATTCAAGTAAATACTAATGCAACAAACAAAACCAAATAAAATCTCTGCTATTTCTAACTGCAAGTACTAGCTAATCTGAGCTTGTATTCTAAGTCAAATCACATCATACAGTACTCTATCATTAAAAATGTTTCATTATAAAAGAAGACAAATAGAGTTTTATATGTCTGCTCACATTTTGATTAAATAATTTTTAGTCTCAAGAAATCCAATAGCAGGACACACGGTAAGCTAAATACATTAACGTATCAGGTACTTAAAACTAATTGGATTTACTAAAATTAGCTAATAATGCTGCTAAATAATGATGCTCTTCATTTTCAATTCAGGAGCTCAGTAATGGACAAGGGAAACTGCAAGTGCTTGCAGTCAGCAATAAAAGAATTGGTAATTTTGCCAATTATTATGTAGCACAAGATGGCTATTTAAAAAGTTTTCATTTTTATTTACATACATGGCATCTAAAGAGGCAAAAAAGTGTCTCAGCCTTATTTACTTACAAATGCATGAGTGACTGATTCATTTCCATATAATTTCTGCGATATTTTCAGTCTTTAAATTGTTTTAAATGGAATGCACTCAGGCATTAATTTTTTTGTTTAGTGGATGAAGAATCTCATTGTATTAAAAAGAAGTCTGCTCATTTTTCTTTTTACCAGTTAGCAATATGTAATAAAGCTATAAAATTCATATGTCCTATTTTTTTTGTCTTTTGCAGCAGGAATAAAATTCATAAACAGCAACCAATTGATAAGTCTGTTTTTGTGTGAGGAGAGATACAATTTTTGATGTAGAACCCTGAATATGAACACAACATTATGGTGCTTAATACTTGAATTTGTTTTGAAACACCTAGATGTCTTTTCTCCCAGCACTTTAGTGCCTGGTTTAATAGATCTTTTCAGCAGTATGTAGTACTAAAATTCTGTGGTGACTGAAGAAGACGAGTAGACTTATTTTTTCAATAAAACTATGAAAAATTTTGAGCAGTGGAGAGTAAAGCTTGAGATTTCTTAGGGTGCTCTGGTTTTGCTCTTAGCGTATGTGAACAAATTATAAATATTCTTCAGAGTGATCGGGGAGATATTTTTAAGAACTTTGCCATCCATCCCTAATTTACTTCCCTAAATTTGTGATTTGTGTGTATTTTTTTTTTTTAATGAAAGCAAAGAATTAAAGTACTACAGGTCTTTGAATGTAATTAATGCTATAGTCACTGCTCTCTGAAAGTGAATCAACAGCAGCAGACCACAGATGTCAGGTATGCAGGCTGCTCATCTGACTGATAAGTCCTTCCAGACTGCTTATAGTCATCTAAAAAATCACCTTGGATTTGATGTTTCTGAAGGGAAACACATTCCATAAGGAGGATATGGTTGTACTCTGTATGTAGAATTTTCAAGAGCAATTTGCCTTTTAGAAGTAGAATTTCCTACATGACCTACTCAGGTCTCCGCAGACATGCTTGAAAGAAAAAGAGATTTGCAGGAAACGCTTTGTGTCGTTATCTGTGTCTTTATTTAAACCTTTTTTTTTCTAGCAATGTAATTCAGTGCTTGCATCATGGGAAGTGTGGTCTATGGGTTTTACAGGTTTAAGCAAGATTAAGAGATTGAAGTTGAGAACAAGTTACTGTATGTGAATTCAAATGCAAAATATCCTCATTAGAATAATTCGCAGGAAATTCACCCCCACTGCTGTGGAGTCAGAACTCGCCAAACACGGCCTAATGTCAGCAATGAATCTACTTTAGCCAGCCTTTCAACCTGGGTATCGTCAGAGTAATTGGTCTTTTAGTTGATTTGACTAACTGACAGCCAAGCCACTAATAATTACCTGTGGCAGCATTTATATATTTTTTTCTTTTAGACTGTAGCACAACATCAATGAATATATTTTAAATATTCACAGGAGTTGAATGTTTCATTTATAATTTAAATAATTATTTATGGAAATATAATTGCATGTCTGTGCCTACAATGGAGAGATTCTGTAATTTGATTAAAGAGAGAACAACAGCATATCTGCCCATCTAATTTTGTGGTTAAACTATTCATGACTTATAATAATATATTAATTTTGTCAATTTGTTAGGGTATCATTTCAACTTTTTGACAAGCTTTCATCTTTATTTAGCTGAATTCAGGCTCAAGACAGTGCTTACTTAATAACTTATGCTTTATGAAGCTCTTCAAGAGCATGATATTCTCACAACCATCCACAGTTTCCTTACATTGTGCTGTTGAGGCTCTTTAACATAGCATATTTCTGTGTCAAAGATGCACATAAATATAAAGCATATGCATGTTTGTATGGCCTCAGCAGAGCAGAAATGTGCTGCAAAGACTTCCAAGACTCACATATGCTGGAGAACTTATTTCTGAGGTAAGCTAGAGACAAGGACCCACCAAAACCTAAATTAATACTGCTCTGTGTTCCTGTGCAAAATACTGGTTTGGGCACTGTGTTTTGTTCATTACTAAGAAGATGTATTTGCTTGTAGACATTATTATGGAATATATTTTAGTGATGAATGAATAGAAAGTAATAGACTGGGTAAAACAAGCAGTGTTTTAAAATTTAAACTATTTACAATTACTTAATTTTCCAAATATTATCTTTCAGTTATGGAATTAGAGATAGTTAATTTTAAATATAATATCTTCATTTCTGAAATATTTTTAGTATGTCTATTTATCTCTCAGGCTACCTATAATTTGCCTTCTATGGGAAATAGAGCATATATTTTTCCTGTACACCTTTGTGTTACCTTTCTATTCTAATTTTCCTATTTTTAGAACTAGTGAAATGTAGTGATATTAGATCATTACTTGTTTTCCATATCTGAATAAAAAGTCAAACTACTTATTTCCTAAGACTGGTTAACAAGTGGTAAAAATGTTTATAATTCCATGGTATAGCTATACAAATTGCCAATATCTCAAATATTTTAGTGTTTAAAAATATTCTCTGAAGTTTCTTTTCAGCAGTATTTTGCTAATCCTGAGAGTACGTTGTTATATTTTAATTACAAATATTGATTAGTTGATGATATTAAAAAGTGAAATTTTGTTGAAAAGTTGAATTAGATATTTAGAATAAATGAGGAAAATTAGTTACCATATATTTTAGTGCTATGTGGAAATATTTTAAAAAATATTTGACTGAAAAAACATAGGTACTTTATCTTGGAGATATTTCAAAATCTAAGATGAAGACTGTTAAAACGGTTCCAGTTACTGAAAACAGAAACTGAAAATATATTTAACATGCACAAGTGTGCATACATTGCTTCAGTGTTTAGTTTGATGTATAATCATTCTTTTTTATCTACTAATAGTTATTTATTCAAAGTCAGAGAAATGCTGCTATTGAGTAAGTATAATTCAGGCATAAAAGCTTTGTTTTCCTATCAATGTATTTCAAAAGAAGCCTGATTACACTGTCCTTATAATAAATATTTCCAAAACTTTCTTGAACTATAAAACTTTAAATGAAGACAATTCATTTCAAATATATGATAGCTTTAGTATAGGAGAGGTTGTGTGTGTTTTATTTGGTTAATCTATTTGATTGGCCCAGCCTGTCATTACAAAGTTTTTGAGGGTAAGTTATAAAATGTCTTCTAGCATGTATAAATATAAGAGGTCTGTGATTTTCCCATTAATTTAAGAGCATTCTTTCAAAAATTTTAATAAATTTACAGATTTTTATAGAAGAGAAAGTTATTTAATGTTTCAGTGTTTTCAAAAAACAATTCATTATAAACTTACATCTTATCCCAATGAATTTATATCAGAGTAAAATGGTAAAGTTATAGTTCAGTTACCTACATAGGAAATGAAATAAAAGCATTATCTTTTCAGTATATCCACATTCCAGTGATAAATAATTTTAACTAGAGGTATAAAGAGAGTACATCCAGACACATCATAACTATAATATCATATACTAATTTTTGTGTATTGTCTCATTGTCCCTGAAGCATGCATTAGCAACTCTAAAAGTATAAATTATACCTTAGACACTCAGAAGGTCAAAAATTAGAATTAGTAACGAAATATGGAGGTGTTTTCAAATAATTACTGCAAATGTGATTTTTAACTAAGAAACAACAAAAATGCCTTACTGCAAATAGTACTTGACTTTTTATTATCCGCTCGGAAGAAAACCCCAAGATAGCTGCTGGCTGAACAGAGACCATTATAGTAAAACTAAATTCAAGTGTATGATGTAAAAATGAGAGAATCTTTAAAATGAAATTCAGGTAAATCACCTGAGTTTGTTAAAAGTAAACATATATTTGCAGGTCTTTTGTTGACATTACTGAATAATTCTAATAGTTTTCAATTAAAGTCAGAAATAGAGTTTGTACAAGCAGCATATTCAAAGCCATTTGCAAAGGTTATTTAGAGTGTTTTGTACACTGAATAGTGGGTGGAAATGGGCTAAGAAATGCTTAGTGAAATATCAAATAGGTATTTTTTTTTCAGTTATTACTGTTGGGCTTTTTACATATAAGTAGTTACCTACCTTCAACACAGAGTCCTGCTATTTTCCTGGGATTCCTGCTAGCAAGACCAAAATGTGGATTATGATACCTAATGTGTAGGTTAATTAGTTCAGGTTTCAACTCCCAAAACATTAATCAGTCTATTTCCTCATTTCAGTTCCTGTAATTCTGCATGGGTCAATATGCCATCCACATATGCATTTCAATTTATCTGCCATTCTTCAGCTGTTTACCTAAACACCTGGTACTCATGCAAAATCAAAAAATATTCCAGTTTCCACATTTGCCAGGATTCACAGAAAAGTTCTTCACATGTAAATAATATTCTTTTCTACTTTCTCAGTACAGGGGACTTTATATAGTCAGGGTCTATTTATGGATACTAAAATCTCCACCCCTGCCGTGGTTCTATTTCATTGTAATTCATTGGAAAGCTTCCTCATATCACATTCAAAACAAAATATAGATTTTGAGTAATAGACCTTGAGTATGAATAGATTTGAGCTGTTGGATGAATGGACAAAACAAGAGTGAAGTGACTAAAGGAGTCCCTGGCAAACAAAAGCAACTGTGAAACTTACCTCAAGACAGTTTGCAGCTCATATTTGTTGATGTCCTAATTAAAAAAAGGGCAGCAGCATAATGTAATGCCCATATTGTACATTACATACTTCAGTCTTACAAACCTTAATTTGGCAAAGTGAGGCTCAGTAGGAAAATAAGTGTCTAAGGAACCCTAAAGTGTTTGGCTGTAATTTGGACTAAGAAGGAGATAAGGATCTCTGCTTCAAAAAAAACAAAGCAACCCTTTAACCAATGTTTTGGCACTTATTTCAATTTAAAAATCTTTTCTGACAGGAGTACAAGGCTGGGAGCAAGAAAATGAAGTCCAGAATAATATTTTTTGTTGGAGATTTTCCTGTTACATGAAATTTTGTTGCTTTAATTAGTTAACTATTGAGTTGACTGATTATTTTCATTTTTCAAGAACATATGTTGTGCACCTGAGAAACAGCAGATATTTAAGAAAGCTATCCTGGCAGATCAGCTACTTTCATGTCATATAGGACTTTCTAAACAACTTGGATTGTAAAGGCCTTTGTAAGCAACTGAAGCTTTCAGAAATGAAGAATCAAAGAGGTGTTTGGTGATAGTTTCTGATTAATGTTATTTAAAAGTAAAGAAATTTATATAAAATGGCTGGTAATATATAAAATAAACCAGAGGAAATATCTCAGCTGTAATGTCTCAGGCTACTGAATTGGCTTAGTGAATTTGGGTGTGGTAGGAATGCCATTTCTGGTCCTCTGAACAATATCCCCGATTCCTCCTGTTCAAGGTCAGCTGGAGAACTCCCTGCCCATGTCTCAGCTCCCAGAGCTCTTGGTAGCTTGGCTGACGGGCAATTTCTACCCTGCTAATGACCTGGTGAGAGCAGGTGGTCACAGACCAGCTCTAGGCCTCTATCTCTTCTCTCTGAGCATCCCTACCCACAGATTTCTGTAGGGATCTGTATTTCCCTGCCTCCACTACCTCAGGAAAAAGCAGGAGCCATGATGTAGTTCCCAGCTGCAGCAGGTAACCTGCACAATTCTTTCATCACCAGTGCAACTGCTGTCACTGGCATGAGGACATTGTGTCTGTAAGAAAGCAATTCTTGAACAGAAAACACCTGGGTCAGCTGGGCTCAAGAGAAATGGAGTTATGCTTCTCTTTATGGTTAATTAAGAAAGACATTCTGAAGAATAAACTACACAACTATGCCACAGTCTCACCTTTTTTTTCCCCTTTTCCTTTCTTTAACAATACGCTGATTATCAGGCTTTTTTGAAGGCTGTTTGATATTTTGCTAAATATAACCAAATAAAAATGGGCAAATTCTGTAAAAGAATGTGGGAACATCTGTGATTCTCTAGTTAGTGTCCTGTTTATGAGAGTAATAACAGAGGGTACTGTGGGAAGAATGTAAGTACAGGGTAATGCTTCTCCCAAAATTTTATTTTCCCTCAAGAAGCAATTGAAAACCATATTTTTATTTTTAAAAATTTTTTAATCCTATCTGCAGGCTAGGAAACATAATGTCTTCTTCTCCAATTTAGATGTAGCAATATCTGTCATTGCAAGGCCAGATTGTTTTGGTTGACTGCATCAGCAGTTGAATGTGAAGACAAACCATACATTTCAGAGAAGCCAGAAATGTCTGCCTGCCTAAGACTGGGGGAAACCTCTGCATGAGAGTGTCCACTGCCTTCCATACCTGATGTAGATGTTGAATACTTTGGTGCATGTGGCCAGTGAATTGAGCTCTGAGCACCCAATAGTGTTGGATGGATCCAGGATGGCCAAGGAGGTGCTGTGAAAATTACTGAGCTCTTGGAAGCTTCAAAACTCCTGCCAAGGATTGTGCAACTCACTGTTTGAGCTGTCAATCTACAGTGTGTGTCTTAGCCTGTCAGCCTCTCAGAGCACAAAAATTCTCCACTGGGTCAGAGCAAAGATCCATTTACCATAGTTCTTTTCAGTTGTAATATATCTGGTTAAGAGGGTGAGGAAATAGGGTACAGTGTTATTGTCCCATGGAATTCTTCATTCTTCAGTGGTTTGTAGTTCAGAGAGTGCCAGAAACCCAGAAATAACATTTAAGAATAAATCATAAATGACTCCAAATGACTGATTGATGGATTTATTTCTCTAAATTGCTAAATTGCATCTTGCAGCAGGGATTTCCATAACTTTAGCTTTCATTTTGTAAAGATCTTTTTGTTTTGAATTTGCTAGCTGTGATTTTATGTGATGTTTTTGAATTGAAAAAGGCAAACCCCCACTGTTCCAAATTCACTTTGATTGCTCATACTTTTTTACCCTTCAGTAATTTCTCTTTTAATTTTCTCTTTTGGAATCTGTGGAGCCTTAGTTCAGTTTTTCCTCACGGAGAAGCTGTCACATTTGGTTGCTTGTCCTCGTTTGATCCATCTATTTGTTTGATTTTCTCTGTACCTTTACCAGTCTTTCTACACTCTTTTTCTACCTGGGACAACAGCACAGAATCCATCAATTATGTGAATAATTAATTTATAAATTGCTTGAATAATCTCTCTGTTTTCTAATCCTTCCTTATTAATTAAATTTTTCAAATTCATTTTTTCATTTCTACTTAGCATTAACCACTTTTTTTTGGACAGAACTATTTGTTATAATAATTTTTAAAGAGGTACTAGCAAGCTCAGATTTGCAAAAAACATAAAACATTTCCTAATGTAATTAGAAAATTCAAGTTTATGGAAGCAGAGGACACAGGACATTTCACTGTGTTATTGTTTAAAACAATAATATGGGATAATTCCTTGGTAAGAATTCCACTGTGTTGAGTTATGACTTGATGAGCTGGTAACAATAAACACTGGTTAAAAATAAAATACTTTTGAATCCTTGTTCACAAGATGAAACAATTCACACATGGCAAGGCCACCAGAACATGATGTGCAGATTTGGTAATAACTTTTGCAGCTGTTTGTCACAGTGTTTAATAACTCTTAATACACCTGCAGAAGCTGACCCTAAGCTGGAAGATTAAGACAGTTTCTTAAAAACTTTAAAAGTTGCTTTTTTAACTCAGAAAAGTGTAAAGGAAAGGTATGCCTACACAGTTGGAAGGGATGAAATTTGCCACCTGTGATAAAAGTTCTGTGTTGAGCCTTCAAGATTTGCATTTCTGGAATTTTACTAAGTTCAATTCTTTTGCATTTTCTGTGGCTGTGGGAAATATTAAGAGTCACATGTAGTAACAAAAGGAATATTTTAAGTCTTTATTAAAATATGCATGACAGAGCAAAGGGATTTATATTGTGTATGGTCTAAAAAAATTCTGGAACTTATCTACAGTGTAAGTGGCATAAATTCCTATTAAAAGGAGATACTGTAGATGAATAAAAAATTGTTGATTTGGCATGTGTAGTACATCCCTATGGAAGGAAGGCAAATAAAGAAATTTCTAATGTGGAATTTAGATAATTTCTAATTTGCAGTTTACAGTTGCCAGAAACCTCTGGTTTTCAAAATGTGTTTCATGATAGTCTAAAAGAACTTTTCCTCTTCAAACTATAAACAAGGATGAAATTATCTTCTGCCTGATTGCTTGAAGATCTTTGTTCATCAGATTTCCTCAGCTTGTTAGGTCTGCATGCCAATATCAGACCAAACCCCTGATATTTTTATTCCACAAGGCTATTTAGATTGTATAAAAGAGTGTCAATGATCTCTTACTTTTTACATTGCTCCTGTAAGAATAAGAATTTACTCTTCAGTAATTTGAAAGCATGACTACTTTAACTGAACTCAGTATTTATAAAATTATAGCATTGTTTGAATAACCTGAGCTCTAAATTTCTAAACCCAGTTCATTTTCTTGCTCCTATCTGGACAATAATTTTTTTATTAGTTTTGATGATGAAAAATATTTTGGAAGTTATTTATTTTCAGAAATATTTCCTCTTCCCTTTATTATTTTTAAAATTCCTGAGTACTGTCTGATTACTCCTTATGCTCAGAAAGACATAACATAAAAAGAGATAAAAAAGCCTCCCTGGACCAGTAAACTTATTTCAGGGAAATTCAGGCTACAAAACCAAGTTATTTTCAATTCTTCCCTCTTCTCTGAAGCTTTCTTAAACATCCAGGTTATGCTGTCTTTGCATCAACTATTTAATTGATTTCTGTTATAGATGAGTATTATTTCCTTAACATTTAGCTTAAGTTCTTGCTCTTGCTTTAAGACAACAATATGAAGTACAGTGTTCCAGACCTTGTCTTCTCATAAGAAATGAGGAAGCAAGGTGTTTGAAGGACGAGGATATTAAGAAAAGTGTACAAAACTTGAGGGCTCTTGGTAAGCTTTAGGAAAAACTGAAGTTCTACGTCTGCAGCAATATTTTTCTTGCCTTCTTGGAAACTTTATTCTCTCAAAGAATTAATAAGATGTAATTACGTAGAAATTCTGTTCAGTATATCTTTAATGATTAACAAATTTGTGACTTTTTTTTAAAGTGCAAAGTGGTCAGTCTCTTATACCAGGCTGCAGACATGTCACTTTAATGATATCTTTAGACTTTGGAAAAAAAATTACACAGCAGAAGGATGACACATACGGAGCTGATCACAGAACAGTGGTTCAGTAAAGTCAGGACCACATGATCTGCCAGAAGCTGACCTCATTTCTGAATGCTTTTAAATTATATGAATAGTTGTGAAAGGAATTTGGAAAAATAGCTATATGCATATTCAGTTTCTTTTGTTGTCTTTTATTTTCTACATGCTTTATATTTTTACTGATTCCATTTTTTTTCTTAAATGAACTGCCATGCATTATATTTTAGAACAATCAGTTGCAATTGTTGGTCTTTCGATGATGTGAGTTGCTGTTAAATCACACTTTTGTTGTGCCCATAATGTCATCATGTAAATGATAACTCTTAGATCTATTAATATAGTGAGCAAGACATCTCCATTTAAAAATAAAATAAAAATTTACTGTTTATGTATTTGCATTTTCTGAGGAAGGAGGAAGAACTATCTTCTCACTAGTTTATGAGTTTCCTCTTTTCTACTGTGAAATCCAAGCAGCCATAACACATAGCCACGATTAAAGAATATTCAGGGTCCAAGTGGAATCTGTGTCCTGCTCCTTCTAAGTTTAGATTAAAAAACACAGCTGCAGGAAGGGGCTTCTCTACCTTTGGGCTATTCAGCAAACCTTTGTTATTTCAGTAACATTGATAGATGCAAGTTAAAGGGAGTGCAACACACTATGACTATAAAGAAAAGATTCAAAACCCTAAATGAAGGACATTCTTGCCTAGAACAGCTCTCAGCTGACTTTGGCATGTCAGATTGCTTCGTTCTTGTCTTAGTGTTTTGAAGAACGTTTCTGGATGAAGCAGAGCCCAAGTCATTGACACTGAATGAAAGCACATGGGAGAGGAGCTGCACCTCTTCCCACTGCCCTGCCTTTCTCATTGTGCCTGCAGCCCCAGCCCAGCTCCCACTGTGCTCCCAGCAAAATCCAAAAAATCCACATTTACCCCAGTCTCTCCTTCACTCTCTTTTGCATGTTTTGCTTGCCACTGGAAAAGGAATGAAGGAGGGAAGGGTACACTGTCATGTGGATGCTGCCTCTACCTGCTGACCTCAGGGAGACTTTCCTAATGCTGCCATGACCCATTTTCCTATTGATCCAGCTGCACTTCCAGGCAATGCTAAAAAGCTGATTAAATCTCCATGTCACACCTAGGTTAGAAAAATTGACAAATTCCAACTCCCATATATGGGTAAGGCTGAGGCCTTTGGTAGGATTCCATCTCATTCAACACTTTGGAGAGAAAAGGTAGGAAATAAAATTCATTGGAGATCTTCAGGAGTGTTTAAGCGCATTAGAAACAGCAGAATTAAAAGTTATTATAATCTTTACTTCTCATTTCACTCTCCTACCTTGAAAGTCCAGACTGTCATTTTGTACAACCTGCTGGAGGCAGATGCTAGTGTTGGCCTGGAATACAAACAGCCCAACTTTTTTTATGGTTTAACAAATAAGGAGAAAACACTTGAGAAAAATTAAAAGCAGTCATGAAAATTCACATTTCTCTAGTAAACATAAACAGCTTTTTTCTTTTATCCTTTGTGATTGTGTCTTTGCAAGTACTTACACCTGCTTGCAGCGATTTTTTTTTGGTAAATATGGTGGGAACAGCTGGGACTAGCAAAAGCCTAGATTAAATGATTAAATAATTAAATCCTTTTAAAAAATGAAGAACTGACTGGGGTTAATGGCATGTCTGGAAAAGGAGTCTTGCCATGTTGTGTCCTGCCATTCTAAGTTGCTGGTTTTTGCTTCTACCTTCTTGCAGCTTCAGTTCAGACAAACCTATTTCTGTGCCACCACAACTGTTTAGTGAATAATTTCTAATTCCCCCTTGTACTGGTTTCGGCTGGGATAAAGTTAATTTTCCTTACAGCACTTCCAACAGGGCCATGTTTTGCACAGACTTGGGGTCTTTTCTGTTTCTCCAGCTGTCCTGACAATGAGTAGGCTGGGGAGGGAACATAGTTGGGAGAGCTGACCCCAGCTGATCAAAGGGACATTCCGTCCAGCATGGTGTCATGCTCAGCACAAACAGCTGGGGGAAGAAGGAGGATGAGAGGGACTGTCATAGTGGTGGTATTTGTCTCTCCAAGTCTAGAAGGAAGCTGGGTGATCTTGAAAATCCCTTCCAACCCAAACCATTCTATGATTCTGTGATTGCACGTGATGGAGATCCTGATTTCCTGGGGATGGCTGAATGAATTCCTTGTTTTTCTTTGCTTGCATATGTGGCTTTTGCTTTACCTGTTAAACTGTCTTTATGTCATCCCATGATTTTTCTCACCTTTACACTTTTGATGCTCTCCCCCATCCCACTGCAGCAAGAAGTTGTCTGAGGCAGAGTTTCCAGGTGGGGTTAGACCACAATGCCTCTTTAACACATCATAAAAACCTAACGGAAAAGAGGCAAAGAAACCAACAAAAACGTCTGCAAGTTTCACCCTTCCCAAACTGGGCTGGAAATGGTGTTCTTAAATGTGCTGAGATAAAGGAATGAGTGGGGTGCTCGGGGAAAACAGCTCTTTGCAGGCAAGTCCGATTGATATTATTCTTCCAAACCCATGACTTAACCATGCAAATGACTCATTAGCTATCACAGAGGAAGCTTTTCTTCCTGCTCTTACAGAGCAAGTGCCTGGGGTAGAAAATACAAAGACGGCAGCTGGAGTCACCCTTGGGCTGTGTGGGCTGGTGCTGTGTGCTCTTCTCTCGTGGAGCCCTATGAATCTGCTTCTCATTGCTTACTTGTAGTCTGTCAGGAGCATTAGAAAGCCACAGAAAGAAAAGTTCAGCTGGTGGGGGCAGTTCAAAGTGTGTGAGTTTGCTATGGGAATTCGTGTTCATCCCAACCAAGCAGGAATGTTAATGAATTGCCTCATGCACTCCATGGCTCTTAAAAGCAAAAGAAAATTACTCTTTTGAGAAAAGATGGTTGCAGTGCATCGACCATGCTATAACAACATTGGATGTAGACTGTTCCCTAGAGGTCTCACTTATCTGGAGTCTTCTTCTGTATGTTTGTATGACTCAAGAGGCTGTATTTACATCTTATTGACACTGTCTATAAGGTGCTCATTTCTATAAGAAGAAATATTATCTATATGGAAGCCTATTCATCCTCATCCTTTGTGCAATTTTGCAGAGGTACTGAAGGGTATTTTGTGTAATTGTGACAACTTCAGAGCTTCCTTCTCATGCCTGAGGGGATGCATTGCACTTTTAATGCTAGGATCATGGAGTTTCTTCATCTGCATTCTCTGATTAAAAAACCCCAACATGTGCTTAAATAGCATTCAAATGATTCCTTGCAAATTTAGATGTGAATAGCAGCATCTTTAAATTTTGGTGTCAGCTTCCATGTAAAGATTTTAAATAATCTTAAAAACTTTAGTGAAATAAACTGCACAGCATTTCTTTTTCAGTTAAGTGTTACTCGTGTTAATTTCCCCTGGCTGGGGGAGTGGCAATGTTCTCCTGGAAATCTAGAAAGACCTCTACCTCTAAAATTGACTGCAAAACTGGTTGCAAAACCAACAAATGCAGGTCAGTGTTAGAAGCTGAGCATACCTGGAACAGAAGAAACTTCCTCTGAATCCATCCCCAAATGCAGCAGCAGTGGCACAAAGAACAATTTTGCTTCACTAAAATTCTGTTTCAGAGTTTCCATCTTAACACACAGAAAATTCTCTTAAGTTGTCATAGAAGACAGATCTGGTCATATTTACATCATTTTACTGTATCCAGGTGATCATCTAGGATTTAATCTGCTCCAAAGGAATCCCATGCTTCTTCCCTTATGCCACTCTGATATCCTCTCATCTTTATTAAATAAGCCAATCTTATTAAAGATGGCATTGTATCTTATTAAAGATGGCATTATATGGTTCAAAGGTGGATATTCAGAAATTATATTTGTCAATTGTTTCTGTGGCAAAAATTTGATACAGAAAGAAAAAATATTCTCCTGACCTTTGACAGTAAATTTGAATGGATGACAAGTTGTGAAGTTTGGGTATTTTAAAGAAGATATTTTCTTAATTATTTTCCAAACAGCGAACTAGCAGCTAGGCTTTGAGTCATTAGGCTTTGTAAGGTTTTATATAGACAGTTCATAGTGTGGGGGTTTCAGGGGTGGTTTCTTTAGAAACTTGCAGGAGGATTGTGTATGGGAATAATTCAGTGAGGTGTTTTTGGCAACTCAGACAAACCTCCTTCATCCTGAGGGAGTCTGTACTCCCTCAGGTCCATTTCTGGGCTCCTTGCTTAATTAAAAAGCGAGTGGTTCTTTGAAAAAAAAGTGAGATTTACACTCTGTATAGGTATGAGAATTTTTATCTCACTTTTGACATGTAGTCCATTGAGGAAATGCATTTATTGTCAGTGATCAAACAATCCTTTGTATTAGTTTATCTTCTTGCTTTATGATGATTGAGCTCACCATGCAGTTTCTTTAGTGAATAAACTGCTATCATGCTGTTATCACCATTGCTTTGTCAGAAATGCAGATCACAGGCAGAAGGATTCCCAGGTCTGCTTACTCTGACATAATCAGAATGGACAAGAGGAAATACCTGACTGAAGGAAACTGATTGTCAGAAGTTTTCAAGAGCCAAGAGTATTCATTGATTTGTGTTGCAAACCAAATGTGGGATTCTGCAGGTGGAAATCTTCTGAAAATCTGGCATTTTCATGCACATTTCTCTTGCCTACAATGGAATTTGAGTTGTTGTCTTTTGCTTTTTCTCCCATCTTTCTTTCCAGCTGTTTATTTTCAAAGTGACTTTGACTTTGCTTTTAAATCATCTTGCTTCCACTCTAGTGTAAGACTACATCAGCTAGAACAGTGTTTCTTTTCAAAATTCTTAAGCACTCTGGTAATCTGAACATTACTAATAAAACCTTAAAGACCTAAATTGTTATCCCTGAGGCCTGACAGCATTCTCTACCCAATCCAATGGTTTAAATGAAGAAAGGTGAAAGTAATTCCCACAAAGCACGGGAAATGTTAGCTTTAGCTCAGACATCACATTACCACACACTGTCTTACACTCTGAAAAATGCAAGGAGAATTATACAGGCCATATACATATTTTTACTCAAATTTCCAATTAAATTTGATTTGACCTTCCTGGGAGTTGTAAAAATAGTGACTTAGGCCACACAGTCCAATCAGGAAACAGTGCTGTAATGAACTGTTAATTCCTTTAATGAGTTTAACTACTTTAGGTCAAAATGAATATGGCAATATGATGTCCCCTTGCAAGCACATGCGTGGAAAGCTGATGAAGTCTATTCTCAGATTTGCCAGCTATTATCCTCAATTTACATTTGGCTATAGTAATCCAGTTCCAACTATATCAATGTCTGTCAAGCCATCTTGCTTTACAGTTGATATAGCACTAGCTCCATGTAAAGCACGGAGTTAATATATCCTGGATAATAAGGATTTTGTTCGTGTCTGATTTACTATCCTGTCCCATCAATGTTTTTCATGGCTGTTTAGCTTGACTAATGACTTCCAAATGACCACAGAAGACAGAAGTCTCCCTGGGTGTTGCAAAGTGTGTGTGGGGTTAATTTCAAAAAGCCTGTCTGAATTGCATTAATGCAACTGTTTGACCTGTGTGTATCCTCGGGACAAAATGTGTTCAAGCAAAAGGTAGTAACAATAAACAGGATTTAAAATTGAAGCATTTTTTGCTTTTTGGAAGTGAAGTTAAGTTAATGGACTTTTCATTTTTTTTCCAGGTCCAAAATTGGAAAACTGCTGGCAGTGTCATCCAGATTTGGTTCGGTACAACCTGCTCTCCAGTGCTTCTTGGGAAGAAATCCTTTGTAATATTTTTAGTTCTTCCATACATATATCACAAACCCAAATGACTGCTCTGTGTTTTAATTTATTTTTCTATGATCCTATTTATTCTGATATATTAATTATGATTTAATTTATTTTTGTCATGTTCTGCATTAATTTTGATTTTTTTTACTATTACTATAAGGTATATGCAGCCCAAGGAGAGGATTATTATCAGTGGACCTTCTTTGGACAGAAGAATCAACAAAATCTATAATTCTGGTGCATAGACATAATGGAATTAGATTTATGTTGAGCATTGTCAGTAAATTCCCAAGCTATCCTGCAGTTTGCCTGTAAAAATTTATAGCCAGTCTAGGAATGAGAAAAGACATCATTGACTTTTTGCATTTATTTTCTTTTTTTTTGATAAAGTTTTAGATGAAATAGCGATGCAGTTTAAACACTGACTCCTCAATACTGGAATATTTTATACATTTGTTAAAACCTAGAAAATGGTGTGGTCAGTTTTTTTTTCCCACTGGTGAAGGTGAGCTTCAGGATCTTTTTTTTTTTAGTTAGTTTTCTATTTGTAGGACATTAGATCTAAAAGATATCAACATTTTAGCCCATATCTTTTGAGAATTAATAATTTTGATGCAGTATTACACATTTGTCACCTAAATCTTGTTACTTGCCAAGACTGCATTCTTAATGTCAAGGTTTCAATATTAAATATAGATTAATTTTGTCAATTGTGATGTTGACAAATTTAATTGACCGTAATTGTCAAAATTGCTGGTCATTAATTTATTCTCAGATTTTCTGTGTGAAAATATAAACCTGCAAAAGTGTCATTGTCAATTATGGTCCATTTGAAGTGACCTAATTAGCATTGTGTGATGAACCAACACATGGAAAAGCAAATGGGAGGACATGGTAGGGAGATAATTGAATGTGACATGAATACTAATACTGACTTTATACTATTTGAATCATTAAAACACTGTCCAATGAAAAGTACTTAATTTAATTTCATGTTTTTATTTTCTAGAACAGCACAGAAGGATAATGAGGAACACCTGAATTCTTTCCACTGGAACAAACATTTGGCAGGACAAATGGAATAACTGAAATAAAAGTGATACCCCAATTTTTTTTTTAGCAATGAGAAAACTGCCCAATATTCTTTAGAATTCTGACTTCCTGCCTTATTTTGCAGCATTTTCCAGGCACAAGCCACTCCTGGAAAGGAAGTAGTTGGTTACAGACTCATTTTGCACAGGTGGGTGGGCATCAAGAGAGGAGGAAATATAGAAGTCATGCCGTGCTGCCACATCCTCTTATCACTAATGCCATGAACCTTAAATTATTATACCAACAGACAACTGCAAGAGCTCAGCATTTCTTTAAGCCTTATTCAATAGCAGGTCACTGCCACAGAACCCCCTGAATTCACTGGGCACTGTTTGGTTTTGTCTCTGTGTGTGAGCTGCGTTCAAGGCTGGGTCTGTCTGGGATCAGTGTTCAAGAGCCAGATCCATATAATCCTCCCTACTACTGAATTTGTAAAGAGTAAAGGGACAACCATTTTTGGAGGCTTTTATCTCTTGTTGGAGTCATGGAACTCCAATCAATGTAATGATTGCTGCAAAGGCAATGCCTCCTACTGGGTGAATACTGGCTGGGTGCTGTTCTTGGTGTGCAGAGGTTTGTAAGGAACCTTTCAGACTCTGACTTGAAACTGCATTTTCACTCTGTGCTGCAGGAAGGGGAAGTACCCTCTGGGATGAGTAGTGTGCAAAGTCAGGAGCACAGGGAGTTCAGAAGTTAAAAGACTGAAGAAGACTCAGAAGGGAAGCCAGAAAAGATAAGACTGGACATGAACAAAAAGGTCTTTACTGTATTGAACTTAAAGCCCTTCTGCTAAAAAAAGTGTGTTAAAAATGCTTATAGAGGAACAGAGAGAAATTCCTTAAACGACTTTTGAATAGGTATATTTAGAGCAAACATCACTTTTTCCTTTTACTTCACATGGTGAACTTGCCCCTATAGGTTTTATGCTGGTTACACACATTTGATGTTAAAAAAAATCTAAGTTGCATTTGCATGTGGCTTTGAAAAATTCAGTGTTATCAGCCACACACTAACAGAACTAGAAATCCTATGCATCCACTTAAGGCCTCTGCTTATAAGGAGGAAAATATAGAATACACTCTTTTTATGCATAGCTTTTGTACGAATATTGAAATTAAACTTGGGTTTAACTGCAAGTTTTGACGACTAAATTGTTTATTCTGCCTAACACACATAGCTGTCATATCTCTGATACACCAAAGCCAGAACCATTTATTCTGCAAAAGGTTTTTCAGAGAACTAATTATAACATCAAGTGGGGTGGTGCTCAAAATAGAATGAATGAGAAATAATGAGAAAAACGAATCCAATAATTATTTAAAGTAGTGGGTGTTAGCTTCTCCTCTGATCCTGTGGTGGTGGTAGCTGGGAGAAGCTTCAAAGTAACAATACACATGCAGACATTGAGGACATTTGTATTCTCCTGTTCACAATTTACTGCATTACAAAAATCTGGTAGATTTAGTCTGTTTTTCAATTAGACTAGCCACTTACACATGTAGTGCAAAGCTCTCTGTACTGTTGTACTGGTCAACAAAAGACAATGATTAAATTCTGAAAAAGCACCAGATGAAACTGCTACTACAATAGGCATCAGTAATCAGAGGCCTAATCACGTTCTGCTGGAAATCTGTAGCTGTAAAATGAACAGAAATACACGTTCAGCTTTGAAGTCCATTTTCATGTAAAGATCAAATAGCTGTCATATTTATTCCTCAGTTTTGAAGTGTAAATTTAAACCAATTCAGAGACAAGGAGTTATTTACTGTACCTCTGCGGAACAAGCATTGTCCAGAAAAAGTGACAAAACTATTTCTCTGCAATTTTGGGGACAAGCACATTTGATGTGAGAAAAAGACACCAGGGTGATTGCTTTACAGGTGTTTTATGGGATGGCGTATTCCTGGAGTGCTGAGCTGGTGGTTTCAGGGTTTCCAGGGCCTAGCTCAGTGCTGCAGCAGCACATATTTGATTGAACTGACTTATGATGGAACTCCTGGACCTGAAGATCAAGTATATAATTGTGAGCATGCATTTAATAAGTCCAGGTCCAAAAAGCCTGCAAACCACTGCACCAAGCACCCCTACAGCTCTCTTAGCTACCAGCCTTCTCTGGGAAGAGGGCATTTCCAGTGGCATTTCCTGCACTCCATCTGCATTCACGTTGCTCAGGTGCTGCAGTGCACAGAAACATTTCTCAGCTACAAATATGGCATAAGGGCAGATGGGTGGCTGCACCTCATGAGTGGCAAATGGGGCTAGGTGAGAGGATAGGAAGCTAGCACACCTGTGGGCAAGGAAAAGATGAATTTTATTTATTTTTTTAAATTTAAGATGGTCCTACTGAAGCCTGGCCTTTCAACTCTCAGAGAAAAACATACATGATAACAACAGAGCAGACTTTTTTAACACTTTGAAAGCAACCTCTGACAAAGTGCCTACACAAAATCCTATTTATGAATGAAGTGTCTCTACATACCCAAGTTATCTGTTTCAGTAGTTGAACCCTTTTAGGAAAGAGCATTGACTAAGAAGCTTCTTTGACTGCTTTGAGTGAGACTTGCCTGAGCATAACAGGTTTTTAGTCCATTAAAATAAGATTTTTTTCCAAGCAGAATAGGGCATCCCTACTTGAATTGCTATCAGAATTGTTTCCAAGCCTGCACTTGATTATTACTACCTAACTGTGTGTTTAAGCTATCTGTCTGTCCGTGCTATAGCACCAGCTGGTTGGCATGGACCAAAACCAGGCTGGGGAGGATGCTGATGACTTCAGCAGCATGCACAACTGCAGGGTAGTGCTCAGGATCATGCCCTGTTCAGTTTCCTAGCATAGATATGGAGGGGCTGGACCAAACTATCCAGAGGAAAGCCAGCAGGACTGATGAAACAAGGGTAAGAAATTGAGTCAGCACTTCTGCTAACAGACACCTTAATTCCAGATGTGTTAGTAGCTTTGGCATGGGAAAAATGGGACACAAGGCAGAAGGAGAAAGGTTGGAAGTTTTCCTTAGAAACTTAGTCCTTTGAAATCAACATTAAAAAGTTCTGTTGGGACAATTGATGTAGTTTTTCTGAAATTATAAATTTGTTTCGCATTTTTCAAGTATGTTTTACTGTAATAATTTCTCCTTTTAAGAAGAAAAATGTATTAAAAATGTTAAACCATAAAATGGCTGATAATAAATGTGGAAAATAATCTACTTCAATTGACCTTAGCCAATATTTCACTGATAATCTCTCAGTGGAAAAAAAAAAAGGAGGAGTTTTTCAATGTTGATCATTCAAAGAGAGATTGAGAGAGATTGTCAAAGTATATTCTCTTTGGTAAAATTAAATCCCATCAGAATCAGAGGAGAATTTTTGACTCAACCTCACTAAAGAAAAATCAGCATCCCCTGGTGTACTGATTTGCACATAAGACTTTCTTAGAGGTGTCTTCCTCAGTAACCTGGTTGCAGTTGCATTAGGTATCCTGGATTGTTTGGACCTGGAAATGTCTCTAAGTTTTCAGCAAACAAAAAGCACTGTAAACAAATTACAAGCAGGCACAGGTTCACAGATTTTTTTTCCGGTTGTGATTGTATACATCCTGAATGGCAAGATATAGAATGATCACACTGAAGGTGTCACCTACTAAAGTGATGACTAAAATTCCACATAGCTTGTGCAAAAGACTTTTAGATAGAACTGTAGTTTCAATAAATGGTATCTCTACCAGTAGGAAAGCAAACTAAGGACTTGTGCCTCCTTGAATTTATGATTAAGCTGCAGTGTTGTGAGATCAAGGCAGTTTTAGGCAATTGAAGACTAGCTTCAACCAGGCAAAGATGTAGTCCTGAATTTACTCAAACCATTCTTGCCTAACAAAAATCAACATGAAAACTTTAAAAATAATGAGACTCAAAAGGATTCCGATTACTCACATTCCGCAATTTCAGATGATAAAAACAAACTGCGATAGGAATTCTAGATTTTAATATAATATAAATAGAAAGATGGACTAGATAAAACCAGCTGAACACTAGTCTATCCTCAAGACCTAACAGGGAAGTAATAACATGCTTTTGAATATGTAGCAATGACTTCTGGCAGATATGCCGTATACAATTCCACACCATGGAAAACCATTGGACTTGATTGACTATTTAATCCATTTCTGAAAGACCATCACTAGGGGATGCTGATATTGTTAGTATATATAGTGCATTATATAGTTAGCCAGAATGACACAGGACTGTCAAAATGCTGGTTGCTGCAGCACTGATATCTAGTTAGCTTCCTACGTCCAGCTGCAGTAAGTATTTTAAAAGTTATGTAAAAATTTTGCTGATACTTGCTGGAGATTTTCTTCTGCCAAAAATATATTTTGATTATATTAATATAATAGATAATTGTTACATTAATTAGTCCTAAGCAAGAATACCTTAAATACAATGGAACGGTGTAACTGCAAAAAGACAACAGTTTTGCAAATATAACAAAAAATAAAATGCATATCGAAACATGTATTTTTTATTTGTTATCAATTCCTTGGATGTCATTAGACATATATAACTTTCAACAGCTAACTCTATTTTATGATTTTATGTAAGTTTGTTCCAGAAATACAATATTGAAAGTGTAACACTGGCTGGGTTGATAATATTCTGACCAACAAATCATTTGGTAAAATCACACAAGATTTATGTCACATCCAAAAAGGTAAAACTCAGGTATGTCAAGGCATTGAGCAGAAAATGGCAGAAGTTCTGTAGACATAGTAGCAAAGAGATAGTATAAAAGAAACTATATGAAGCATTATAAAAATTATTTTTTATATAAAGAGTAATGGCTTTGTGTGGCTTGTATTAGAAACAAAATTTCAACTTCTTCACTGTGCCTTGTTCTATGCACCTTTTTATTAAAAGAAAGACCATAAGGTCTTATAAAAAAATATTCCCTCTTTTTCCCCTTCAGAATACCCCAAAGCATATGGTACTATCATCCTGAAGTTTCCCCTCTAGCACTTCTGAATTCTCTGCTGCCTCAGTTAGACCACATAAATGAAACAATGTAAAGATGATTTTAATATCTTCTGAGTCCACTTTCTGACATTATTTTTACTAATTAAAAGGGAGTCTTTCATAAACACAAAGTTAGAAATGTAAGTAATACCATGCATACATGCAAACGTTTTCACATGGTCTCTGCCTCACCATGGCCTCTGTTTGCCTGTTGGCCGTCCTTTTGGAAATCACATATAGCACAGAAGGACTTGAGAAGGGGTGTAGGTAAGACATAATGGCCACCTGCCATTTCAGGTGCCTAAATTCAGTGCTCATATCCCCATGCTTCCAACCAAGTTGATACATTGTCCTGGAAATGCCTAAATGCACATTCAGTTTTTTCCATCATTTTGTGACTTACGTATCTAAGTTTTGTCACTAGACCTATGCAGTCATATAACAATGCCCTCATTTTAAGACTATTTTCTGTCCCCTTTATCTTCAAGGCCTGCAGAGAATCATAAAATATGCCTGTATCAGAGTCATAAAATATGCTGGTCTCATTTTGGAGACTCAATTCAATATATTTCTCAGAGAAGGATTTTTTAAAGTGAGTAGCAGTTAACAAACACTTAGACAGAAACTATAGAGGCTGGGTTGAAGATCCTTCTGTAAAGTGACCTGAACTAATATCTCACAAAGATGGACGAAATGTGGAAAAAGTGCTCTCACAGCTTTGAATTGCTCCACTTTGCCTCTTTCCCCAGTAAACCCTCAGGAGTGATCCTGGGGGTGAAGAACCTGCTCACCTTTCAGGCACTTTGTCAAAATGCTCTTCAATAATAAACAGCATGGTTCCCTGCTAAGACACTGGAGTGGGACATCCCTTTGAAGGACTCCAAATGGAAATCCCACCCATCTTTCCACCTTACCAAACTGGGTGCAGATAGGCTTCCCTAAGTTTGAGGATCTTCTAAGACCTCTCTTTCCTTCTTTAAGTTTCTTTAGGACCTGACACATGTTCTTGGCATTTTTCACTAGATAGCCTTATGCTGATTTTGTGGCTCCCATTTGCTGATGCCTAGCCCTAACAAAAAGTAATTTGAAGAGTACTTGAATCCAAACTAGAGATTGTGAATCCTGCTGATTAGGTACCAAGAAGAGATTATTCAATGCTAAATTCTTGTGGAAATTGAGCCCTTGTACAGTAAAGAGCAAATGGTAGAGACATTCCCAGTTGGAAGCTAACAATGCTGTGAACAGACTGTAAACACCATATTCAAACTGTGTCTGGGACCTCTACCTGAAGAATCAGGCTAAAGAGTCCAGTATAATGCTTTTCTTTCAGTCACCAACCAAGACTGGGCTGTGTGGAAAAAATAACTTTCAAAATTTAACTAATGGCTGTGTCCTTAATCAACAGATAAAATTAAGGGTATATGGAAAACTTTAATTCTGGGTTGCATGATTTTGGGAGTGCTGATTTTGTGAGCTTTTCAAGTCTTTTCAAGGTAATCTTCTATGTGTATATATGTTATACATATATATTGTATATATGTATAACATATATACAATATCAACTGTCCTTTTTGGTCTGTCATGTAAAATTGTTTCAGAACAGGGGCTTTAGTATTACAGCAGAAAAAAAATTGCTATTCATTTTGTATGATTTAAAAGTCATCTCTGATTTATTTATTCCATTGCTCTGGCATGTTGTTAGGCCTTTTTTAAGCTTCAGTGTTATGTCCAGTGACATTGTCAACTGTGTCATGACCTAAGACAAATTGTTCTTATTTCATCTGCTAGTACCCCTTCCTATGAGTTAAGCAGCATTATGTACCAGAGGAAACAAGCACTGACCAGAAAAGTTGCAAGACATATTTACACGGATAAGTGAAGTTCCTTCCTCATACAACATCCATGTGTTCATTTAAATCTTAATTTACCGTCTGAAAGGTGACAGGGCCAAGGGGAGTAACAGTCATGTGAGTCCTTCCAGGAACTTGTCTGATGGGTATCAGTGGGATTCCTACTATCAAGTGAGGCACTGAGTTGCCACTGACCTGCAGCTTATTCTTTAGTTTCCAACCGACTTCCTTGCTGATGCCAGATGCTCTAGTAGCCTCAGCAAAACTTTACATTCTGTCAAATTTGCCGCCAGAGTCCATTTCTCTGGCTAGGCAACAAAAGGGCCATTTAAAAAATAACAGTGCAGTACAAGTCTGCTTTCCTAGGTGTGGTGGTTTGACCGGAACTGGGACATCTGGGATATGCTGTTTGTGCTGTGGTCACCAATAGGTATTCAGATTTTAATATTGGCACCTGGTTTGGCCACTGGAGCATTGGATCCGCCTCTGAGAACACTGACCCAGGCGTTAAAAGCAGGGCTCTTCCCCCCTTGGAGCCGTCTTTGAATTTCCGGTGGGAAGCGTTGCATCTCTGCCCCCGGCTCAGCTGCTGGCTGGGTGAGGGGAGGGGAAAGCCATGCGGCCCGGCAGAGGTAGGCCTGGCCCCCCCGAGGGTGGAAGGGTGGGAGAGAGAGAGACCCCAGGAACCATCGGACAGCCCCCCCCAGAGAGAGAGAGCCGTGCCTGGGACTGTTATCTTGGAATGTGATACCGTGTGCTGCTGCGGCTAAAGGGCAGCAGCGATGCAGCGAGAAGTCCAGCTGCTTGTCAGAGCTTTTAACCCCTTGTGGACAATGAAAACTTTACAGAACATTAACCCTTCCTAGAAGAGGGATAAGAGTGGAGGATGAAGGAGGAAATGGGCCAGTGGGGAGGTGTGGCAAGAGAGAGAGAGATTTTGGAGGAATGGAGAGGATGGAGTGGCATTTTTGCTGGACTCTTTTTTTTTTGTATAGCCATGGCCTGTTTCCTTGTGGTACAGAGACTAAATCCAGGGGGAGGCAATGGTTCAGAACCAAGAGAGTTCAGTGTTGAGACCCCTCGGCCCCAGGGGGTGTAAAAGAAATGGGGGGGACAGAGGTCCCACAAGAGAGACTGTGATCTGTTTGGAACGGGACGAGGCATCCTTAAAAAGATCACCCTCAAAGCAGGCCCCTGCCCCATGCCGGTGGTGAGAGCATCAGGCATGGAAAGAAGATATCACAAATGGCAAAGGATCTCCGGGCGGTGCTACGTGTGGCAAGAAGTCCATGGCACAAGGAAGGACTCCTTCTCTTGATGAACTGAGGATTTGATTATCTAAAGGGTGGTTGCCTGACCAAGAGTTGGTGATTTTGGAAAATGTAAACGTATTGGGAATTTGGTGGGAGGAGGAAGGGGAGTGTTTCTGTGCAGTTTTCATTTTCCTTGTTTTTTTTTTTTTTTCTCCTTCCCTCTTTGTAGTTGAGTTTTTGTAGTTTAGTTGATAAAGTTTTTTTTCCTTCCCCCTAAGTAGGAGCCTGCTTTGTTTATTCCGGGTACCACCTCACAGCAGACACCAGGGAGAAGATGTTCTCATGGGGGCACTGGCATTGTGCCAGTGTCAAACCATGACACTTGGCCTGATGCTCCGGCTGGAACAGAGCCCTGAAGCAACTTTTTGGATGGCTACTACAAGGATATCACACCTCTATGAGGTTACGCCACATTTTTGTAGAATATGAGACCTACTTCCAGGGCTGGCCTTATAGTCTAACTGGCTTTCAATGGCCTGAAATACAGAGAGGTTTGGGATGAGGATCCAGTGGAAGAACTGCACTGCTCTCTTAGTGGATCATTTACACTGGGACAAAACCAATCTGCACAGAGGACAGACTTCTCAGGGCCCAGATTTAAGTGAATCATGACATTCACCACAAATTTCACCATCATCTGCTCCTAATGAAGAAGAAACAAAGTGCTTTGTATTTGTTTTCTCAAATACATGCCTGTATGTGTATACCTGTTTGATTGAAAAAGCCAGAGAAGACAACTGCTGCACTGCACATATGTCTGGCCTGAAGAAGGGGACAAGAAAGGGTTGGGAGGAACAGTACAGTGTACAAAATGGCATATGGAGAAAAAAAGAGGAGGAGTAAGAAAGCTGGGAATATAAAAGAGAGACTGTAAGAAAAAAAAGAAGTTACAAATCTGCAATGATGAATCAATACACAAAAGTGGGAAAATAATCCAAACTGGGAGATGTTATAGTAGTAGGTCTGGTAGTGACATCTTTTCCTTCTAGTCCTCTGTCTTGGACCTATCTAATGCCTGAGAAGAAGATTTTTGCTGTGAGGATAGTGATGCACGGGAACAGGTTGTCCAGAGAAGTTGTGGATGGAGAGGAGCAATGCTAGGCTGGAAGGGGCTCTGAGCAACTTGGTTTAGTGAAATTTGCTCCTGCCCATGACAGGGAGCTTGGAACTATGTGATCTTGAAGGTTCCTTCCAGTCCAAATCATTCTATGATTCTATCATAACAAATAAATACATTTGGAAGAGGAAATGTGGCTCTAATTTCTAGGGCCTTAACTGGCTAAGTAAAGCAGTGCAAAAGAAGATGACGAGGATTTTGAAGGAAGATACATCTTATATAGTTACACTTGAGTGAGACTCAGAGCAAAATTCCAAGAAACTACTTTTATATTAAAAAAGTGGCTGTTGTTGACAAGTGGAGCATGTGGTGGAAGGAGATTGTTGTCAGTGTAAATGGTGGTTACTGGAGATGGGCTGTCACTGAGATAAAAATGAGGTGAAAAGGCTTCAGTTGGTGAAAAATGACATTGGCAAAATTGGTTTGTTTCAGTTGGGGGGGATGCAGTGGGAGTCCCTAGCTGTCAGGACGTGCTGTTCAGTAGAGTGGGTTATCAGACAAATATTTTATTTGTTGAATATTCTGTTAAGGACGCAGATAATACCACTAAGGCTATCCATGAAGAGCCAATAGAAACATTAATAAGTCATCATTGAAAGACCCATTGTGCACTGTCCTTGTTCCACACACACAGCTCTCAGTGATGTCAGCTCTTCACAGATCCAGCATGGCTTGTGACCCTGAAGTTTCCACATTTCTAGTGCACTACTTATTGGACAGTGAAAACAGGCAAAAGCTTAGCTTCTTTGGAATTAGAAACCAGAGGCATTAATGGAAGACAGTCAGAAAACAGAGGCAAAGCACCTTAGAAAATGCTCAGATTTAGCCTGAATCAAAAGATGGCTGTCTTTGCCATTCTGTTTCACATAAATGTGTGTCTAAGACACTGGGCATGAGCAGAAATGCACACCTGCACCCCAGCTTGCTGGCGTTCAGAGCCAACTGCGACGGAAGCTGCTGCTGGGGGCTGAACTGCTCCTTGAAGGGATGAAAACTTCACTGCACTACTGTTACATCTTCTGTGGAAAACTGACACTTCTGTGCTGAGAAAAATTTATCAAGCATTTTTTTCCATAAGCTTTAAGTTAATTTTGAGCAGGATTTTAAGCCCAGACAGTAAGAGGGAAGTGGCTAGGTGTGTGTGGTTCAGTATAGCACAGCTCTCTGCACAGCCAGAGTGGGTGCAGTGGTGGAGCTTGCCAGAGCACTTGATCATCCTGCCAAGAGCCAGGAGCTGGCTATGATGGGGATAACTTTAATGCCTCATCTTTTGTTGATGTTTCAGTCTAGACTTCTTTACAGCTTATGTTACTTAAAGCATTGGGAGGAGAACCCTCTCCAAGATTTCTGACAGCAGAAGACTTTTTCTGTTGTTTGCCACATTTGTGTCTGATGTCTCCTGTAGCATAACACTGTATAAAGAGGTGGAGAAATCCAGGGGGTGGGAGGTGACACCCACTCCAATTTACCATCTTCTCTGTCCAGCTGATACAGGGCTGCCATGTTGTGAGTTTGCTCTTGCAGTGGATCGTCCCTATTCACCCTCTCAGCACCTTTCTCCAGCCTCCAGGAAGGGGAAAATGCCTGAAAATTTATGGATATGTGGATATAGTAGAGGTTGAGGGTAGGGTAAAACCTCTATTTTGTGAAGGCTGTATTTATTTACTGATTTATGCTTGTCATAGCCCTAAAAAGACTAAAAACCATGAGCACCAAGCCAGTGAGACACTGACAAACATGGCTGCAAGTTTTTTCATTCAGGATTCCAAAATGTCAGGCAATTCTTATGCTGAGGTAGTGCCTGAACATTTTTCATTGTTCAGGTGCCTTTGGAGCCTTGTTTCAAGGTGCTCACTTTCAGCCTTGGGAAATGAGCTGCAGCAGACCTTTCTTGCAGCATCCCCTAGATGCATTGTGTTCTGCTGTCCTTCCACACAAATGTGACATTCGCAGTGATAAAGGACAAGTAGGAAATTGGTAGGAGATAATTATTACCTTGTTAGGCTCCAGTTCCAGACCTAAGGAATTTCAAGGTCTGATAGAAGCAGTGATTTTAATGAAGAATAGAAGGTGGGGGACAAAAGCATTCTCATGTAGCTTGTAAATAATTTCTGATGGTGAACTTTTTATTGCTGGTTTTGATTAGAAATATTCACTGTTAGGGTTAATGTGATCCATATGTGTACAAATGATGATGAACACAATGTTGTTTTCATATCCAGATGTCATTCACAAAAATGATGAGTGGGCACCGACAGGCTGCAGAAGCTCTTACAACTGCAGTGATGATAGGAAGCTGTGGAGGGATATAACTTCTCCCCCAGTATGCTACAAGATAATGGGAGGGGCTCTGAACAGGGATCTTCATCCCACAGACAAATGCCTTTGACATCAAGTAGAGCTCTTTGAAGAGCAGGAGTAAGATTCTTATTGTGCACTATTTTTTACTGACAAGGATTCACTGCAAGATAATTTGTTTTGACACAAAACAGAAAAAAAAACAATTAAACATCAGAGCTGGAAAGTAATGGTATTCCTTTAATAAGGAGTTAAAAAAAAGATGAGTATAAGATAAAGGTAAACTTAGAATCTGGTCTGTATAATATCAACTTCTCTCCTTAAGAGAGGAGAAAAAAGTCACAGTCCTGTCCAAGTAATTCCTCTACTTGCACTATTTCAGGAAAGGTAGCTAGTCACTTGGAGGAGGCATTTGTGCTGAGGTAAAAATCACACTTAATATTTCAGGTATATCACAGCTTGCAGGAATCCCCAGGACTTGAAAGGGGCCATACATTAAAATGTTTCATGAGGTTTCTCCATGATCTGTGGTTTTGTGACTTCAGTTAATCACTTTCTAGGACTGTGTCTTCTCACTCTGAAAAAGGTGATGTTCTTCCTCCCTTCCTGAGTGTTTTCTAGGCCAGGCCAAGGTTCTTCTCATAATTGCAGATGGTGTGTGTTAAATGGCTTAAAAGCGAATGACACCTCTTGGGAGTAAAAAATTTTAGCTCTAGACCTGCTCATAACAACCACTACCCTTGAGATGTATGGAGGGGACGGAGGTGTACGATGACAGAACCCTGCTCCACGGTTGAGTGCTGGGGAAACAGTCCCTGGCGATGGCAGAATGTGGGGAAGCCTTGTGAATGTGTTCAGAAATCATCCTTCCAAGCACAGAGGGCAGATTCTCATTGTCTCACTGCTTGGGTGAGCCCTTAGTATAGGCAGACTCAGCAGAGCTTTTCCTCTAATTGAAACAAGTTGAATGAGCACAGACCAAAATGTTGGCAGTGTGTGTGTACTTTCATGGGTTTGCTCTTTCCCCCTCCTCTGTTTTGTCAAAAAGAACAGTGATGCTCACTGATTGTGCAATTGATTCCTATTTTTTCTTACAAGAAGTGCTACCTACATGCTTATTTGGTGATTTCCCAAAGTGCTGATAAATCTTGTTGCAAAAGGGAGCAACCACCCTTGAGCAGGTAAGGCAACAAAAGTTCAGGCAGCATTTTTCTGCCACAAGCAAGGCAGAGAAAAGAACAATTGTACATCAAGCAGGAAGATGAAAGCCATGCCAGCTGTGAGTGGGGACTAAAGTGTACTACAGCATGCATTTCCATGGCAAGCTAAAAGCTCCCTGTGTGAAGAAGCATGGAAATATTTTTAAAAAATTATACTTCCCTGTGGATGCCATTCTCAGTTTTCAAACACTCTACTCATGAGATATAGTATTACTTATGAATGTTAATTTAAAGAGTTTTTTTTGTTTTGTTTTTAGTGACGCTTTGATGTTTCTGAAGACCTGCAGATGTGCTGCACATTAAAGTCACAAACTCAGGACCACAGAATTAATTGAGAAGGCTGTCTCAAAAGCAATTATACTGTTTAACTGTATTATTCACCCTCATGTAAGGATTTTGATGATGTCAAAAGACTTCAGCTATGGTTGCCAGGGCTCAGAGGCAACGCACAAACTGCTGTCTGTCCTAGGATTCACCTAGAACCTGCTTGGCCCCTGGCATAAGACAAATCAGCCCAAATGCTCATAAGGGGGCAATGCACAGGAACAAGGCTCCTGGAGCTAGACATGCTGCTGCTCTGTCTTTCTTGAACAGCATCCTTTTGCTGCCCCTTACTGAAGGACCCAAGTTCTTTCTTGACATGTCTAATCTGTGTCTATACGTATACAGAAGTTTTGAAAATAGATGCATCATCCTGCTGCAGGTACACAAACAGGTTGGTTGGATGATCAGGTAACATATGTGAAAGTCAGTCTTTGTGACACGTAATTCAAATATTTACAGATATGTTTTAGGCTTGCTTTTAAAGCATCTTCTGTGTAAACAGGACAGTGTTCATGAAACTACAGAATATTGTGTGAAAACTGCTGGTAGTTTATAACCACATGTTCTTGGACTAGGAAAAAATTTGCAGAATAAGTGCATTCAAATAATTTTCAGCGATTCTTACATTGAGTCATCCCTGTATACACTGAATTTTCCTCTGAAAACTGTTCTAATGTTGTTATACCTGTTCACTGTTTTAATTGTTTTTATGTGTATTAATTTATGTATACTAATTGATGAAATATCCAGAACAATTTAGGATTGTAGGATTTGCTATTGTATGTTTCTGCTTAAAGGTGTCAGATGTGAATCTTGAATCACAAATACAGCCATAACTCAAAGCTTCTCAATGCTTCTGAAACCAGAGAAAATGGGAAACTTTATGTTGGATTATTTTATGATGATATTCAGCTATTGGTTGCTATGTATGCTTCTTTTCATGGAGGCAAACCGTTGTGCAGAAACAAATACTCTACAGAGAGAAACACACTGAGCTGAAGAGCACAAGCATGATGGTGAAGAGAAAATGTATAATCCTGTTTCATGCCCATTTGCTGCTTGATTTTCCCTGTGCTGGCTCAAAACCCCACACAGCAGGCACTTTCAAAATTGACCATCCTTTCAGGGAGTCTAGTGTAATAGTACTTAAGTAGGCTTTTCTGAGCTGAATTATCTGTTTTGATTTTATGTTGGGCTCCAGCATTCATATAACTGTCTCTCTAGGCTGAAAAGCTCAATTTCCCTACCAGTCATGCTCTCTTTGTACCCTTTACCCACTACAGAGCTTGGCAACCTTTGGCAGCCTGCTCCTGGCAGCTGGATTTTCCTTCTCTGCCAGGTTCTACTCTTTGGAAATTCTTTAAACCAGATAATTGCCCGGGAGGTCAAAAGGGAGAGTCTGAAGTTTCTTTACAAATTTAAATGAAAATGGTTAAACTAAGGGACCTCTCCTGTATATTCTGTGAAATATAAGTGACCAAGCTGCTTATATGACTTCTGTCTCCTACCTGATCCCAGATGCAGTTGATACTCCTTCCAGCAGTTCTCCTGAGAGATTAAGACAGATTGACCATAGTCTATTTGCTGCTGAAGGAAAGAGGAGTTTCCAGAAGCATTAAGCTTGCTCTCCCAGCACATTCTCTCAGGAATGCTAGATGGTATGTCTATGACTTTCACCCTTGTGCCTTTGGAATTATTAATTTAATGAAAAGGAAGCAGTTTTGTTTTCCTCAGAGATCACAATCTGTCTTTACATAATAGGACATATTTAGATAATAGAAAAAAATGTGCTTTGCAAGGGTACTTTAACACGAGGTCTGCTAAAGTCCTTCTAAAAATTCGGTAAAGCCACATGACTCTCAAGATGGAGGGATTAATGCATTCTTTTTATTGCAGAAATCCACTGATATGAGATAGTAACTTGCAAAACCTCCCAGCACATAACAAGGGGAAGTAAACCCCTTACTTCCCCTTGTTAAATATGGAATTTTAGGTTCTAATCCTTGTCCTGAATATGGTTTATGTATCTGTGAATAAAATTAAAGAGGAAAACTAAATACCATAGTAAGTAGAATCCTGGTGCCATTCCTCGCAGTCATTTCTGGAAAGCATCCTTAGTAAGGGCATCACAGTCAGGCTACTTTGTACTTACTCCTTATCCCATAACTCGTGGGTTTCTTTTCTGCACTCCTCCTGCCAGCAAACACCACATCCCACCTTCTTCATTCCAAACCCCCTGTGCCAGACTATATCCCTGGAGCTGGGGAATGTGGCATTTCTCTAGGAATTAAATCACTTGATACAAGCAAATCAAATGATAAGACTTTGGAGCACCTGAAATTCAGGGTTCCTGCTGGCTAAGATGGCAATAAAAGGATGCAGCCACCCATTCTATCAGCTGTCATGAACTGAACATGCGTCTGGTTTCTTTAACTTTAAAGCAACTTGGAAACTATTTTGTCCAAATAAGAATGGCATTTCAAATCCTCTGCACTAAAAAAGCATCTAAACCAGTATTTTTAAATGTAAATCAACCTGGCTAAAACCTCGGGTGAAATCTTCAATGAAACCAATTACATAATATAGCTGGCATAACATAATACTAACATATAGTTACTTTTTACTAATTAATGACTAATTAACTTCTAATAAAAACGTGAATTTTATTAGAAGGGCATCTAATAAAATTTTTAGAGGTGTGATCTCATTTAGAGCCTGGTTCAGCTATAGAAAAAACTATTTTTATGGTTGTTGAACAAGAGCAGCTTTGTGGCTTTGCAAAAGACATATATGGCATGAAAGCCCAAAAGGAAATACAGATTTTTAGTGTGAAAAACACCATTCAAATTTCTTTTTCCTAAATCAACCAGTCTAAATTTCTAAATTTCAACGGACCAATATAGCAATGTATGTATTTAAATGGCAAACGGAAAGGTATCAAAAAAATTAGAAAAGGATGAAACTAAGCCTGGAAAAGGCAGTTCAAATGCAAGCCGAGAGCTCCATCTGCTGCTGGGCTGCGGCACGGCAGAGACTCTGCGGAGCCACAACGAGCTGGGATTGTAAAAATGTCCTTGTTAATTAGGAATTGAAATACTTTTAAGGAATACCTATAGATAAAATAAAGCTTTTCCTATCTTCCAGTCCACTTATTTTAATTTTCCTCTTTTATTTGTTTGTTTTGTTGTTGACCTGGCACCTTGAGATCACTACCAGCACCTGCACGATATTCTTGAAATGTATGAGAAAAAATTTCCTGCATAGTCCTGTGACATAACCCCAAACCTCTCTTGGGCTTCACCCTCTCTTCAGTTTATTTCTTCATTTTCAGGGGTGAAGGTCTTTTGTAAAAGCTGCAGTAGACAGATATCCTGTCTACTATTCTCATGCTCTGTATTCACCAGCATCTCTCTCCTCTGCCTTTTGGTTTCCTAGTGCCTTGCTTAATAAGGACATATTGATGAAAATGCAGTATTGCTGTCTGGCAGGTCCTGACAAAACTGAGAATCCTCTCTCCCTGTGGCAGAATCCAGAGAATCCTCTCTACCAGTAACAATCTCCTTGCATTCTAAATAGTGAGCAGAAGGCTGACATGCTCTGACAGTCATCTTAGAAATGTATACAATTTGTAGTAAAATAAATTGTAGCTCATGCTCTACTATAACCCCAACTGAGTACATAGAGAAGGATAATCTGAATTTTAGATCTATGCATTAATCAGAAAGTGCTGATCTTGCCAAAAAGAACAGAAAAGACAAGTGGAATATTTTCATGAAGTGTTTGATCTCACAGCTGGAGTTGTAAGTGCTCACTTGAGGTGAACCTTGTGGATAAGTGTGGATAAGTGCAGATTTATTTACTAACCATGTTATTTGTTACTATTCTTACTGCAGTGCATCTTACATACCTAGGTCTGCATTGTGTCTCAGTGTGGCCCAATGGATTTTTATGGTGACTCAGTCAGTATTGAGGTTCCTAGATTCACACTACAGAAATTTTCAGGGTGTTGGTCACAGGCTGTCTCTAGCCTGCTCCCATGGACTTGCTGCCTGTTAGCAGCTGAGTCACACTAAGTCACTGCTGGGAGGAAACTCCCTTATTTGTTTTCATCCCAAACTAAACCCACTCAAGTAGGATATTCTCCTAGTCCAGTTGGGTTGGACTAGCTGTTTTTTAAAGGTCCCTTCCAATGGGACCTTTGATTCTAAGATGTGCTCTTGGCAGATTTGGCATGTCCCCCACTGGGTGCTAAGTGGGGATGCCTGTGAGAGTCACCTAAAACCACATTTCTGTTGGGAACTAATATGCTAATCCATGAACTAAATTGATGCACAAATAAACCTTCTACTGGAAAAAGTCAGCATTTCATTCCAGATACAGTATTTTAAAAACATTGCTAAGCATAATGCATTGCAGAGTGCATGTTAAAGAGTATTTTAATTCTATTTGTGTTCCTAAGGGCAAACATGGATTTTCTTTCTCACTCTGCACTTTACATGCTCTTTCCATGTTATAACAGAAAACAAATAATAATCCCTGGAGAATTTTTGCATTAAATTTAAGCAATAGTCAGCTTGAGAAGAAAGGTGGAGCTATAATATTCAGTATAGTTGGATCACCTATACCTGAAAACAAGAGTTTGTCTCTTTGAGCTCAACTGTCCTTAGAGCAAAGTGCAAGCATTTGCACAGAGGCTCTTCTCCATTTCTTCCATCTTAAAGCAAACAAGGGTTTGTGATAACTCTATGTAACTGTATACACCAAATTATGACAGATCCTGGGGACAATTAAACATAAAAGAGTAGGAATGACTTTCACAAAATGGATGGAATAATTATGAATACACATCCTTTATAATTATTTTTATTATTATAAGAACTGAAAGTGTCTTGTTGCTATTATTAATTGCTTTCCCATCCATTACTTTAATTCCAGAATAAATATTAGACTCTTGCATATAAATCTAAACTTCTTTTCCATTTCTTCTCCTCTGTAATTCTTGTCAACCTACATTTTATACCAATAACACAAGCTTAATGATATACCATCTACTAAAATGCAAACACAAAGCTTTCCAGTGTCAGATACACTTATAAACTCAGAAACCAAAATGTGATTTTATCCTATAGATTTCATTAAGCTTGGTGACAGCTTTAGAAAAAAGGAACATGAACTTTTCCATTTCTTATAACTAAAGAGTTCTGGAGTTGCTGAATCTGGAATAAGGTTGAAGGAGAAAGGCCAATAAATAAGACATTTTTGGATTATTTGTGTGATGTTCAAACAGATGTCTTTGCACAGAAGCAACCCTTAAAGTCCCCTCTGATAACAAAAATTATTTAGAAGATCCTGGTAATCAGCTAAACAGAAGTTTCTCTGTGCGACTCAGCAGAGGAAAAACATCTACAGCTGTACAAGCAAGGTGGTGGCAATAAAAATTGAGAGTTCAGTTTACCTCAGGAGTGGACATTACACAAGAAATAAAAATTATGTAGAACATAAAAAAGAGGAGAAAAAAATAATTCAAGACTTGAAGATTATTTCTTACAGCCAAAGAGGTCAATCTATTTGCTTTATCAATAAGAGGATCAAGTTTTCCTCAGAGAGAAGGACTAATGAAGATTTTAGTAAAGATCTTTTCAAACCAGAAGAGAAAAAGGGTCATATGAATTGGAAGCTGAAAATTGGAAAATTTAATTTGGGAGCATAGCAGAATGCAAGCAGTGAGAGTGAATATCACTGAAACAAACTACTAAGAAAGAAGTGGATTTTCCATAATTTTAATTTTTATGAAGTAATACCTTATGTATTGTTCTTCAGAAATGTAATTGTTTCTATGTATAGTAATTTTGCCTCTGATTGAATGCTTTGATTTATTTTTCCTTTGAGACATATCCATATCCTCTATTATTTATTTCCTTTTTTTTTTGTTACTTGCTTATAATGAAAGTTGACAAGAATTGTACTTTATAAAGATAGAAAATGAGAACATTGGGCTAAAGTAGTTGTTTTGGTTATGGTAGGAAGAAAATTAGTGAGAGATGCTGCATAAAAGGGGTTATGTATACCTCAAAGCTTTCCTCTGAGGAATGGGATGCTGGAAGTTAAATTGGAACCACCAGCTGTCGAAACCCTCTTTGAGTCTGTGTTGAAGTGAAATCTCATCACAATTTTTCTTCCTGCTAACAATTTCCTTTTACCTCTGTGGGAAAACTATTATTGCAGTTACATAAGTTGAGAAAATGCAATAGTGAATGGAATAGAGAAAATGTTGTTGAAATTTATTCAAGATAATTGTTCAAATGCAGGAATTGATGTGACAAAGTCACAGTGGGCTTGGCCTATGATAGAAAACCCTGCTAGGTTTTGAAAGTATTTTTGTTAAAGAATTTTTGCTTCAAAGATCATCATCAAGTAGCAGCAAACTACAAGTGCAGAACATTGACCAACTTTTTTTCTACCTATGTTTCTCTCTTTTTGAATGACACATTATATGGATATATTATGATACCTGAGATCTATATTTTATGTTATTTTCAGCCTTTATCTCAGCAACAAGTCTGTGCCAGAAGATCATAGACCATCCCTAGCTGTTCTCAGCAGTGCCTTCAAACAGGAAACATGAGACATTGTTAGCTGACCCTGGAGACACTCACAGATATTCACCAAGTCATCTCTGTCTCCTCAGAGTGGATCAGTGCGTGTTCATCAAGATATGTGCTAGTCCAAGCCACTGCTTGCATGCAGTCTTCAATTTAAAGGGGATGGAGATAATTCCCCATGTGGAAACAAGCTACAGCATATGTATTTTTCATTCTTTTCTGCAGATATTTCTGCTGCAGTGTGTGCAGAACAGCAAAGCAGGAACAAATGGAGCCATTATGCCTATTCACTGAAATGTTTGCTCTTTGGTGTACTATGTATTTTCTGATTTTAATGACCTGTGACTGTGAAAACAGATACAGCTTTCTCAGCTGTGAGAGAACTCTGTGCTCTGTTTAGGGAGCAGTGGGTCCTGCAGCATCCTGGGTCATTTCTGCCATGGTGAGGAAACTCCTCTTAAACTGCAGATCTCAAGAGCAGAATTTCTGGAAATCCTGTAGCTCCCCCTGTAAAGTCTGAAGACCCTCTCCAGTTCTTTAGCAGGATTAGATGCCTCCTCAGACTAAACTGAGTCTTTCACATGATCCAGGAATTCAAGCCACTGCCAATTTTGCTGTGTCAATCAGCACATCCATGGAATTCATTTGGAGACAGAGATGTTGACCTGTGGGGAAGAAACTGAATATTTCACTTACACCATGGATCTGAATTCACTGGCCAACTGACAGGGCAGGTCTGCAGTTCTGGCTGGCCTATGGACATCATGGCTTCTAAGTCTCAATCTGTCTCTAAGGGACATCTCAATCTGCTGGTATAGCATACCTCTTTAAGTGGTGTAAAGTATAAGAAAGGTATCCTGCTCAGGCACTACTTGTCTGGATTTAGGAAACTCTTCGCTGATTTGAAATTGTCATGCATGTTATTCAACAGTCATGCATTGTGTTCTCTCCTACATTTTTGAAATGTGTTTTAAATACTGTGTTTTTAAAGAAAACAACACATTTCAAATGCTCAATGACAAAACCAAGATCTATACTGATAAAATACTGATGCAGGAACAGCTGTGCTGAAGTCAGAGTGATGGCTGGAAGTGGGAAGGACACATTGCATCTAGCAAGTACTGAGACCTATTATCCTGTCTCTAGCCAAGAACAGAACCTTGGGAAAGAATCTGCAAGAACAGGGTAAACAGAAAGAGGCACTTCCCTTTATGCTCACTCCAAGATGCCAACTTTTTGAATGAAATGCTGCACCCCAGGTAGGCTTGACTTCCATGCCTTTGTCTCTTTGCTCTTAACATCCATTTAAACTTTTAGCATAAAAGTAGTCCTTATTTTGTAATGGGCTTTATGGCCAAACTGCAGATTAAAATTCTTATTTAAAAAAATAAGTTACTTGCTAATTGAATTTAGTAGTTCCTAATTCCAAAAAGAATCAATGAATAAATATTCAGCAAATTTTCAGTATTATAAACAGTGAATAAACATTCACTAGCTATTTTTTTGCTGTCTTTCTACCTTTCTATACTATATAGTGTCTTTTATATCTATATCTGTATCATCTATATCTATATCTGTATTTATATCCTTTTGTTGAATCCAAAAGGTTTATCTGACCTTCCCTCGTCTTCTGTCCTGGAATTGGGAGAAGGTTATTAAGCACTGGCATTCTCATATTACCCCTAGAGCCATTCTTGTTCTAACCCCTTGCTTAAAATCATCACAGAAGTAAGATGGCTACACCATCATGAACAGAAAGAAACACACAGTCAGCTCAGACCTACAGACTGCTTGGTTTGCACAATGATGCAATTTAAATTCTTTGATATTTCAGGACAGTGAAACATGCACATGAAATTCCTAGCCACTCTTTACAAATATTTCATTCCATTTAAATTCTTTTTTTTTTTTGGTTAAAAAAAAATCCAAGGGAGGCAGGTTGCCTTGGAATTACAGCAAAAGATGTGTTATTTTGTTGGCATCTTTTAGGAATTTTTGAGTTGCATGTTAAAGCAAAATTGTACGTCAGCAGAATTGATGTGGAAATGTTACAGGTCTTTATGACAACCACTATGTTATCATGCCATGATAAAAATAAGTTGGAAAGATGGGTTTGGTAATTGGTCACAAGAACCAACATCCAAAGATAAAAAGGTCTCTTTATGTGCAGGGTACATTGCCCCAAGCTGGTACTGCTGTGTAATTTTTTCTGGTTTAAATTCTTGCATTGACAGGTTTTTCTGAAGAACTGCCTTTTTGATGCTAAATGCTACAGAAGCTCCTGTAGAAGGCAGCTAAGGAAACACAGGGGCAGGCACGAGAGAGAAAACTGAGGACAGCAGAGCCTAATGGAGCACAAAATGAATTTTGTCTGCCAGGGGCAGCATTTGGTGACAAGGAAAATTTGCAAGTATTTTGTACCTACAGAATTTGGGACCTTTAGGGCTCTGTTTTATTAGCAACATGGTCCAATTACACAAAACATTTCAGCCAACTAATTAACACCAAATGACAATAAAAATGAGACAAAGGGAAGAAAATTAATGAAGAAAAATAAAAATAGACCTGGTTGGAACAGCCATATTTGCCAGCACGCTCATATACAAGGAGTCAAAAAATTTCTAGTAACTGTAGATGTTTCCTTCATTTTTTATGCTCTTTTTTCAACATGACTGAATAGATGCTCTGTCTACATGCAAGAACCTTTCCTTCAGCTGTTGGGGAAGAAGTAAAGACAAAAAAGTTATACTGAGGGCATTTAAAAAGCTATTAAAATTAAGAAACTCTGATGCTATAATGTGACATTTAAAATAACTGAATAGCTAGTATCCTGACAGTATTAAAAAAAAAGATAAAGATTAAGCATTATTTAAGATAAGAGAGGAGGGAAGAGGGACAAGTTATACGAGGGGGAAGGACTGAAGGGATGATAGAAAGAGGAGGGACAGAAACTGAGGGAAGACAGATTTAGACAAACAGATCTGGCAGCAGAAAAAGGGGAAGAAACATGGAAGAAAAGGATCCTGAAAAGTATTAAGAACAGAAAATAGAGTAAACCAAGAATGAATAAAACAGATATACATTCTGGTCTTCTCTGAAAGCAATGCATTTCCATGCAGAAATATTACTATCATGAAATCAATACCACAGTGATTTAACTAACTAATATACATCAGCATTCCTTTTCTTCTGGTTGCAGATATAACCAGCCTCTTATTGACTTATGTTTTACTTTGGATGGAAATTTGGACCTCAGAGCACTGGTCCAACCAGCTCCTGCATTTTATTTGAAAGTCATTTTAGAAGTATCTCATTTACCCTGTTGATGTCATGCAGCAAATTATTTCTTCAGGAACTAAGTTCAAGTGTGGACTGACAGTCAGTTTTGAGTATCTGGGTTTTGTTATTGCCATAACAAGATTTATGGCAAGGTCAGATATGACTTAAAGAAAATATTTCCAAACTTACTAATACCAAATGGCTCTCCTCCTTACCTGAAGTTTAATGAAAATACTCTTACTATTGATTTTACCTTGCATGAATGTTCTCTAAATCACTGCAATCCATTCAGACACTCTAAGCATGTATTTGTTACAGTAACATGGCATTGCCTGGCATAATTTTGAAGTATTTATGGCTATCTGAGTGTCTTGCTATGCACCTATCATCATAACATATTTGAGTTTCTTTTGAATATAACAGTATGTTTCAAAATCTTGACTATGAGGAAAATCAGAAATATCCTCTTAGATACACACACACACACACACACACACACACACACACACACATATATTTCAGCTAGCCTCTCATCTTTAATTTCATTTCACAACTTTGATTTAGATAATCAGAAAAGAATCAATAAGAAAATGGTAAATCTTTCACAATACCAAAGAAGTTTTATAATCACACTTGGTCTTGCTATTCATTTAGGGATATAAAAGAAGGAAACAGCAGATTTAATAGGATAAAGCTGACTTAACAGAATACTAGCTCTCCTTATTGATGGAAACAGAAAATAGGATCTTCCCAACTTTTTTTTAGCACATGGAATGAAAACAGAGCTTGGGAGAAGAATGAACCAGGGACAGGCTCTATTTTTCAGTGAACAATCCATTGTCTGTGTGAGCAGAGCTCATGCAAAACTCCTCCAGTCCTTCTCCCACCACTCACTAGTCCCTTTACTGGCCATACTTGAAAGAAACTTTTGTCATCAACAACCTGGAGCACCCTTCATAAAGGAGTCATGGATGTATTGGCTGAGTCTTGCCTACTCCAAGCTGTTTCGAGAAAGTTTTCTGGTAAAGGTCATGAAATGTCACTTGTCTCACTCTCAAATTTTTTTCTAGACAAGATGGTAAACTGGACCCTAAGTTTAATTTGTGTGGACCCGAAGTTTAATTTGTAGAACTGTTGTTTGCTAGTGCCATGTGCCAGGGCACTGATGGGCAGAGAAGAGCCCTGAGGGGCTGGAGACTGGCACTGCTGAGGAATTGCTGTGGCTGCTGCAAGATTTTTGGGGCTGTAAGTTGTGTGTGAAACATGCCTTCCACCACGGCAGTAAGATCAGAAACTTAATTAAAAGTCTGGAAGTTCTTATTATAATTTCATAGATTAAGTCTTATACTTTTATAGGAAGATATCAATTTTACATATGGTGTAAAAAAGCAGGGCTTGGGAATTTCAGGGCATGAAAAGCAGCTTGCTGTTCCAGATGGTTTATAAAGTCTGACAACACTGTTTCACCCTGTAGAGCAGTTTTTGGAAACTGTCCCCAGCTTACCAGCTGTACAAGAATGCAGTGACAGAAGGGAATACTTGACATATTTATAAGCAAAATTTAAATTATTTCCTATCCTTAGGGGAACAGACAAGCATCTCCAGTCTAATATGATGCTATTAAAAGCCAGAAGCAAAAAGCTGCACGATGGATCTCTCAGTGTATTTACACTTTAAATATCCGACCCTGTACTTGTTTCATTTGCCACTCAGTCCCCGCCATTGCTAATTAGGCACCCGGCTGCCAGCAGCCCTCCTCCTTTCTGCCCCATCCCAAGGGCAGAGGCAGAAACTGGGGCTGGGGATGGGAAGTTTAATTCCTCCGCCTGACTGACCACCGGGTGTCACTGTTTGACAGAAATAAACTCGGGAAGGCTGAAAACCTCCCGGTGCCTTCTCCACGTGGATGCTACAAGATGCAGATTTCATTCCAAAATCTTCTTCTCCATCTGGCCTCTCACTGGATGGAGTTTTAAAGGATATTTCAGAGTGGGTTGATTCTGTTTTAAACAGATTTTTGAAAATACTTTCATTTTTAATACCAAAGGCAAGGGGAAAATGAGAAAAGATAAGGTAACTTCTGAGAATTTGAGATGTGCTGTGCTGCTAAAATTTGCCAATTACATTTATTTACTGGAATAATAATCAAAGTTTCAGATAAAAATAGTACTGAATTAATATGGAAAACCTGATCCTCCAGATTTTCAAGCTAAAGTATTAGATTTCTAGTGATTCTCAGGCCAACACTAAGCATACTGACACTTTCAGTCAGATGTCAGATTTGAAACTGGCCAAAAGTATAAAAAAGCTCTTCAAGAAAAACCTTCTTTCTAAAAGCTTAAGAATGCCTGTCTATGTAAAAAAAACCCAAAACTTTGGTACTCAAGAAAGGGAATTTACTGGTACAACTTCAGAGTCTTTTACCCACATGATGAAAGTAGAAAAAAAAAAATTTCTCTCTTAACAGATAATGTAACTGAATGCCATGCCCTTATAGTGAACAGTTGAGAAGTACAATCAATTAATTAAAAAAAGGGGTAGTAACCTAGAAAAGGAGGATAAATTAATCCCAGGAAAATGGGAAAATGAAGACAGTACCTCAATGAAATGTACATTCTGAGTGGAGTAAAATCATTGAGTGTGATAGAGATCAAAGGATTTATTGCCTCCTGTCTAATAGAAATGGAAGGATTTATTGCCCCCCAAACCTGCGGCTTCCAGAAGAATGTACTTACCCCAGTGTCTGCTAAATGTGGATAAATTCCTTCCCTCACAAGCTTTCTAAAATGTGGAAAGATTTACTTCCTTCTGAACAGTCTGCCTCAAATAAGCAGCTACAAATTATGCCACAGATGGTGCTTTTTCCTTTAAGGAGAAAATTTCATGGAGGAAACCTAAAAGCAAGTAAACATTTTTTATGGGTTTAAAAAAGAAATACAACTTAGACAATAACATCAAATATTATGTATCTACAGAGGCTGGTTAGAAAGACTTTTGAGGTATTGTATTACTTGAAAACAAGGCCATGTAATATGACAATTCAAAGGCAAGGTCATCAAGCATATGGCTATTTCAGTTTATTATGAATTTGATAATATTCTAAAATAGTTATGTAATGTAACCATGATGATCTAAGGGTATAACCAAATTAAGATTTGCAGGGACTTAATACCTTGTCTACTTGCACTGCTGGGAAACCAGGCAAGACTTCAGACATCCATGATCTGCTTCAGAACCAAAAGAAATGGCAAACATCGAGCCACAATTTTTCAGCTTCTGTTTCATATTCAGAAAAAGGTTTGGGTGCCCAAAAGCAAGTCTGCATTTTTCCAGCTACATCATCGGGCCAATAAAAGATATTCACTCTGCCCATAAATCTTTCCTTGCTATCATTAAAATGTTAGAATATGTTTAAAGCTTTCAGATGTTACTGGTTGTTATGTAATAAAGAAGTTGATTATACATAAAACATTGCTTATGTGGAATAGCAGCCAGGTTCAAAGAATCAGTAACTTCAGAGACTATGAGGATAAATGAGAGCTTGATCAAAAAATTGAAGCCGAAGCTGAGCATTCCTCCAGCTAAGCAATTTTATCTGCTGTCGAGTTTTCCAAATCAATTCCCAGCTGCCAAGAGTTATTAAAAGCCAGGAAGGTGGAAATGCACAGGAGAGGCACTTGGTCAGGATTTTGCTTTTTTAAAAAAATTTGTACAGGAACCCTGAAGTTGTGGTGATATGCACTGTGAAGCAGTTTCACTGCTAGGATAGGTCTGTAATAGAACAGCACTAGGACACCTGGTCTCTGACTCCTGCATGACTCAGACTTGAGCCTGATACACCTAAATGGAAGCCCTGAGGTGTAGCTACCTATCTAATTCCTCCTCCAGGACCTGTAACAAAAATAGCTTGTTTCAAAATGTTAAAGAAGAAGAAACCAGAGAGAAACCAAGAAAAATCTGTTTGTATATTGTGAGCAGTGGCTGCTTACAGGTAGTAAAATGTATCAGTAAAGACAGGAAAGGACTGAGCATGTTTGAACCTCAGTGTAAACCTAGGGAAAAGGCTGACACAACTCAGCTGAGGAGCTGAAGATGGCAAAAGAGGAAAACTCTGGGCTTTCCATGTCTCAGATGAGTATTCCTGAAGTGGCTGTCATTTCTTTCTATGTCTATTTCTTTCACATTTAGAAAGGCATTGTGGTTTGAGGATGGTGCTTCCCAATTCAGTGCCCACACCAAGACTCTCCAAGCCACAAACTGCTGTCTTGCTCCACCTTCTTTCCTCTCCCTCTCCCATGAGGGTGAATAGAGAGCAGAATTGGAGACACAAAAGGTGAAGATCATGGGTTAAGATAAGAACAATTTACTGGAAACAGCAATGAGATAAGAAAAGGAATAGTAACAGCAGCAATACTAATAACAGAGTGCACAAGGAAGGGAACTTTACTGCTCACACTGGAAACCCCTGACAATTGGCAATACCCTTCACTTCCCTCTGCCATGCTACACCACCACTCTCCTCTGGAGCAGAGCTGGGGCCATGTTACCCTGATTAGAAGGAACCCCTTGTCATTGGAAAAGAATCCCCACCCCCCATCCCTGCCAATGACATGATTCCTTGGATAATGGGAGGTTATTACCTGTGGACTACTGCACATACCAGCGTATGAGAGCAGCAAAGATGGCAAAGCTGCCAAGAGTGAAATGTGCAGTGGAATGGTTAATAGAATGGAAACTGGAAGGGACAAATGGGTCTCTTCTGCCATGGATTTTTGAAAAAGAAATATACTTCCTCAGAAAAGTAGTTCTGGTGTTACTTATTAGAAAGTGCCCTGGGGTCTAGATCTTGCCTTTTCCTTTTCACTTGTGCTTTTGTGGGGCCTGACCTTCCTGTGAAAAGCACTGATAGCATGAAGCCTTAAAACAAATTAGGCAATTAAGACGGGGAAAAGATTTTGTAATTTGCAAGTAAGTGCAGGCACATCAAAGAGCTCCATGGGGCTAATCTGTCCTGCTAGCCTTGTAGTCACACCTGAACTAGTTTGTGAAGAGCTAGCTCAGATATTACAGAGCTACCTGTCAGTGCAAACCTACCCCTGGAGCAATGGGATGATGCTGCCCCATTCCACTGCTCTCACTGGTACAGGGACATCTAAGAAAAGAAGAAAAGCATCTGAAGAAAAACAAATAGGCACAATTCCCACCTCCTATTCATTTGCTGCCAGTCTGAACTGATAGCCTGCATTGTGGTAAGTAGCTTCCAGACCATGCTGTGTTTGCCTTGACACTTCATTATAGGTCTCCACAGATGAATAGAAGAGAAGTGACACTGCTCTAAAGAAGTACTTAAAAAAGCAAAAGCTAATATTTGCTTGCTGACTTGCTTGTTTATGCTTGGAGCAGGAGTGGTGACACCTGAAATCCTATTGTTGTCTAGGGAGCAGTCAATCAAACTTCTGGAACCTCCACTCTGGCGTGTGGTGAATAAGCCGCGGTTGGCAGCCAAACTCTCCCACAGCCTCTCACACCCTGCCTTTCCCCAACAGGGACAGGCACAGGGGATGGGAAGAAGGAGACTGAGAAAGCTCATGGGTTTTTTAGATCTCTCAGGGCTCAAAGACAAGAAAAACACGTGTGGAGGTGGGAGGGAGTCACAAGAGAGCGGGACAGCAGCGTACTCGGCCAGCTATACAGAGGCAGAGCAATGGCCTCACTCCTGCATTCCACACTGACCACAGCTTGTGTCAGTGAGATCACAGCCAGCAGGGACAGCACAGTGGGTGGCTTTGGCCTGTAGTCTGTCAGACAGCAATGTCACAACCATTCTCATTTGGCTTAATGTTCTCCTTTGATCTCCTGTCAACCTTGTGTTTTAAATGATCAAATTGTGAGCCAAAATTATAAAAAATTTAGCAAAGATGTATTAATTTGTCTGCGAGACTGAAGCTCGGTCTTCGAAACCACCACAGCCAAAGAGAGAGACAGCGTTGAGCCCGGGATCGGTGCTGGGTGAACCCGCATCTGACCTCCAGAGTGTCAGAATCTCCCCAGTTCACACTTGCGGCTTGTCGCGCGGAGAGGTTTTATACAGTTTATTCTGCCCGAGGCAAAGGTGACCAAATTTTCTTTGTGTCTCTTCACAAGCATCGCTGTTGCTTTCCATGTGCAGAGGTGGACAAAGCCTCGTCCAGGTGTGCCTTCGTTGTCAATCGGCTCCAGAGAAACCGTGTATTCAGATGTATCAGGATGGCATCGCTGACTATCTCGATAGATGCAGTCGGCACGGCGATAATCGTTCTTCGGTGGCTCCCGACAACCGGAAACCTGCGATCATTGATCATCGTCCTGGAAGCTTCTATTCTTACGTTAAGGCATCGATCGTTATCTTATCTTGTGTCCGGAACTAGTTGAATCTAAATAAGACAGCTGCTCCCAGCCGGGCTGGTCAAAAGACATGGTTTGGATTTCACAATATTTTATACCATACATTAATAGCATGAATTATCCCTACCGTATATTACACTTGGTTTTCCATTTTCCACAGGGACAGCTCTCCTGAAATCCATTAGAAGCTCAGTAGTGATGAGCCACCTCCATTTCATGCAACTTCCCTGTCCCTCCTGCAACTCATCTGAAGCCCACCTCAGCTGCAGCTCCTGGGAGTGGAGCTCTTCCCAAGGTGCTGGCCTTGGAGGGCCACCGTTCTCAGCAGCCTGGGCAGACTGATGTGCACGTGGCCTGGTGCAGGGCTGTGAAAGGCACAGGGTGTTCAGAGGGCAGGTGGGACCTTCCAAAGTAAAACAAAAATCTCTCTCCCAAACCTTGCACCTGAATCCCCACCTTCTGTGGCACCGAGCATACAGCTTGATAAAAGCCTTGACCTCTAAATGTAAATAAGGATCAGATTTGAGAAAATAATGCTTCAAAACAAACACTTGGAGTTGTCTTCAAGATGCTATGTAATATTAAAATTGAGGAGAAATTGCATTTTGGAAAACTACATTACATGGGTTTATTTACTGTCTATGCAGATCTAATGTGTGGCTGTGCTTATATTTATATATATACACAGAGACACATAAACATTTCCAATTGGACCAAGGAAGAAACTGAATTTCAATACAGACTATTTTTCAACTCAATAAGCAGTAGTGATTTTTAAAACTAATTTTTGAGTGATAGAATATTTGTAAAAATATATTTCTCTCAGCCTCTGTGAGCACACTAGAAAATTTTGATGACAACTGTAGTCCAAATGGCAAGGTCCTGTTACAAGGAATTCATCACAGATGTAGTCCTTAGGCCAAATTATGACCAAAAGAAGACTGAAAATAAAATGTTAAGAAACAGCGGATACATTTTAATTTATGAAATGCAAACTGGGCACGATTAGTAGGTTCTGACATATATTTACTTGCTAGTAGCACTGTGGGGCAATGCCGGAGCCAACGGTGAAAACTTTCAGCTCCAATCCCCCTCCCCTTTGGCAGCTGTTGAACATCATTTCTCAGTCAGGTCCACTTCTCCAGCATGTCAGTGAGGTTCAAAACTTTTCTCCAGATGGCTACTGAAGCTGGGAGCAATGACTGCAAGCTGCATATTAAATATCTAAGCTCCTTGCACAAAACTTGAGCCTGCAAATCCATGCAACCTTGTTTGTGCTGGGAGGCATCAATGGGTGGATGCAGCTGAGGCAGGGAGAAGGCAGGATGAAATGTGTAGGAACAGGGCAATGACAGCAAGGTATATCAAACCCCTGAATGTAAAAGGATTATTATTGATTTTTACAGGATGTGCAGCAGGTTCAACACCTTATGTGACTTCAGATAGGAGCTGGCCTTCCAGGCTGTGCAGAGCCTCTTGCCTCAAGAGCATCCCTTGGGACCCTCTGCTCCATGGCACACATGGCCATGCAATGCTGTCTCTGCCCAGAGTATCCCAGCTTTCTGGGAATATTGCCAATTTTTCAGATGCCTGTAGCAAAGATTGTGTATCTTTTTCTGCTCCTGTCATAGCACTTTTGACAGTAAGGGAGAGACAAAGAGCACACTTTGTATTTTCTCAGGAATGGTGATTATTATTCCATTTGTATTGCTGTGAGGTCCTGGTTCCTGAAGGTATTATGTAAGCAGGGAGCAGCTTTTATCACTATCAGCAAACCCCATGTTTTCCTAAACTCATTGTGTAGGATCTTAGCATAAGATTCTAGCAGGGAGAAGTTCACTTGACCAGATTAGTAGCTGGTCAAGTGAACTTCTCCCTGCTAACTGTTAAATGCTGTTGATCATTTATCTGCAAATTGTGATGTAAGTTTAGGCACTTGAATCACACATGGATATCTAAATAAGGAAACATAACCTTAGGTGTTAAATTGAATCACACTCACTGTTCTTCAGAAGCTTTCTTGTGACTCTTGAGCAGTTTTTTCATATCACACTCGTACTCTCTCTCCATTTCACCCCTTCCAAACAACCAAAGTAGACAAATAGCACCAATAATACTAACTTCCATCCAGTTGTGTGCTGTCTCAGTTACAGCATACACATTCCCAGTCACTCTGATTTTATAGAAGACTTCTGAATTCCTTCATCATAAAGTGAGCCTATATTAGAAATACAGCTTGTCAAAGATGTGTTGGGACATCTTCCCTCCAGTGTGGATCCATGATTTTCAGTGCAGTGTTCAGATTTCTCTCGCTCTGAAGCATATGGTATTGGATGGGTCTTGGCCACCTGAAAATTTTATCTGAAGCTTAAAGATCCAGAAATGACAGAAATCTCTACTGTAAAGTGAAGGTTACAGCTGCACCACCATCTCAAAAGGTGAGAATTAGTTCCATCCATGTGTCCTGTGGCTGTTTGACTTTAACAGTGTTGTGATCAAACCCAATTAACTTCAGGGAATGCTCAGTGTTGGGATTGTGGTTCTCAGATTTTTACCCCGGGCTCTCCCTGGGGATGCTTACTGGGTATGACAAAATTCTAATGAAACAGAGAAAAGATGTCCAAATCTGAAGGAAAGCTTGCATATCCAAATACTTATCTGCCTTATTTTGTTCCCCATGCCCCCCGGCAGAATTAGTGGACCATTAGTTTTCCTACAAATCTTTGTTTTGTGAAAAATTTATGTCTTCCCAACAATCAGCTCACAACTGTGTTCCCTGCAGGACAGGCACAACAGTATAGAGTGTACAGACACTTTGGTGCCTGATAGCTTGCATGTTATTTATTTAGTTTCTATTAGTTACCGCTATTTTATTTGTAGTGTTTGTTTCTTAGAAAATATTTTCCTCCAAGGAGGAATCTGATTCAAGCCAAAACTTTATGGGGAGACAAGAAGAATGCCTGCTGGGTCATGCTAACTTAGAAGAAGGATGCTCAAGAAAACCATGTAGTTTATACAAATATGAGATTAAGAGCACCTGTGATCTGAGAGCTACACTTCAACTCTTGTTCTCTGAATAATTTGGGAATCCAAGAAACAGCAAATGCATCATGTCTGGTAGTCCTGGGCTGTTACAGATTTACTGAGTAGATCACAGTGATCCAGGAGTCCTTTAGTCAAATTATTAAAATCTGTGTTTCTGCTAAGATGTAGCCCATCTTTCCTTTAGGTTTGAACTACTGCTCTCCAAGAAAAGCTTTGAGTAATTTCAGACAAGTTGTTTCACTGTGATGAATTCACTATATTGTGATATCTTCTGGGTCTTATGTAGCCCCAGAACAATTTATTTGCCAGTATCAAGAATCAATACAGTCATTTTGATCTTGCTATTGAATCTAAAAGCATAGTATGTAGACGGGAAAATCCCTTTTAGGTTGGACAAATAATGTACAAATACTTCCTGTGTTGCAAAGAAACATTTCTTAAATTCCCACCCTTTTCTGAAGCCTAGGCAGGCTAGAGCAGACTAGGAAGACAGACCAGCTGGCTGCCCACACGAACTCTCTGGTGGTGATGAAGAAGCCTGCTGGTTATCCTGCTAAACCGTTTGGAAGTGACAGCTTGCAGACTCTTGGGATGTGCAGACACACAAGAGAGGAGTTCAGGCCTGTTGGAAGCTGGTAACGTCTGGATGAGGGGGAGAGGGGATAGAGTGCAATCTGTGGTATGGCAGAAAAGTGAGAGTCCTAGATTTCCAGCCAGGCTGTTCTGTATTTCCTTCTTTTTAGATCTGATTTGTTGTGTATCAAACGTGATGAATAGAACAGTTGATACCACAGACACCGAAGGGGAGTACCCATCACTGATCTCTGCAACCATGTTCCTTGTCAAAGACACATCCAAAACTTGGCTAGCTCCTCTATCTTCAGCATTCAGACTGAAGTGTTTATGCTACACAGGTAGCTTTGAACCTCTCATGTCAATCCTGTGACAGGCCCAGCAAGAGTCCTTCGGGCACTAGGTCAGTTCTACTTGATCCATTCTTTCAAGTGACTGGAGAGCCATACCAAACTCTGACTTGTAAACAACTTCTAACTTGTAAGTAACTTCTGTCTTGAATATTATCTGACATCCTGTGCATTTCTGATCCCTCTGAGTTCTCAAAAGACAGAAAATTTATTAGAGATTTGTTTTGTGCGGAAAGGAAAATCAAAGGGAAAATAAAGAACCCCAAGGGAAGTCGCAGAATCATGGCATTGTAGAGAAGCTTGGGTTGGAAGGGACCTTAGAGATCATTTACTCTAACCACTCCTCCCTGCTACCTCCTCTTGCCCTTCACCCTCCTTCCACCCCCTGCCCTTTTCCCCTACCCATAATGGGCAGGGATGCCACCCCCAGTCGAGCAAGAAAGTCAGTTCCATCCAACCTGGCCTTGAACATTTCCAAGGATGGGGCATCCACAGCCTCTTTGGGCAACCTATTTCAGTTCCAGCTTCATTACCCTCTGAGTAAATTTCTTCTGAACATCCAGTCTAAGGCTCTCTCCCTTTAGTTTAAAACTAGGCAGCAAGCATAAGCAAACCACAAGAAGGACTTTCCAAACAGACACTCCATTTTACCTAGATTCACAAAAAAACCCCAATTATTTTCAAAGTCACAATTTTCTCATAAACTGTAAAAGTGAGCTTTCAGCAGTGTCAGCTACTTGCTCAGCACGTTTTAGGCACCACCTTGTATTTAACAAACAAAAAAACCTTAAAAATCTGGAATAACTAGCTGGTATTTGCCTCTTCTAGCCTTATTAAGTAGGTCATATTTCCCAAGCCTCAATATGACCACAAAACACAGAATGCATCTTTTATTTCCAGTATGAAATACTGCTATTTTAACACAGTTTTAACTTCAATGGAAACCACAATTTGCTTAAGTGTTTGGTAGTGCAGTTATATATTTATTTCAAGAGATAGTAGTTTGAGGTTTTTTCCAAATGGGAAAACCAGTTTATACTGCAAAGATGAAAGAATCTCCTTCTTCCATCTGGACCAAATGAGTATGTTTGCATGTTCACCAAAGCTAGTCCAGAGGGGAAAATGTAGCAGAACCTGCTGTGACAAAGGAAGAAGTTGCTAGTTCAGAAATTGTTAATGTAGAAATAAGAATCTCAGAATAAACCAAGACAAGTGATTTACCTTGAAATATATGTCAGATCTAAATGCAAAGAACTATGAAAAAAATAAAGAAAAACATTTTAGGGATGCAGCCTCGTGAACTTCTGCGGAACTCTAGTGTTAATTGGACTTTGGGTTGTTTGTCCAGCAGACTGGGTGTAGTGGATGATGCAATGACATCTAGGGGAAAAATAATTAAGCATATTCAAATCACTGCACACTGATATAATGTTTGAATAGGTGATGCTAAAATATCTCTGTCACACAGGTAGGTGATGCTGTCAAGTGCACCCTTTGCTAACTCTAACTGCAAAGCATTGCAGAAACTGCCTACACAAGACAAGCAACCCGATCTGTGCCCTTTTTTATTGTTGCTGTTGTTGTTTGTTTTTTGTTTTGTTTTGCTTTGGCTGAACACCAAGGACTCAGCACTGCAGGTTTTGTGCTTGCAAATGTGACTAATAAAGAGTGCTGGAGCCCTGAGGGCTGTGTGAACACATCACCAAGTGCACTTATCACCTGGCTTGCCTGCCTGGGCACGCAGCAGATGGAGCACTTCACTCACATAATACACACCAGTGGGCCAGCACCAACGCTGGGTCACAGGCAAACACTGATGATGTAAGTTATACTCAGTGCTAGACTTTTGGTGCTGTAAGGCTCATAATGGGTTTTGTTTTCATTTTTGTCACTGGACCCTGTATACTCACAGTCTAATTGGATGATACTATTTTAATGGTGTTGGCAAGACCAAATGCGCTCATAAAAGCTTGTGATGCTTTTGCACTTTACAGCAATATATTACTGTTATTTGTCCAAGGAATGGTCTAAATTTGTTCATTTTTCTCCTAAAAGAATGAAATGTTGAACATATTCAGAGCTTTAAAAGTTTACAAATTTTGTGGAACTAAATCACCACCCAGTCTTTGGAAGTGGATCTCTTGTCAGTGTTCCAGAGCTGCCAAGACATTTTGCTGGTGAGTTGCAGTTAGTGCATTTAGAAATAATGCAGACTTTAAAAATGAAATTTAGAAGCCCATTATACAGCTTTCTAAGAAAGAAAAAAACCCCAAAACATATGCCAGCACTGTAAAAGGCAGTTGTTATACTGCTAGACAAATTAATGCAAATTAGAGGGGAGAGAAACGGAGCATGAAAGATGGAATATGACACAGATAAAATCTGAAATAAAAACATACAAGAAAAAATGAGTCAGAAAAATCTTGAAAGAAACATTCATACTAATTTAGTGAAGGGAAACAACAAAATTCCAATTGACAAGACTGTGATTCCAAAATGCCTTTCCTCTCGCATCTTTCAACCTGCCTAGTGGCCCACTGCTGTGAGTCACACTTGCTGCCTTCTTGCAACTCCCTGAAGTGCTATCAGCTATGATTACTGCATGCATTCGAGTATTCTCTAATCTTGAGCCTTGTCCTATTAACTTTCACTGGTGTATGAGACAAGAAACTTGCTGAGATGTTCTCCTGGATTTAGGCACCTAAATTCAACTAATTTTTAGGACAAATAAAGCAGTTCAAACTCTGTCCCCTACTTCCTGAAGTGAGAATTTGATGAACCAGAATCCAAAACTGGGGAAGCAAAAAAAAATTCCACATTTCTTTTTCAGCTGCTGATTGTCCTTAGACCTCTGACTGCCCCCGTGCAAATATCCAAATGTCTTGTTCAAATCCACAGCTAATCATAATTCAGAAATTATTAATCAAGTTATGAATGAAATCCAGACTCCCCTTTGCTTTGCTGCTTCGTTGGTCTTGTTTGCAGAACAAATTGCACACTTGCCAGCCACTAGGACAAGATACCCCTGCACAATGTGATTGCAGACCATTTCTTCATAAAAAATTTCTGGAAAAAGAAATAGTGCCTTAGATTCATACAGGGGCCAGACCACTCTGGCCCAATGAATCATGATTTTTTCTGTGAAGTGGCAGAGCTTCAATAAGAAGGAAGGAGAATCTTTAATGCAAAGAGCACAGCCTGGCTCTAAGGGCACCATTTTAGCAGGTGTCTTCTACCTCCACAGATTGCAGGAAGAATTGATTTCAGGTCTAGGTTCCTTGACAAGTGTTTGAATTCCAGACTGGGAAACTGAAACAATTGTGGAAAACCTTTTGGACTGGAGAAGTACCACTGCTCCTTCTTTACCTTTCATACCTGTTCTGGCTGTAAAAGGCATCTCTAGCAATGATGACATACTTAGAGCATAAATGTTGTTTCACCCAGAAATTAAAGGGGAAAGAGGTGAAATAAAAGCAATCAGCCAATAAACCTGTATGTGTCCAAACCAGCCTGCTGTTTTAACTTATTAGTGCTCAAAAATCCCACTTGAAACCCAAAGTAAAATGCCACAGAAATTGTTAAGAATTCAAGAGACAATAAAAACGGTTGCTTTGATTTAGATAAGGACTTACTTACATAGTCCAATGCTCTTCCACGGATCAACAGCAGTGGTTAAATACATACTGTAAAAAATAGAACTACTTTACAAATATTTTACAGAGCATACAGTTCTGGCTTTGGCTACAGGAATCAGGATTTCAGAAAGAAAAAAACCAAAAAAACCAACCAATGCCTTATAGGACCAAAAAGAATGAAGAGAAGGATTTGAAGGATGAAGAAAATCTTATATAATAAAGGAATGGTAAGACTCAAAAGGCAGAAGTGACAATCACTACTTTTCTTTATTTAGAGAGATGAGCTTGATAAACTCAGAAAAGGTGATAAAGGTCTTCTTCTAGCATTGTCCTCAAGAACTGTGAAGACCATCATAGCAAAGTTGATCGCTATTTAAACAATCTACCAAGAGAAGCAATGTGGAGACCTTCTAAGAATTATAAAGATTTAGGTTGGAAAAGACATCTAAGGTCATCAAGTTCAATGTTGACTTGCATTGCCGAGTCCAGCACTAAAACTGTCCATTTTGAAATAATAATTTTTGAATAATTTTTTTTATGTGTACATGCAATTTTTGGGCTCATGCTTTTGAGCAGAGCACTCTGTGATATCTATTCCTTCCAGTATTAGAATAAGGACTATCTGATATCTCATTCTTGGGTATAATATCTGTCACTTTGAGCTTCTCCTGTACCAAAGCCAGTACTTCTTGGAAGTAGATATTACCCTTTATCACACAGTATTTAGATCCTTATCTCTCTGCCTGCAGATGTTTCTGCTGTGTGGAAGTGGGGGGCAGGAAGCATGTAGAGGCTTTTGATGATCCAGTCACTAGGCTGGCAATAGCAGCAGAAATAAGCCCTCCATAGGCAGCTTTCCTGGCAGATAGTTCTGGGAGTGTGCTAAAGAGTTCTCATAGCCTGACTGTAACACAGGGTGCTGGTGATGAGCGTGCCCTGCTGGACAGAGGTCTGTAAGTTGGTAACCAGCAAGGTACTGAGCATTGAGATTCCATAAAGAAAAACCTTTGGATTTCTAATGGGAACTTTTTACAGAGAGTTGCAGCAAGTTTTGTGTGTCAAAATATGACTGCAGCAACTGTCCTTCCAGCCACGGTGAACTCACAGTAAAATTCCATTAGATATTTCTAATACTTCAAGGGACATTTCCCCCTGAACTCACCTGACATGTTGATTGATTAAATGACATATAACCAAAAATAGGCCATACTCTTATAGTCAGCTGATATCATGTATCCAAAACCTATTAAAAAAATCTGCATACATATAATATAGGAGTTTGAAAAATTCATATCTGTAAAAGAAAAATATATCTGGGGAAATGCGCAATCCATATGCATGTGAAATCAGTAAGACATTTGAACCTCTGTGAATGTAAACTCGTATGCCATTCCTTTTCCTTTTGACCCTGGGACCCTGTAGTGAAGAGGGAAGTAGTCTCTAGTTGAGCATGTCAGCTCAAGAAACCCAATTATCCGGGTTCATTTCAGCCGACAATGCCTCAGAAATGCATGAAGTCCCTTGGTTTGGAGACATGTTAGGAGGAAGAGGACAGTGTTTTTTGTTTGACTGTAGTGATGCAGAGAGAGGTATCTCTTGCCTTCACCTTTTCCAGGCTGGCTTTCTATTGTCACTGCAAGCATGGGAATTTTCTGGACTGTCCCATGTTATTTATGTTTGGCTTCAGAAACTATGGCAAAAAAGGAGAGTTCCCCAAAATAAAGATGATCACATCTTCCCATCCCTACCAATATAACTCTAAGGAAAGAGGACTTTAGTTTGTTTAAGAGTAGAAATTATAATCTCATAAGTCTGCCCTGCGCTTTACTCACTGTACCAAGTTACTTGTTCTTGGCCACTTTAAGTGATAACTAAAGGCAGCCTATAAAAAGCAGACCACATGAAGACTATAATCACACTTTACTCAGCCAGAAAAATTCACTTCTTGGATATAATTTTGGGGACTCGGTGACAAGTTAGGTTATTTGTTCCTGTAGTGTCATTTACTCAATTATTTTTTTTAGCTTCCTTGCTGCCCATTATATCTCTCCCATCCTATTACTGATGTACATATGTAGAAGACATTTTACAAAGGCAGAGTACATTTTCAAGCACCAGATTGACCATATGCACACAGACTGCCTGTGATGCACAAGTATTAATACTGCATTTCAGAGTGCGTATAATTAATCCATTATGAGCGGGAAGTGCAACATGTGCTGTATATGTACAGAATTGTTGTGTCATTCTTCTGCACTGATCTATTGTTTTTGGAAACCACTGGGTCCACGGAGCAGACACAATGCATTTTTTCCTCAGATTGCACAATAAATATGGTGGCCTCAGGAAAACTCAGGCCTACCACTAACGGTCTCATTTTCTGAAAGACAGTTACTGTTTGAGGTATATTTTTGTTCTCAAAACCTGTAAAGAAACAACTTTGAGAACGGCACCCAAAGCCTGCAGCTCAACCTGAAGCAATTGTTAGAGGAAGAAACAATTCGCCAGGTAGGTCTTGCCAGAGAACAAGAGAAAAAATATCTATTTTTGGTTTTGGATCTTCTGTGGGACCATGGAATTCCGATAATCTCTTTATACAGCTCTGTAAATTGCCAGTCCTTCTATGAGAGTTCTGGCATCACTAGAAGGCATTCCCTCTCTTCAGGATGGTATGATTACATCATTCTGCAGTAGGCCTCCTGAAGGCTCCAGAAAGGATTGTGTACCTACAAGAGCAGGGAAGCATTTGATCTCTGCCACCCTTTGTCTAATAATTTGTCCTCAATGTCCCCATTGAATGTTCTCAGGAACACCCGTAAGACATTTAGATCTCTTTCTGAGGAAGCCACTGTGTGTGTTTGCCTTGCGTAAGAGGAAAAGAAAAGGAGAGGGTAGAAAGTACAACACAAAACATTAAAATAGAGTGAGTTCCCACATAACACACTGCAGCAGAAGTTGTACAAGATATTCTCTGCATAGGTTAGAAAGTTTGAGCAGTTCGCCACAAAGCTTTTCATCTCATAGAAATACCAACAAAAACAGTGTTTGACATATTTTGGCAAACTAGCACTGACAGTGGAGGCAGGCGTACCTGGTGAATTACGTGTCTGAGTGTTTGAATAGCTCATGTGGACAGAGAGAACCAGTCAATCCAAGCTGTGGGTCTCTAGTCAGGGACATCTGGCTAAATTTTTACAGTCTGTGATATATAGGACTTTTGACTAGAGCTCTCAATTTCTAGTTCTGGACTTGAATCTAGCTGTATGTAGGAATGGCCTGAGGCTGTGCCAGGGGGAGGTTTAGATTGGATAGTAAAAAAAGTTTCTTCACCCAGAGGGTGGTTGGGCACTGGAACAGATCCCCAGGGAAGTGGTCACAGCACCAAGCCTGACAGATTTCTAGAAGCATTTGGACAATGCTCTCAGGCATGGTGTGAATCTTGGGGATGGTTCTGTGCAGGGCCAGGAACTGGACTCAATGATCCTTGTGGGTTGCTTCCAACTCAGCTTATTCTGTCATTCTGTAGTTGAGGTACATAAAGCACAATCCTGAGGGATTTCTCTGGTGGTTATATATTTGGACTTTTCTTCTCGTTAAGCATCAGCCTCAATGCTGGTAGGATCAGCTAAGGAATTGCTCTGGGATAAATGACAAAATGACTTTGAACACCTTGGCAAAAAGAGAAGTAGGACATAAATTGCTGAATATTTTAAACTTTTCAACAGACTACAATTTAGCTTATGTCTGTTTTCATCCAATCTCTTCTTTCACAACAAAACCATACACTTTTGTTTCTTCTATGACAAACATTTTAAACCACCTGAAGTTCTCAGTGACATAGAGATTAACGTGACTCCTGGATTCAATTTTAACTAAATTACAACATTTTGGTCTCGTGTGCTGTGCAATCTTTTCTCCATTTGTAGAAGAATCTACTGGATTCAGATTTAACACAACATCTTTTTCTGACAAAATAAGAAGTAATTGTTCTTTGTAATGGCAGAGCATATATGCATGCTTACAAAATTACTACCAGCCAAATGGTAGTTATGATTGTTTTGATTCCCCATGTAGCTGCCTGCAGAAGAATATAGATATCTTCACTATTGTTCACATAATGATAAAAAAGTTATTACATGAAGCTGTGGTCAAGATGATTCCCATGGAACTGCTGGGTAAAATTACCACCTTCAGCTGTACTCTAAGGACATCTGCTAGTAGAACTGCCTCTGGTCTATTTGGTTTATCATTCAGGCAGCAAACTCTCCAAGGTCAGGGCTTGCTTCAAAAGAGGATCTGTATTTTAGGCAGTTCGAGGGAGATGCACAACAAAAAGAAAAAAACTTTCCAGTTATCCTTGACTTGGAATTGCATGGAAGACAAAAATAATTTGTTCTCTTCTTCAGTGTCTGAATTTTACAGAAGTTTTAGATACTTTCTTTATGGAATTAGGCTATAAACAGTGATAATTTAGTTGAAATGACAGATTTATGTTGAAACATAGTAAATGGAGTAAGACATTTTATAAGGTTTCAGCAATCAATAGGCACATGATGAGACTGAGAATCTACTTAAACAATAGTATTAAGGGCACGGTGAGAGTTGTTTAGCTGAGATTAGTGGAATTAATAGTGTTTTTGAGTGAAGAACTGGTGAGGAGTCTGACAGAGAGCTTGTTAAAATTCAATGTGAGCATTTAATTTGTTTTTGGATAAGTCTTTTAGTGCTTTGCTTAACAGCAGGACTCCATACCTTATACCTGGTTCACAACTCAGGAATAACTACTTACTACTATTAAGTTCTTATCTTTTATAAAGCTCCATCATTGAGAACTCATTGGGCCAGTATTATTGACATTCCATAGGCAATTTTTGCTGCATCTTGTTATGCTATGCAAAATGTTCATCCAGCTTTGGGTTTTTCTGTTGCATCTGCAGTCCAACACACTTTATTGAGAAGCAAGCCTTGCCAAAAGCTTGTCTGTACATGAAAAATTGCTTCCATAAAGTCTGAAATAATTACCAGCTGTGTCTTCTGAAATTCGTACAGGCTACTATTCATCATTATTGAAGCTGGACTTTGGATTCTTGTACCTGGTGGTTTTTTTTTTTACCGAACACATCCATTTTTCCAAGTCTTTAAAACTTTTGCAAGTCATTTGATTCTGTGAATATGATGAAAATCAAATGGCCTTTTTGAAGTGAATTTAATTTATTTGAGTTTTCTGATCAAAAACTACTGGTCTGGGTACATACTTGTGACATACAAATTCATTTAAACTTTTCATATCCTCAAGTTACAGAACACAGTAGGGAACATTCTCTGATTTTCAACAGAAAACTTCTAATATAACATTCTTATTTTTACATATGTATTTAAAGCTATTTAAATACAGATTGCCTGTGAAACGAAGCAACTAGCCTGCTTCATTTATGAATATCAGTGAGCATTCAATGTTAAATACACACAATTCTTGTAAACCTTACTAGATTACAAGGTAATCTTAAATGAGTTGGACAAAAATTTCTCAGCCATTCATGTTAGGGTAGCTCCTTGCAGCTATTGAGTCACGAGATACTCCCTTCCCAGATAACATGCACTTCCAGTCTTTTAAGAGCACATTTGCTCTGAGTCATTGTGCAGTGATTTATAGCCACATATATATACATTTATATATTTATATATATATATTTATACCTCTCCCAGATAACAAGAAGAAAAGAAATGTGGAAATAATCAAAAGCTTTAAGTTAGGAAATATGGAAAACTGATAAGGGAAGCCATAGAGCACAGGCTGGCAGGGTTTCCAAGAGTGAGAGGGTGGGGATGAGAGTGGAAAGCATCATAAAAGTTGGAACAAAGTGAAACAGTTTATTAGAGCAGATAAGAGACATTGATTATAGGAAGAAAAAACTCCCTTCTGTAGAGAATGCTTAAGAGCAGAGATTTCACTTGCTGCCGATTCATCTTTAATTTGTAGAAAACAGAAGTGTCTCTAGGTTTGCCACTGTCATTGTAATACAGTTTCTCATATTTGATATCAATTTTAAGATTAAGAGTCTTTAATTTGATCTAGCCCTCTGTCCACTGCTCCAGAGGGGAGTCACAGGATTCTGACACAACTCAGATGTGCAGATACGAAAGACAGCATTGATCCAAAAGTTTAATACAGGCTTGAAAGAAGTTCCCAAGGTAACTGAAAATAGTTGAGAAAACGCTACATGAAGAAAACATCTCATGTTAAGAGCTTAAACTATTAATTTTGGGAATTTTAATTTTATGCCTTCCATGAATTTACAGGGACAATGATAGGTGGATCACAAGCATCATCATGTAATAAAAATGGCAAGTATTCTAAAAGAGACACATAGGTAACTCATCATTTTAAAGGGATGACACAAATTACATTAAATTTACTTCTCTTCAGATATTTTTGTAAAGACAATAGGTAAGGAACTGCATTTATTGGCCTCCAATGTTTTTTGGAACCAAGCAATTATGGGTATATAAACTACATCTCAGCTACTAACAGCAACAGTATAAAAACCAGAGGGATTACCTTATCTCATAAGTAATTTTGGAGTATTGTAAGACTCCAAAATGTTCATTTTTGCATCCTTCTCCTTATGCCACATTCCTTTACCTTATTTGTCTTAACATCTGCCTTTTCTTTTAAAATCTTGACTAGAAACCAGTTGCTGAATGACATGGGAAGACTTCTCTACCCCAAAGCATCATTATAACTGTAGGTGCATTAAAAGTGGGGAAGATATTGAAGCGTGCTTGAAGTATGGATATGAGCAAAGACCTAAGATGAAAAGTTTGTAGCATAGATCTGAATGTCTGAGATAAGTATGTCTAGTTAAAAATAACCAAAGACATAATTAAAGAGGGATGTTTGCAACAGATGTTTGCATTTTGAATACCACTGGGGATGATATGAAAATAGGTGGTCCAAGCTTTTTTTAGCTTTAAGTGAAACACTGCTGCCTTTTCAGTCAACCTTTTCCATTTTTCCTCTGGCCTTTTTTTCCCTGTATATTGAATCAGCTAGATATTTCTGTCTATTCTGTTGAAAACTGAAAATTCAGATGATTTCGTTGAAAAATTGTCCTCTCTTTATCCTGCAGACAGTGATAGTAACAAAGGTTTGGTTTGATTTGCCTAGAAAGTTACAAAGACTTCCCACAGACTTGGAATAAAATAATTTTACAATGAAAGATGCCATAAAAGAAATGTTTTAACCATTTCTGTATTAAAGAATAAAAATAGAAATAATTTTCAGGTATAAGACTAAACCAAGGCAAGACCTAAAGGCATAGGTGTGTAGGGGACACAGATGGCTGTAAAATCTTATTCTTGTTTCCTGCTGCAAGAGAAATTCCTTTTGTCTTTGATTTTAGTCAGCAGCAGAACTGTAGGAAGGAATCACTACCATAAAATTGGCAAGCTTTTTCTCAGCTGTATAACAAAGAATACAAGGGATGTTCCACACCTGTAATTTTCAGTCATAGAGATTTTACTCTTATGATGTTTAATTGTTTTGTCTTCCAGAAAAAAAGAGTTTTCAAATGTACTTAGTCAAGGCTGCTCTGCAGGCTGGTATAGTAAATCCTTCAAAATTTCTGCACCGACTCAGGTCAGTGGTTTGCTCTTTGAAGCTGAGGTTGTCTTCAATGCAAGCGTTCAAAAGAATTGTTCATATAGAGATGTCTGTTTTAGAGAAGGCAGGATCCACTGTTACTAGATTTATGCTTTATTGCACCACAGATCTATCCAAAGGTATGTCACCAATTTTTGAGCACAATGGAGGAGAAGCTCTAGCAGATCCTGAAATTACTTCAAGGAAACTTTTTACTCTCAACACTGACTTTGGTTTGGCATTGATTTAATCTAGACCATAGTTTAAATAAGTTTAAATATTGAAAGGATGCTGCTGTATCTCTGTATGATGCACTGTTCTAACTGGGTGAATAAGAAAACATTCAGAAAAAAAAAAAAAAACCATGACAATTTGTGGCAGGAAAATGTAAGGAATTATGAACCTTGGTTTACTTTGCTTTGCTCAGATGAGTAGAAACAGGCATGTGCACATATCTAATACTCCATGGCTCTCAGCCTGACAACAAGGTGAGGTTAATGAACTCTGGGAAGTGTGGCAATAGACAAGTGATTACTGCTCTGTTTTTGCTGATTCTGAGGGGGCTGGAGGAAGAAAAAACCTCTGACAGAGGAATCGTAGATACCACTCTGGAGTATCTTTTTCCGTGTCATTGTGTGGTATGTGAAATGATTGAACAGCTTTAGCTGCAAAAGAAAATATCTAAAAATCACAGTCAATAAGCTGTCAGGTACAAGTAGCAGCTGAGGACACTTGGCTCATTCAGCCTAAAGAAGAGGCTGAGGGGAGACATCTCAGCAGCCTCAGCTTCCTCAGGAGGGAGGTGGAGGGGCAGGCTCTCACTTCTCAGATTGCAGTGATAGAACTTGTGGGAATGGCCTGGGGCTGTGTCAGTCTCCCCCATTAGGAAAAGGGTGGTTGGGCACTGGAACAGGCTCCCCAGAACAGTGGTCCCAGCACCAAGCCTGACAGAGCTCAAGAAGCATTTGGAAACGCTCTCAGGCCCCTGGTGTGATTCTTGGGGGTGGCTCTGTGCAGGGTCAGGAGTTAACTCTGTTGGCCTTAGGGGCAGGAATCAGGCTCTGAAAACACTACTTTAATTTTGCCAATGCAAGCTGGAAGCAAACAAGTTAAGTATATGCCACATAATAAGTAAAGATTTGTTTTTTGTTGTTTTTTTTTTTTTTCTGGTTAAAGTAACAATTACAAGGCTTTTAAAAATATTGGCAAATGCTATTCAGTCAGCTCTTCAGTGCAAAACTCACACTAGCTGAGACCTTGACATCAAACCACTTCCTTTTAATATATTTACCATGTTTCAGACTTTATTTTCTTTCATTTTTCCTTTAGAAATGCCAGTGTGTTCTGCAGAATAATTTTTCAAAAAATGAGTTTTTCCAGGAGAACTAATAATGGTGAAGTAGTGTTGAGATCTACCACTTGTCACTAATTACTTGCAGCATTATTTCATTGAAGCTAAGGGGCATTTTGAATGTCATAAAACTGAGCCAGGCAACGAGGTGTCAAGATTTCTGCATCTTAATTAAACTTTATTTGATCACCATGGAAACTCCCCATCATACAGCAATAACCAGACAAGGTGGGACTTCATCATTAACATTCTTAAAAAAAGTAAAAGCACCAACTAAGGCCATTTCTGCACAGGAAGATTTTCTTAGAGCAGCTGTTTCTTTGCCAAAATATCTACTCCTGTGCCTCCCTAATCACACTGACAGGAATTGAAGTTTATTTACTTGAAATTAGTCAAAATTCTCTCAAAGGGAATATGCTATCATCAGCTTCCAGAAATTGGTGGGATTGAGTGTGAGGAGCAAAAAATGAAGCTTCGGAGATGTATAAAGTCAAAGCCAAAGAGAAAAGGAGCACAAACACCAAATCTGGTGGCTTTAGAACAGCTTAAGGCTGATGTATTTCTGAATCTATTTAATACAAAATATGCCAACAGTCTCAGAGACAGATGCTAGGATCTAGGGATAAAGACCAATTGCCAAAATCTGGAATCAGATACATCCAAATGATTGACTTGGTACACATATTTTTGTACTGAAGGTGACTGTTGATTGGATAATCTAGAGAGACAATATATTTTTTGTCTCTTGATAACTGTGTATTAATTCTTTTTACCTTCTTGAAAAATACTTCAGCTGAGTACAGCTTACATTTTGTCAAACAGAAGTTACAGTTGTAACTGGAAGTAATTAAAAAACCAAGCCCAGTCTAGCAGTCCATTCTTGTTTTAAATTTTAGGAATCCAGCATCTTCCCTGTGTTCTCCCTACAGGAGTACAGTTTCAGTACAGGTTCTGTACTGAAAAAACATTAAACTCACGCAAAAAAAAAAAAAAAAAAAAGATTAGTAACAATAGTATAAACTCATTGCGAAAGTCATATATAGTAGCTTTGTACACCCATAAAATTGTTCTAAAGCAAATCTCTTTTAACTCTGACAGCATAATATTTTGTGAAATGGTATGCTGTCCCTGGTGTAGCACTGATGTCTCATTGAGTGTGACTCCAGGGACTGGGAATTTGGATTTACCTTTGACATGGCTCAGATCTCTGGGAAAATAAAAACATTTTTCTCAGATTCATAGTGGTGTTTTGCATACTACTTATATATACAGATTGTAAAGTTGTGAAAAGATGACACTGCCGTGCAGATGTCAAATTCAGTTTTTCAGTGCTAAACAATGATAAATTTAAATTGAGCCATCACAGTTCAGTAGACCAAATTTAGTTAAAGAAGTGGCAACTGGAGTAAACCTTTGGAAGCAGAATACCTTTTCTCATAAGTCAGTCAGAACTCGGATATCTAAATCCTGCAACCCTTACTCAGGTCACTGATGAAGGTGGTGTGGGTTATCAAGACAGCATTGGCTACCAAGATATCGGCTGAGAAAACTGCCTCTGGAAAACTGCCTCACATGTTCCATGGTTCACAGGTGGACCCGCCTTTCCCTTCTCCTCATCTCTTGGAAGGCCAGCTCTAAACTCTGAGAGCCAATGTTTGGCCAGCCTCCATCCCTGCCCTCACTTCTGCATCCCCGGCTCTCGGAGCCCGTTTTGCTTACTTGAACACCCCAAGCCTTCTGTAAAGAAGAATGCCAGTTATCTTGAAAGCTCCTTTTTATAAATCCACACTCTCTTTCTTACCTTAATGATCTTGACATTTTTGGCTGTTCTGGACTAGAGATGAATTGCTTGAACAAATGAAGATCTGTCTTTCCTACATGAGCTGTGGGGTCAGTCTGCACACCACCAATGTGTCCATTGCGAGTGGGGTCTTGATAGTAAAGTTCCTTAATAGGCTTGTGGCTTATACAGAAAGATCGGCCCATTTTCCAGCACAGCTAAAAGTCACTCCAAACAGCATAACTCAGGAAGGCAGAAATACTTTTTTTACTGCTGCAAATCCTGTCCATTTGGGGTTTTGTATGCTTAGTGGTATCCGTAGGCCAGCTAGTCAAGCTGTGTAGTGCTGTCCTGGGCAGTTGTACAATCCCTGGTTGAGGGTGTCATAATTCTCTACTCTTAAAAATGTGGAGTTAATCTGCCCTTGTGAACCTGGGCACATTACTAATGTTTTTACTGCCTTTTTTTATAGCCTCTCATGGAATTTTTCTGAAATAAAACATTTGTTCAGGCTGAAGAGTCAGGACACAGGACCAATTTTCCTGGGTTCAAATTTGACAAATTATTTTTTGTTCCAGATTTGCAGTTGTACAGAGAGGGGATGCCCTGACCATTTATCATCAAATGTCAAGATGAAATACTCATATCTAACTGAGTTATGACAATCCTGTATTTGGCTATAAATTTCAGAGGACTCACAAAGCATGACAACAAGTGGACAACACAAAAAATGGATATGGCAGAAAAGGGACACGACAGAATGGAACAAAAAAGAACAAATTAAAAAGAACAAGTGCTTAATGACGTACTCCTCCAGCTGGTGGCCTTTCCCAGGGCATGTTGACAGCAGAAGGAGGTCCCAAACCTGACCAGGTGTTTAGTGACTGGTGATTAAGTGGGATGAAATGTAGTGATGTACAATCCAAGTGTGGCTGCAAGACAGGTGCATCTTGAATCTTATGCACAGGACAGTATAAATGAGATTATTGTATAAACTGCACATCCCACTGTCAATAAATACTTCTTTACTTTTAGAAATCTTACAGATTTGTCCCAAGAATCAGTTCAAATCTTAATGCTCATTTCAAACTATCACAGAAATAATTCTACAAGACTTTTCCAATATTTATTTTCCCATGCTATTTTTGGAACACTAAGTCTTATGATCATCCACAGTGCATATCAGCTCTTATTCTGACATTTGTTCCATCTGTCACTGAACACAATTTGCCTTCATAAGGTCTGAATTAGCAGAAGGATTTCTTTTCACTTCACCATCTTACACTTTTCAACTGGTTGCATACATTAGCACAAATGATGTTTTTGAAGTGTCTTTCTTTGGCTAACTTGCCTTATCTCACAAGTCTGTAATGCTGTGCCTCATGTGCCCCATGGTACAAACAGCTCAGCTCCCTTCACAGAAGTCTGGATGTGGTGCCTGACCATCACCACCTGCAGAAGGAGAGAACCCTGCAGCACCTGTGGGCTCTGAAGCAAGTCAAAACCACAGGTGCAGAAATAAATACACACTGCTCTGATGCTGCAATGGGGAGGAGGCAAAAACAAGGGGTGTCTTTTATAGGCTCAATGTGCCCAACATCAGGCCTCCAGAAAATGTTGACTGATTCTCTGGTGAGCTGTGGTTGAAACTTCTGCTTAGCATGTGATGTAGTGTTTTCTCATCAAGCATGTATCCTTAGCCTATGCACAGCTAGTTCTTATTTTGGGGTTAGGTCCTGAACCACAGCAGAGTGTCTTAGGGATCATTATAAATAACAATACATACTAGTATAAAATATCAGCTCGTAAAATTGAGATTTTAAAATTAAATAATCAATTAAAATGTACCTGTGTATCTCTGGGTGTCCAGGTGAAAAAGACTGATATATGCCCTCTCTTTTCTCACCCTTACATGCACCTAACTTCAGCCAAACTTGTTGTGACATACAAAAGATTTTAAATGTACTTAATTTGCATTAAAATTACATTAGAAAGAATTATTTTATGTTCTTCAGTGCAGAGGTTTTGTACTGTGAAAATTCTTCAAAACTTTTGGTCTTTTTTATGTGCATGGAGAAATACATTTCACAAAGTGACATGAGATTCTATGAGATCCTATGAGATCTGCTTTCTCAGGCTATATTCCTACCTCAGCCTTCAAGGATCAAATAATTCAAACAGATATGAAGTAATTTTTTTTTGTTTTATTTTTTCAGGACCCAGAATTTTCTTCAGCTGGATCACCATGACCATTGTGATCACAACTGCTTAATTGGTATAAATCATCAACTATATTCTATTCTATTTTGATTTTAATGTCATCAAGGGAGCACCTAAATGCTAACAATGCAATAACTTACATAATATTTAGTACATATGGGTAGTCTATATATGTTCTACTTATAAATTGATTTATTAGGTGTGATTCATCTAATGAAATGCTGCATTTGTGATGGATGTGTCTAATCTGAATGGAGCCCTTAGACTATACTCAATGGAAACACAATAAGTGGGTATGATTCATCTCATTTTATACAGATGTCTACAGTAAATCACATGAATTGTGCCAGACATTGATTTTCCCCACCTTAGCTTTCACAGGTTCGCAGAAGAATGACAAAACCTTCTTGCCCATTTCACCACAAATCTAATATAGGATGTTAAAATACATATTGGTGAGGTGTGAAATAACAAATGGTAGTTTGATTCAAAATAGAGTGCAGCTTTCATATGACAAACAATTATTTCCCAGTGTTACTCGCTTTGAGTAGTAGCTTGAATAGACCTTTAAATGTAAATGGGATCATTCATGGAATATAGCATGAATTGACTTATGGCCAGGCATATCAGCTTACTCACAAAATATTGTTCAGCTCCAGTTGAGAATAAGCTACATGATTGAACTCCTTATTGTTGGTTTACTCACCCTTTTTATTGGGGATGGCACCTTGGTTTAAGTCTTCTGTGTAATAGTGGTAACAAGCTAAGGATGGCTTTCCCAATGTCGTGGTTTGAGAGGAAGTAAGTTTTCTGAGATGCTGTGGTCACACTAATAGGTGTTCAGATTTGAATATTGGCACTTGGTTTGGCCACTGGAGACATTAGACACGCCTCTGAGAACACAGGGGTTAAAAAGCAGCGCACTGCCGGGGGAAGTTCTCTGGGGTTCTGGTGGGGAAAGAGTTCGGATCTCTCCCCCGTCCCCGCTGCTGCCGGCTGGGCAGGGGAGGAGCAGCCATGCGGCCGGATGAGGTAGGCCCGGGGCTTGGACAGAGATGGGAGGTGAAGAGGCCCTTGAAGATGGAAGGGTGGAGGAACACCAAGGGGCATCGGGCAGCCACCCCCACCCCCTCTCCCCAGGAGAGAGAGAGCCGGTGTCTGAATTTGGTATCAGCTGGCTGAGAAGGAGAAGCGGGGGGGGTGTGGCGAGAAGGTGCCCGGCCGGGCAGCATGGTAGCTCCGGACAGGCAGAGACTAAGATTTTTAACCCTTTTCTTGCATGATAGAAACTTTACAAACGCTAATCCTCCTGGAGCTGAATGAGAAGAGAGATAAGAGATGAGATAAGAAGAAATGGGCCACGAAGGAAATGGAGAAGACTCTTAGGTGGGAGGAGATGATGGAGTGGCCTTTTGGCTGGACTTTTCTTGTATATCAATGGACGGAACCATTTTTTTTTCCCCTGTGACACAGAGACTGCATTTAGGGGGAGGCAATGGCTCAGAGCCAGGGGAGCGCAGTGATGTTATGTGAAAGAGTGCATGAACAGGGACAACAGGTGAGGAGGGTGGTTGGTGCCCTCGATCTTCAGTAGAAGAGAAGATCTCTCTACTGAGGCCCCAGGAGGTGAAATTTGTGGGGGGACAGGTGTCCCGAAAGTGAGAGACTGTGCTCTTTTTGGAACTGGACAAAGCATCCTTAAAAGAGGAACCCTAGAAGCAGCCCTGGTCCATGTGCAGTGATGAGAGCACTGAGTATAGAAGGAAGATGTCACCATGGCAAAGGATCTGCGGTGCCACGTGTGACAGGAAACACAAAAGGTCTCAACTGTGTTTCCAGGGGAAGCCTATGGCGCAAGAGGGACTCCTCACTCCTTGATTAACTGAGAATTGATTATCTAAAAAGTAGTGATAGACTGAGAGTTGGTAATCTGAGAGATAAATGTATTGGAAATTTGGTGGGGGGAAGAGGAAATGTTTGTAGACGGTTTTCGTTTTTCCCGGTGTGTTTCTTTTTACTTGTAGTTTAGTTAATAAAGTTTTCTTTATTTCTAAGTGAGAGCCTGCTTTATTTATTCCTGGTCACATCTCACAGCAGACACCAAGGAGAGTGTATTTTCATAGAGGCACTGGCATTGCGCCAGTGTCAAACCTTGACACCCATACACCCAGGGGAATCTCAGATATTGAAACAAAAATTCAGGTCTCCTTGGAGGAAATTAGGTGTTTAAATAGTATTCAAACATGAAATAGAAAAGACAGATTCCCTTTCTCAATCACTTGAGCCCATTCCAACAGACCTTGAAGACAGGAATTGTCTGAAAATAGGGGTTTTTCACTTACTTGCTGCGTGCTTATCACCAGACTACTCATTATTGTTGGTTTCAGCTTGTATTCACAGTGAATTTCATTACAATTTGTTTCTTTTCCAAGAAACAGATGGTATTTTTCAACACAAAATAATTACTTAAATTTTGGAACCTGTTCTGGTAAAACAGAGCAGTTCCCCAAGCTATAGGAGATTTTCACTTATGGTAGTTTTGAGCTGACTCATTGAAAATGCTCAATATTTTGAAATGTTTTCATTTGTGTTAATTTTTTGGGAGAAAAAGGGTGATAACTTGGGGGAAGAGTATGTGTGTGTGCTCTGCAAGTTTTGCCTACATGAAGAATCCTCCACTGCAAAAGATGAATGCTCGGAAACTTGTAGTAGCAATCTCCCTTATTATGCATTAACTGGGGGCTAAACTCATGACATCTGAATCTGTAAAGGATTTCTAAAAATATATTGTGCTGCTTTTCTCTTTATGTAGATGAGACTCTGAAAATGGCTAGTTGTCTTGCTAAGGGTGAATTAAATGTGCTTCCACAGTCATTTATTTAAAAAACCTTGTATTTCAGAATTCACTAATGATACACTGGAATTTAGAAAAAAGGACTGCTAAGACATTTATTTTTATGCTATGTGCTGAAGGTACATGAAGTTGGGCAAATACACAAAGCTATTGTATGAAATAAAGATACAGTGAAAAGGAGGAGCTCCTGCTAGAATAGAAAAATCATATGAATTTTCCCCAATATGTTCTATCAGAGACCTTCTTAAAATGATCCAGAGGGCCAAAAGGCATAGTAAATATGTCTGAAGAGTCAGTGCTGCTACAGCTTGGCACCCACCTTAGTCCAATTGTCTCAGCTTGTGGTACTGGCCAAGATAAAGGCAAACTGGTGAACATGGTGGTTGCAAGGAAATGCAAGCAAATGCCAAGCAGTGTGTGCATTAAAAAAATATCTGATTACAACTTAACGATTAATTTCTTTCTCTCCCTAAAAATGAATGGAAAAACTGCAAGACTAAATGTTTCACTGATATTGCTGACAATTTATTAGTGTTAGATTTTGAAGTTGAAAACCTTGCAGATTTCTTGTACAAGGTATCATTGAAAAAAAGTAAATTAATTTCCCTTTCTGCTTGCACAGCTCTACTATGTCTCTATTTATGTAGTTAAGTTGCTATCTTAACTCCACACAAATTAGAAGGTACAGAGAACAGTGTTCACAAAAGCCAGACTTTGCTCTCCTCTCAATTTTCTTTGTCACTAATACTTACTGAATTTTTAGACTATATATATATAAACTTTAGAGAAAATGGCTTATGTCTTAAGGAAGCAATTGCTAGTTCTTTCTCCAGCTAAAAGCAGGGATTTAATGGGATTTATTTATTTTTTTGGTATGATTTTATCCCAATTAGTTTAAATAGAGCAGATTATACGACTCTTCAAGCTACTTTTGTTCTCTTTTGCTTCTGACTTAATAGATGGCAGCAGTCAAAAATACCACTAATAAAAAAAAAAAAAGGAAAAAACCCCATCATCAATTTTAAATGAGCACATTTATTTTTAATTATTTTCTCTCCATATTTTCCCTCTTCATTAGTGAAAATTCTTTCAAGAACACCATTCTCTAATTCTTCTAATACTGAAGAAATATATCTTATACTTTATCTTTTGTGCTCCCTCCTATTACCCACAATATTTTGTGAGTTAGCTGATATACCTGACCATAAGTCAATTCAAGCTATATTGCATGAATGGTCCTTTGCTGTGAATTCTGAATCACAGAAATGGAGAGGAAGAAAAATTCTAGGAGCTGAAGCTAAAAAGGAGATGGATAAACAAAATGGGAAGTAATTTCTTGCTTCTCTCTTCCCAGAGCCCAGGGAAAGATGCCAGAATCCAGGTCCTTCCCAGCCAAGAGCTGGCACTGCTGCCCACTGCCATATTCCCGGCCCAAAACCACTTTATCACCCCTCTGTGTCTGGAGGAAGTGCTGGGAAGGATTTTCTGCCTGCAACATCCAATATTGCTGGTCTTGTGCTCCTTTCTCTACACCACATGTGCATTATTTCAATGGGCTTTATTTCAAAGTAACATTTTTCTGAAGTGCTTGTACATGAAGGAGTTGGGAAATCCAGGCTCACAGGCATGGCTTCTGGTTTTGATCCTACGTCTTTAGTCACACAAATGGCTTAAAATCTTGTGAGGTGCATCTTTGCTCAAATTCACCTTTATGCAACTCATATGCTTAACTGATGGGTGCAGGTTGAGGTGTCCTGGTTGCTCTGTCTTAGCTGAGGCTGCAAAGCTCCTCCACATCTCAAACCATGCAAGAGACAAAGAAGTGCATCATATCACAAAGCCAAGATAAAGTTTAATTGTCTTCAAGGGGTGATTGGCAAAATAGTGAGAGAAATAGCTATGGTATTCTCTTTTTCTCTGCAAGAGACCAGAAGATAGTCCTGCCAAAATATTCAAACATATTCCTAAATCCAGACCAACTGGCAGAAGTTGAATAGGCAGAAGCAAGTTCATAAGTATCTTATAGAATCAGAGCTGCAAGTACAATATATTTAGAATAGATAAAAAGGAAGAAATTAAAACTTTTCTCTTGAAGAATATTTTAGAAATTCTTTTGCTAAGGCTTTTAGTATATTTTACTTTTCAGTCCAAATGACCTAAACAAGCATGTTAGCCTGTATATCCTCCTATTACATAGAACACTGTACAAAATAGACATATTGATAAGTTTGAAGTTTAAGATGAGACTGAACCTATTAGCTCTAACAGTTCACATGGTTCTCTTGTTCCTTTCAGAGTTGTTTCTTTTCCAATTTTATGGTAAGACAATTAAGGAATATGTTTTATTATCTCACATCAAAGCAGTCAGGGAGAAAAAGTTATTATTTTTTTATTTAGCACCAGGAAAAGGCTTGTGTCATTGTTAGCAACATGGTAAAGGTTTAGCAGTAGGAAGTCATTCTCCATAAGGACAAAACTGGAGATTCTTTCAGTATCAGGGATCTCCTGTAGTGTACCTACAGGTCTTGGTGATTAATTCCAATAACTTAATGGTTAAATGATTTGTCATTGCACATTTTTAGCTGAATTGCTGAGCAGTAAACGCACTTCTAGTTTTACACAATACACCTAGCTGTGTGGAAAGTTCCCCCGCAAATATCTGTGTGCAAACATGTTGCATATGCAAACATAGAGGAAATTGCCACATTACTGAGATTAATGTTGATTTGGATGGTGCTATTCTCCTTTAAAGAGCCACTCAGGTGAGTGAATTTCTTTCAGTGCAAGAGGAAGCTGACAGAGAGCACAAGGAACAGGAGGCACCGCTGCTCTACAGCATCATGGCCATGATAGGAGACCCTAGACAAACACAAATATGGGTACAAACTCAACCCTTTGAAATCCAGCCCCAGGAAATATTTCTGAAGGCAAGGTAAGCCTTCCTATTGTATTTTTCAGCAAGATCACCTCTGGACTGCTAATTATGCCTGCAACTGTTTCCAGACACTTACCTGCTACAAGCTGTGCATAGATGTCTCCTCTCTCTTTTCTATCTTTGTAGGCATCTTTAAGTCAACTGTACTCTGTGAATTTACCTCCAGATGGTTATTGGCATTTGGACAGAAGGTTTGGGCCCCAGTATGGCAAGTTACATGGTTGCATGCCTACACTGATTTCTGTGAAACTATCTACATGCTTAAAATGCAAGAAGTCTGTTAAGTGCTTTTTCTGGATAGGGAATAGGGCATATATCATACCATTACCAACTCATAAGCTATCCAGTTTCACTCAGGCATCCAGTTTGCTCATGCATGCAGTGTTTTAGACTGGATGATGGGATTAAACAGCCATCACGATGTATGTAGCAGGTAATAAAATATTAAATGCCAAAGTTTTGACATTAAATTTTCTGGAAGAAATTTCTGGCCCACAGTGCCCTGGAGTACAGTCAGGGCTGGCTTCCTGCTGGTTTAGAAACTTTCAGCTATAATACTCTGATTTAATGACTGAGTATTTGCACCCTCAAACTATTCCTCAAACTATTGCTGTAAATTCAAATACTATAGAAGCTTGAAATGCTGAACTGGATGGTAGTTGCAGTGCAATGTTAACAACCCTGATCAGAAATGCTGCATTTTAAACAAATGTTTAGTGCAAAATCAATAATAAAAAAAAATATCTGAAGATATGGGCATATGCCTTATCTGTGTGTAGCTACTATGCACCAGAGTGCAAGTAGGCATCTTGAAAGAAACTTTTTGAAATTATAGTTTTTTGGCAGTTTATATATGATGAAATAGTGGCAAAAGAGCACAGAAAATACATATAATCAGAAAATAGACTTGGTGTTCCAGTTTGATTTCAGCACTCTTTAGCCTTTTCATAGCCTTCTAGTTCTCCTTTAGACCCACTATGACATTCTTCCTTCAAATCCAGATTTTCTCCATCAATACTACTTCAACTGAGAGACATTCTATTTCACCTACTTTTCAGCTTTTAGAGCTATTGAAAATCCAACTGAATTGCAATATCTTCTTTCCTCCCTCCCTGTTTTTATTTTCAAGTGAAATGCTTATTCTAGGTTTCTGTGAAACAACAAAACCCAGATAAGATGCTCCAAAACATTAAAAAGGTATATCTATCATATTCCATTATAGACTTCCATTAACACAGAAAATTTAGTAACTGGTAAATAAATACTTAATACTTACCTAAATTTCCCTGAAATACATCCGTTTTATTATCCAAGAAGGAGAATTAAAACAATATGGAGCAGGTGAGAAAAATGCTGAACTATATTTTATTAGTGTCCCACACAAGAGGAAATTCAATGTCCTGTTGGCCTTGTTGTTAGGATGATTTCATGAAGTTGTGCTTCTCTGATTCCATTTCACTACTATGATCTCAGCAACAGAGAGACTTTAGAATGGTGGCAGGACAGGCAAAAAGAGAAAAACTGTTGTTCACAATTGGGTCCTCATTGAAAGACTATTTTATCATTGTTATAAGTGCTAAATATCATATCATTAGTGATCTGCTCTGATTCAAAAGGCCAGGCAAGGGAAAAAAAAGAAAAGAGAAATCTGTAAAGTCATGGTTATAATTCAGAAACAAATGTGACACATCCCAGACAGGAACTGTGAGCTGACAAACATACACTTAGCACGGCCACACTTTGGTAATTCTTGATAAGCCACCTTGTGTGTAAACTGTTTAATTATTTTGAATGACAAGACTTGTAGATAGAGATCATACTTCTAATAGACAATTTACACAGCTGGGAAAAGTAGAGAAACTTTTCAGATCTGAAAAAATGCTTACAGATTGAAATATTACCATTTTGCAGCTGTCTTCCAGAGCTTAATTAAGATATTTCTTTCACTCATAAAGTTTATCTCGAGTATTCCCCATGGCTGCTATGGTTACAATAACACCATCAGAATTGTTTTGTGATTTATTTTCTGTGCAAAACTTTGGCTTTGAACTATGAATAGCAAACTCCTTGATCTCATTTTTCTATGTCAGACCCTCTAGGACTTGCAGATTTCATGTGATGGCAGGATAAGACAGAGCAATGCCTCAGTTCTCAATTTGGGAATGTGTGGCACAGAGTTCTTCCAGTGAAAGACATTTTCCTCTTTCTTGTATCATGAATCCTGCAGTGTTTTCCAGCACTTGTACAGTTAGTGATGATTCTTGCAAGCATTTATGCAGGACATGGTCTGCTTAGTCCCTTGGTATTTTTCTAGTCTGACAATAGATCAGTGATAATCACCTTCTCAGCACAGTTTTTTTAACTATTCTTTCATTGTGAGTGTAGTCTAATTGACAATGTCTTTCCTAGTTGGTTTGCTGGCATTTTGGATAATTCAAGTTATTTGATTTCTATTTATTCTTTATCAAGTGACTTCCATCAAAGAAGGAAATTAGATTATTTTGTTATAAGAGTTTCTCTTACCACCCTCAGAGCTTAGTAATTTGTTAATTACTAATTTCTGGCTACTGGTGTTTGTTGTTTTTATTCTATCTACCAAAGTGTCTTTTTACTTCTCTTCAAACTTTTCTGTGTTAAAGTCTCTGATGTGGAATTAAACAATCCTTTGATGACTAGTCATCCCATCTAAGAAAGTATGGACTAGACTGAGTTCCCCAAATCCCTTACATCCTGATTTTCTCGTAGTCCCTCTGTTTTCTTTCAAGCTATTGGGGGTCTTATGTGCTTCACAAGTTCCTAAAAATAATGAATTGTACTTCAGGGACTGGTTTTACTAATACCTTAAGTCCTCAGCAAGGGACCTCATCAAGCTTTTCTGACATTAAAATATTTAACTTCTCTACTATTACACATTTTCTCTCATTTTCTTGTTCTCTGGAATTAGAATTAATTCTATCAAAAATCTTGATGCAATTCAATTGAATGGGAAAGGAAGAAGACAGGCTGGAATAAAAAAAAAAGGCTAAAATAAACTCCTTTAGGTTTTGTCTACATTATCAAATGAGTACTACAAATGAGTAATGAAAATCTATAGAGTGAACTACTTGGTGATTAGGCCATGACACATTATACTCATCTTCAGGAATTTAAATTTTCTCTAATTGGAGGCTGTGGATTGATGACTGAGTATACAACAGAGGTTGGCGTCCATTCATTGAACCCTTAGAGCACTTTTTCTAGTCTTTATTCACCCAAAAAAGAATACTCTGAGACTGCTAAATAATGTGGAATCTAGTGTGCTACTAGAGACAATTGGGCTACTCACCCCAAAAATGCTTTCTTTATTGTGCCTGACCAATCTGGTGGCCTTCTATGATTGACTAATGGCAACAGTTGACAAGGGGTCACCTTCCAGGGGCTTTAAAAAAAGGAGGGAGAGGGATTTTTTAATATGGGCAAATACTGCCAGGACAAGAGGCAATGGTTTTAAATTGAAAGAGAGAGGATTTATACTAGATTCAAGGAAGAATTTTTTAATCAGAGGGTGGTGAGACACTGGAGCAGGTTGCCCAGAGAAGTTGTGTTTGCCCCAGAAGTGTTCCTGAAACACTTCCTGGAAGTGTTTAAGGCCAGGTTGGTTGGGGACCCTGAGCAACCTGATCTAGTGAATGGCATCCCTGCCCATTTCCAGGGATTTGGAGCTAGATAATCTTTAAGGTCTCTTCTGATCCAAAACATTCTATGTTTCTATGAGAGTCTGCCAGGTCAGAAAGATCAATGAGGACCCAATTGTGAACAACAGTATAGATGCAGCAAGAGCAGATAAGGAGAAATAGCAGTCTGTCATTGTAACAATTGCTACATGGGGGCTGTCTAGCTGAATTTGATTGTTTTGGGGCTGCCTTTGTAATACCACTACAATTTGAGATGCAATGATTTGAATGGTACATGGCTCAGCCTCAACCTTTATTTCATCCCCTCAGCCCCTCATGAGGGGATGAAAGGCATCTCTGTTTGCCTGTAACGACACCAGAGATGATATCCTCAACAGCAGCGAAGACACATCCCCTGAACTTTGAGAACTTACAACATCACCTTGGAGCTTTACTGATTTTCGAGTATTCCCACACAGGGAACATCAGAGTAAGTGATGTCACCCTTAAGCATAAATTGACTTTAATTGTCTTGGATTGTGTTCTCAGGTAGGTTACGTGAAATGGCTGAACAAGAGAAAGGTGTCTGTAAAAGTAGGCAACAGCAATGAAAACCAACAAAATACTTAGGTTAATATTGTTTCAATTCAAAATTCTAAGAAAAGCCATTGCAAAGGAAATGACCTGCATTTTTCAAAAGTAGTCTAGTACATGTCAGAATGGCTTTTATTCCAGGAATTCTCTTAATATTCAGTAAGTGGTGGTATAACTAATTATACTTTGGGTCACAACATTATTTGACTAATTTGGCAAGAGTTTTTAATGAATTTTAGTAGATTAGCATGTAGGAGATAGAGTTTAGAAACTCAGGCATACAAGAAGCAAGCAGAGTATTAACCTGAGATGAAGTTCATTTGGAAAATGACTGGTGATATTTTAATGCAATCAAGACTGCTAATTAAAAAAAACGGAACATTGTGATATACTTGAGCTTTAGGAGTGTTCAAATTGTTTGTAGTTGTAATTAATTGTTTAGTTTCCACATAACTGATGAAAAAATCAGACTTTACTATCTTAGAAGTTAGCAGTGACTTATGATAAAAGACTAATTCAACTTGTTTCATGACCTTTACATTTTGTAAAATAATAGAATTAACATTATTATATTAGATCAAAAAACCTTCATTACCAGTTAAGATCAGACTACCTATTAACATGATCACTAATCCACAGTTTAAAAACATGCTTTGGGAAGAATAGTGTTGAATCATGGAATAAATGAAAAAACCCAACAATTAGTTAATTCTTTTTCCTGTCCATCCTTTGCACACATAGAATCTGGCATGCCGGGACCAGCCATGGTCCTGGCTCTGGCAGAAGCTAAAAATGTCTGTTCTTGGTACTGCTTTGTGGTTGTCATAGTCACTGAGCTCTGTAAAGTGGTTGAAAGGAGCTGCAGCACTGCCCTGCGATGGTGTTGAGGTGATAAAACCCCATGAGGCGAACAGAAACCTGCATCACCATTGGTGCTGCAGACGTGGCAGCTGCAGGTGCAGCTCTTGTCAGCAGAAAACCCTGGCAGCTCTTGTCAGCAGGAAACCTTGGCAGAAGGGGGATTTTCATCACTCTGCTGCCAGCTTATGGATGTGATAAGTTATGGGTTCCCTCTCAATATGACGTGATTGATGTGTCTATTGATGAAGTTCCAGCCCTGCTAGTGGCATCAGTACCAATTGCCACCAAGCCTATGGCTGTGCCTTGGCCTCACTGCCACCAACTCGCTCCCTATGAAAGGGACAAGTGGCAGAGTGAAGCCTCTGGCAGCAGGAGCTGGTAGGTGTGTGAGGAATGGAGACACTGAAGAGAAATGGGGCTGATGTAACTCAAGGGAAAAACTCAGTTTTGAATGTGAACACTTCACACAAATAAAGAAGGGAGGGAGATCTGGGGCATTTTTAGGGGTAGAAAAAGTCTATTCTAAGGTTAGTTTCTAAAAAATATATTAAAAATTTCATTCTGCTCTCTTCAATTATATCAAACAGATCTTTTTTCATGAAAAATTCTGGAAGATGTTTAGGCAGTAGCTGTGAAACACAGCTCTCTTGTGGGAGTTAGATTGATGCAGTTCCTTTCATAGGACTGAAAACATTGGGTCTTAGTCACAGAAGTATTTTGAAACTGTGACTTTCTGAAATTAACTGAAAATGAGTGATTTACTAGCTGCTATGAGAAATACAAATTACTAGTAATTTAAACAATATTTAGAAATAATATTCTTGATGATTGACCATTAACAACTTCTCTACTGAATTCTATTCTGTAGACTTCATTGTATGTAAGTATTAAGTGTACTTAAGACCCATCAAAGTTGAAATGATAACACTAAGAAATATTTAAATACTGGTGAAATTATCACTGAACTTTCAAAATCTGTAATTCCTTTCCTGTGTTTCTGTATTGGTACAAGCACATAACCATACTTGTATATTTTATACACTGGCAATATGTGATACAACTCAGAAGATCGTTGTCTGTTGATGCCAGCAACATGTTGCCTGCAAGACATTGGGATGTTGCTCCATGTCCTGTCCTTGCTTTTCACAGATCAGGTTCAGCAGCCTGTCAGAACAGGGTGCCTGCAGAATCTCAGTTGCTTACTATCATTGTCTGTGGGCCAATGACAATCAGGAGTCATTGCCTAAGATGAAGAAAGGTTGGTATTTCATGTGATAATAAATTATTTTCAGTCTTGCCTGAATATGAGTATGAAGCAGGGCTTTTTTTCACTATTCAATTTTTGCAACAATCGAGTTCTTTCACTAAATGAGGTCAAAGTAATAACCATCAATTCTAGAATCAGCAGAAGGCTCATCTGGCATATGGTATCTTAAAAAGCTATGTCTGATTTCATGCAGTTATTCTCAGTCCTCATGGTGGTGATAGAAAGAATAGAAATCCTCTACATTTGTCATGGTAGAACTACTTTGTACCATTCTTGGTACTGCGACCTCTCTTGTTTCACTGGCTGCCTCATGGAAATAGCTTCTGACATTGATACTGCTTACAGGACCTGTGTAATTGAGAGTAATTTACAGGTTTCTCAGGTTCTTAAATTGTGATTGTTCCTCCTTTATACAAAATTTGACCTCTTAGTCTCCATGTAAGCACAGTGTAAGCAAGCTTTGAGATAGCTTTCATTTTTTTTTAAGTGATGCAAGCAACAACATCTCTCTGCAAAGAAAGGGGACAATATTGCAGCTATTTTTAAAATTGTCAACAGAGCTGCTTCTAAAGAATGAATGCAGGAAAAAGTTACAATGGAGGTTACAAGAAACCAAAACCAACAAATCATTAAATAAACTGTGAATTAAAGGAACTGTGTAAGATGGAAGAGGAGCAGTGAAGGGTGTTCCAGGCAAGCATCATTCTCTGTGACTCTGCTCCAGTGCAGTGGTTCATGGTTCCACCTGTAATGGTTTTTCTACAGTATCAACACAGTTTTCATCAGGACTCTCTTCTTACCAGCTGCCCCTGCTTATGAAGTTGTTGGTGTTGCTGAAGGCAAGTTTAGTTGAGGCTGCACACTGACTGGCTATTAAATTTGGGGCATGCATATTTTTGGTCAACTAATGTCAATCAAAAGCTTTGACCAGAGGGTAGGAAGAGGGAGGGGAAGCAGGGGTGACTCTCACGCTGGGGGCAGTCCCTTCCCACGAGAACCCCCTGTACCAGGGCTATGGGGTTTGCAGGTGCAGGGCAGGGAGGATAACAGTGCAAGGTCTGCAGCGTGGGAACCGGGAGAAAGTGCTGCCCCAGAGGCTCTGGGAAAGGCTGCCACAGCTTGGGTGACCAGGCACAGAGCTGAAAGCCAGCTATGCAGCTTCAGAGAGGGGCTGTTAGCAGTGCAAAAGGCTGAGGCTCTTAAGGCACCGTGTGACGTGTGGCTTAGTGGATGGTGTTGCCTTTGCTCCAAGAACAAGAGACCAGCACAGCTCAAAACCCAACAACAGCAAGTGTAACTCGTTTCAGTAGCTGCTGCAGAGGTTCTCAGAATAATGCACTTTGTAATGAAATTAAGTGTGTAAATGGGCACTGGACATCATGAAGGGAAAACATGGCACATGCATAGGAGCCCTCTAGTCTGGGATGCTACTGAATCCACATCTTCCAGCTCCAGAAATGTCCATCACTACCTCTCTGTAGGGTGATCCTGGCTTTTCCTGTGTGGACACTATTTTCTTGGATATACAGCTGAATTTTCAAAGAGTTCCTACAAAAGTGAAGAGTGGGTCACCCTCATATACATGTATTTCCCCAGGTATTGTAAGATGACTTTTCACACCTCCTGGATCAACCATTTTGTAGGACACGTTCATATGTGTCTATAAAGGATAATTTATCTGGGTTTTCAGTTCTCACTTTTAATATTCATCTAACCAAAGGGAAAAAAAAAGTGATTTAATGAACTTAAAGATGAAAAGGAAATAATTTGCTGGGTGGAATGAAAACACCACCACAAATTCAATTCAATGTGAAAGTAAATGATAATTTTTCTTGATAGGACTCAAACTTATTCTAGCTTGTGGTTCCAGCTTAACTTTTTCAAGACAATAGGAAATTAATCTCACCCTAAAGACTTATCAAGCAGCTTTTGTCTCCATTCTTTTATAGCAGAGGGGTTTCTGTTGGTTCCTTCAGTTTGGATGTAATTTTCCATCTTGTCTGTTGTCTGATGATAAATTTGTGAAATGAGGCATGAGTGGTGCACTTGGAAAAAAGTGTTGTTTCGAGACTAAGGGCTAATTTCCTCTTCAAACAGAGAGTGGAACTTAAAGGCAGATGTGTCCTCATCTCACAAAGTAATTAGCGGTAATAAAAGCCTTTTGTTGGGAAAAGTCTGAATAATACTTACCTGAGACAAACAAAAAGGGAGTGTCTGAGATGGGTCTCTGACACAGAGAATGGGAGAAGGAGGTGGTGATGGAACTTGCTGAGCTCTCAAAAATGCAAGGCACAAGGTATGAGGTGCTTGTTATCCATGCCTATTGGTGCATTCCTTCTGGCCTTTTTGCCAAACCTGCTGTTCCAGTGCTGCCTGGATTTCTGAGACCAGCCACCACCAAAGTACAGGATGTGATGGTGACGGCCAAGGTGACACTTGGATAGGGCAAATATTTAATGAGAGCATGTGATCCTAGTTAATGTAGCTAACTAGAAATCATGTCTGACTTCTAGTGAAGGCATAAACATGTTGTTCTGTTTCTGTTATGAATATGGGAAAAGGGGAAGGGAAGTGTGTTTTAGAGCTTGTTTTTCCCTCACATTTTTCTTCCTGCTGCTGGACATATCTTAACTTATCCTATGGTCAGTCCTACCCTATGTATTGTATATTGTTGCAATACAGTATACTAACACTATTATTATTATTGTCATAATCACAAATTGCTGTAAATATTCTTACTAATTATAATTATTAATATATTGTCTGAATTGGCTTAAAATGTACTGCTGCTAGGTTTGCCCAAGAGGCAGCATGGTGTATTACATTCAAAGGCAAATGGGGTGCTCGAGGAATTGAACTTTTAAAAGGCTTTTACCTTTTCCTGTGGCAGGGGGATTTGTAACTGCATGTGAAGTGAAGCAAGGAGCAGCTGAAAAAGGAGTGTGAGGAATGAGTAAATGGATTAGTCCATGCCAAATCAAGTAGTTCTGGTTCTAAATGACTAAAAGCCCATGACTTTTTTAGAGTTGTGGCTCCATCCTACCAGTGATACTGCCTTGGTAAACATTTCTTAGGGCAACATTACAACAATGGGCAAACCAGGAACACATTTCTCATGCTTGTCAGTCTTGGCTGCTCCAAATGCTTAAAACACCTGTCTGTTTCTTCTCAGCTGTCACAGAACTACTTACTCCAGATTTATCTTCTCAACCTTACTTCTCTCTTTATGTGCTTGCAGCTCTAAGGGTATAGGCTAAATAGATGTTTATGTAGCCCTCAAAATTGGCTGGTACCTACATTGCTTTTAGACTTCAAGAACTTGCTCAGGAAACTTTTCCACTGCACAGAGATGTTTTGAAAACAGGATATTCACAAAAAGCAATTATTTATTGTCTAGTACAGTAGGCAACAGACAGCTAGGACTAACAAGTTTCTAGCTTAAGTGTTAGTACTCTTACCACCTCTGTATGACACCACTGGGTCTCTGATGGACAGATTTCAATGGGAATGAAGAGGCACCTTCAGACCCCCTGATTTTCATTAACATTTTAAATTTCCTCATGACAGGGTTTCTCCTCTTGAATCCTGGAGAGCCTGTCTCTACCTCAACAATCTTGTCTTGGGTTTCAGTCCATCTAACTTTTCTTAGCACACATGGTTTTGCTCTAGGTACTTTCACACAGCTTAGAATTTAGCAATTTTCTCAGGATTCTGAGACAAGATTATGTAGCTGTGCCATACCAAAAGTACACCTTAAATCATGGGCAACTAAACACCTATCAGGTGGATTACACCTTTTCTTGTATTCAAAGTTCATAGAAAAATCAGTCAGAAACAGGTGAACTCTGTAAGAAGGGACCCAAATGGTGGAATTTTCTTGTGACATGCTCCAGTGGATTTATGCTACAGGGAATGAGATGTGCCTCACAGCCTCCTGCCACAGAAAGAAAGTCTGGCATAGGCTTTACCTGCTGCATCTTCTGTGCCATAAAAGAGTGAGCATTAACCACTTTGAATGTGTAAGTCTTGGCTGTTTTTTTAAAATCTCTTTGGCCAAATCATTCCTTTGCCATTTTAATCACTAACACTGCTAATTGCAATGTTCATCTTCAGTTACATTCAAGTGGCACACTGGGATGTTCCAAGTGATGAGTAGCACATCATAATGGATCCCCTTTTCACTCATCTCATCATTTCTCTTGTTTCAGCAGAGACAAAAAACATAAAAGTAGGTCAGTATATGAGCTCAAGGAGATGCTGTCTGCAGCACACACAGTTCTGATTTCACTTAGGCCAGATTTGCATAGTGGTATTTTTGTTGGACAGTCAGATTTACTCTTCCTGTACATGGGTAAACTTAGGATTGTTGTCTATGTGTAACTATGTTCATCCTTGTCCAAAGAACAGATGCTGTGAGCTGCTTCTTACAAATTTTCTTTTAACCCAAAGGCAGAAGTTGTGCTACCAGTTACATCCAGGTCTAATTTATGTCTGCCTGTGGCATAAATACAAATCTGTATTAAAAAAATGTGTCTGATGTCAATTTAGAAAAATTTCTCATAAATTTTAACATGCATACTTGACTTGCATAGTTTTACAGCTTTTCTTTATGCTTTTTATTTCATATTAAAGCGAGTCATGAAAACCAAACTTTTTTACATTGTATCCCTCATAAATTGACCCCTAAAGCTCCATACAAGAACAGCTGGTTTTACCACTTCTTAAGACCTTATAAAGACATTTTATTTGCAAAAAGAAATGCTGAAATACTAAAATCTCTCTTGGACAATTGCGTGACATAGTTCACTCCTATTATGAAGCAATGGATTTATGGGAATAAAAGCATTATCCAACTATATGACAGATATTAATTTGCATATGGTGCTCATTTTATTCAGCTCAGGCTTCTTCTGGAAGTGCCTTCTCAGGTCTGACTGCTTCTGTATTCTATTTTAAGGGCTTTAATTTTTGAGAAATGTAAAATAGAATGGGAATATGTGGAACGCTCCATCAGTCATATAATTTACTAAGATAAATTGTGTCAATTATGTTTCTTAATTTTCTTGTGAATGTGGGGTGATTTTAAAGTCAGTCTAATAAATGGTGTTTTTTTGTCAAAACTTCTGATTTAGTAGTTTTACTTAATGAAAGCTCCTAAGTGGACTCAGAGGCGCTTTACTGAAACTATCAATCACTAAAGTTTGGAAGATTGTTATCAAAAACCCCTTTATTTCTTGTCTATAGTGTCATAATTGGTGTTAGCAGTGATAAAACTGAGAGCGAAGTAGTTTGTACAGCTTTCCCTAGGCAAGTATACTTGGGATGGAAAAACTTCCCTAAAAATTAGAAAGAGAGCACAAGCTTTCTTTTTGGAAAAAAAGCATCATCTATTTTAAGACATGGCTTTACTTGAGATATAAATGATACCTGACCTAGGGTGACGTTATGATGCTTGTATCCCCATTCATGTGTTCCGTTAATGTTGGATATTTTGTTCTGTACCTTTAAGAGTGGCCCTGAAGAGTGAAAGTTTTGTTTTGGTTTTCTTATCAGCCTGGCTGGGACAGAGAGGTTTTGGGCTTTTGCTGCTTTGGCTTTTCTCTCTCTCGCTCTTGCTTGCTTCGCTCCCGCTTGCTTTGGCTCCGAGCTAGTTTAGCTGAACAGTCCAAATTTCTTCCTGGACTGTTTCTCCTCTCTTCTCTTTGACCATCCTGAACCTGCTCCGGACTGGGGCCTGGGAACACCGAGAGTTCACACCTTGTGGCTGCAGCAGCTGCCCCAGCGCCGGAGGGACTGAGGACAGCGCGACCACCCCACCCCCGAGAGAGAGAGACTGTCTGAATTTGTCATCTTTGTCAGAGCGGTGTCACCCGGTATTGTTCATTCTGTGTGCTGGGGTGCTGTGCCTGTCAAACAAACAGGTTCTTTGCACTTCTCTCCGAGGAATCCTTCCCGAACCAGTTGAGGGGAGGGGCCGTGTGGGTTTGTTTCTGGAGAGGCCCTCCTTTGGAAATCCTTTACCAAACCTGCCCTAAACCAGTACAATATCTCACATAATATTTATGATATTCTGTCTCTCCTCATTTAGGATGTCATGTCTTATTCCTGCCTTAACCTTTTGCATATGTTTTTTTCTCTAAAGAACGAGAATAAAGATACTGCTACATATAAATTCTTTAGGAATATGGAAAAATACTGCAATTCATCACATTACTCAAATAAAAGAATGAGCTTTCAAAACTGAATTTTGAAGGAACTGATCATTTCTTGACTCTTTTTAAACAGCATGTCAACCTAAATAGATTTCTATTATCATGCAATAGTGTAGCCTCTTCATAATAGCCATACTTTGTTAATTTCAAAATTATTTATAACTTTCAATTTTCTAACTAAATTACTTATGACTTTCTTCTTTCTGTTTTCTGATAATTTTTCTCTCCCTCTCTTTAGCAAGTCCATTCCCCTACCATGGAAGCATGTTGTCCTTTTTTCTACAAGTTCAATATCAACTGTCCTTCCCACTGAGCCCTTTTGTTTAACCCTGTGTCTTCTTATTGACTGACCAGTGCCTTGTGCTATGCAGGAAAGTTTGTACTTTTGTTTTCCTTCATATTCACTCTGACACATAACAGGAGATTACTTTGTTCCAAAGCAGACTTTTCTTTCCTGAATTCAGTTACATTTTCCTTTAAGATCAATAATATACAGGAGCTGGTTTTGAACTCTTTAGTTAATGATACAAAATAAAATCCTCTTGTGACATTTTAATAAAGGTTTCAAAAACCAGCAGATACTAAAGGTTTCTGCATTCTGCCTGGAAGCCATCTTTTATTTCAAACAATAATGGTTAAAGCAAATCTTGTTTTGGTGACGTTAAGCCATTACTAGAACCTGCATCTCTAAAGAGAAGCCCCAGAACAGAAACACTGGATTAGGATCCCTTAAGGCCTTATACAAAGTGTGATCAAGACATATTGAAATTAAAGTATTTCTGCCACTTCCAGAAAAATCAGAAATAACTCCTACAGTTTTCAAAAAATCAGTAACCTTGACTGATGGCATTCTCTTTAAATATTTGATTGCATGCTAATTTTTTTTTCCCTCCAGAAGATCATTCCTCTTTCAGCAGTTATTTTTACATTGAGAGTCAAAAATCTCCTGTCTGCATTTTTAAGCAGAATTCAGCCCTGGGTCAACTACATTTCAGGAGAGCTCCAATATCTTCTACTTATGCTAGGCTGATATTCCTAGATGTCCACCAGACCTATGTTCATTTTGAACACCATAGTTTTCAAATGAGAATATGAATAATTTTGCTGATGTTAATAAATAAATAACCCATTCAACCTCACTAGAAAGTAAAATTGTGAAGAACGTATTTTTGTTGGAAATAAAATATTTAGTTTGAAATACCTTTTGACAAATTTCTCTGACTCTAAAATAGTGTTTCTGACAGTACTTATTTATATGAAATATCTTTTAAAATACACCATACCTATAACATATTTTTTAGTTACAGGACTTTATCAAAAGTGTTCTTATCCATAGTCACCATATAGAAACCACCATACTTAAATTCACTTACAAATTAGGTGTCTAGTCTATGTTCTTTGTTTCCACTGTCTTCCAGTATCTCTAATCAATTTATTTCCCCCTAGTTTACTGCAAACTACCAGTTTATTTGTAAATGTTATTGGAAGACACAGAAGAACCTGCAGCTGGGAGAACTCCACTTGGCCACCCATGAAGCACATCCAGAAGTCCAACTCTATGACTGTCATTTCCCAAAAGAACCTGTGTGAGAAGAGTTTCTAATTTCACACTTTTCATGTTGCCTTCACTGCATGCTACAAGTTATGGAATAGCTATGTTTTCAAAGAAAAAAAATTGTGCTAGAGGGAATGAGCCAGACAAAAGGGTTATTATTCAAACATTTTAGCTAAATTACAAAGTATGATTCACTGTCATCTGGTTATGATACTGAAACCAAAGCCAGAATGCTGTAAAGTGTATCTGCTGGCACTAATGGCTGGAGCTCATGGAGAGAATGACGCACATGTGATATTTTTCCTCCAGTGCCTTCAGCTTTGTGAATGTTGAAGGATGCAAAATCTACAGGAAGAGAAAAGCCTCAAACTGTGTTTCCTGCAAGACATCAAATGACCTTTATGCTCAAACACACAGGTTTCAAAACATCTGAAAACTCCCTGTCCCTGTCCTTTTAGGAGAAAGTTAAAACATTTTTCTGCTTTATTTCTTTCCTACTAGCAGGTTAAATCATGCTAAATTGGAAATTAATTTTGGACTCAGAATGAGAATCTCAAATTTTAAACTTGCACACCTTATGCTGATCATGGTTTAACCCAGCCAGCAACTAAGCACCACACAGCCACTGGCTCATTCCTCACCACTGTGAGGAGAGGAAGAGAATTGGAAGGACAAAAGTGAGAAAATTCATGAGTCAAGATAAACACAAATAGTCACTGAAATAAAAGAATAATGTTTTAATGAAAATAATAGATAAATTAGTCCAAGAAAGACAAGTGATGCAAATGAAAAAGTTCGCTGACTACCAACTGATGTCCTGCCATTTCCCAAGCAGTGGCTCTCCACATAACATTCTTTCCAGCCATGTGTTATGGATTATCCCTTTGGTCAACTGGGCTCAGCTATCCCAGCTGTGCCCCTCTCAACTCCTTGTGCACCCTCAGCCTCCTCACTGGTGGAGTGGGGTGAGAGACAGAAGAGGCCTTTACACTGTGCGAACACTGCACAGTAGTAATGAAAATATCCCTGTGTTATTGAAGGAATTGAAGAGCCCACTTGCCCACCTCAAACAGTGTTAAAGTCCCAGAAGGACTTTGCCATGAGATAGCACCATCCCATCCATGAGATAGCACCATCCCATGACTCCCTTCTGTGCTTAACTCCAGGCCTGGTGGATGTTAGGTGTGCCCAACACATCCCGGGTAATGCACCCAGACAAAAATTCCCTCTGTGGAAAACCATGTGAAGAAGCAGCTGCTTGTACACATATCTCCAGTCAAAACAAAGATCACCCCAAGTTATGGTCCAAAAAGATACAACTCTTCACCTAAATCTTAGTGTCAAGCCAGGTAGCATCACTTAGAGGCATGTATCAGCTGCTGTGCCTAATGTCACCATGGGAAATCCCACATTTCTAACATGAAATTGTTTTGGATTTCTGAAACAGATCTGAAGCAGAATCTTAGAAATCAGGGAAAATGTCTTTACAGTAAGACACCATGCTGTCTCACTGTAAAGACACTTAGCTTTCATCTCCACAAGGAATAAAGAACAGAACAGCTGAGATATGCTGTAGGGCACTGGGTACATTGTTTAATGTGTTGTGGTTTCTTTGCTAGATATAGGAAAGACAGGAACTTCAGATTGAAAGAGATAACCCTTGTCACAGCATCGACTTATCAACAGTCACAGACAACAAAATCAGTAAAGACATCCTCATGTCAAAGTAATTTCATCTCAGAAATAATGGTTTCAGTTCCACCTCTCTTACCAAAGGCTATCACTGGACATCACTATTCTGAAAGGTAAAGTCACCTTTAGACACATTTAGTATCTCCTGTCTGTGTTCAACCAATTGCTCTTGTACTGGTTTTGGCCTTTAGTTCAAACAATCCTTTACCCATTCTGCTGTTCCTGATCCTGAAGTATAGAAAACAAGCACCTCTGAGACTTTTTGCAAAAAACCCCAAATTTAGTTGAATTTGGATAGTTCTCCCTACTTCTGATTCTAGTAATTTTATGTTACTTTCACCCCTTTTCTTATTCTAGTCTGAATATCTTATGTTTCCTGGAAACAGCTGGTGAGAGTTGTATTTCAGGCCTTATTATGAGCCTGGAGAAGGGCATTAGCATTTCCCTCTTTCCCCTGGAAAGGCAAATCCTTACATGTATTACAGCTGTGTGTGCTTCTCACACAGCTTTAGCCTAATAGCAGCCCTCAGTAATCCCAGGAGCTTTTCCTCTGTTGTTTTCTAACTGAGAGCAGTGCTTACTATTTATAAAAGAATACTGGTAAGAAAAAAAAATTCTATGGGTTTGTGCAATTCAGCTTTAACACATTTCTACTGCTCTAGTCCCTCCTCTATTCTTTATCTGGTTCTTTCTGTTTGGCAGCCTTTTACTGCTCCACATCAGCTGCATCTCCCCAGTGGGTGTCCCTGGGAATACTACTGACACAGCCCTACACTTTGCCCCAGGTCTCTGAGGGAAAATCTGATATCTGCCTAGCCCCACGATCAGTCCCTGAAAATTCCACATTAACTGATTTTCTCCTGAAAATCTTTCCAGGACACTTGTTTTTTATCAACCTTTCCTAGTACCCCCCACATTTTAGCTATTTTTTATCATGTTCTAATTCTTCCACTTACTAAATAGTTCTTTAGCTGATTTAATAACTTCCATCCTAATAACATATGAAATATTCTAACATAATATCTAGATCTCTGTAGAAGTTTCAAAAATTTTCTGCCAGCGACTCTACATTTAGTTGCAAATATACCTTCCCTAGCTGAAGTATGCAATAAATGCTGTAACTCTTACCTGCCATCTATTATGAGAAAAGTTTTTTACCACTGACTACTATTTACCTTATTAAAATCAAGTCAATTTGAAAAGAAGCACCTACAGATAATTGAAATTGTATTTTATTCCCCTAATTTTTCAATAACCTGCTTCTTTTTAAATTTATGAAGTCAGACTAAAGGGGTTATCTGGATTATATTTTCCTCCTTCATACAAAACTGTAGTTGTTACCCCAGAAGCAACTACCCAACCCAGGGGGTTTGCATAAAATCCTTGCCTCCACAACTGTGGGTCCAAGGACCAGTTTTTGAGGTTGTTGGGATGAAGATGATTTGGTACTTCTGCCTGACATTGAACCCTTGACATATTTTCTTCACCATTTTTCTTTTAAATTTAATAGTAATGTATCTCAGTCCCCTCTATTATTCCCTAGGGAGGGATGAAAGTCATTCACACAAGGAGAGCCAGCCAGAATCATTGATTTAGAAACTTTTGAATTAAATCTCATTGCATAGGCATATATTATATGCAAGGTTCACCAGGACTTTCTCATATTTTCCCTCAATATATTACAGATAATATAGTTTAAATTTACACTTAAAAATGTTAGTCCCTAGCAGGCAGATTTTCAAATGAAATTTGGGAGATAAAATGCCAAGATCCTTTCTTTATCATTTTAACCATCAGTGAAGCATTTGCTACTGGAAATAGCTTTCTACTTTATTGGAGAGATAATAGAGCTTCTTTCTCTCTTAAAACAATTGTCTCTGTAAAGTTAAAAAAAAATAACATGTAGACATGAGAAAATGTGTTGAATAAAGAGAGAAGATACAACTCAGAGGCAGAGCCACTGAGTACAGTGAGATTGGTTAGTGGAAGGTGAGAATTTGACACGATTGTTTTTCAATGTGTTGCTAAAATTTACATCTGAGTTTTGTGTCTGTCTATTGTAGTATTGGTAAATTTCACATTAACTTCTTAACACCATTTCCAAATTCTTTTCCTAAGTATAAATGTTCATGCCCATAAATTTGAATGCTTGTAATTTTCTCAAGCAAATATGGTTTAAATTATACTCTTTTTATTTGAAGTCATTGTTTGTGTCCTTTCCCTCTGCCTCTCATATTTTTATTTAAGTTAGACAAATATTTTCACCAGGGGAAAATAATAATCTTTGTTCCTTGTTAGTTTCCTTCTATTCTATTATTTTAGAGACACTATAACTAATTTCCCCCTTCTCTATTCATACATTTAAAAAGTCATATTGTCATTATGTTCACTTCAGATGCACCATTTTCATATTTGTCCCCTTCTTCATTCAAATTATGAGCTACAGAGTTCTTGAGTGTACCAGACACTTAATTTCCATTAGTTTCAAGGGAAGTTTACTAAAACTCACAGGCTGACAGACACTTAGTCCTCAGATGGCCTTGGGAAGTCTTTCCTATGAAAAAACAGTATGTAGGGGTGGAGTCCATCTATTAACCCTGGCAGTGTGTGGTGATTACTTGCCTTATGCACCCTATTTTTTAATGTAAAACTTGCACCAGAGATAAAAGTCACTTTTTCAAAATGCATTCCTATGAATGAATGTTTATGAATTTAGAGTTTGCTCAACTTAGGCATCAGCTGGTTGAAAGTACTTTTTCTTTTTTCCCTACACTGGGAAAAACTCCTCTGTTAAAATTAAGATATTAGAAGATATCTTGCATAAAGGCTGACTGAGTCAGATTTTATGACTCCCACAAAATTAGCAACTTCAGCATTTTTACTTTCTCAGCATACAACAGAAATATCTTGAGGTATTAATTCCTGCCATGTGAGAATCCTCAGCTGGCACTAAGGCCCTGTTTCCAAAAGTAAGATGATGCTGGAAAAACAGCAGTGAGTTCTATGAAGCTGCTGTAAATGGGCAAAAGTTAGATAAAGCTCTGTTATTAAAATAGTCTGGGGCAGAAATGCAATTTTCAAAGCAGGAAAAAACTGTATTTCAACTGATCTTCAAAGAATTCAGTAAAACATTATAATCCCTTGCTATTACCACAACTAAAGTTTAAAGATTAGTCTAGCTTTTATGTGTGCTAGAGGGAAGATTGCTCCCCATTCTACTGGAAACACAGGAAGAAGGCATGACTTTTGATTTCCTTGAATATATTTGAAGTCAGTCATGCACTTCAGTGCTTTCTTATAGCAGAAAAAGTTAAGCAGTCATAAATTAATTCTATGTATAGTCATGATTTAATATTTTTTAAATGAGAATTAAACATCAATGACTAAAGGGAACAAGAAAAACTTGCTATCCTTGTTTTTTGCTGGGAAATTAACTTCCTTAGTGCACTCATACTTTATTTTTTTCAGCAGTAAAGCAATAAATCTTGTTGAAAAATGCATTTTACTTCATACTTCATTATTGTGAACACAGTGAGGATATTTCCAGCTAAGACTGTTGAACAGATAATCCCAATCAGAGAAAGAAATCAGACCTAGTAATGGTGCCATCCCCTCCAAGATCTGTTAATCAAACCTGGTGTAAAATTCTGACAGAAAGGCTGAAATTCACTCATCCTTTGGTCATTTTAGGACTTGGTTCTGAAGTAGCAAGATAAATTAATTATTTGTGGCTGATAATTTGAATATCAATATCTAAATCTCATATCTAAGTGTATACTGTTGTTTAATGATTTAAAAAAAATTCACTAAAAAACTGTGCACATCCAGGATTGCACTTGAAAGCACAGATGATGTTATTTTCAAAATTTAATCTGTGATGTAATAACTCCATTAGAGTTTAAACAAATTTGTAATCATCGAAGATCACAAGCCTTTCAGTAACACAGTGTTTATTCCAATGAAGTGCACAGTCACCTTCTTCTCTTGGCTGGGGTGGTCCAAATCAGTGCTCCAATGAAACCCTCTAATCAAGCACCTCTTTCAGCTCAAGATCAGTCTTCCTTGTCCTATCACTTCATGCCCTTGTGAAAAGTCCCTCTCCAGCCCCCTTGTAAGCCCTCTTTAGGTAGTAGAAGGGTGCTATAAAGGTCTCCCCAGAGCCTTCTCTTCTCCAGGCTGAAGAGCCCCAGCTCTCTCAGCCTGTCTCCATAGGAGAGATGCTCCAGCTCTGATCAACTTGATGGCTCTCTGGTCTGTTTTCAACAGGTGGGTGTCTTTTTTGTGTCTGGAGCCCCAGAGCTGGACACAGTACATCAGGTGGGAGGGCATCTCACAAGAGCAGAGTAGAGCAGCAGAATCACCTCCCTCAACCTCTAGCCAATCTCCTTTTGATGGAGCCCAAGGTGCAATTGGCTTTCTGGGCTGCAAGGGCACAAATTGCTGGGTCCTGTTGAGCTCTTTGTCCACAAACACCCCCTTCTCCCTCGAGCAGCTCTCTATCTCTACTCTGACCAGCCTGTACTCATGCTTGGGGTTGCCTAGACCCAGGTGCAGGACCTTGCACTTGGCCTTATTGAACTCCATGAGGTTCATCACTGAACTCTAATTTTAAACAGGCTAACAATTATCTTTCCCTTTCTGTGGGTGTGGCAATAAAGGTGGAAAGGCTGGTTATTTATCTAAGGTTATTGAAACAACTCAAAGATTTCATTGTTAAAGCTCCTTAAAAAATCTGCTTACAAGTTTTTTAAAATAAGTGTGCTCTGAACACTGTCTAATCTAGTCATCTTCCACACAAACAAAACCGTTATCTTGTATCATAAATCATTTAAATGGGTGTTCTAGGACTCTGGTGTTGCTAGGGTGCTTCTAGCAAAAGTGTCCTGACTGTTTTTCTGTGTTTCCCTTGGAGAATTTGCAAGGTTTGTTTGCTGTGAGCAGCATGCCATGTGTAACCCCTTGGGTAATTGTTTAAACAGTCAAAATAAATAGCAGCTGTGGAACAGGTCAATTTTATTTACTGACACAAGTATGAGAGAAATAGCAGTTTACCTGTGTGTCAACTGTGCTGTTCTTGCAAGTGATATATTTTTTTTCTTATTTCTAGGAAGAAATTAAATGAAATTAATAAAATAAAATAAATAAAATGTATGAGATTGTTCATATACAGGACTGGGTTGTATTAACAATTGTGTGAGGGCAACTGTGTTCAAATCAAGAGATGAGGAGAAGGAAAGTAAATAAGCAGAGATCTACCTACTTGACCAAAGAACTGAAGAACAAATTTGGACTGTAGAATACCTGCCTCAGCTCTGCAAAGCATAACTAACACAAACCTTTCCACCATCAAGAAATGAGGCCATCCCACCATGATGACAAGATCAGTACTGGAAATTTAAGGTAAGTGTAACTGCTTAGGTCTTCCTCTTACATCCACCCACGCTGAAGACCTTGAAGCAGCACATAAATGTAAACAGTTGAGATGCATTTTTATAGGGGTGGATACAGGACACTTCCTATGACTTGGACAATTTTGGAATGGCCAATGAACTGGACACCAAGTTAAATGAGAATGCAGAAACATTATTATTTGGCTTGCTTAGGGTCTGCTCTGGTATTTTAACCCACTGGGATTTTATCACAGAACCTGGAGAATTGCTATTTATGCTTCCTGTATTGAGGTTACTGTGGCAAGGCTTTGGTAGCAGGGTGACTGCAGGGGTGAGAAGCTGCCAGAAGCTTCCCCCATGTCCAACAGAGCCAATACCAACTTGCTTCAAGAGGGAACCACCACTGGCCAAGTCCAAGCACTGGTGGTGGCACCTCTGGGACAGCAGATTTAAGAAGAGGGGGGAAAAGCTACTGTGGAACAGTGATTGCAGCCAGAAAGAAGCAGGAGTATGTGTGAGGAACAGCTCTGCAGACACCACTGTCAGCAGAGAAAGAGGAGGAGGAAGAGCTACAGGCACCAGAGGAAAGATTCCTCTGCTGACCATGGTGTAGACCATAGTGAGGCAGGTGTCCCCTGCAGCCCACGTTGGCCTGTGACAAAAACAGATTTCCTCCACAGAGGAGTGGGATGAGCTCTCCTTTGAAGAGAAAGGAGCAGCAGAGACAATGTGATGAACTGACTGAGAGTCCTGTTCCCTGTCCCCCCTTGAGGTGCTGCAGGGAGGAGGCTGAGACTCTGGAATAAAGCTGAGCCAGGAATGAGGAAGGGTGGAGAGAAGGTGTTTTTGAGATTTGTTTCACTTTTCATTATCTCATTGATTTGATTAGCAATGAATTCAATTAATGTTCCCCAAGCTGAGTCTGTTTTCCCATTATGGTAACTGATGAGTGTCCCTCCTGTCCTATCTCTACCCACAAGTCTTTCGTTGCCATATTCTCTCCCCTCTGTCCAGCTGTGCAGGGAGGTGATAGAGTGGCTTTGGTGGGCGTTGGGAGTTAAGCCAGCATCACTTCTCCAGATTTCTCTATTTTCCTTTTCCCTGCAATTACTGTAGCACAGTGTTTGTGCCCCCACATAACAACCTGATGGACAAAACTTCCAGATCAGGTATAGGGCAAGTGGTGTCACATTTCCTTGTAAAGCATAATCCTCACTGCTCTTTCTGTGTGATGCACTGCCTACCACCAGGAGAGGTATGAAAGCTTCTGGCTAATCCTGCTTTACTCACAACAGATTATTTTTTTTTCTTTCTTTGACTTCCCATGTAGTCTGCTGCCTCCTGAGTTGCATTGGAGACAGCTGCAGGTAATCTGGATTTACACTTTGCACTCTCCTCCTCTTTCTCCACAGCTGCAGGTAATCTGTATTGATACTTTACACAATTTTCACTTTTACTCATCCAAGAGAACAACTGTAACATTCCAAACAACTACTTAAATTTCCCTTTTTAATAAGACTTCCTATATGAAGGAATAACCTTGAACTAACAATCCATGGTGGTATAGACCAACATCTATATTTTTGATAGACTCCTTTCTTTGGGAAGGTGGGCTGGGGGTTGGGGTGGGGCTAGGGTAGAGATGGAATATAATGACAGAAGCCTAGAAAACATTTATGACATTGTCATTAAATTACTGAATTTTAATGACATTATAGCAGAAGATTTGCTTGGAGATTTCTATGTAAGACAACTGCAAATTCAATGAAAGAAATACCTTCACAGACTTTTTTTTCTGTAAAAACTCTATCTACTCCTTAGCTAAATAAAGCAGATATTTATTGAATCTGAGTTAAACTATAAATTGAAGATACTTTCCTTCATATGCTGTGACTTGATTTCACATGAGTCTGATATTAAAGTGCAAGAAAATAAGGCAAAGTTTCAGAAGAAAGAATATTCAAACACAATAGCTGTACCTCATTTTTACCCCTTATGTTAATGTTTGACGATTATACTGCACAATAGCCTTTAGAAAATCACATCTATATTTAATTTTTACTCACTTTCTGCCACAAAGTTATTTGTGTCTTCTTCAGTAAATGTGAAGCAGAAAAAAAAAATCCATCTCTTTTCAATGAGTAGAAAACATAGAAAAATCACAATTAAAAAAATGTTGAATTACTGACTTGAAATATAGCTGTCATATCACACAAATATTTATTTCCTTACTCTTTTTATTTGCTTCTTTCTATATTCAATATCCAAATCACTTCGCCTTAAATAATGCCACAGCATCTTTCTTTCAAAGACGGACTTGGGGAGAGAGAGACTCACTGTTTCCCCAGGCAACTAAGCTTTTTCAGCATCGACTGAGGTCACAGGCATACCTTGTCTCTGAAGCAAATCATCAATCCAAAAGCAGTCTGTTTTTTTGTCATCATTAAAGCAAAACAAAACGAACAAAACAACACGGAAAACCAAACGAACAAAAACCAAAGGGGGAAGAAAACATCCCTCACGGCTGATGGCGCACAGAGCGGAAAACTTCCGAAACCCGCAGCATCCTCAGTCGGGGTCCCGCCGCGGGATCCACCTGCCCAGCTCCGCTTGTCCCCGGAGCTCCCCGCATCCTTCCGCCCTGCCCGGGGCTCCCGGCGGCTCCCACCGCCCCAAAGCTGCCCCGGCTGAGGGAAGGGCTGCCCCGGGACCGCAGTGAGGGCTCACCTGCAGCAAGGGCTCACCTGCACTGAGGGTTCACCTGCACTGAGGGTTCACCTACAGCCAGAGCTCACCTGCAGCGAGGGCTCACCTGAACTGAGGGTTCACCTGCACTGAGAGCTCACCTACAGCCAGGGCTCACGTGCACTGAGAGCTCACCTGCACTGAGAGCTCACCTGAACTGAGGGCTCACCTGCACTGAGAGCTCACCTGCAGTGAGGGCTCACCTGCAGCAAGAGCTCACCTGCAGCTAGGGCTCACCTGCAGCCAGAGCTCACCTGTACTGAGAGCTCACCTGCAGCCAGAGCTCACCTGCAGCCAGAGCTCACCTGCACTGAGAGCTCACCTGCAGCGAGGGCTCACCTGCAGCCAGAGCTCACCTGCAGCCAGAGCTCACCTGCAGCCAGGGCTCACCTGCAGCCAGAGCTCACCTGCAGCGAGGGCTCACCTGCAGCCAGAGCTCACCTGCAGCCAGAGCTCACCTGCACTGAGAGCTCACCTGCAGCAAGGGCTCACCTGTAGCGAGGGCTCACCTGCAGCCAGAGCTCACCTGCAGCGAGGGCTCACCTGCAGCCAGAGCTCACCTGCAGCCAGAGCTCACCTGCAGCCAGGGCTCACCTGCAGCGAGGGCTCACCCGCAGCGAGGGCTCACCCGCAGCGAGGGCTCACCCGCAGTGAGGGATCACCTACAGCGAGGGCTCACCTGCAGCCTGCCCCGCTCCCTCCCCGCCGCTTCTCGTCCCGCAGCCGCCGCCTTGCCCGGCGAATTTGGGCGGAGCAGGAGGGAACAGCGGGGCACACCCGGCGCACACCCATGCGCACGCCTGCTGCTTGCCCACACCCATGTCAGTGTAACACCCCAGTATCGTAGTGACCCGGGAGGCAAAACAAACAGACACACAAAATCCCACTTCACATAAAAAGATTAAAAATCATAGAAAATGATGATACCTGTTTTATGCCTACTCTGAGTTCCACAACACTTACATCTTTGCAGTTTGACGTTCCCCTGACATTTCAGGGAATCATTCCTACAAAATAAGAAAGAACAGAGAGAAATGGTAATTATCTGTGTAACATCACAATAATTGTCAAAGAGCCCTGGCAGCTGCTGAACTGTATTGAAGCAGACATGACTGGACACCACTGATTCAGGCTTTTCAAATTATGACATCTGTTTCTGTTTCTGATATGCAAAGATTGTTGCTTAAATAATATTTTAAATTCATCCTCTCATGTAAACACAGGAACACATGCTTTGTGTTCCTGTGGTACAGTTAGTTCATTTTTTTGGTAGCAAATTTTCATAAATAAATGCCTGAATCTAACATTTTAAAGCCAAGGAAAAAGAGTACTGTAGTGCTAACAGAGGATTATTGTAAGAACTACCTTTCACACTGAATTTTTGGTGAGAATATTTCAAATTTGATGGAAATTAATTTTTTACTTGAAACACTTCTGATTTCTCTCATTTCAGATACATCTCAACTGAATCAATTTGGAGTCAACATTACCTTTTCACCTCCTATAGGAAAAAGATATTATCCCAAAATTCTGAAATATCTCTAAAACCCAGACATTGCCCCTATACCCTCTCAGAGAATTGCAGCACACATAACAATATGAGAAACATTATCAGTTTCAGTGAAGTGGACACATGAGAAAGGCTGCTAAGAAAAACGTAATTTATGAAAGGCATTTTGCTTCCAAAGAAAAGAGAAAGACTTAGTGATATATTTCTCACTGATATACCCCTTTCCAGCCCTGTGCTCTGGAATTTCTCAGCGTGCTGCCACCTACCTTCCCTTGCCTGTGGTTGAACCAGCCCAGTTACCTTTACTGTCCCTGATATTCCTGCTAGAAATTCCTGTCTCCTCATGTGCCAACATAACTGCAGGTTTCATTCCTCCCTTACATCCTTGAAAAACATCTGGTTTAGGAAAATCTGGCAATAGAAGAATTTAAATGAATGCCTGTCACTCTAGAAGAACAGGCTGACAAAGGTATTTAAATGCATAACACTTGCAGATCTGACAGAAAAGTGACTGCTGGCCGAAGTGAGGTGATGGGCAGTGAACACGGTAACTGCTCCAATGGAAATGATCGTGGTACCTTCTCCTCCATGAGCACTGGAGAGAAAAAAGTTAGAGTCTTCTGTCTGAATAAACTGAGAAAATGTTGTCAGTCAGCCAGAGACAAGGACTTAAGTTCATATTTAGGGAGTGGAGGTGTCTTTCTTTTCCGTTATTACTATTGTTATTATTATTATTATTATTGTCATTATTATTATTAACTTTTATTATTATTAATTCTTCTCTCCAATTATTAAACTGTTCTCATCTCAATCTACAAATTTTACTTGAGATTCTCCTTGGAGTGGGGTGTGAGAAGATGGGGTTCAGTGAGTGGCTGTCTTGTCAGCTGGGCTAAAATCATGACATAACAATATAATTAAAGAGAAAATCAGAACAGTGAATTAGAGAAAAAACACAGTGGAAATCAGACATTGATTTGTAGCTAAGAGCTAAGTGGTTAGTAGTCATTGAAACAACTCACAAGGTTGAAAAGCAAGTTTTGCACCACTGAAATAATTCTTAGAGCAGTTCAGGTATTTTTTTGTAATATATATTCTTGCTCAAATGGGTATTAATTGAAAATTGCATATTTGCAATATTTTTCAGTATGGCAGACAGCTGCTTACAGTTTCTGCACTAGATTTCTAATCCATGAGAAAGGTAATGGAGTAGTTAGGAAGTATGGTACTCATCCCTTTGGAGGAAGTTTGGATATGGATTCCCAGGTTTTGACTTTGTTGATAGTATCAGAATGGAAATCCTTTCCATTATTTGATAATTTGTGGTACCAAGTACCTTACAGCAAGAAAGGCAGCAAAATATTGAAGTATCTACTGAGAGGTGAATTGAGGCCAGGCTACAGGAAAATTTCTGCATCTTACTGAAAGCTATCTCCGCCTTAATCTTCACCAGACATGATATAACTAGAGTAATTCTAAAAGAGTTTTTTCTTTCAAAAGGAAAAACTTAAATCTCAACCAAATTTCTCCAAGGTAAAGTTAATATCTGCCAGTTAGTAAAGGTAGTAATCACGCTGTTCATAATTTACCAAGATAAAGCTCAAAATCTGGTAGTTATTTTTGGCTGTGAAAAGTTTTATTTGTTTGTCTTAATCATTATGTGCCAATCTGTTATTTAATTTCTTTCTATTTTTAACACTTGATAGAGAAAATTGCTGAATGTTATTGATCTGTAGCAGTTCTGACTCAGAGTTGTTGGCATTGTGTAAGTCACCAAACCCTTCACTGATCCAACCTGCACACAAAATGTATCTGATGGCTGGTTTGAGACAAGCAGTGAAAGATAAGGAATGGTTTTCAGATGACGTGAGGGATGCTTACCTGGAACACTGCAGCAAGAGGTGTAAGCGTTGTGAATTGAAATTTAATTGGAACAGTGTGGAGGTTTGACCAGAAATGGGACATCTGGGATATGTTGTTTGTGCTGTGGTCACCAATAGGTATTCGGATTTTAAGATTGGCACCTGGTTTTGGCCACTGGAGCATTGGATCCGCCTCTGAGAACACTGACCCAGGGGTTAAAAGCAGGGCTCTCTTTCCTCGGGGTCTCTTTGAATTTCCTGCGGGAAGCAATTCGTCTCTCCCCCGGCTCAGCTGCTAGCTGGGCGGGGGGGCAGGGAAAGCCACGTGGCCCAGCTGAGGTAGGCCTGACCTGGAGGGATGGAAGGGTGGAGGAGCGAAGTACCGGGAAGCACCGAGCAGGCTGTTCCTCCCCCCACCACCACCTTTGGAGATGGAGAGAGAGTGCAGCCTGTGCTAGAGACTGAGTTACCTTGAACTTGATATCATGTGCCGGCAGCAGGCAGCACGGCTGAGGAGGAGAAGGGGCGGGGGGCAGTGAGAAGGTCTCCAGCCGCTGTGGGAGGCTCTGGGCGGTGCAGGGAGGAGCCCAGCCCCTTGGGAGAGCTTTTAACCCTTTGTGGACAATGAAAACTTTACAGAACATTACCCTTCCTAGAAAAGGAGATAAGAGTGGAGGATGAAAGAAGAAATAGGCCAGTGGGGAAGTCTGGCAAAGAGAAAGAGAGATGTTGGAGGAATGGAGAGGATGGAGTGGCATTTTTTGCTGGACTCTTTTGTTGTATATCCATGGACTGTTTCCTGGTGATGCAGAGACTGCATTGCAGGGGGAAGCAAGGACTCAGAGCCAAGAGAGTTCGGTGTTGAGACCCCCTCGGCCCTAGGGGGTGTAGAAGGAATGGGGGGACAAAGGTCCCAGAGATGAGACTGTGCTCTGTTTGGAATGAGACGAGGCATCCTTAAAAGGTTCACCCTCAAGCAGGCCCCTGCCCCATGCAAGGTGGTGAGAGCACCTGGCATGGAAGGAAGATGTCACAAGATAGCAAAAGGACTCCGGGCAGTGCTGATTGTGACAAGAAGTCCATGGCACAAGGAAGGACTCCATCTACTCTTGATGAACTGAAGATTTGATTATCTAAAGGGTGGTGCCAGACCGAGTGTAGATAATTTTGGGAAATGTAAATGTATTGGGAATTTGGTGGGAGGAGGAGGGGGAGTGTTTCTGTGTAGTTTTCATTTTCCTTGTGTTTATTTTCTTCCTTTGTGGTTTAGTTTTTGTAGTTTAGTTAATAAAGTTTTCTCTTTTTCCCCTAAGTAGGAGCCTGCTTTGCTTATTTCCAGGCACCACCTCACAGCAGATGCCAGGGAAAGGGAATTTTCATGGGGGCACTGGCATTGTGCCAGTGTCAAACCATGACAAACAGAGACTGGCACTCTCTGTGTACTCAGTGATTCTTTTGCTCTCCTTTTGGCACAATGAATTTTAGTTATTATGGGAGAATAATTCCATCATTCTCGTTCCAAGGAGGAGATAGAGCTCCCACATGGTTACAGCACATTTGTCACAAACACCTTTGGGCAGCACAAATTAATTTATTCCAAATCTACTAGATCCTGAGGAGTTATCCAGCATCTCCATGATCACAGGAGTAATTTTGTGATCATCATTTTGGCTTCTAAGAAAGGCAATTAAGCCATAAATTATTGCAGAAGTGGGGTGGAGGGAGAGGAACAGATGGCACTGGAGATATGCTTCCTGGTTGGAGAGGGTTGCCTCCCTCCCATGGGTACTGGGATCCTCATTCCCTTGAAGGTAGATCCTTCTCTTTAGCATTTCTGGCTTCTGCATTTTCTGGAGTTTGGCACAGAGTTTCATGACGTGTTACAAGTAAATTTTATACAATAGGGTTTGAGGGAGGTTGTGACTTTTTGAGAATGATTCATTTTTCTGAATATGTTAACCTGAAAAATGACTAAGATGAAAGTCAAGAAAAGAAAAAAGAAAAAAGAAAAGAAAAGAAAAAGAAAAGAAAACGAATAAACCAGAACAACCCCCAATTTCACTGAGAATTCTCCCAATGGGTGAAATTCAGCTTTATGTTTCTTCTTTCTCTAAGGTTGTCTATCAGTATAGTGATTTAACAGTTCCATAGTAATTTGCGCCTCTTGTTATAATTTTTCTTTCCTCCTGGTAGTTACTCTTAAAAGAAACTTTTTTTAAAGAAAAGTGGATAATTTAGGGTTTTTGTCCTAGCCTCTAATTCTCACTCACTGACATTTTAGAAATAAATAGCAAACAGAATGTTTATTGCACAGGTGATAATCTTGCTTTTTTTTTTTTCTCCTAATGTGCGGCAAGAACGGTATTTTATTTCTCTGAAAATAATGTAACCTTTTTGCCAGGATTTCTTTATCAGGTTGGAGAAGTGGACTGAAATATCTGTTTTTTCTTTCAGAATGATGTTTGACACCCTGCTCCCTCTGCAACCACATTTCTATGCAGAAGGAATCTCTGTTTTTTCATGAGACATTCAGTACAACACTTTAAATGCCTACAGTCTGCGTTCCCATTTCCCCAGGAAAATGGACTGCTAAGAGTAGTAATACATCACTACATTATTTCCATCTGTTGCCCTGACACAACTTTCTTCCCTCTGTCACGCAGGCAAGATGTTTCACCAAAATAGCAACAAGACTACATCGAATAACTACAAGAAGTCATTGCCACCAGGTGGTGCTGCTAAACACAATTTTCCACATCCTTTAATCCCTGTGGGAGTGAAGCAGTCTGAAGGAGATGGACCCAACCACTGTTTTTAACTTGGTCAGTTTTAAAAATAAGCCGTTCTTTAGCTTGCTCAGTTTTAAAAACAAACCATTCTCTTTGGGGAGGAGAGAGCAGAGCACCCTCTCTGCCTGGGTACCTAAGAAGAATCCATGCCTGTGCCAAATTGCCTGGTATGGCAGCATTTTGTATGCAAACATAACCACCACTATCACAGACATAGCTCCTATATTTCACAACTACTTCTGTCAAGCCAGGGCAGTGTGCAGGCTCCAGACATTTCCTGCTCTTGGTTAGAGAGACAGGGGTAGCAATGAGTGAGTTGTGAGCTTGGGAAAAAGGATAATAAATTGTTAATAGTTTGCCCTACCCAGAGAGCAGGTAGATATGATTTAAAGGGGACTAAAGAACTAAAGAAATGAAAGGCCAACTCTAGAGAAAGGACAGACTGCACTTTTTTTTTGAATCTGAATTCTTATGTGATTGCTTTAGAAATTTCTGCTGCTCCAATGTGCCTGAGAGTTAAAAAAGCAGTATGATCCCAGTACTACATAATAAATCTCAAGTTTACTCCCCAAGCTCTTTATCTCTTCCAGATATATAATGTAAGATGCTATCAGGTTTCCTCCCCAAGCTCTTTGAATCTTTCAAATATCTAGTTGCAAGGAGCTATCATTAGTTCTGAAGTGTGTGCAACTATCACATGCAATGAGAAATATTTTTTGAAAACACAGTATCAAATGTTAATAAATTCATCTGTGTCCCTGCTTGGGATTTTTTGTTATTATTAATTAATTGGTACTTGAAAATATATTGGCTCATTTGTACATTTCTTGAGCTAATGTTTTTACAGCACGGCAATTGTCTGTTGCTTGAATCTGTATTTTCCATGCTACCTTTGGCTATGAGCAAAGACACATAATGTAAAAAAAATAAATCTGTTTCTAGTGATCTTTTCTCACAGAAAAGGTTTCAGAGACATTAAGAGGAATGCTTTTATGCCATGCTTAATATTTGGAGAGAAATAGAAAAGGTCATTCAGATATTCACTATCCAGTTTGTTTGGTTTTCCTCCCTAAAATTGACTTTTCTTATATGATTTATGAGATTAGTGTCAAAAAACTTGCAAGAATGTGCATGGAAAGCCATGATTTGAGACTTGATGAGGCTATTTTCCTTGCTGACATGAAGCAATACTGTTGGCATTTATTTGCATATTTTCCTGCGCAGCAACAGTCATATATAATTCAAATTCAGAGCCAAGAACTCTGGGCTCTGCCCAAGAAACGTATCTTCTTTTCCACTTTTTGGGGGTTTTTTCAATTGTAAGTTTTTTCATTATGTCTCTATTTGGCATCTTCATGAAAGTTCCTTCTCAAAAGTTCTTTATTTTTGTTTTTTTCCCTTTAATGTTGATTTGTATTTAAATTTGCAGCAAGCTACTATGTTAGGCAAATCAGGACGTACCTGGAGAATAAAAAGGTTTATGTAAAACAGATCTATAACGTTTAAGAGAACCCTCTAGAGTCATAACCCACTTGATTCAACCATCTGTCTGAGCTCGTTCTTTATGACTAAATTTACAATCTGCCCTCTAATTTTAACCTTTTGCAACATGAGGATACCTGTGGAGCAGGTTTTAGACCATCAGCTCAGTCAACACTTGCCTGTAGAAATAATTTTGACAACTGTTCTGTGAGCAAAGTCAAACACAAAATTTTATAGTGACTGTTCTTTTTTTAATAAAACAACAACAAGAAGAGTATTTTCCTTCAAACCCTTTGGTTGCATCTTTGGTCACATTATAAAGGAAGAATATTTTGTTCTTTGCCATCACACCAAGGTGCTGACAACGCTGCAGCCAAGTTCTTTTTCCTATGGCTGATATAGCAACCACCGACAGAGCAGAACTAGGAACAGGCTACAAATTAAAAAAGGGAAAAATTTCAGTTTGAACCAGTAGAGACGCTAGAGAGCTCTGCCCATTCAACCTTTTTCAGCCGCTTTTATGTGTGTGCGCTTCTATGAATTCCAGTTTACGTCTAGGTCCTCCTAGAGTGTGCACCTGCTATCATTAGAGCTGTGTCATTAAACTTCAGGTCCTATTGTGCAAATGTATTCTTCTAATTGTCCTGCACTTAGTTTTATGAATCTCTTTCTTCTTTTCTACATCTTTCTTAATTATTTTTTTGAAATTTTCCACCCTGAAGAGGGTTCTACACGTTTCTACTTCTGTTGGCAGAGGCACCTGCATGACTGAGACCTATTACCACTCTCCAGCTTTGGTTTGTGACAGTCAGCAGAGGAAGAGAAGCACAATTGCCCAGGAATGCTAATAGAACAAGGACAAAGGGCTAACTCAAAATGAGCTGATAATGTGTCACTCAGAAGGTTTTAGTCCTCTTGAAATTGTGCTTTATTGCCTTACACTGCAGTTAGAAAATTAAAATTGTATACATAAAATGATATATATATATATACAGATATGTGTAGAGTTTGAATTAGCTAGGCACTTTGTGACATAATTATTTCTGCACTGAAAATGTGTGGGGATATTGCTTCTCCTAGATTTTTTCTCCTTCTAGACCATTGTTTTTCTCTGAAATACCAAGCAAACACTCGTGTATAAAATCAGTCTCTAATTGAAGAGAATTGTGTTTGCCTATAATGAATGGTAGCATGAAAGCACCCATATGGCCTTACTTGTTAGATTTAGAAAAAGATAATAAAAAACATTAGGCTCTAGCAGTTGTTATTAAGCACTTAACAATGGGCTCTTCAATCCTAAGAAAAAATATTGAAAACATCAGAATAACAAGAGCAAGAAAAGTACTTTGTTAGACAAGCTCTGTATTTGTAGTTGCTGGCAACTGCCATCAAAGATAAAAAGCTATCATAATCATAATTGCATTTTAAACTTCATCTAAATGTGTGATTTCTAAGTCTTAGCAGTTAATAAGTCTTTAGATTTTTGTCTGCAACAAACTGGAAGGTATTTCTTTTGAGTAGAGCAGATTTCTTCAAAGCCAGGGTAAAAAAATATTTTAAGAACAGTGAAACAATGTCTAACAAGAAGTACATGCTTGGATAGCTCTGCAGTCATTTAACTTTGCTGATGGATATTAACTTCCTTGATAAGAAATTCAGATTATATATAAATCTGGTAATGATAATGCATAGCACTTTTAGGAGAAAGCAATTTATTTTAGTTCAGGAGCAAGTTTTTTTCTTTAGACTACTTAAAATATAAACCTTTGGAAATCAGAAGTATTTTGAAGAAATTACATTGTAACTGAAAAATTCAGAATAAATAGACCTCACAGCTTTTCAGACTCCTAGAAGGTTTAAAGACATTTTAACATTCATGGTTCTTTATAGTACCTCAGATAACGTACAACATTTTAAAATTATCTTATGTTAAAATATAAAGTAAAAATTACAGTAACTTAATTTTTTTCAATTATATCTGTAGATTAGATTTAAATGGGTACTTAGGTAAAATTTTGATATTACTAATGATTATGTTCTTCAGAAAAAGGGAATATAGTCTTGTAATTTCTACTGAGTTACCCTACAATGGAATAGAATAAAATAGGAAGAGCAAATATGGTGAAAAAATATGGTCATGCAACTGCATTAGAAAAATACAGTAAATACAGAAGGATATACCTGATAAGTCTCAGAGGCACATAGAACATTTGTACATAGATTTAAAAACCTACTGAAAAGCAAAAAAATTATGTCTGCAACCTCTACTTCTTGCAGCTGTGTGTTTTATTTTACATGGTAAAAATCACAGAATCACAGAATTTCTAGGTTGGAAGAGACCTTTAAGATCATCAAGTCCAACCCATGTTCTAACACCTCAACTCGATCATGGCACCAAGTGCCACATCCAGTCTTTTTTTAAAACCAGCCTCCTGGGGAGACCAAAACTCTGAGAATCCTTCTATGTATCTGAAGACCTGTATCAAGAATACTGCCTTTTGCTGTCAAAAAAAAGTTTGTGCTGTCCCCTCACTGGCACAGAGTGGAGCAGAGGAGCAGGGCCATTACCAAGAACAAGGAGAAAGAATCCACAGTGCAAAATACATTATCTGCAGCAAGCTTAGTGAGACTGTGTTTCTCCTCTAAAACAACCCATGATTTTACAATTATACACATTTCACTTGCAAAATTATTAGAGCTGAACTAGAGTGCTTTGTTCTAAATTAATGCTCCAGTGCTGGCAATCAAGTGAGGTGTAACTGTTCTGGTTTAACACAAAGACTTTTTTAATTTCCAAAGTGAATTATTATTCTTCTTGTTCATATTAGGATAAACTAAAGTACATTTTTTTATTGTGAAGAATGAAGTCTAGTAAATGACCGACCTCTTATTGTCAAGAAAGAATACAATAAACTAAGGACTGCTAGGCTAACAAACAACCCCTGGCCATTTTCCTTGGGAAATTGACAGCAGTTCCTTTGGGAACTGGTGTGAGTGTGACTGAGCAGGACACCAACACTACAGCGAGGGTTGTTTCATATTGGAGGGATTGTCCTATGACCAGTGTAATTTTGTCCAGTGGAAAGGTATCAACACTGACCTAATTATTCTATCAGCCCAAATACATCCTGCCCTCAGGAAAATCTAGTATGTGTTCCAGAGACTTTTTGGAATTTTTTGCTATTGAAAAGGACAGTCCCTAATATAACTATCCCTTCGAACATAGGCAATTTAGAGTTAGACTTGCTCTTGTGCTCTCTTTCAAGTCCAGGGGAGTTTGCCTTCTCACCCCATAATTCAGTTAATGGTGAAACCTTCCTCTGTTTCTCGCTCTTCTATCCCTATTTGGCCAAAGCAATCAGTAGCAAAATGGTTTGAATGCTCTCATGGACACAGAGCAATGAAGTCTAGTTCCTGCAGAAATATCTTCTCATTGTGTGATTTTTAAAGTGTGTGGTTTTAGTTCTGCTTCTGATTTAAAAGAAAATAAAAAGGTTATTGACATATTTTCAGGGGATCTTGAGTCTATCAATGCATTAAACATCCATCTTCAATAAATAATTTCAAGATAAAATGTCCCCAGAAACTTAGTCAAAGGACTATCTAGCTTTTTGGAACTTGAACCATGCAACCATGAACTTAACCATGTGTTCTTTGACATGTCTAAACCATGTATTTTCCAAGTATATTCAGAGGGTTTAGAAGTTCAAAATTTCAAAAGCATTGATGAAGGGGAGTTTTCAAGACCGGTTTTATCTTTAGTAGTCTACACTTTAGTAAGGTCATATTCTGAATTTCATTTATTGAACATGACCCTTACATGTATGTTTCAGTGTAAGTATTAGCTAATTTAATTTAGTGTCCAGATTTCATCAATGCCTCAGAGTAAGATATTTTGAAAGCTCTAGTACTTATCCTCTGTAAAAGTGTAATAATTTCTTCAGCGCTATGAATAAACAGGTGGTCACAAGACGAGCTGAAGTATGACCTGATGTCTTTCATTATCTAGAGATAATGAAGCACACCTTTTTTGTCCCTTAATTTTAGATCATCACAGGTCCAGCTTTTACTGCCTTGCTTTAGTTCAAACTGCATGTAGTGGCCACTGCTGTGTTTTGTTTGAATGAAGTATCATAGCCAAGACTTTCATAAAACAATATATTCTCTGTCAGGGAAGACCAAATTGATAAAGAAAAATGGTGACATGAATTGTTACATAACAGACATCAGCCTTAGAAAGCCTTTTTCACACCTACCAAGTTTTCTTAATGAATACAAAAATGTGTTTATATGGAGAGTAATACAGCCTGGCTGTAATTCACCATAGTAAATTAATAAATCCAGTGAAAGTACCTAATTAAACCGAACCTTGTGACCTTCCAATGATTAAGAGTTGCAATAACTCCAGTGACTTATGAACCACCAAACACAGTTACAAAATAAGTAAGGTGATTCTATTAGAAACCTACCTTCTGAAAAAATTTCAACTTGATAAAGATTTTAATTGACATATTCTAATTTCTGTTGCAAATCTTAGCATAATTCTGGTACTAGAAACTGCAATCAATTAATTGCAGCTAGGGTATTGTACATGCTTCAGAAGATGCACTTAATATTTTAGAGCAAATAAAGCTAGACATGCAGAATAATAAAATAATTACCAAAAACTGTGATTAAAAAAATCTTAAAAAAAATCCAAATAAAAAGGCCTGATTTTTGAACAACACCACATGTACTACACTATTAATTTAGAAAATGTGTGACAATGTGATGTATTACCCCACATTAATTTGATTTGTAGTGTAACTTAAAGTTCTGTGTCTTTACATGGCCCAAGAAATATTTGAATATGAGAACAGATGTCTTTGACAGAAATGACAAGAGTACAACATACTCACATATTTCTTATATAGATGGTGCAAAGGATCAATGCTCTGTCTTTTTTTTAGTCTTCTGCAAAAGGGAGAAGGAGGGGAGCAGGTTTAGTGGAAGAGACTGTGCAGACTGCTTTGATGGTGGGCAAGCTCTCCAGTCAGCACAGACCTGAGTCTCCCTTTCACAGGCCAGATGCAGACAGATTACTTTTCACCTATTTTCCTTGATGCTTCACTGTGTAAGCACCTCAGTGCACAGTGATGGGATGTTTCACCCTTTGTATAATGGCATAAATAAACATTTGTCCTGGGCTCTGGGCATATCTCAAGGTTAGTAGGTATGTGCCCACACCACCAGGAAATTGTGCAGGTGATCATAGTGCAGATATGTGGAGTGACTGGTAGGTTAGTGCTGCTGTTCAAGTTCAGTCACTGTGTCACCAGGTAGAGGAGAATCATGGTGGAGGAATGTAGGAAAGGGGACACCGAATCCCTTTAAGGTTCTTGGACAAGGTAGGAGAGATGTACATTTTGCCATAGTCCTAGCCCTAGTGAATTTTTCACATTTTATCCTATGAGTATTTAGGTGAATTGACTTTCCAATAAAAGCTTTAAATATCGAGTAAATAAGCCTCTATAATTCTTTTACACCAAATGCAGTGATCCGCTTCAAAAGATGGTGGCCAAAACAGTTGAGGATCTGAAACAGAACTGTCTAGAGCACAAGGGTTGCTCCTAGCAGAATGCCACAGGTACTGGGATATAGGGGACATTGATTTTATCTCACTACTCACAGGTGAAGATCCTTGAACTAAGGTCTACACTTCTGAAGTAAGTCTTCTAAGTGCAAAGCTATTGAGAAAGTCATGAGGTGCACCACCACCTTCTATTACTAAGAGAATCAAGCATGTTTTGAGTTAAACTATAGATATTATTTTAGAATGTATCTGTACCACTAGATACCCTGAGTCTCATACAACTACAGCCACTTTAGTCTTTCCTGTAGAATTCATATACTGCCAATAATGTAGCTGGATACCTACATTAAGTGGCCTGGATCATATTTCACAGATTTTTGACTTTCCTGAATGCTTTGTCTTAGGAAATCCACCTTAGATTGCCTCTTCTCTGATGAATGAAAGGTATAATCAAAACATCCCTCATCTCTCCAATGAATACATAAAAGCTAGTGAACTGTATCACTTCCTTTTTACCCAAGGGTTTTGCATCTGAAATGGAGATTCGTTCCCACTGAAGAATAAGTGCTGTGTGTGGTAAGCATTTTGAATAGCCTGATTTTCTACTGTTGGGTCAAAAGGAAAGAGACTGTAAAAAAAGAATAGGATTTATAATGTGGTTATTTGACAGCTCAGTCCAAAGACTACTAAAGATTTTGAGAGTTTTTCCATCAACATATTTGGAATTGGGCCACTAATGACTAGGAGGAAGAAAATTTGGAACTTGAGCTTGTTTAGTCACATCTTATTAGAATCTAAGTAATGTTAGATGCAGATTAGTACTCACTAATATGTCTGGCTGCTGCAATAAGACTTTGTGCCAGGGGAATTTTTTCTATCAAGTGGCCAGAGTACTTGATAGATAGATAGTACTACAGAGTACATAAGAATGGAGTACATAGAATATAGCTACCAGTATCTGGTGGGTTACAGAGAGAGAGAGAGATGTAACAAATGTGTCTGGGGAAAATATATGTTCAGAAAACCTTCTGAAATGTCATTTTAGCTCTTCCATAATTTTGACCAAATTAAAAAAAAAAAGAAATCTCATATCCACATTTTATCTTCATTGGGCAAATGTTCTATGCTGTTTAAAAGAAGCTAAACAGAGCTGTTTGCATGAGGGAGTGTATGTTAAAGGACTCTGTATGCACTCCCTTTTTATTAACCATGTGGGGTTCTTAAACATAAGTCACCATGACAGAAGTCATGGTGACTTATGTTTAAGAAATAAATTTTGACTGAACCTTTTAAAAAAATACTTTCTAATTAACATAATTAAATCTCTGTTGTTCTCCAGAAGTAAGAGGGTGACAATTTTTAACAATGACTTAGAACATATAGCATAACATATATAATTATTATAAAAGTGTAAAACAATATCTGAACATTTTTTAAGGCTTGAATTTTGTGCCCAGCCAACAGACTCTGTGCATCAGATATTCCAATGGCATAAGTAAGGGAATTCTGAAAAAACAAAAATAAAGCATGATGATGTAATGCTCTTACATTATTTTTCTTTTATGCTTACTCCTTTTTCTTATCAAAGTAAGATGCTGATTTGTCTGTTTTATTGTTTGCTTGCTCTTCAGGTAGTCATGACAGACTAAATGAACAGTTTGCTATCTTAGATTTTAATGGTGTGGGGAATAGTGCCTTGATAGAATCTCTGGAAGAAGCATTAAATTGTGCAGACAAAAGTCTCTGAGTGCAAAAGGTAGGGGAAAAAAACGTGTCTGCATCAAAGGTGTGCTCTAAGGCACATGGAAATTTCTCTATCTTCCCTGAGCTTTCAATTATCCTCCACAGAAAAAGAGAGTAGCAGCCTAGCCCAGGGACAAGCACATACTGTTGTTCCATCAGCTTTGTGCTCAAGATAAAGTATTTTTTGGCCTGAGGAGGAGGAAAGGTATGCAAACAGTCTGTGACAATCTGGTCACCGGAGTGCAGAGTATGACAGTACACCGAGATTTACTGCCATTAGCACATAATTCATCATTATACCCATCAGCTGATGAGCATCCTGCCTACATTGCTGTAAATTTGGATGGCTTATGGGAAACTCCATATGATTTTTAAAGGTAATGTTCTCTCTAGTCACCTGAAAAAAATAGATTCCAGATTTTCTACTTAATAATTTTACTGCTTGGCAGTAAATGCTATTTTTGCGTGCAGGCTATTGCAGGAACACATAATTGATTCACCACCATCAGTGTGTTACATCATACTCAGCAATAAACAGCTTGATTCCAATCCAAACCAGCTTTTGTAGCCAATATACCAGAAAAACTTCTGTGAAACCATCTGTGACTGTCAAATCTAATGGGTTAGAGGCATGCACTGCTAAAGTGAGCAAGAGTCATCAGAAACGAAGGCTGTGAAACTGCACAGTTAAATGCCAGAATGGATAAATTCTTTCAATTCCATTAGCCCAGCAGGTGACTTTATTCAACTGCTTCCTCATCCTCTGTACCTTTGCAGTGAACTTTGTCTACAGGGCAAGTTCACTGCCTACACTATTAATATAGACCAATATTGATTTGATACTATTGCATTAAAATGATAGTAGATTTTTTCTGTTGCATCCATTATTGATCCTTGTGATTAGAGTTTTAAAAAAATGCACAACTAAACCAGAATTTGCGGCCCTGAAATTTGTGAATTATTTCTGATATTATCTGTGCTCAAACATATAGTAAAATTTTATGTTCTTCTGATAAGACCAATATGGCTCCAGCTCAGAATAAAACTACTCCAATATAAAGAAGTTGTTTGCCTAAGTCAACTTATACTACACATTTATTTTAGGGTTCTTTTGGTGACCAAGTCTGAAATTGCCTTGAAAATATTCCTTTAAAAAGATATGTACTATTACACATTAAACAACATTAAAAGTATCGCATTAAACAACTTCATTACTTTTACACAGTCACATTTTCAAAGGTGGGAAGTGCCAGAACAAATTGTGCATATACACCATGATGAAGGCTGCATATGTAATGAGTAGTCCAATTATTAAATAAACATAATGAGTGCTTATTTAGTGAAAAATGAATTATGAATATGTATGCTGTATTTTTTTCTGATGTGTGTTGTCAATAATATTTTCAGGAGTCACTGAATTTTTATACCTGACTCTAGGAAGAAAATTGAGAACAGAGAGCTCAGGAGATGTTCTCATAGGTGAGAAAACTAATGCTGTGAGATGATGTCACAAAAAATAATTTAGTTTCTGTACATGTAGCAATATTGTGTTGACCTAGGGTATATTCTTCCTCATGGGAAAGGGGAAAAGCAACTTTGTGTTGGCTACTAATCTAGTGGCTAATGCTTTAGGAGAAGAAAGTAGCAGTTTGAACATCAAAAAAAAAGAGGAGATTGATTCTCTGTCCTATTTTTTATAACTTCTCCCACTGTCCTGTCATTATTAATTTTATCCATCAAATTGAAATGACTTGAAAATAAGGCGAGAAGTGTGAAAATTAAGCAAGAGTTTCTGGAATGCTTCATGCACAACCAAAACTATGACTGAAGTGGCATCACCCAAAGGTGGTGGGGTAACTCTGCTGACTGACAGTTTCCTAGAAAAAGTATAACTTGTTCAAAATGATGGGGAGAGAGAAGGAAACATGAAGGGCTCAAACACTTCATCTGAGGTACACAATATTGATAGACCTACAGTTGTTGAAGAACAGAGTTGGGAAGTGCTTGAGAATCCAAAAGAAGGAGCACTTTGGACAACAGTGACAATGGATATGATAAGAATTTGTGATTCACAAAAACCGGCAAAAGTAACTGCACTTCAAGAATAAAGAATTAAGTAAACTCATAAAATGAGTAAAACAAGATCTGCTGAAATTACACTCACACGTAGCTTGATGTGTCCCAAGACTATTCCCAAAGCAGCAGCAGTGCACCAAGTGGAGCTTCTGTTCTGAGAGCAGGCATATGGACTAATACTTTTCCTTAAGGTTGCTCCTCAATAAACAAAGATTTTTTTGAGGTGCACTGTCTTTATGAGCCCTACTACTAATGCATTTTGCAAGCTACCCTCTTTTCTTTTCAATTTTCAATTCAATTTCTTTTTCTGGTTTTTTTTTCTTTTTTTTCAGCATCGGTGGCATAACACTGCAAACATATGTCAGCTTGTGAACCACTAAAATCTGCATATTCTTTCCTAAGTAATGTCTTGGCAACTTCCTCCCTCTCCTCCATATATATTTAGATGATTATTAATGCCCATATGTTATACATGATGGAGCATAGGACAAAAAATATATACTGAAAAGGGAGGAAAACCACTTTCTTAGTTGAAAGTCCATGTAAAAATAGAACTCTTCTGCAAGCCTGTCTTCACACTGTTACTGAAAAATGGAGGTGAACTCACCCAAGAATATGTACTGGGTAAGCTGAGATGGGTTGGCCAGTGAGAATGGCAGCCATCCTTATGGAGCTGTGTACGTACAAGCAACCCATACATAGGACGGAGAAGCAGTTTCTGAATTTCTGAGGGAAAAATCTAACCTTTTTTTTTCTGTGAGAATGGGATATCCTTTAGCAAAATACATGGCAGCAGCTGTATTGAGCAGATCAGAATATGTGACAGTCAGAAGCTGACAAATGCTTTTGAGGACTTGCTGTGCTGGTCTTCCAAGGACAAGGGTGCCCTGGGTCACCAGGCAGCCACAGGCCTACCAGACCTGCCTAGACACAAGGCAGTGTTCCTGTCATATAAAGTGCTTAGCGTTGGCCAGTAATGAGGAATGAACTCCAGTGCATAACCTCTGACACTTTTGGCTGTTTTCAGACAACTGGTTATCCAAGGGTGTCCTCAGTTCTCCTTCCTACCTTGGGGATCCCATTTTAATGAATGGAAATGGTGGTGATTAGCAGTAGTAAAAACTGCATGGACAAAAAATGTAAGCAAGGTGAAGTGGACTGAGACAATGTAGATGCATGGCCTCAAAAACTTCTTCTGGCTTGTCTTTGGCTTACTGATCCTCTGAAGATCCCCTGTGATCCATTCAGTGCCTATAGAATCCCATTATAAATGGCTGCAATGGTTGCAGGTCAAAGCAGATGAGATGGATTGAGACAGGTATTTGAGATGAATGGTCACTTGAGGCAATGTGCTCTTTCATACCAGACTGTGCCTCCTTTGTGCAAAACCCAACAGATGATGGCCAGTCAGAACTAAGGTCAGTCAGCCCTAAGGTAATACCTACTTTCTTCCTGCATGGCTTTTCCCCAAATAAATGATGATGTTGTGGAGAGTTAAATATCACAGTATGATTTATCTGTCTCTTTTTTCCTCTACCAGTAGAGGAAAATTGATCACGAATCTTTCCATATTTTAGATGGAATTAATTTTCATTTTCAATTCAGAAGAGTGTTTAATGAAAAAGATTTCTATTTGCAATGTGTCATTTTTTGGCTAAAAGAGAAGTTTTAGTTGGGGTCACTGGACAGTCCTCAAATAATTAATCATGACTCTGGACTACAAGTAAGTAGGAATAGAGAATAAGTCCCCTTAGCTCACAGTAGAACGTGCCTGGAAATGATTTTCAAAACAGTCAGCAAAATGGTCAAGTTATCTTTGTTGAAAGGACAATTGCCCATATTCTAATTGAATTATATAATGTTTTCCTTTTATGTAGTATCTATTTTAATTAAGATACACGATTATTTATCTACTAGAGAAGGGATTGAAATTCAAATCTTCCTTCTTTCCAGTGGAACATTGTCATGGTTTAACCCTAGCTGGCCACTCAGCCACACAGAGGTATGAAGGACCAAAATTATCCTGGGCCACATCCCATTGAAGGTGATCCAACAAGTGCAGCGTATATAAAATAATAGAAAAAGACAAAGTTAGAATAATTTGACTACTTCATATAATTACAAAAAAGATTTAGATCAAGGATTTATAACAAATTATATTTTGCTCACATTTAGAGTTATTAGATAAACTGATATAAATTAACTAATTCCTCTATTTCACAGTCATGGGGGGAAAAAAGGTATTTTATAATGATGGACATCTTGGCAATTATTTAAATCTCTAAAGAATATTCACAGAGAGGACTCTTAAAAATGTGAGCATTATTAAATGAATTCCCAGCTCCACCATTACTGAGATTAGGTCAGTGTTGTATCAGTACTGACAATTCTATTGTATCCTTTTGCTCCAAAGATTTTATGAGCAAAGCTCCACTCTTGCCATGGTCTCACGCAGAGAGATTCCACTCTAGGACCACAGCTGCAACTCTCAACTTCCACTTCTCTTGCTTAAGTCAGTTTAGATGTTTAAAGAAGTTTTGTTTATGTGAGAAATGCAGGAAACCAGATATATATCAGCTGCCTCAAAAAGAGTTCTATTTTATTTTCTATCATTCTACAGGGCTTGATTGATGACCAAAAATCTTGGAATTCCAGCTACCTGGGGAAAACCAGAACTCGGTAGAGGATATAAAATAAAGAGCAGCTAAAAAGTGAAGTGACAGCAATCACTGTAAAGCCTGATAACTGGATCTCTAGTGTCCAACATAAATACTGGGTTTAGGTGCTTTTTATTCATTTTACAGCAAGAGCCAGATGCTCGATATCTTGTACGTGAGTTTATATAAATTAGTTCCTTACTTGGCCAGCTTTATGACATCAGTTCATCTAGAATTTATACTTTGCTTTAAAAGGTCACAATTACATAAAAGCTCCTGCTAACAAAATATTGAGACCTACTCTTCCTGTTCCTGGCAGTTTTAGATTTAGTTTTTAGACTCTGTAAAGAGTTTGAGCTGCATACTTGTAGATTCTATGAAATGCTGTGGTCTTACCACTGGGTATTGCAAACCTGGAGAACACCCCAATGTGACAATGAGTAGCTAAATATTTCCATCTGTGCATATAGGTGTGTCTGAGTTGGTTCTTTTTGTCTCTCCAAATAGTTCCTTATAAATGTGCATAAATATAGGCACCTGTTTACTTCAGATAGGAGCTGAAGCAGCACTACAAGGATTTAGAGCTTGTGTTTTCCTGAAGGGGAAGAGATAGTGCCCTTTGGCCAAGGTCACCGCAATGTGCATTTAATTAGGTGGTAAGAATGCAAAGATCAGCCAGGTGTGCCATGGATTAGCTGCGCTCCCTGTGCTGCTGACAACCTCTGTCTTTTCCTGCCTTTTATTTATACCTCCTGAGTATAGATATATGGGGGCTACCAGTAAAAAGAAAAAAAAAAAAAAAAGGGTAAAAAACCTAATGGGCAAGGTTTTTAAAGCCAGCAAAGGCAGTCTTTAATCCTAAAAATGGTGTGTGGTTTGGGACTGCATGAAGGACAATGCCTTACAGCATTTAGAGTAATAAGAGCTACCACATTGACAAGGAAATGCATCAGCAAAATCCCTGCTGAAGTCAGTGGGAATTCTGTCACTGACTTTAGCAGGGCCAAAATGTCACTCCACAAATTGGATTCTTTCTGCCACTGAGTTGTAGGACACGTCTACGAGGAGAGCAGAGTTTCAGTCATGTGAGAATTTACTGTTCTGCCCCTGCATTTGGGTCATAATGCCATAAGAGTGGAGAGATCAGGATTTATTTCTCCTGGTAAAATATCAGTTTAGAATTGCTGCAACCAATAAGTACACTGGCTGAATAGACACCACACTTAAAATTAATGGCCTTCTGCAATATATTATAAATGCCTTATTTTTGATGGTTGCTTGAAAAAGAAAGTGTTACTGAAATCTGGCATTGCTATGGAACTTTGGGAGTTGGTAATTGCCAGAGGCTATAAATTAGCTTGATGTGCTGTACTGACCCTGTCATGCACTTAATGTAATGGTATCAGTTTAAATTACAAAAAGAGGCTGAACATTAAAATACTCAAATTGCATTAGGAAAAGGGAGAGAAACAACAGAACTGTCATAGCTCATTAGTGTTCCATAAAGTTGAAGCGAAATACAACCTTCAATAACAATATAAAGTTTTGTACTTGCTGTTTATTCGTCTATCCAACTTTGTCCAATACTAAAAATATAAAAATAAGACACAATTTGAGCTATTTTATAGTTGCAAGTATTTTCCATGCAGAATATTTAATTACTATTGACATGACATTAACATTTATTAGCACACTGTAGAATCCTATCACAGCACATCACACAAATGTTCAGAGAGGGCTACTATATCTCTGTCAATGGAATCAGCTTTCATTTCTCTAAGCTAGAAAATTTAATGAGAAAGAATTTGAGGACTTCTGGAACTATTGAGGTTTCTGGCTTTGTGGTGGTTGCAATGGTCTCTGCAAGTCTGTAATCACCAAGCCAAGAGTGTTCCCTGCATTGGTGAAGTTTGTTAGCCAGCAGCAGAGGTGCAGTACAGCAGATGCAGCACTTTCCCGCTGCACAACGGAGGAAACAGAAATTTACTTATTTAACCATGGATTCTTACAGACATTTGGATGCTGAATATATATATAAAAGTCACTAACCTTTTCCCTTTTTTTTCCAAACTGCATTGCCCTAGCTTAGGCATGTCCTTTGCAAATTTAAAACTGATTATTAATATCAATTATTAATACCTCACTGGAAGAGCAAAGACTTATTGACCACCTTCCAGGTTTCTGGTGTAAATGACATTTTAATGATTAATTATATCTTGCTAATAGCATAGAGGTCTGTTTTCTATATCTCCAAGAATCTTGGGTAAGTGCTATTTGGGTTTGCAGAAACAGCTGAATTCTCAGCCTATTCAAATCACTTCAGACTTTGTTTATCTAGGTTAACTACTTATGAAAGTGTCTCAAAACCACCAGGTGCCGTTCTCATTTTTAAAGTATTATTTTCCCTTTAAATAGAGCATCAGTCCCAATCAGGTTACTGGAAAGCTGTGGAAATTTATTTCACCTGTGTCAGTATCAGATGGAATGGTGATGCAATTACATTTCTGACTGCAAGATGTAGATATACACCTTAAGAATTTAACTATTGCAAATAAAATGGACGTGATGGATTACATACTTCAGCACCCCATAGCTAAAGTAAATTACACTGAAAGCTTGTACAGGCAGACGGGCTGTCACCTTGTCTTATTCTCAACAGGTGAAAATTAGATATATGGTTGAAGCTGGTTATCCACACGAAATTTCTCTGCAAGTGTCTATCTTAGATACTGTTGCTATTATTAAATGACTTACCTTATAGGGGTGCTCTTCTCATTTCTCCTTTTTCTCTGACAATAGGAAAATCTGGACCTACTTAGACAAGATAACTGACTTTGCAATGGTTTGAGTCCTAATATTACCTTCTCTGCCATCTCCTTTTTGACTGGCATAGTGGAACAATCTAGATAATGGCCAATTTAATAATGTCTAGCATGCTAAGGTCACAGTTCCTAACTGCAGACTGGAGTCAGCAATCTCATATCTACCTTCCTTTGAGAAGGGGATGTTGTTTTTCTTTATTGACTTGCCATAAAAAAGCAGCAGTTTTGTTAGTACTGACAAAGACAGATGCCATGTGGTTCCTTCAACATCCAAGATTTCCAGAAGTATAATTCAGAATCTAAAAATAATAAACTTGCATTAAAAAGAACTTTTTAAAATGTTTTTTGTTTTTGCTAGGTTTTGATCAAGTACTGTTTCAGTTGGTATAAACCAATAGCAACACCAATAAGAAGCAAACTGGGAATTCTTTTGTATAACTCTACAAGCTCATATTTCATAATATGACATGTGTCCCACATATCTTTCATAGGAATTGGTGGAAAATTATATGTTACTGCAACACCACTCAGAAAAAATAATATCATGTGTTTTGATTAAATTTCCCAGACTTATTGTTTAGTTTTGTAACTATTTCTTCTTATGCAAAATAATTTCTTTTGCTCTCTCTCCTCAGTTTGGATAAACAATTCTCTCATATTTTCAGCTGACTTCTCGTGTTGTGTGAACTCCTCCTCATATTTCTACTTCATCCATCATGATGCATTTGGCATTTTTTTGACAGATGACAGCACTTCATTTCACTGGGGGTGGAATACAAAAGACAGAAGAACAAGAAAAAGCTGAAAACCACTTTGTCCTAGGGTAAATGAATAGACTTTTACCAACTGTTCTCTCAAGCACACGCTCCAAATCTTTGGACTGACAATAAGCAATGGAAACTTCATCCAAATGGTATTTTTCATCTGATAGTATTAAGCTTCTGAAAATGGGGTTTTACAACACAGCCTCTCAGTCATACCTCTTCCTCCTCAAAGGTTTTGAATCTAAGTTGAAATTGTTTGATGGCTTTGCATTATGTGTTGTCTGAATAAAACATACTTGATTCCTTTTGCACACTGCATGTCCAGGTAAGCTGCACATTATCTATTTGGTTCTTTCAGAATTACTTTGCTTTTGCAGCTCAAAGTGAATGACAGCAACACGAGAGCCAAGTGTTCCAGAAGAGCAGAGACTGCATATATAAATTGCTGACTACTGCATCAGTAGGAAAAGCCTCCTAGTGAAGCAATAATTACTCTGAAAGAGTATTCCAAGTCCTTGATATTGAAGACCAAAAATAGGCAATATAGAAAATGTTTCAGCAGAATGAATGCCTCCAGACACATTTTCACATTAATCCTTGTGTGCTTATGGATGTGTTTTATAAGCAGACCCTTTCCTGTATTTGTTTTATTATATTTTTAAAAAATATTTTCTTTCATGTTATTCTGCATCAAGAAATACACTCAGAAAACAAAGAGTAGACAAAAGCAGCACGCCTAATTCTTAAGAAAGTGGTTAAATGATACCATTTGCAAAAAACTGGTTTCTTTTCTTGCTTTTTGCTTGAAGGATGCTAATCACCATTTCTGTGCTTAAATTAAGAAACCATCTTTTTGTATCACAGCTTTAGAAATAATGTTTTTATTCAGAAAGATAAATTTTTAAAAATTATTGACTTGAGTCTGACATTCCACTATGTAGAATTTTTCCTTAGCAGTTCAGATTCGTGCCTGTAAGGTATTCGGTAACTGATCACAGCTTTGTGTATTTTATTACTGATATTTTATAATATTATAATATTATATTTATAATATTATAATTTATAATATTACTGTATTTTATACTGTGTATTTTATTACTGTATTTTATTACAGGCAAGGGTTTTCTGAAAATTCATAGTTTTAGTATAAAAACACCATTTAAGTAGTAAGACAAATTAGATTCCATACAAACAAAAATATTTCCATCAGAACCAAAAATTAAGATGGAAAACATTTCATTGAATCTTTATTAATCTGAAGCAAAATTAGCAGATACTAAACTGAAACTAGCAACATTCACATTTCCAGAGAGGAATGACTTTTTCTAAATAGCATCTACGTAAATGGAAAAAACCTTTTAATTGTCTTTTTCTCCTAAAAAAAACAGTTAAAGTGAAATAGAAATATTCCTAAGTGCAACTCACATTCTTTATTTCCAAATAGAAATAAAGAATGTGAGTTGCACTTAGAGCTAATGGTCTCCTGGAAGAAGAGACTTGTCCTCTCAAGATGAAATACTACAATTCTAAAAACAGGCAGAACTTAGCTGAATTTAGGAATAGGCCCTAGAGTTTTCAAGATCATAATTAGGGCTAAGGAACTACTGTTTTCTTGGATCTTAGTTTATTTTCCTAGAGAATTTTTTGGAAATGGTCTTAACATTTCAGAACTTTTACACGTATATGAGATATTAGCACATGGAATTAATGTATACAACTTGAATTCTAAAGCAAATACGTTTTCATCTATGGAATTTTAATTATTGCTCTGCCTGATTGAATGGGAAATTGTGGAGTAATCTTGAATTAATATATTTTAATCTCTTAAGAAGAAACAGACAAACCATAATCAATATTCATGCTTTTTTTTTCTCCTGTAAGCTCATGTTATGACAAGGGATTTGTTGTCCTTTGTCATGACTTAAAAATCTCATGTGCTTATGATTCCTTTTCATTCATTAGCATTCTTAAGTTTTCTTAGTTATTTTGTTTTTCCTTTTACATCACAGTAGTATTAGCAGGCCAGAGTCAGATCATAGTTCTGACATAAGAAATACAATATGCATATTTAGTGAGATGGTTAAAGAACTATATTCTTAAGCAGAAAATCCAAGAAGCAGAGGAAGAAAGCACAGGTTTCACAGAGATGTGAATTAAATTGCTCAAATTCTGACTGAAATAGTACTAAAGATTAGAATAGGTCCTTTGTCTCCCAGTTCACATTTCAGTGTCACTGGGATATCACTTTCCATATCTTGCCATGTTTTTTCATGTATTTCTGTAAATTCAATTTAATTCAATTCAATTCAATTCAATTCAATTCAATTAATTTCAATTCAAGGTGTCTACAATGTTACATGAGAATACTGCTTTTAACCCCTGCAGTTACCCATGAAATCATGACGTAACAAAAACAAGTACATTAAGTTTCTTTCACACCAGAATAATCCGCAGGTAGACACAAAATAGAGTGGGCTCAGGGAATTGTATCTAATTTAATTATTTGCCAATTACAAAAATGGTTAATTACTGATTTGGGTACTGACAAACAAAGAGTGTCTCCTGCTGTGTTCCCAACAATACCCATTTCCACATGCCTCCTCTCATATTTTCATCTGTGTGTCCTCACTTGACGTTCCCAATGTCTCCATTTGTCTCTACATCATGTGGCTAAGAAACTATTCTTTGGAAGAAAAAAAATATGCATCTACGGCAATCACAGAGCATTTTAATAATGAACTCTTAATGAGAAAACAACAAGTGAAATTTGTGTATTATCACGACTGTGGTAGGTTCTAAATAATCACAGCTCCCGGTGGCACTGAAATTCAAGCCATGCTCATTGATAATTATCACTTTACTCCAGATTTTTAGACTAAAAGTTCTGCTTCATCAATTTTTGATGCTGGGCAATTGAACTGAGGTTTTTGATGTTTTCAGGCTGCAGCAGAGGATTTCAGAGATGAGTTGTGTTGATCCAATACATTCACTGACTTTCTACTTTCTGCTCCTCCAGCATCATGCACCAATGCCTCAGGGATTGGCATGGCTCCTGCTCCCAACATGCAAGCCTGGTAGATGTCCTGACAATTTGGTTTTTTGCCCCTAAAAACAAGGCAATAAGTCTTGTTAACATTTTCTTCTTTTTGGGTTATTTTTGCTGTATGTATGGCTTTTTTTTTCTTTTTTCTTTTGGTTTACATGTTTCTGATATGCTGGAATGCTGCTTTTCAGGAGATTTTGTGTAGCATGAGGGACTCAGAATTTGCAAGATTTTTGTTTAGAGCACTCTGTCTTACTTTAAGAAGAACATATTTCTTATATTTCTGTCTTGGAGCAAAGTAGATTATAGCCAGACAAATAGGTACTTTGAAATAGAATTGATTTTATTTCTATGTTGCATTGATTATTCCCACGTATACCACCATTAGTCATAGCCAGGAATTTTCTTGCTAGGAAATGGCAGGACAGCTTGGTTTAGAACTGTTCTGCAGCTGTTCTAAATTACACTGGGATAACACTGTGAACCCTTCCAGTTTTTAGATGTCTGAAACTAGCCTCAGTTCCCTGATGGAATGGTTACTCTTTTGTGGATGTAAGAATTAATAACTTACAAGGAAAATTACCATAAAAAACAAATCCCTGAAAACAGTAAGAGGAAACAAAGCAGTGTAAAGGCAATTAGGCTGGCAGGAACCTTCAAATAGTGATATGAAATGGTATCAAAACAAAAGATCAACAGATGTCTTCAGCATGAAGTCTAACAGTGTTTTCTAGCCTTTATTTGTTTCAGGGGCTTACTACCAAGAGGTGCAAGTTTCCATCTGGTAAATAGAATTCCACAAATAATTTAAGATGAAAGGCATAATATGTATTTAATGATACCTTCAGGTTGCTGATCAAAGCATTTTTTCTGAACAATTTTTCGTCATGGTATTTCTTTTCTTCCCTTACTCATTTTTTCCAGTCCTTCTACCTTTTTCCATCTAACATGTCACATAAATTCACCAACAATTTTCCTATACCATCACAAAGACAGTATGTGGCAGCTGAAGACAATGATTCTTCAATGACTGTCTTTTAGGTTGTTTTCATTTTTCCTGTCCTGTCCCCTCCTTGTGCACCACATATTTTAGAACTGGAAAGAAGCTAGATGTTCCCTATTTGGTGTAAATGTTCAGTGTTTCTTGTTCTTATCCTAATTCTCTTCAAATTAGATGTTATTTTATGGATGAGCACACAAAGAGTGAGAATGGTCCTTACATAAATAAGTATGTCACTCCTCAGCTTGACAGCATGGCACAGAGAACAGCCATGGCACAAGGTCATCTGGGGACCCTTTCCCAGTTTGTGAGGGAAACACAGAGTGCAAAAAGATATTTGCTAGACAAGAAAAGAATTACAAAGTTTAGAGGACTTTGGTAAGACCCTTTACTCCCCCATGTCTCCATTTTTCCTCTCAACCACTGCTTTGTTTATCTAAAATTACAAGCACAGTTATGTCAGGGCTTTAAGCTCTGCTGTCATGCTAATATGCCAATTATTTAACAGCAGTACTATGAAATTTAATAGAAAAGTTCACAGAATTTTGGAAAATGTTTCATCATAGGCTCTGTACAAGGCACCATGTTAATCTCTGCTTGGCAACACATCAAATCTTATGATACTACGTCCATTGAAGAAAGTTAGAAACCCATTGAATTTGCTGAGACTTTTTTCAGGTGTATTAATCTGAAATGAGGCAGAGTGTGCCCACTACAATATTTCCTGACTTCATATTCCAGTGCTGGCTTGCCTGTAAACACAACAGGAGGGGAAAAGTGGTTCTGTGTCCTGCTCTATGTGCACTCAGTTTCTCCATTTTTCTCCTTTATTAGCCTCCAATTCATAAGTGAATTTAGAATGGTTTAGCAATGCTATTGGCAAATGCTTCAGCTCCAGTAGCTTTTACATTCAGTGTTAAAAACATCAATATTTTTACATTTGTTGTACCAAAATGTCGTCTCTGGCACAAGTTAATATCCTGTGGTTGCACAGCTCTCTGCTCTGATATTGTGACTGCTTCTCCTATTTTTATCCATATTTGTGACTCAATGTGACAGAGGTTAAATTCCATTCTCTTGCATGCTATTTGATGTTATGTCCTTTCCCTTGTGTACATGGCTTTTGTGTGAATTAGTACAGTTGCTAATTTCTCTGCAGAGATAGCTGCAGCAGAAGCAACTAAATCAGTAGTTTGTAGGAGCAGCCCCCTGCCATATACCTTGGGGACCCCACAGTACTGTGACAGGATAATGGTCTCCTGTTGCTGGATAATGGTCTCCTGTTGCTATGCAAATACAAAGTCAAACTAAATGTGAATGATGACATTTTTAAAAGCAAACATAGAACTGAGCCTGTCTCTGGTAAATATTTCATTTAAAAGCATTTCTGTTTCCTAAACCAGGGAAATGAACACTTTCTAAGGCAACATCATATTGTGGATGAGAATAGAAATACAGCTCTAATATTTAAGATGACTAGTGAGACGTTACAGCTGTTACCCCTTTTAGAGCTTATATGACAAATAACTCATTTCACCCTTTGATTTCAAGACCAGCCACTCTCTAGTATGTAATGCTCCTTGCAGCTTAGCTGTTACCTCTTTTTTAGTCTGCTTTTGATGTCTTGTCATGTTCCTGTACAATTCTCCCTCATTATGCAACAAACAGCTTTCTAGTTAGTGTTGGTTGTTTAGTGTGTTATCCTTCTTACCTATGTTTGAACTACATTTTGTCTTTTTGAAAAACCCATTTACACTTTTGAACTAGAGCCTATTCTTCATCTTTCTTATTCTGGGAATAAAAGGGTAGTAAAATAAAAAAAGATGACCAACAAAAAAAAAAAAAAGGCTGTCAGAAAAATGGTTGTGGCATCTTGATCTTGTCTATTTCCAGCTTAAGGTCAGATCAGAGAAGTCAACATGCTTATTCACCTTGGCCTTTCTGGCAGTGGTTCCTCAGAAGCAAGATGGGCACAATCAGTCTGAAGGTTGGCAGCCACACCAGAGCAACTGACTTCTCTAAGCTACACTGTGCCCTTGCTGAGTATTGATTACCTTAATGCAAAACAGCTGAAGGACATTTGTGCCTCTTCTCATGCCAATCTAAGCTGTCAAAGAGGTGCTTCAACTTCAGACTGCATCTTGTTCCTTCAAACTGCATTTGTTAAATTGATGGCTGATGGAGGCAGGGAGAGGGGAGGTGGATAAAGGTTTGGAGAAAAAGTGCAGTGCTCCAAACACTATGGATTTTAGACAACATGTACAGAATAAGCCTGATTTTAAATTAAGAGAGGCGCAATTAAAAAAAATCTTTCTGCACAGGAGAAGATTCATGATTTAATGTGAAGCAATGCAATATGGCCCCTGATTAGAAAGAAATCAAAGAAAGGATTTAGATAGACTGCCCTTTCTAAACATTAATCATATTTGCTCTTTTTTTTTGCTTAGTACTACAGTCTTTTGAAGATCAAGGACAAAAGAGCAAAGATTTCAGGATACTGAGCAAGTTAGGACTAACTAGAGGACTATGTTTGCAGTCTGACCAAGGTATTCACAGCCCATGTTTTGCCAAGATTTCTCTCTTTGGTAGAAGAAAATGAATCCAGCATGTTTGCTGCTTGCAGCTGGTTCAGGAATAACACAAGAGCAGGCTAGACTCTTGAGTACACAATTATTTAGAGCTTAAAAGGTCAAAACACTCAAGTGGCTACTGGTAGCCAATGGAGATCATATGGCAAAAGTGCATTGAACTTCACAAAGGCACAATATTTTCTTAGAAGAGCGGCCAGGTTTGAGACAGCCAGATTTTGCACTAGCTTCATTTTCCAGATGGACTTAAATGATGCAGACATTGTGAGTAATCTAATCTTGTGAAGGCAAAGTCTACAGCCAGAGGGTGGGTACAATCACATGGGTGAATGAATTTTTAAATTATGTGGGTGATATTGAAATGAATCAGAACTATTTTCAGTGTATGATTGCAACCTGGATATCAAAAAAACTCTCCCCATTTAAACCATAACAGGAAAAGGCAAACACACATCTGTTCCTTGAATTGAAAATTATTTGCTTACCTGATTCATTGATTCATTTCCCTTCCAGCCATTTTTGCATCCTTCCCTTGTGAACTAAGGCTCAGTCACAAGTTTCAATCTATGCATTGATCGTTTCCAACCACTTAACTTTTATTTTGTGAATGCAGAAAAGGAGCAAAAGAAGAAGGAAAAATAGGTTAGGTAGGTACCTGACATAATGACGAATAATCAAGAATTCAGGCAAGCAGATGACCTATAGGACTCTGTTCTCAAGTTCTTCAATCTCCATGTAAGGTCCAGCTGTGAAGATCAGTTTTGCAGCATCTCTGTTTCTCCTGTTTCCTCTGTAGATTCACTAACAATACACATTACAAAAGACATACATGGTGCCTAGGGAGGGTTAAAGTAAAACACAGATAACCAGTGGTCAAAAGCAATGTTAGGGCAAATGGAGAGATGTCCTGTTTGCCTGAAACACTCCTGATTACTCCGAGTTTCTCCTTTTGTAGAAATACTCAAATATTTATTTGGCTACCACTACTGTGAACATATTTTTCTGTTTCAGTAAACACTGGCCTCAGAGCTTATTTCGTGAGCATGAGAATTGCTGGAACCCACAACTGTTGTAGGTAAATATAATTTCATGGCCAGGGTCAGTTGTCAAATTCAAGCACTCTTCTTTTTTTCAAAATCCCACTGCTTCCCACCAGTTATTAGGATATACTTTCAGGGTCCTTTATAGTCTTTAAAAGTTTTTTTTTTTTTTGCTAAAGTTAAAGGAAAGATAACTTAAAATCCATATATATTTATTTTGTACCAAAACACATGCGGAAACATAATAAAATTCTGTCAGCAGGCTATACATATATCTGGTTGAATCACCACCATGTATCTTCAGAATGGCACAAACTAAAAGGAATGTACTTAAAATAAAGGACAACTAATTGATACAGAAAGTTGTAACTTAATTGTGTTCACTCTCTTGAAACGTTTAGCATGGGTATCAAACAACAGAAACAAAACAGCTGCAAACAAAATGAGTTTTACAAAGAACATTAACTCTTAATTCCCATCAGGTCTTTAAATAACAATATAACCAAAAAGATGGTAAAATACAAAAAATCTTTTTCTGTTGCTCTTTGTAATGTTGACCTGGAGTACATCCCAAGCATTAATTGGAATATTATCTTATTAAAACACGAATTTATATTACATCAATCTGTAAATCTGCCAATATACAATACACTTTAATCTCTCTTGCTTATTAATTGGAACTTCATTAAAGAGCTTCTTTTTATAGCAAATTTGTCACAGAAAAATACCCAAGGAAACAGCATTGGAAAAATCTCTGTAGGGAATAACTCCTGATGCTCATGTTCAGCCTGCTCTTGTAGACTTCCAAAGTCAAAAGCAAAGACACACACTCCAAATTGTCCAGGGGGTCAGTTATCATCCTTCCATTAGAGTGTTTCCAATATACAGCCTGAGTTTTCTTATTTTAATTTAAACCAAATGTTTCTGCCTTCTCTATCCATGTGTGACGTGGTTCAAGTTATTATTTCTTTTCCTTGTATTCTTCCCCAAGATTTCTATAGTATTTCCTCAATATTTATGTGACCAAACCCACGGTGATTATCATTGCTGTATTGCAGACTGGTCCTCTTGGTTCACATCTTTTTGAGGATTACTGTCACAAAGTGGAGGTAGTACTTCAGCTAAGCAGAGTGGAAAGATTACCTAACATTTCTGGGCATTATCTTTGCTTTTTGTCCCAGTGCCTCCTCTTAATTTTTTTAAAATCAAGACTCACTTTCAACTCACAGTCCCTCACAATATCTCGATTGTCTTCTGTGTAACTGGTGTTTTTTCTCAGGGTAAATTTGTCCTACTGTTTTTTTTTTAATATATATATATTTTTTATTTTGTCTAGCCATGGTATTTTCTGCTTTTATTGAAACTTATCCTATTTTTTTTTCAGATAATTCCTACAGTTTGTCAGGATTTTTAAAAAAAACTTCTCATCTTGACCTCTAAAGTATTTGCCACAATTTGTGCATCATCTCCAAATTAGGCATTTTGACACCACCCTCCAGACACCATCCTCCAGACCAGGCTCAGGACAGGTCCTGAGTCCCTTGCAAACTGCAAAATTGCATTAATTTTATTTTTCCACTTTGATAATGAATAGGCATTGCTTTCTTCAGTATGTTAACCGATTTTTCATTCATACACTTAGAGTTAAAAAAACCCTCTATACTAATTGCTGTAACTTATTAACTTACCTCCTTTAGATATGCTGACTCTCAGGTCTTCTTTGAGGGAAATAAAAAATAATGGGTAATATGAAGTAGAGATTCTCAGTAACCACAGAAAGACCAGAGAAAACTGAAAGACAGAATCCTCAGCAGTTCTCTAGCAGGACATTAGAAAGATCTTATGGTAGGAAATAGAGTAAAATTGGTAAATTTTAGCATAAAGTTAAGAAAATTCATAATTGTTCTCAGTAAAGGGATTTAAATGCTAGGCCTCTCAGATGCAACAAAATTTTCTTTTACCTACTATGCGAAGAAAAATAATTTGCAACCACTTTCATAATACATATTTATAATATGTATTTATATAACTTTGTAATATTTATATAACACATATAAAATATTTAAATATTTAGAAGTAATAACTCTTCAATAGATGCAGGCATCATGCTTAGAAACAAAAGACCCAGTGTCTTAAATAGCTCTTTACTTTTGTGCATACTTCAGTCAATTGAACAAATTGACTGTACAGGGTTTCTGTTCCTCACCATGAAATGCCTAAAGAGCACAGAGCAGGATGACAAAGAAAAGCCCCTTTACTACGAAGGAAGTGGACTGATCTTCATTACTCTGTAATACTGTAAAGAAGTTTACAGGCACTTTGGAAATATGCAAACTGTTAGATCAAATAGAACTCAAATTCTCTTAAGTAAACACAGAACACAAAATTATTTCTTGGTTTCAAACGACTACTGTCAAAATTTAATATTTGTGGCCATCATTCTATTTGAATGGTCTTGAGATAAACTGATTGTCATAAATTCTGCAGCAAATTCTCCTGCAAAGATGGTCAGTCTTGGGGGGTAATTAGTAGCTAACATTGCAGCTGCCAGATCCAGGATTTTGAAACACTGGAAACCAGAACCACATCTGTTGTTTAAAATACAGTGTTAGGTGCTATGTGTCAGCATGGTCAACACAGGAGCCCAGTTCTGAACCTGGCAGCAGTCTCCCTGAAATCAGCAGACACACACAGAGGTTACTGTTGAACATCTGTTGAGGTGTTTTGTCATAGTGGTCACAAACCACTAAATATCACAGAGCAATAGGAAATAGATGGAAATGAGGCTTAAATCTGAAAAATTAACTGTGAATTCTTAATTAAATGTCACAGTTTATGCTGCTTCTTTTATCACTAATGCTCCTGAGAGCCTGCTCTAAATTAGACTGAAGAAAGATATCTTAGGAGAGTGTTACCAGCCAGCAACCTATTCTTGTCCAAGGCTTGTTTTGCACTGATTGAATTTTTAGCAAGGATTTATACTTTTTTTTCACATATCTGTGCAGCACTATTGGTATCACGTACTGCAGTGAGAGTGCACAAATAGATGCAGCCAAAAAATTTGGCAAAAATACAAAGTGTCTAGAGTGCATAGACAATATTTGAGTGGGTTGTGGCAGCCATATAGCCATTAGTTAATTATGCTAGGGCATCATGTTGATGTGGTGACTGTGCTGCTTCCAGTTTTGGAAGTAGTTCAGAGGCTTCTACATCTGTGTCTGCATCTGCAAGATCATATAGCTTGTTGCTGATATAGCTTTGATTTGCTGAAAAAAAACAAAATAGGGAAACTTCTGGTCATTCATCTTCAAAATTAATTTTCAAGGCTCTTCATTTTGTCCTTGTGTTTGGAGTCCATGAAGAAAGCAAGATGGCGTAAGATGAAGGAAAATATTGCTTGCATATTGTAATTCCTTTGGGAGGCAAGATGAACTCAAAATTTCTGCTTGGTTGTGTATCAACAAAATCTTACTCATCAAAAGATAGAAAAAATTGAGAAGATATGGGAGGAAGAACTAAGGCAGGCTTTCCACATGGATTCACTACATTTTTTTCTGCCTTGAGAATATAATCAGTAGACAGGATATGCTCAAAGATTTTATCAATCTCTCTCATTTATCCAGCAATAGAGATGCAGTTAAAAATAAAAAGATCTTTTTATATTTACCACAGGTGATGAATGAGCTCAGTTTCTAGATCACTATAGACTTTGTAAAGCCTCAGAGCAGCTCTCAAAAGCATATACCAGGCTTCTCAAATCTCTGCTAATGAAAAGAGTTCCTAGCTATAAATTAAATTCACTGAATATGCAATTATTTATATATTTTTTTTCTTTCTGAAATTCTGCTAAATTTTCTTCTTTGAAGGCTTTTAGCCTTATAATCTTTTCAGTAAAAACTGTCTTTTAACGTTACAGTCCTCTCTAGGAGAAGTATTGCTAGTAAACAGAACTGGTTTTTTCCATGTTTTATTTAGGCACATATGAACCACACAAACCCCACAAACACTGGAAAAAATCTTCTAAAAATCCTTGAGAAACCATGATGTCAGAAAAAAACACTAAGAGGCAAGTAAATGAAATATCTCATTCAGAAATCTCATATCACGGTAGTCTAGAATCCTATGAATTAATTAAAAATTAAAATAACATGCAGCTGGTAAGACTCCAGTTACTGGTTGACTAAATCAGTACTTTGCCAAAGCTCTAAAAGCTAGCAATACCTTTCTTTCTTTTAAATATTTGTGGATTTTCCTCATGAGCCGTAGAAGTCCTCAGGCTAGGCAGCTCTTTTCCAACATGCGCAGAAACATAAAAAATTTTTTCACTATAATGTTAAGGTCTCAAAACCATACAGGCAAACCTCCTCATATCCTACCATTATCTGGAAGAAGCAGCACATTTCACATGCTGTCTCTGAACTGATATTCTTCTTTTTTAAAGGGAAGGCAGCAAGACATGCCTTTTGCATTCACCATTTTCCTGTATTCCCTGACACCTAATGGGTACTGTATTGTTTTAAACCTGTAGTCCTTCCCAGGAGGAAGGTTGCATGCATTTAATTTCTTCTAGCAAGAAAACTGGAAACCTCATCTACCCACCTGGCACAAGAAGGGCACTCCTGAGTCAAGCAAACTTGCCAGCTATGCTATGTTTATGAATGCTTTCTCCTTCTCCCAAATAGTCATATCTTTATGAGAGATGTTATGGGACATAAAAGCAGTTGTCAGGGAAGTTTAAATTTTTCTGCAGCAGGAATTGTGTGGTTCTTTTTTTTTTTCTTCTCTCTCTCTCTCCCTTCCTCATCAGCTTAGCTGTGAATTAAGCTGTAAAGGACTACTTTCTATGGAGTTACACTGGAAACTTGTGAGATTTGCTGATGTATGGCCTCATTTGACCAGCCTGGCTCTGCCTCCAGAGAGTGGAAAGTATGAGAGGAAAACCCAAGGAGCTGCGGACTTCCCCTCTTACAGAAAGGACATTTTTCAGTTAAGATAAATTTTCCTATATTGCCCAATAAATCATAAGAAATGAAACTCAGTGGTTTTATTCCTGGAACTATTTGTAAATCAGTTATTTTAACTATTCAACCAGCTCTGCTGACTATTTAGTTTCCTGATACTGCCATACCCTTAGGAAATTACAGGATACTGACCCAGTTTACACAGATGAAGTTAATTAATTCAAATACAACTCAAACAGGATAGTTGTACATGTCTGCCAAATAAATCTTAACCAACTACCTTTCCAGCCCCTCCCTCCCTAACCCCTACCCCCCATCCCTCTTTACTTCAGCCTGGAAAATAAGTTTTCCTGTCTATTATTTATTTTCTGTGGCTCAGCAGGCCTACATTTGGTATCCCATCCCAAACAGAAATCCATTCAAACATTAACAATAGATCACACCAGTTCTCAGTCTGCAGCAAGGGCAGGACTGAAAGTAGAGAAGCTGGGGATTACAATGTCCCCCAGAGTTTAAAAGAAAAGAAAAAATAAGAAAAAAAATAAGAAGAAAGTAATATTCCTCTTTGATTAAAATACACTGAAGCTGCTTTGGACCAGGCTCCAAAAAATACTGTCTTGTCTTTCCCACTTTGCTAGGGCACCCAAGATTCCCTCCCTGTGCAAGTTAACTCACTGAAGTTCTCAGCTTCAGAGCCCTTCTTGCTAAGGCGAGGGCTCTGGGATGGCTGTGGGACCTCTGTGGGAGCTGGCTTTTTCTTGGTGTTCCTGTTTTCCAAGGCTTTGTCCTCCCCTGTGTGAGCAGGGACACCTTTCCCCCCCTCTTTGAACCCAACTGGGCAGATCACTGGATCCATTCATAAAACCACACCTGAAATACAGAATTTGCTCTGTGAGTTTTTTGTTTACGACAAGATTCAGATGCATTCTCCAGTTTATTACAAATGAGTTTCTATTGCTCTTGGCTGGGGTGAAGTTATTTTTCTTCATAATGATAACACACCCAAAGGATTAGGCTCTCTTGGCTGAAAAGAGTAGTGTTTTGGGATTCCTTTATGCTTAAAATTTTAAGAAGCTGTCCTGTTGTAAAGTTCTAGTGCAAATGCTCAGGTTTCACAGCTACCCAGCTAATCCAGATAACCTCAGAAGGGGAACAAGGCCAGCTTTAAATACTGTGCACTATCCACAGTCAGGTTTTACAATGAAAAAAATAATACCAGTGAGCTGTTTTGAAATAAAAACATACATTTATTTGTGTCAAAAGTGAGATCAAAATTTTAGTTTTGGTATGGGAAGAATTGGCTTCCTCATTAAAAAAGATTTGATAAATTCCACAGCACACAGAGAAATAAAAAAATAACTATTTTTTCTTTTTTTTTTTTTTTTTTTTTTTTCTTAGGTAGGCTTTTATATGCTAAAATATAACACTGTTTTACAATGTAAAAGACTGTAAACATATTCACCTTAAGGTCTCTGTTCTAGGAATATGCTTGAACAAGGTGAGGCTAATCAAGCCAATTGCAGTGAACTGTCATGATGTTCTCCTTGTCTAAGGGCAAGTGAAACCAAAAAATAACCTATGTGGATTTCACAGCAGAGATTTATGATTAAGAAGCTTGTTTTGAAGTGATTAATTTATATTTGTAAATAAGTATTTTAATTCACAGATGATTTTATTTATCAACAAACCTGCTAAAATAAAGTTGCTTAAAGGGCACCTGAATGTACTGGACAAAGGACTTTAAAAAGGTTTTAGATTTACTTTTTATTATTTTTTAACAGTTGGTATCACAAACCAACTAAACTGTACCTTTTTAAGGAAACAACTAGTTTTTAAAAATAAAAACACTCCAAAGAATATAGACTGATGAAAGCTTATGTATCCATTTATTCTCTGTGCCATAAAACCAGCTAACTCGATGATTATCTTGACACAAAAAAATCTGCTTAGGTTTGACAATCAATAATAAAATGGCAGTGGGAGCCAAAAGGCATGGTTTTATGGGAACTGATGTTAGGAATCCTAAATTTTGCAAGTGCAGGGTCCTGCGCCTGGGTCAGGGCAAGCCCCAGCATCAACACAGTCAGATGGGAGGATGAAGATTGAGAGCAGCCGTGCTGAGGAGGGCTGGGCTGTGCTAGTGGGGGACAAGCTGGGTATGAGCCAGTAATGGGCACTTGTAGCTCACAGTGCCAATTGTATCCTGGGCTTCATCAAGGAGGGGTGGCCAGCAGAGCAGAGGAAGTGACTGCCCCTCTACTCTGATCTCCTGAGAACCCACCTGGAGATTTACATCCAGCTCTGGGGATCCAGCACAGGAAAGACATGGAGCCATTGGAATGAGCCCAGGAGAGAGCTGTGAGGACAGTCAGAGGGTTGGGGCACCTCTCCTGGGAAGGCTGAGAGAGCTGAGGCTGCTCAGCCTGGAGAAGAAAAGGCCTGGAGGAGACCTTATAGCATCCTTCCAGCAGCTAAAAGGGGCCTACAAGATAGGAGTAAACTTTTTAGTAGGGCCTGTAGCAGTAGAACAAGGAGTAATGGTTTTAACTAACAGAGGTAGACTCAGACTAGGTTTAAGTGAGAATTTTTTACAATGAGGAGGATGAAACACAAGAATGGATTGCCCAGAGAGGCAGTAGATGCTGCATCCCTGAATACATTCAATGCCATGTTGGACAGGGCTCTGAGAAACCTGCTCTGGTGGAAGGTGTCCCTGCTCATGGCAGAGGGGTTGGACTAGATAGCCTGTAATGGTTCCTCCCAGCCCAAATTATTCCATGATTCTATGAAATTTTGTCTAGTGATGTATAGGACACTATAATCTGAGAAAAGTGATTAATATATGCACATTTTTATATATGTATTTCTGCTTCTAAATTATCTATTACTTTTATTACAAAGCAATGTAAGTTCCAGATGTTGATTTCCCTATTTTTCAAATGCCATCCCAAAACTGGCCATTAGGCTTACACAAGGTCAGCAGCATTAGGCAGGAGGATGCTCTGAGATCAGTCGTGTCTCACAGTGCCTCTGCCCTGCCATCTGTCTGGGTCCATCTGCTGCCTCTAAATTGCAAACTTTTTAGAATGAGAATGTGACTCTTACTCTGTGGTTGCAAATTCCTCTTCCTCAGCCTTGCCTGGACTGCAAGGACAAAAGTAATATTAATGACAATAATAAAAAGTGAAATGTTGCTGCTGTGTGTCTGAGAGTATTCATGGATTTTTTTGTATCTTCCTAAGGGGAGAGAGAGCCCATATTTTAGCAAGTGAAGTCAACTAACCTTCTGTTTTCACAGAACAGTTATTCTTCTTTTGATGCACCTGGAAACTAGCCCATGGCTCCCACTGATGAAGGGAACCACTTAGCTAATTCCCCAGTGAAATGGGTTGCTAGAGTGCTTCCTGCTTTATCAAAACCCCAAATTTTGACTTCAGTGTCCCCTCCATAACAAACACTGGCTGTCTGCTGGGAGAGGTGCAGGCCCTCCTGTTACAGTGAGCAGTGACAAGTCAGGGAGCAGAAGAGCTGGAGGAGAAAGGAGGTGAGCTCCAGTGTGAGTGGTGGACATGGCAGAGGCTCTAAAAATGAGAGCTGTAAATTGATTTCACTCAATGCAATAAAATGATGACTGTTGATATCCACAGGGATTTCTCTTTTTGGTTTCATTTTGGTCTGAAATAAAGGATAATGCAGAACAATGATAGAATTGTGATGTGTGTAACTAAGGAAGAATTTTCTTTCCCTGCAAGATCTATGCAGCGTCAGAGACTTTGCATCATTTTACAGTTATGGCCTTAATTCCTCTAAACTTTAGTATAAATTTATTTGTATATGTTTTATACTATACATACATAAGCATAATCATGTCTGCAAAAATGCAAAATTGAAGATTTTGGTACACAGGCTTTGATAATTAGAACGCTTTTATTCCAATTTTGCCTTTGCTTTTCATGACTGATCAATGTGTGTAGCAAAGGCAGGTCACTAGAGGGGGAAGATCACATTGCAAATCAACAAGCCTTGTCCTCCTTCACTCTGTAGTTTTCCCCAGTAATGATACTTTCAATCCCATCAAGTCATATACAATTCTTGGCAGGTCTGTGCCTGTTTCCCATGGAAATTTGCAGCCTAAATACAGTTGGGAGGAGACTTTACCAGGAGACATGAACAACATGTTAGGAAGAAATCAAGGGCTAAGTTTCTCTTTGATTTTCAAATGTATTTTACACCAGGGGAAGCATCAGTTTCTCTCCAGTCTGAGAGAGAGAAGACTGGAAATGCATTTCCTTGCCTGAGAAACTATCATGCCAATCCATTTAGGGAAAAGAGTTATACGTTCTTTTAAAATTGACTGCTATGATTTCAGTTTTTGACTGTGGATATTTTCAAGGTGGTTAGAAGGTTATGGAATGAATTTGTTGATAAAAGCTAGTAAATAATTCCAAGTAATGATGAGTGAAAGAAGCTGTCAGGTACCACCAGCAAGAAGAAAAGATTGAGATTAGTGTAATTAATTTCTAGTGCAGATGATGTGTCAGTCCAGGTACAGTTCTCAAAGTGTAAAACCATTCTGTTTGTAACTCTCCCAAATACAGATACATAAGTGAAAATAAAATATACTGTTTAAACAGAAAATCTCGTAGAGCACAAAATACAGACTTAGTCTTAGGAGAAGAGAAGCACCCCTATTCTTCCATAACTTGTATTTTTTTTTTTTTTAAGAACAAGTCATTTTTTTCATACTGATTTTACTTTTCTCAAATGCTGTTGTACTGACATGCACAACTTGAAGCTAAACTGAAAGAAAGGAGAATGACTATGTAAAAAAAAATAGAAGCCCACCTATTAACTCATCCCTGCTGGGCTGCTAGATTGGGAATGAAATCTCCACAGCAAGAGCTGTCTCATTAAATCCAACTGGCCACAGGAGAGATTTCTGAATCCCTTTCCCTCCACATAAATCCATCTTTACCTTAAATGATGATTTTTAACTGAAATCCATGCATTCCCTGTTGCAAGTCCAGGTTTGTCTGGCTCCCTGGGGAAGTTCCTAGATTGTTTCCAGCTCCTGAAGCAAAATGATTTACCTACTGCAGAACAGGTGCTTGAGAGCCCTGAAACTGTCTGAGACCAGGAGAGGGATTTGAGGTGTTGTGTGAGCCAGAGTGGGGATGGAGAATGCCATCAGTAGCTGGTGTTGCCCAGGGCTCCTGCAGCTCTGTGCTAACGAGTAGTACTGGGTCACCCCAGTGACTCCCAAGCTGCAGGTGTGGAAACCTGTTGTGCTTGGCTCTGCAAGCTGGACAGTGCTTGTACAAGGAGAAATGAGAGGAAAAACTGTCCACAGAAGAACAAAAAAAAGGGGAGTACTGTTCCTAGAGTCTTCTGGTTATTGATCTGCTAAAAACGGATTTGTTTAAATAAACTCCTATATAATTTTAATTAACTCTTTTTGAATCTTTACTAGCAGTGAAAATTAAACTGCATTAGTGAATGCATCTTCAGGCTGGGACGCTTGCTCTCATTTGCAGCCTGGTTCACAGAACCTTGGAAAGGAATGTTGACTTCCTCAATTCACTTCCCCCCCCCCCCCCCCCAATATTTATGGAAATAAGTATTTTATTTTTCTTAGGGAAGGAAGAAATAATGATAAGTGACATTCCTCATCCTTAACATATCCAGCTTTAGGGCTGATATGGTCCAAATCATTATAGAGAAGCTACCAAGTACTTTTGGTTTCTAAATACACAAAACGGGCATAGGAGGTGGGAAAGAAAGGGCTGCTACTAACAAGACCTTATAGATGTAAAGTAGTTTTAAAAAGCATGTGCTAATTTTATTCCAACTTTAATTGGATTCAGAGTTCTAGACCAAATTCATTGTACTTATTTCAATTTTCCAAAACGTTGTCTTATGAGCATTCATACATTCCAGAACAATATCTACTGTAAAATGTCTCAAGGTGACGTGTTAAGGCTTTACACCTCTACTCAGCAGGTATTAAAGTTCATATCTTATTTTACAATTTTATGAGGCACAAATCTATTTTCTACCCTGGGTGTGGTGTAAAACATGGAAGTCAAAATTTACAGCCACTGGATGTCATTGTTGTACTTTTAAACTACAAAAAAAACCCCAAAACAACAAATTAAAAAAAATATCGAAGGTAAAAGTTTAAAGATTGGGACTTGAGAATAAATATTTTCCGACCATTTCTATATTTCCATATTTTTATATTAAATGGCATTAAAAATATATTCACCTCAAATAGTAAATTGTGTTAATATCAATGCATTTCATGAGGCCAAATGAACTACAGGGACTTCGTCACAGCAGTTTAACTTCTGTTCTCTTTAGAAATGCAATCAGTCACTGCAAATTTCAATGTAGCTAGTTAACAGAAAGTGATGAGCTGCACTATATAATGAACATGTAAAAGTAGGTGTAGTCTTAATTCTTCAATATTTTTTACATTACTCATATTAAATCTCACTTGTGAAAGTTTATGTATTGACTGCCAACAACCAAATGCAGATTTCAGATAACCCTTTTCCTACCATTGTCTGAAAATGAAGTACTAATAAAAGTCAGTAACAGCTACCAGGAGACAAATCTATCCTCTCGCTGCTTCTGAGAGTCATTCTGCAAAGAAGTGTCAGAGCCTGACTCAGAGGAAGAGATACACTTGTAGTGGGTAGCTCTGTGCATGAGAACAAAGGAGCAATGGAGTGAGCACTGAATGGAGACGGGTGTGGAAAGGCTGAGCAAAAGTCTCCCATGCCCCATTTTCTGCTGTGGGCTCCCAGGTAAGGCACAGGTCTCAGTGAGACTTCTCTGCAGGGGCCCTGCAGCTTCACGGTGGTCTATGAGAAAAGATTTGGTCTCAGTGCTTCCCTACAATCCCTTCACCCCCTCACTGTACATCTGCCCAGCACCTGGCCCGGAACTTGGAAGGGTTCTTAATTTCATTCTATGTGCACACTTATTACCCCCATAAGAAAGTAAGGCTGAACTAGACTCTGTGTGCAGTGGGTGGGTTTGAACACAGCTGTGCAGCAGACCACTTGTTCTCTTTTTGCTTTGTGAGAACGACGCTGTTTAAAATATCCAGTCATCTTTCGGCATCAAGGGATTTGGGAATGAAATGATATCAAACGAAAAAGGAGGGCAAACACATTTCTCTTTGCTTCTCCGGAAGTCACCCCTTTTACCTGCAGCACCAGCATTGCTCTGAACTGCTGCCCGAGGCCAGCGCCCTCTGCTGCAGCCACGAATTGAGCACGACTTGTTAGCAGAAATCCAGAGACATGAAACAGTGATGTCACCGGAAAAGAAGCAGCAGGGATCGAGCTTATCAGCTGCAGTCAGGCTTGCTATTAATGGACGGGCTGCCTTCCCTCAGCTCGGCACTGGAACGGCTGAAGTTGCAGGCTGAGATGCGGGGAGGACAGAGGAAATGCTGCTAAACTCTGTTAATACAGCTCCAGAGTAACATTTGGATTTGAATATCGAGGTGCCATAAGTAAAGGTTCATTGTGCAGCTATAGCAGCCCTGTTGCCAGAGGGTTTCGTTGTTGTGCTTATTCTATTTTCAAGCCTGCAGAGTTGGCTGAGGAGCTGCGTGTGCTCCTCTCTGTGCTGTGGATGCTTAGGTTGCAGTACAAGTTCAGAATTAGACTTTAGTAGAAATAAATGCATTGGTGTCACTCTTCTGAAATATTAATAGGAGTGCAGATATGGCAGCATGGACAGACTTGGGCCAGCTCTTGTCACCCAGTACTGTTGTACAGCATAGACAGCCCTTCTGAAGTTGCAAGAAGTTCTAAAATGATTGTTCAGGACTGGATGGTTCTCCATCATCCCCAGCATATGACTGATCTCTGATACCACAAGCCCCCCAAGTCAATCCAGTGTACACCTATGCTTCAGACACAGAGGGAGAAATAGTCCATCTGGATTCTATTGCAGGTCCCATATGTCTGCCAGCTTGCAGTGGCAATACCCAAATTGCACTTTTTTTTTTGTCTGGTCTTTGTCTCTCAGTGGGAGTTAGGTGCATAGATGCCTTTGAGGATTTGGGGGGCAAGATCTTATCTTTATGTATGTGCAGCCACTAGAACACTGTCCTCTGGTGTGGACAACGGGAGTAAAATTTTGTCTGTAAGAACTGAAAAAGGGCTGTGATTTCCCAGAATTGAAAACCTCTCTTGAAAAGAGCAGTTTACCACTAAAATTTGGTGGGCAAAAAAAGATATCTGCAACAAAATAATTGACACTCTAGTAACTGATTGTGCTGCCAATCCAATGTGCAGTTGACATAACCTAAACATCCTCAGTCACCCATGGGGAGGTTTGGGACCCAAGCTGGGGTCAGAACAGGAGCCAAACCTTGGTGCTCCTTGTCCCAGAGAAGAGCCTTACCAATCAGCCACTTGAATTAGGATGTTGTGGGCTTACCTCTTCAGCCTGGTGGCCTTTATCTTTCTCCCTCTCATCTTCAATAGGTCTTAGGTTCATTCTGAGGCATAATGGGAGAAACGAGATCTCGAAAACTTTCGCGGGACAGGAAAACCACTTCCTACCCAGTTCTATTTCTGCTTCCAAAATTCTGTTTGGCAGTAGTTTCAGTGAACTCATTCTTCCTTTGAGTGCCATATGATCCACAGTTGTTTTCTAAATCACCAAAAGCCATTGACAGGCTGTGTGGTTTTGATTTAGGACAAAGATGTTCTTTTAAAAGAATCATTAAGTCAAAATATAGGGGGAAAAAATCCATGTTTACCTTAGTCTTTTCTAACAAAAAATTTATGAGAGTGAAACCCAATTATACCTGCACTATTTATAGATGTAAAAGAAGACTAAATGGCATTGTGTTTATCTCAAATTAAAAAGCCAGCATGGAACTGAAATGAGATGCATATATGCATATATATTAATGTAAAAGTAATATGCACATCTGAATTGTGGAAATATTTCAGCAGTGTTCGTACATAAACAGGCCTGCAGGTATGTGTGGAAAACAAATACAAATATGTACTTATAACTTTTTAATTAAAAGTATTTCTTAGTTCAAGTGTTCTGTGAAAAGAACATTCAACTCCACTATTGTGTTTTGTAATAATTTTGAACTTTCCAAGATTTGCCTCTTTCAATGTTTAACCAATTGTTTTCCCCCCAGATATTAGATCAATTTTTTTCTCAAGAACTTGAGATACTACTCAAGATTTCCATTGCTGAAATACCTGCAACTTTACAGGGCAAAATAAGGAGGAAGATGACATGCTACAAGCACTTACTAAAAGAATAGTATTTCCCCCTGGGTCAAATGACATTACCCAAACATATGAGGCAGGCAAAAATACAGATCACATCTTCAAACTGATCTCTGCTTTCTTCTGGTAGGAAAAAAAAAGGCAATTTTGCAGTTGTCTCCAGTGATGATTGGAATTTAGGCAACCTCAAGATGCTGTGTGTTCTCTGACTTGAAAGCTCGTTCATAAATATCCCAGTGTGAATTCCTGGGTATTGAAATGCCATAGTAGCTAAAGGGGAATTCACCATTTGTCACTGTCTCTTTAGACAGTAACTTGGGGACAGATACAAAAGATTGCTGTCTACTTCATCAAGAAAGCAAAAAGAAAGGGAAAACATGGCATCAGATGGCCTAAAAGAGTCTCCTGTGTTCTGGTCACCTGCTGGCAATTGTTCCTGTGGCATTACTGGCAGTTCCTGACCATGAACACTTGGAGGAATTTTTGGTTGCTATAGTAGTAACCACTGTACCCAATTACAGTTTGGACTCTCCTAGTCCAGAAAATTTAGATTGTTGCTGCATTTTCAAATAATGTAATAGGAAAATAGATTAGGAAAAGATACCATGTATCAAATTCGAAGACATTTATACATCCTGACAGACATTTGTTCAAATTGTTCTTTGAAACTCCAGTGGAGTAAATGCCTCAACTCCCTCAGGGCTTTCTTCAGTGGTCATGTGGTTGATACAGGCACAGGGAACAGTTGACCTCTCTCCTCTTTGTATCTAGATTTTATGTTTCTACATATCTAGCTTAAGTATCTCAAGACTTTCAGTAAATTTCTCTGAGTCTTTGTTTTCTAAATTAAACTACTCTGACTTCACCAGGAGCAGTTTCTCACAGGCTTTAATTTTCATATCTCCAACTGTTCCTGTCCCTCAACATTTTCATCAACTGTTCTACACACAGAGATAAGACCCTTTGGGTGGATGAGACTTTAGGTACAGGTGGGACCCTTGCTGATATAGAGGTAGCCAAAGAGGACAAAGCAGTAACACCAGAAATTGTGCAGCTTCTTGCAAATGACACTCTGTACACATAAATTGACGAGGTAGACGGGAGACTTGCTCATCCTCTAATGCAGACAAATCTCGACTTTATTGATTAACAGAAATACTTTTATAATCACAGTAATAAGGCTCATGCATATTGCAAAACTAAAGCTCACTATTGGTCAGCTATAAAAGTCAGTCACACCTATTCTCAAAATGTTTGTGGCTTCTTTTTTACCTCCTGTTATCACATAATTTATAAAACAACTTCTTGCTCAAAGAAACCATGTCCTTGAATTAGGCAGCTGTTGTTTTCTTAGATGCTCTTTCTCACATTACTTTTCCCATGGACTGTGTGTCTCAGTAAAAAAACTGTCCACAATAAATATGATATTATCTTTTTCTCAACATCACATGTTTGGTGACTTGGGTCTGGCTGTTTATCTGCAGTAACCACAAGGTGCTTTTCAGCAGAGCTGTTGCACAGCCAGTCATTCCTCAGTTAGTTTATGGAGCTGATTATTCCTGCATATGTGGAAAAGTTTGCATTCAAGCTGAATCTGTTTTTTTCCAAATAATTTCCTCAGTTTGCTATATTTGAGTTTAAATCCTATCTTTTTGTTTAACTCACCCAGTATAAAACTGTAATAAGCTTGTTTTTATCATCCACAACGTTGGCCAACATACCTTTAAAACATCCTTCAAATCTGATAGTAAAATGTTGATAAATGAACATACACCATTTTCCAATTTATTAAATGAACCTGTAGTGCCTTCCATGTTTCCAAAGTGTTCTCCCATGGAATCATTGAGGTGAATGAGTTGTCAGAAAAGTGAAAGTGTGGTGAGGATGATGGTGGTGAGTACATTCATGTATTCCTATTTTAACTAGATCGAAGTGGTTCGATGATGACCCTGGATTTTAAACCAGGAGATTTTATTAACATCTCTCATTTTGTTATAAATGTGGGATATGTTCCTACTAAGCCCTTTTTGGATCAATACGTCAGATTTTATTGGATCCTTCCCTTCCTCCCCTCATATCCTCTGGCAGAAGAAGGTTATATGAAAACTGTCAGTCTTAAATTCAGTCAGTTTTCAGTAGAGGACTCTACTTTCTGTTTCGTGATAGCCCCTTCAAACCAAATATTACATGAATATATAAACAAAAATAAATAAATGAATAAATAAATGTGTATATATGTATATATATATATGTATGTATGATTACCTGAATGCTCAAAGCACTGAATTAAAATTTTTTTCTTTACATTTAAGAATAAAAATAAGAAAATATCTTGTTGTTGTTTACATAGAGCAACTAAAATTGATTTTTTCCAGGTTTGAGGGGTTTCAGATGGAGAGATCTTTGATTCTGCAAGATTTGTGTGACTTCATGAGAGATTTTTAGTTACTCATTCAATCCAGGAGTTCTTCCCATCCTTCAGCTCTGGTCAAGCGACCACATAATATACAGGGAAGCAATCAGCTTAAAGCAGAGTCAGCATAAAAACATATATATGGAATATATCTTTGCACACAAAACCAGACTAGTTTTTTTCCCCATAGATACATTGATACAAAATGCTGCATTATAATTCTGCATTCCTCACCACATTATAGCCAGTTATTTTGAAGTGAGAAATGGATACAAATATAAACAATTTCCCTCCATACATGTGGAAAAGAATCCAGACTGTCCAGGAAGACATTATTTCCTGGTAAAATACTCCGTGTGGTTTGGTAACATATTGGAAAAAAACTTCAAAAAGCCAGATGGTTCTCCCTGCTATTTTAATGTTATTGTTTAATGAGTGGCCCAAGAAATGCATTTAAGTAAGTGAATAAAATCCAGTTGTTTCATCATTGTGTTATCTCAAGTAAAAACAAATAAAAAAAAGCATGCCAGTAATGAAATGTTTTCCCTTAAGAACTTGGTAGAGTAGTAGTGCCAAATTCTGCTGTGATGTAAAATGGATGGATGCAAAGCAGATGTAACTTCATCTGCTGATTGCAATTGAAAGCTTTTAAAATTTGCTTGGAACATATTTATGCCTTGGGATGCATGGAGAAATGAAGTTCAACTGGAGTTTAAGAAGTATTATCATTTCCCTCCACAAAATCTATTTGTGTGTCACTGAGCTCCTCAGACCAAGGTAGGGGTTTGGTGCCAGGTTTCTTCAGAGCTCTATTCTCTTCTTTGGACCCAAAGCCTACATGCAGTATAACCAGGTATTTAACACCTTTAACTATCAGTAAATCATACAGAATACTTCACACTACTCATAATCTGGAAGAGCATTTATCTGCTCACTCCCTGATCACCAATGTTCCATTCCTGATAAACATCCTGCAGATCTGTTGCTGTATGTTAATGATGAACTCCTTTTTGAGCCAAGTTAAAATAAATTTAAGCTAATTATGGTCTCTATTAATGCAATGTCTATCTAGGGTGATGAACTTCACCATCCTTGAGAACAAGAAATGTGAAATCCATATACATGGTTGACCTTACTAAGGGGTTTAGACACCAAAGTGGGACTTGGTGAGAATTTGAACACTGAAGTTGAAGACGGATGCTCCAGCTCCACCAAATCTCTTCATCTTCAGGGAGACTGTAGATACTAACTTTCCATCAGTGAAATGTTCACATCTCTTGAAATGTTCTTCTGCAAGTGTTCCAATCTCTGCCCTTGAGGCCAGAGCATCTCCCTGCCTACTGGCAGCTGACACAGCTATCTCCAGGCATAAAGCTTCCCTTCACCTTCTTCCCTCTTCACCTTTTCCTCAATCTGGCTTTATCATTGCTCTTAAACCATACCAGGCCTAAGCATTGAAATTATTGTGAAACATGGTAACTATTCAATTTCACCCATCGCTGCAATAAGTGCTCTAACAAAAGAGCATTCCCTCTGAAGTAAAACTTCTCATTTTTCTATTCAAGTACAAATTTTTGTCTTCCAGTAATGAAATTAAACATAGGGCGGGAAGGGCCACTCTTCATCTTTGCTGTTGTAACAAACAGGTAAGCTTCCTCATTTCATAATGCCAGAAAAAAGAGGTGCAAGAGGAACCATTCTCTATCATTCACTCAGGGAAAAGTCCCAGCAGCAAGGCACAAGATGGGCGGCAAGTAGGAAGCACTGCATTGTTCCAATTTAAGATAAGGAGGGACTAAAGGTCTTTCTGTTTCCTGAGTGACTGTGGTTGACACTGGGCAACAATATGAAGAGGGTAGTGTCAGCACCATCTCCTTCCTTATCCAAAAGACCAGATCCATCTTCTGTTCTCTAAATGGCAGATGCAGATGCAGTTGCCAAACACAAGAATTTCCAGACTGAATTCAGGTGTCTCAAAGTAGACTCCGCTCTCAAGAAGGACAGTGTTTTTTATAATGACATGTATTTCTTTCTTTCATCAGTACTTAGTGTTATGGATTCCATTCCAAACTTTCTCTTTCCATAGGCACTTAACATCAATCTATGAATTTTTACTGCTGGACAAAGCAAAAAAATTGGTTGTGGTGAAAATGAGCATTATAGTGACAAAGTTCTGGGAAAAAACACCCTAAACCCTGCAGTTAGAAGTACCTTGATAAATCTCCCACAAGTGAGGACCTGCAGCAGTGACTAATGTTGTTTTCTGATGCAGGAGTTTAGTCTGGGGGATCCCCTTGCAGGATATAGTTCCTGTCTCAGCTGGGCACAAACAAAAAATATCTTAGACTGAAAATCCTAAAACACAGACATTTCATAATTAGAGTGAATTTACTTAAATCCCAGGTCATGTAAATGAGTTTAGTCTTGTAACCATGCCAGGTTTCCTTTGAACTCATAAGTCCATTTGTATTTCACATACAGATGTGTTGCTTCTATATGCCAGTGGCACCTGGCATTGCCAAAAAAAGCATTCCCACCTTGATTGCTGGATAACGAAAAGTTATTTTAAAATCTGTATGTAAAAAAGCTCATCTCTAAATTTTCTAAACTTAAGTTTATAGATGTTCGTCACAGCATTATTATTTTTTCTGGGGAATTTTCTATGAAATAAATATTTTCAATACGCTATTGTTACTTAGTATGTCTTATGCATATACAAACGAGAGCACACACTGTGCCACTAGTATGTGCAATTAATTTTCACATGTTTGCTGAGAGACATTCTTCAAGAAAATCCTCGAGGTGGCAGCACTGGCTCAGTGTTTAAGTTCACATACCAGGCTCAAACTATCGGAAAAAAACTTCCAAAACTCCAGCAACCTGAAAACAGTGCATTGCTGAGGTGGACCTTATTTTAAAATACTTTTTACCACATGCCTTATTAATCAACCCACTGTTCTTTCCTTTTTGCCTGAAAAATGTCAGCTTTAAAGTGTAGGTGTATTCAGGCATCCTTAAAAACACACTAAAAATTATGATGGTGTAACTAAAACACAACTGGCGCTTGCTCTTCTACATAGACATGAGACAAATGGGATTTATAGAATTTTAGCTGGGAACGTGCACCTAAACTAGTCTTTCAAACCCTTGGAAATATGGTTTTCTTAATCCTGCACTCTTGCTATTATTCTCAGTTGCTGCTACTTCTCATATCTCAGAAAAATGGTCTGTTTAGCAAAGTGCAACAGAAAAACCATTGCACTAAACTGCACCACACTCCATGTTATTTTATAAAACCATTTTATGCAGTAGCTCTTCATTAATCTAAGTTGTCTGCTACAGTTAATATTGTTTAAATATAATCCTAGCTAATTCAGTTTCAGCCATAATGAATACAGGGACTGAAAGTGTGCAGTATCCTGTATAGAACTAATCCTACAAATTGCTTTGAGTGTTTCAAGAGAGCGTTTTTTCATGAATGGTTTTTATTATCACTAACATGACTTAATTTGTAAATAAGAAAAGCTTCCTACAGTACCCGCAGGCACCAACAATGATGAAAACAGTTGAAATATTTGTTTTACTTTTAACAATATATCCTTTTATATTCAAATAATCCAAAATTCTAACTGAATAGTTCTAAGTTTCATCTGGTTAACTATAAATGTGGAAGTGATGAATATGCTAAAAATAATATTATGATTTATATTCTTGTGGATGCTCTACTTTCACTAGAAACAACTAGGTTACACATTTGGTTACTTTTATGCTAGTAGCAAAAACTGTTATTAAATTTAATTCTTTTAAACACTGAACAAGCATAATGTTTAGTAGATACTAGTTTTTCATAACCACATGTGAATAATCTGTCTGATTAAAACTTGTTTGGCCCAACCATTTTTGGGAAAGCATCATTCATAATTCTCATCTCCATATGCCTTAAAGAAAATGAAGATGGAAATTCATGCACTTTTAAACTAATCTTTTAATCAGAGGATTCAATTTCAAAAGGGTTTGAAAGTAGCAGATAACATTTAACACTAAAGGTGTCAGTTGGAAACCCATCGGTTTGATATGATAGTAATAAAATTTTTATATTTTCCAGTCTTGGCATTCATGAAGGTTGTCTTGGGCAAAGAAGCTACAAATGCAAATTCAGAGCCAGCCTTGTTTGCTACCTTAGAGTTTGTATTTTAACAGAGTTCATCTCTAGAAACTATCTTAAAGATGGGCAGCAGCTGGGAAGACACAGCTTGATTAAAGATGGGAAGCATAAAATCAGGCAAGGGATCTCATGTCTGAAGACATTACTAACATGGTAGATAAGGAGAAATCAGTAGATGTTAATGCACAGTTTGGTTTCTGATACACATTTGGCAACCTCGCACATGACTTTCCACTTGTTACTCTTAGAATAATGTGATAGTCTGTTAGGGAAGTTCCAGGTATCAGCAAAATTTTACTGTCCAAATCCAATCTGTTAGCTCATTTATTTTGTGCAAACAAGTGGAAAGATCCTGCAAACTCTGTTTTATGTGCATCTACAATTATTTATGCTAGAGAAAATTGTTATTTGCTAGTTCATTATGGGGCGTAATTTTGAAATTTCTCTTTTTTTTCTCCCAGCTCACTAATGGGTGCTCTGAAAATCACAGTAAATGCCTTCTGTATTTCCTAATACCTGTGGTCATACCTTTTTTTTTAAAGAAAGGATGCATAAGTTTTCAGGTTTATATGGGCTGGGTCATACCTTTTTTTTTAAAGAAAGGATGCATAAGTTTTCAGGTTTATAAGGTCTCTCACCATAGGAAGAGAAAGAACATTTGTAAGTGCAGAACACCAGATTAGGAAAAGGGAAGGACCAAAGAGAAGCAGATGTAGCTTGGGCCACCCTGGCCCTGAGCACCCAGAGAGGCCCAAAGCAGAGGTGCCTCATCTTTTATTGACTATTTTAGCTGCCAAGGATGAAGATGACATGAACATAACTCAGAAATGTGTATTTGCATGGAAATTCCCTTCATACAACACAGACTGCTTACTTTTCTTAGCATAGTCATGACTGATCAAAAAATGTTTGAGAAAGTATTTGTCTGTCTGGATACGCTAATTAATTCAAACTATAAAGCTAATGGACTAATTTCTGAGAAAAAGAATCACCCTGTAAGACAGGCTCAAAAATAGGTTCCTCATATCTCAGACAAATGACCTACCATTGAACTAGCTGATTTTCTTTTAAAGTTTCATTTTGGTAACAAAACAAATCAAATCAAATTTCAACACCTAGAATTCATGACATAGTTTCTTTTTGCATGGTAAATGGCACCACTCTTTAGTTTCATGCCATTTGGCTTAAAATTCCCAATTTCTACTGCATAGTACATTAGAAAAGTCTTGTTTTTTCCATACATTACAAGTCTTGATTTTTCCACAAGTGACTGAGGCTGTTTCTCCCTTTTTCTACTGTGCTCTTCTGTCCTGATTAGTCTTTCCAGGCATGGTTTCCATGTTTGTCCCCAAACATGCCAACACACCAGAGAAGACAAAATAATCCATGCATGGCATCAATAGGGGATTTTCAGAATCATGCAAATAACTTTTAGTGTATCAATGTACAAACTTTAAAAAATATTTAATATCAAATACATTTAGCTTGTATTCACAAAATAAGGAACATATGCCCAGCTTCTTATGAAATGTCATCCTGCTTATTCCCCCAGCAGGATTTTCCTGTAACGCTTCTTAAAATAGGAATAATTATGGATTTCATCTACTTGTTCTGCAGTGACATTTTTATTTTTCATTTCTCAGCCTTGCCTCCTGTGCAACAGGCGCTTCACCTTCAACTCCAGAGGATTGCTTAAAGGCTTTTTCATTTAACTGCTGCTACATGCCAGTGCACAAATTACCTGGCAGGGATGATGTAGAGTGTTAAGGCCCACATTCTACAGCAAGAGATCTACCAGCTCCCTGGGTTCTTAGGGAGAGCCTAGTTCCACACTGGATGTGGATCCAGGTGTTTTTGTAGCATGATGTGCTGTTCCAGAGCAGTGGAATTAGTTTAAGATGTCAATAGCAACAAATAAGTGATGCCAAAAAAAAAATGTTGAATTGTACTGTCTGCTATTTATGTTTTCATGATCTGGACCGTCCAAAATAGAGTATAAAAATAAATCGCTATTCTGATGCTACAAAATTTTATCCAGAAAGTTTTCAAATATCACTGTGGCACCCCAACACAATACTGAGACAATTTGCATGAAATCAGGGAATGCAGCACCACAAAGCCTACTTGCAATTTTGATGCTCAAAGATTTCTGTGGGTGTAAAAGCTGTGCTACCATGAATGCGCAGAAAATATTTCAGTTGTCTTTCAGTTTGGAATGTTCACAAACAAAACATCTTCACTACTTAATACCTATGCTAAAGCTCTTGGTTCTGGTCAGAACATAGTCAGATGTGCATTGTGTGGCTCTGCACTCAACCCAGCTTTGGCTACAGCATACACTCTAGTGAGTCTGCAGGCTTCAGGGGTAGGAGAGATCCTCTGACTTCATACTTTGCCCCATAATTAAGAAAGCAATTTTTGGAAGCACTGCCACTGTGTCTGAACTTCCATGGTTTCAGACTCACCTACTGCTTTTTTTTATACTATTTTCTCGTGAACTAATAAAAGCTTCAGCATCTTGTTGGTTTTTCCCCATTTCCCAGAACAGTATTTTTGCATTGCCATCAAGTCAGTCTGCATTCAGCATTAATAATGGAGTCTGGTTTACAGCCAGTAAAATATATCCTAATCATTCTTCTATGTAAGTTTTCCAATAATCTTTAAAACCAGAATTCTATAGCTTTTCAATAGCATGCCAAACATGGTAGGGGTATGTGACCATTTTAATCAAATTAATTTCTAGGATTGCTTTAGTAAAAGATGGCAGACTGGGAAGGGGTTCTATGCTGGTCCCACCTACAGGAAGTGTTCTTAAGTACCCCCCTGCAACATCCAACTCCTTAGAAAGCAGAGGAAGCCTGGGCTCTGGCAGACAGGGCTCAAACTCACAATTCTGCAACTGCTTAATTTAAAAATAAAAATTAAAAACCAAACAACAACAACAACAACAAAACAAAAAAAAAAACCCAACAACCCCAAGTAACAAAAAACCACAAACCAAACCAAAACAAAAACCCCCAAACTAACCAAAAAACCAAACCAATCAACCAACCAACCAACCAAAACCAACAAAAAACAAATAACAAAACCAAAAATATTCACAACAGCAGAGTGTAAACCAGGGATCAGTTTGTAGGAATACTTTTTTTACCTTGTCTAACAGGCCTCTAGTCAATATACGATGAAGTAAAGGCATAAATAATCCACTCATGTCCAACTCTGGCCTTCATTTTAGGGTGCCAATGTGGAGGAGAGTTTCTCCTGCACTGAGGAGTTGTGGCAACACCCTGCAACAGAGAGTTTTCTCTGAGAGCCCATTAACCTGGAGGACACTTGCCTAGACCAAGTCATATCCCTGATAGGTTAGTGTCACTGTTGAATTTGTTAAAGACTCTGAAGAACTGAGCTCCTCTTCACCATTTATCTTAAGATATTATGTTAATTTTAGAATGGATAGAATTTCCTAATAAATAACAAAGAAATAGTTGTGGGAATTCAGGGGAAAAATGAGCTTTCAGGCATTCCTCCTGCCTTCAGCCTGATAGAGACAGTTGTCTGCGTAGTGTGCCAGCTTTCCAGAGTTTTGTTTTAACAATTCTTCCCAACTGATAGATTGGGAACCTGTGTATTTGATTCTATGTCTTCTCTTTGAGGGCCTTTCCAATGGAAAGGTATCTTTTGCATATACTGAAATGACATTTCATACCTTCTTGTATCTTATTCTTAGTTTCTATAAGGTAATTTTCTTTTTTTGCCTCAGTATAATGATTTCAAGATTACTGGTTCTTCAAGCAACTGCAGATATCTAGTAAATGAATATGTGGTATCTATGTAATGAAATCCAGAGTAGACTTACCTTAGATGTAGTTATCTGTCTTGTTACATTAGGAAAATACCAGCTCAAACTGATATCCCCCAGACAGATATTTCTAGGTAGTGCAGACAGGTGCTGAAGGAATAAATGGTCCTTTTCTCTGACTTGATTCCATGTCCTCCACCATGCCCCATCTTAAATGACATTAGTTAATACATGAAGCCACAGGAGCACATGAAATGTGTGACAGCATTCTCACAGTAAAAGGCCAGCTCAGCACCTCCTTTTACGCATGTTAAACTTCCTGAACAGATTATGACCAGGACTTTTAACTATCCAGGTATGTGAATTGTCCAGTTAGGTTTCAGAAAATGGCAATTGCATCAAGATTCCTTTCATCTGTCAGACCATTTTTTCTTCTATTCATTTCTCAGATGTCCAGGAGTAATGCCAGTCATTACACAGCTTCTTCATTTTATGCTCTTTTCCAACTTGTGCTCAATTTGTTCACCACATGCTGAGTTAGACTCATGACTGTGTTAGCCTTGTTTTAATGGTTAGTCTGATGCTCTCATGGCTGCTTCTGATAATATTCCAGTGTGATTATTGATTGTTGTGATCAGCTACAATCCACACTCTTTGCCTCACCTACTATTACCCTGGACTGTGGTTCTGTGGTCCTTTACTGCCATCACAATTAATGCTCATAACTGTCTGATTTTTTCCTATCTTTGTACTCATGCAAATCATTGGTTTCTCTATTTTTTCCTCATTATTCTTCAAAAATTCCCACAGTCATCTTTTAACCTTGCAGTTCTTAGTGACAGTAAGATTCTTAGCCTTTGGTATCAGTGTGTACAGTCATCTGTAGTGGATGACAGCGTAACCCCCTCCGGTCCTGCAGTAGCTATTCATATTTACATTCCAGTAGATAACATTATGTGGTTACCCTGATTTACACTGCTGATTTTGTGGCTCACTCTTACTATCCTGATAATTAGATACAAAGAAAACAATTTTTAGGAAAAGTCAATGTGTTTAAATTTTTCATTTTATCTCTTAGTTGTCTACAAATGAAAGTAAAATTTATTGAATAATTTAGTGAGAACAAAGAATATAAATTAAGTCAAAATATGAGTACCAAAAAAGAAGGAAGAGAGAGACTTCATTCATTGAATTGTGCCCCAGCTGTAAGCACTCTAAACATTTTATTTCCCTTTTACCTGAAGAGATTAGAATTCACATCATGATGCCAAGCATCATCATGCTGTTTATCATTTTGTTTTAAGGTTCCAACAAGAGACCAACCTCAGCATATCATGCAGCCTGTAGTGGTTACAGTCCTCAGCTGGCTGAAGGAAACAGAGCTCCAGGTCTCCCTCAGAGGCATTTGAATGACAGTGTCTGACCTCCCTCTCATGTGCCCTAACTGCACAGAATTGCAAGGTACATTCCTGCCTTATATGCTTGTGTGAGTTGTTTATTTCTTATTATAAAGCATTTTTCAACTCATGTTGGAGTTCTGAACTGCTTCAGTTAGCTACCAGTCTTCTTTACTAGGGCTTCTCCATTGTGTATATCTTTTTTGGTTGAAGTTTTCTCTTCCAAAGATAGAAACGATTATACCTTTTTCTTTAGGTTCAAAAATTTTACACAGAGGAAGCATGCACTTTACAGCATGGAATACATACTATTTTCCCCTTTTCAGACTTGTGCTGGCTGTGCCTTCATAATGGGTAGACGTAAACTTGAACAATGCTGTTTTACATTACCTTGTCATCTGCAGTGAAGTTATTTGAGTTTTTCGCTTTCCTTGAGCTTCTCCTTTCCTAATTTGAAATTATAAGAATCTTGTTCCCTAAAAGCATCTAAAATATTTTTACAGGATTTGGGATCTGTTTCTCAAGGTCTTTAGGCTGCTTTCTGAATACTGAGCCACTGGCTGTCACCATGAGCTTAACCAGGGCAATGTGGATTTCCTGCTGCAAGAATACAAGCTTCCACTGCTCAGTGCCCATTTTTTAGCAATGCAGAGACAGAACAGTGTCAGCGAAGGATGTCAGTAGCTTACTCACATAATAAGCCCCCTCACAAGATGCTGATTTACATATTTTAATTTCTTCTCATTTCTTTCTACAGAATCTGATTGGTTTTCATTCTAGCAGAGGAAGGTGCAGAGAAGAAAGATTGCTTTACCCTGGCAAACACAAACTACTGACAGGTACACAGCAGCTGTTCAATCTTAGCATCAAGATTACAGACACACACACACACGAGGCTCAAGCAGGCACACTTATTTCAATGCTGGTCACAATGCTCTGACAACAATATGTTATAAATCCTTTCACAGTCAGCCCAGATAAGGTGAAGGCACTTTTGCAGTCGGTTTCAATTTTTGCTCTGAAAAAAAGAGGTGAGAAATCAAAATTTCTAGGTTATTAAACTCCTACGTTATTAAAATCCTACGTTTAGGTATTCATAAGCCAACACCCCTCCCTCATCATCATCAAATTTTTCCTGTCATTAGAATATTCAAAAACTCATGACCATTATAACAATGTATGCAACCTTCACATATGATTTCCACACTCCAATGTATTAGGCAAGCACTAATTTAACAATATCACACTTTGACAAATAACATCGTGACCACCAGAGTTAGTGCCTGCTTTCCTGTGCCTTTCTGTCTTGTCACTGACTTTAGTATTGAAGCCATGCAAACACCAGGTTAAACATTTCCCTGCCTGGGGTAATTGGAAGAACTTTCTCCCATGTAAGCTGTCTTGGCCTTCAATATCACTGGATATGGAGTTCTGGAACTGAAATTCACCCACCAGCCCATTCCTCCATTCCCACTCCCATTCCAGACGCCTAATCAAACAGCCATGTTTCCATAAGAATTTTTTTATATTATTTAATCATGTTTTGATTATATTTATCCTTGAATATGTGTAAAAACCAAAACTACACTTACCATTACCTTCTTATGGTTAATATTGTGAGAGATCAGTTCTTTGGATCAAGTCAAAATCAAAGCAGTCACGGCAGTTGGGACCTACCAAAGATGTCATTAGCTCCTGTCAAGACACTGTTTTTGAAAAGACTTCTAGCCTATCTGCACAGCAAGTTCTGTGAAGTCTTGACTCCTCAATGCCCAGAGAGTCAGTGTGCAGCAGTGAGAGCTGAGGGAGCTATGATGGAAGCTACTGAATGAACAGGGGATGAAATGGCAGATTAAATTCAGTGTCAGTTCAATGCAAAATAATGCAGTAATGGTAAACTAACTGTGAGTAATGAGCCAGAGATGAGACAATGGACTATAAATCAGATATTTTCACTTGTGAAAAAGACCTCATAGTCACTATAGGTTTCTGACCTTACCACCTCAATATTCATCAGTGGCCAAAAAGAAAGCAGGGTACTAAGACTTAAAGTTACGAAGACAGGATAGTCAACTAAGCAGAAAAAGTATTTAATGCTTCTTGGAGTTGAGGCAGCACCATATCAAACAGGATACTGTAAAAACAGTACAGAGGAGGATGAAAGGGATGACAAGGAGATAAAAAGAAATTAAATAGAGCAGAACAGATCAGTCTGGAAATGAGTCAACTGAACAGGCAATAGATACAAAAGAAGAATATAACATCCTGAATGCCAGAGAGAAGATGAACGGAAAACAATTATTCGATGTTTCACATAGCTCAGGATGTGGAAGACACCAAATGAAATTATAAGATAGCATGTATAAAAAACACCAAAGGAAGTTCTTGTTACTAAGCAAAAATCACAGGCAAAAAGTATAAGTGAGATCAAAAAGATAGACAAAATCAAAGAATAAAGCTCTGTTGAGGGCTATTAAATGACATGAGCCTGTTACACTTATGGTTGCAGATATCTTCCAGGTTGGGAACTAGGAGAGACTATCAGGGAAAGGTTGTTTTCTACTTCTGCCATTCTTTGGCATGTCCCTTGCTGGTCACAAAGCTGCTTGGATTTCTGCTCTTACCCATCAAGTTCATTCCTATGTTCCTCTATACTGTAATAAATGCTTGACTTGAAACAACAGAGTTTTACAAGTAGACACACAGTGAAATATTTACAATTCCAATACCTGACTCGATCTCCTGTGATACAGGAAACCTTCTTCAGACCAGGCTGTATGTCAGGTAGAGAAGGAATTAAGGCAGGGGTATCTCCTAGCCAAGGCATGCATATTTTGGGTGTTACAGTGTTTTCTACAGATTGCTCTAAGAAGAAACAGGTTAAGGTTTTGTCACCCATCTAATAAAGGAAAATTTTAACAAGTTCTGTTTCAGAGTTTGCTGGAAATAAAGAATGAATTGCTGACTTAAAAATGTAATATTTTGCATTTCAAACTTAGTTGGAAAAATTGCAATATTTTTATGCTATTTTATTGGTCTTTTAAAGCAAATAAAAATGAATAAAAACAGAAAGCCACCTGATATTTTTATGCATTCAGAATTGAAAGATCAGTAACTTTTCTGTTATTTCTTTCTCTCAGTCCCCAATATAATCAAAGTTTTCAAGTTAAAAAATGAGAGAAATCATAGAAATAAGAATCTCATTCACCTGACCATGTTCATTGAAAATGGGGTTATACTTATAAACTCAAGAAAAAAAATTATTGGTAGTATGTTTCTGTTCTGAATTAATTGGACTATTGTAATTTCTGAGCCAATGGTGTGTGGTTCTTTTCTGTCTCTTCAGTGTTGGGCTAGAATGCTGCTAATCATAAGCTCATATTTTATCCCAATATATTGCTCAATTAAAAGCTCATAAAAGAAATAGATCGGAATATGTGTTACTTTTAAACTCCCTCAATAAACAGATATTAATAGAAAAATACAGTTAAAATTATACATCAGAAACAATTTTATGTATCTGAAGTGATCAGTCATATAAGACTTGAAAGGACTTTAGCACTGTGGAAAACAAATTTGAAAAAATTTCCAAAATTATCAACGGAAATTATTTTGGCAAATACTAGAGGAAGATTGTTTCCAGAGAGCATGGCTGGTATGGAAATTATTTGCTAGCCAAATGTTGCTAAGCAAATAATTCAACCAGCTTTGTTTCACCAGTTAATGACACCCTTTGAATGTTTTGACAAGCAAAGTGTGTTCACAAAGTGTATATTGAATTAAAAGTCCAGAAGATACTTTCCCACAATAATAAATATTAGTAATAAATTGATCATGCATCAAATTATTTTCATTTTAGCCTAGACATATTACCCATATTTCTAACAATTTCCCTTTTCATAGCTGTGAAAACAATCCATGCAACCTGAAACACCATCAAAGAATGTGTCATGTTTCTTAATGTGGGTGAAAACTTCTTCCAAATGCATAGTGGAAAATGTGTGGGCTTTGTTGTTAATTTTGCTAGTGCCAATACTACTTTCCAGTGATGGACAAAAACTTATAAAGAAGAATCTAACTTAATTTTACTTAAATAACCAGGGCGCCTCTGAAAGGTAAACAAATACTCTTCTGTGGCATTGCTTTTACCACAGTATTTCCTAAATTTAGAATGAATGTGTGCCACAGGACTGTATTTATATCAAGTAATGGTAAATTTTTGCTTTTTAATCTAGTATGTTCACCATGTATTTATAAAAAAGAACTGAAACGTAGAATTAAATATGGATAAATATGTGGGGAGGAACTGAATATGAAAAGAAAATCAAGCTATACACAGAGAGCAAAAATACAATGTGAATTTAACTGCAAAAATAGCAGAAGTGCCACATGAATATCACCATGTACAGATTACTCCACGGTGCAAGGTAGCATAGTGACTTCCTCTATGCAGCAAGGTAGGTCCCTGCAGAAATAATTCAGATTACAAGTGGGCTTAAGTGAGGCAGAAAGTTTCAAGGAGAGAAACCAGAGCAACTTTACCCTATTTTAAGTATGCATATTTAGTTTTACAGTGTTGAATATTAGAAGAAAGCAGTCACATGGTGGAAAATGTATCACAAAGTCAGTCAGCAGTATCATAAAGACTAATTTAAAATTTAGGGACTGGAAAAATAATAGTTTTTCTTCCTCAAAGCCCTCTTTCAGAATGTAACAACCATCTCAACATCTTGGAATTCTTCTGTTCATGCCTTGGAACCAGCTTTGCAGGGCCTGATAAGAAATCAGACATCATATTCAGTAGAAAATTAAAGGCAAAAAGTAACATGAATCTCCCTAAATTTGGATATGGAAACTCCCTGGTAATTTTCCATGGAGAGAAAAATCCAGACATGCCTAACATTTACATAATCAAAATACTTTGTTCTGAAAATGCAGTCCCAGTTATAGTTTTCAGCCCTCCTAGGACAAAGAGGAATTGGCTTCACAGGGTGTGAACCAGGATGCTTGGGTACCCAAACACTCAGCTCTTTGACAGGGAGACAAAAATCCCAAATGTCTCAACTAACACATCAGCTAAGCTGGCTGGACTTCAGGCTCAGCTGGTGTTACTTCCACACAACAGTGAGAACAGGAAGAATTTAGTTGTATTAACTTCAGAGGTTTTTAGAGTTACTAAGACTAAGATTTGGGTGCAGGACAGATGCTGTAACCCTGAAGAATCTTGTGCTAAACATCCCTCTGATCCTGAGAAAGTGAGGACATGATGTAGGACGCTGTAGTCCTATCCCCCTGCTTCCATAAGAAATAATTATGAAAGACATTGAACTGGGTAATAGACAATAACCTGTGTAGGTTTAAATGTTATGTCAGGGCCTGAAAAGCCCATCAGGGTCTTTATTTCATTACTTCATGATATTCCATAAGAAAAAAATGCTCAGGTGGCAAAAATTGATGGCATCCCACTGAAGTCCTGGGAGGTGCTCTCTGCCACATGGCCAGACCACCTTGCTATTCCTTTCTCCTTCTCAGGAGGAAGATATTCAAAGGATGCTTCCCAAGAGTGGAAAGCTGTCTTTTGGGCACATGGCTGTGGCCAGACAGGACAACAGCAGGGCACATGTTAGGTTTTTGTGGCCCCATTGCCACTGCCCTGACTGATTGCCGACCGTCGCCTCAGCTGGCGCAGGCAGCAGGTGCCGCAGCGCTGCTTTTGTTCCCTGCTGTGGCAGTGGCTGTTTCTGCTGGCTGTGACAATGGCATCTGCTCAGCTTGCTGGAGCAGAGGTAGGGGCACAGCTCTGTAGCTTGTCTAGCAGAGCTGACACAGCACACAAATCACTGTTAGTAATGGAGTACTGCCTCTTTCCTTCACACCGCCGTACTAGGTAAAAGGACTCAGAGGCAAAAGTTCAAGATGGATATTTTGCCTATTATTGATCACATCAAATACAAAATTAAACTGAATGCTCAAATGTCCCATGATGTCATTTTGGTTGATTTGTTCTTCTATTTACATGGACTAATGACCTAATGTTCTGTCTTAGTTAGCAAATGGTGTAAATTATATAATATTTGATAATGATTTATTTTCTCAATCTGGAGTCCTTCTATTATACACAGCTTTTCCCAGGAGGCCATTTACAACCATGATTCAATGGGCAATAATCACAGCTCTAGGAATGCTAACATGAACACTTCTCTACTTTATACTGAATATTCACCAGCATCTGCTATGAGATTAAAATAAAAAGATTTTGCCACACATGGCAGACAATTAACAAACAATATGCTGATATAGTTTAGGACTATCCCTTTATCTTCCCTGCAGGATCTGTTGTGGAGATATCTCCAGGGGTTTAAATTGCAGTCTTCAGCTTCTGAATTTACATGTGGCCTTTCATTGACTCTTTCTGCCTTAATAGTATACTTTTTCATTTGTATACAAATATTATATGGAGGTTAACCAGGATTTCCTCTTGTGCTCTTTGAATGTCTAAGTCTACAAGGATGATGGACTATTTTTTCCAACTGGGTGTCTTTAAATTGAAATTGTTCTGTCTAGTAAGGTAGCACACAGAGGAATAAGCATTGGTTATTTTTGGTTTTGAGTTGATTTTTCTTTCTTCTCCATTTATAGTAGAAATAATTTTATGTTGTGTTTCAAAGCTCAGTAATGCTGCTGCTTATTTAGATTTCATTTCACACAAATGAAATACCATTATTCTCCACTTCTGAGTTAGTTTGCCTGAAATGTATTTTTTACTATGCCATTTCTAAGGTTTGTTTTCAAATTCCTTATTCTTTACTACCTATAAAAGTAGATTGCTACACAGATGTATTTTTAAACATTGAGGTCAGTATAATTTTCAATTGCCTCCCACTACAACATTGCAGCATTTATTCCAGTTTTCAAGACTTTTGATTCCCCATTGCCTTGTCCCCACTTTCCCTCACACACAAGTGGGCCTTTTGACTTGTGCAAAACTACAAATATGCAGCATATTTTTGTACAGCCAAGATTTAATTTCTCTTATTGTCTCTACCAGGAGTTGAAAATGCCAAGGTTTAGGAGTATCAGATTATTATTTTTTTACAAAGAGCTAGCTATATTTGATTTAAATGTGCGATTTAAATGTAATTTGTACTCATTGTAATAATGAAAGCATTTTTGCTTTCTTTTCAAAAACTGCAAGATTGGGAACTGTTTATTTGGTCTTTAGCTACTTAAAATTTAGGTACTAAATATATTCTATATCTTTGATTAACAACAAAATTAAATTTTGATGAATGTTTTCCATTAAAATGAGTAGTTGAATTTAAAAATTAACCTGGGCTCAATTTAGACATTTTAAAATTTGACATCAGGAAAGAACTCAGTTTTGAAATTCTATAGAGAGCAAACAGTTGAGAGGCTTTGCTGGAAAGAATTTGAAAAAGTTTATTACCTGAATGGCTCAGCTGATATGTGTTCTTTTTTCATTGCAAATGGTAGGCAAGAGTAAAGGGAGAGGAAGAAAACAAAACAAATGGAAGGAGATTAAAACCAAAAGCTAGAATAAGTAAAAAAAAAACTAAGTTCCCAACGGGAAAGACTCAGAATGCATGTGATCTGGATCCAGTTATCAACCTCCAATGAAAATAATGAGGTGTTATTATTTTTATTATACTGGAATGAGTAAAATGAACATCTTTAACACTGTTTATTTATCTCAAAGCTAGGTCTGAGGGGAAATTCTCTATGAAAACAGAGGACCAGAGTCATCTAAAAGTAAAATGTAAAGGCACTCATTGTTGCATATGACTTTGTTTATGTTTATAGGGACATGGGCTTGGTTATATCCGTTGCTAAACTAAGCAGAATTCAGGAAGACACATGAAATGGAAATCTAGACAGTAAATACGAACCTTTGAGGAGTTCAGGGAACTTCCATTTTGAAAAACAAAAGTAAAAGTAAAGCTCTGTTGCCCTTGGGCAGTTTCATTCCCTTCCTAGACACTCAGTTTTCCTCACTAACCTTTTTCTTTGCGAGCTTTGAAAATGAGGAATTACCAAAGAAATGGTTCCAGCACACCTTGAACATTTGCTCAGGAGTCATCTGAAGCCTTTGCATTCACATTTTTAGAGAGTACAGTGAATTTTGAGCAGCTGTTCTTAAACCCATCTCTGACCAGATCCACTCTCACTCTGGAAGGACAACACAAAACATTCAGCATTTACTACTGAGCTAAGGCCAAAGTCAAGTAAAATTTGTTCCATTTGTTCCAAGGTGTTCTATTTCTTGTTAAATGTAAAAGGTTGTGCAAAACCACAGCTTTCCTATGCTGTGAAACAACACAGAAAATACTCAGCTGCAACTTCTAATGGAACGTGACAGCAGATGATGAGTGAAATTGTACTCAAGTTTCAGGGGAGAAGTCTGTTTGAAAAGGGGAAAAAAAGCCCTCATATAATTTGTTCAAGACTCTTGAGGAAAAACTACACATAGAATTATCAACATTGTCTGACAACAGAGAAGAATAAGGAGAATAGTCTAGCTCAGACAGAAGAGTAGAATAGAAGCCAAGATCCCATTTTACCTTCAGGTTTAAGAACTGAGAGGTGTCAGGGCAGTTTATATGTGTCTGTTACCTATTGCTTTCATTCTGCTCAGTAAAACTTAGCTGTGATGGGATTTCCATTTGACCATGTAGGGAATTTAAACTGCAACTTAATATTTACTGTTATAATTCAACATGTCAGATCAATGATGTCAATGAATGCTGGCTTGCCCCAGTAGCATTTGTTACTATTACTACAATAATGAAGACAGGTGGAATCATTTGATGATGTCTGTGGGGAAGGAGAGCCTTTGCCAAAGGCTGAGGTGACTTAGGAGACAATGGTGCACTCAGTCATTCTTATGGTAGTGACAAAGAAGTTTTCAAAATACTCTCCAGTTAGATAATTTTATTTTTTTTAAATACAATGAAATTATGGGCTAACGACTGTGAATGTTGATAACACATCTTTACTTTTACAAGGAGCAAGGATGTTACGCTATGTTACCTGAGCTGTAAAAATTTAAAGCTTAAAAAGATTTTAAATTCCATTTTGTTCTACCTTTGCCAATATAACTCTGCATTTGGCCCTAATTCTTCTGTTAAATTACTATTGTTTGCTCAGCAGAAGTTTTGGAGTCCAGACTTATTTCAGCAGACATCTCATCTGCTACTTCTCAGTAAGCTTTGAATAAACCTAATATTTAATTTATTTTTTTGGTGCTCCTTGTTCAAAGAATCAATGTACCCCCACACACACACACAAAAAAGCATAAATCTATATATAATAATTTAGTATCAAATAATCATAGACTGAATACAATTTAAATTTTGATCACTCACTGTTTTAAATGCTGTCCTATCCCAAATCTTGTAAACATTTGAAAAATGTTTTCCAAGTGAGGAAACTAGTAATTTATTTAATACCTACAGATTATGAAATATTACTTTAAACTGTATACTTTGGCATAGATGAAGAGAAATCACACCTTTTATATTATATTCTATGACACTATGACTGACATAGTTTCAAGACTGAAAAATTCTATCCTGTTGTAAAAAGGAAAGCTGATGTACTTTTTTCCCCAATCCTGTTTTTTCACTTTATTTTTACTTATCCTTCCTTCATTTGATGCCTCCATGATACCTTGCCAGAGAGCACAGGCCCCAGAGGATTTCAAAGATTTCCTGAAACTTCAGAATACAGGAAGAGTCTTGAAGGGTTTTAGTAATGGCAAGAAAATGGAAAATAACAAAAACGAGGGGATCACTAACACAAAAAGAAGGATGTGGTTGTATAGTCCTAGACCTTTAGAATTAGTGAAAAAGTAAACGTCTGTTTGGAGCTAAACACTGCGGCAAGCTGATGATTTGAACCTAGAAGAGACTTTTTTACATCTATTTTGCCTCAGGACTCTTCTATAAGAGTGGCTTTGGATGTTCCTTTTTCCTTCACATCTTACCTTTCCTGTGTCAGTTTGATGCTGAAAGAATTGAGGCGTCTAAATTACAGATGAATTGCTTTCTCAGCCACAGAATAAACATTAAAGATGACCTATATTTTGTCCTATAACTTGTAGGTTTGTGTAGAGTGTGTAGGGAAATTTACACTGGTAGGTTCTTCTAATGTTCATACATATGCATGCATGTGTTCAAAACTCAAGTTAGAATAGTACAGATTTTTTCCCAATGTTTGGATGAGCCCCCTAGAGTTTCCAGCACAAACTACTTCTGCATGTGGATTTAAAGGATTGTTTCTGTCTGAAATTATGCATATCTTTCTGAAATTGGTTTTCTATTTGTGACATTCAAATTCAATAATTCCAATGTTTGCAGTGAATCAGCACACACACAAAGTATATTCATTGTCATATAAAATAAATTTTAAACCAAATATAAATGGAAAAGTTTTGTCTCTTTTGTCAAGCTCTCCTTATTTTTATTGTTCTAGAAATGCTTTTTCATTTTATTCAGGCTTCTGTCTGCTGGAAATTAAAAATTTGACTATGTAGCTGATAACCAGCCCTTTTCAAACACACCTTTAGCTTTCACCTTTTCACCCTGTGAGATAAAGCATATCTGTGTATGAAGGCTGAACTAACTTCAAATTAAAGGTTTTCTACAGGAAAACGTATGGTTAAAAAAATAAAGGAGGAAAAAGTTAAAATCTTACCCTGGGCTTATTAATCAAATTGCTACAGATTTTCATGTATTTTTTAAACTCTAAAATGAAACCTGTGAACCAAAAAGCTATAGGCAATTTTGTATGGTTACTGTTCCATAAATTAAGCATTGACTGCAATGCCCAAATCCCCCTACAACTTTATGAGCTAAATTGATGGAAATATTGGTGCAAATAATAGATAAAAAGGTGTATAGACGTTGAAGATGTAGATGAGTATCTTCAAATAAAATGAACACAACTTTATTGCGACTTTAGATTAAGACAGTTCTCAATCTAACAGCAGTTCCTTCTACATGGTGAGTTTCAACCAATTATTTGATCTCAGACTTCTCACTGTACATTTTTATCAGCAGCCCTGTCAAACAAACACTGGACATTCTCTGGGTTCTACAGCTGTCCTAGCCCTGAGTGCCGGCTACAGTCATGGGATGAATGGTGCATAAGACCACTGTGACAAGATCCCAGCATTCCATATGCTGTATTGATTCTAGCAGAGTTGCTTGGATCAAACCGAGGTGGGAGCTGTGGCTTTAAAACATGAGTTCTCATATTAGTTGGGAGCAGCTGTAATTTGCTCCACCCTAAACAGTCTATATGTGGTCTTCCGGTTTGCAGCAAAAGCCCAGCATATTCCCCAGCTGGAAAAAATATGTGGATACCTCTACCCAAGACAATTTTGAAAGTATTGCCTCCTAGGTGAAGCTGTAGAGACAATAAATAGTGATAAGAAAAGCAGAGCATGCTGCTATAGGGCAGTTCACCGACTCCCTAAAGCTGCACACAGATATGGTTACATACTTCAGTGCAATTTTATCTGCATGAAATGACTTGTGTTGGAGCAGCACAGTAGGCTGCCAGTGCGTAAACAGTCTCTTAACATTTTGCAGCCCATTATATTTTGCTGCCCAAGGCAACCTCCTGCTCTGTGTGGTTATACAGCCCTGTTTTTATTTTCTGTTGTTGTCAGATATGAGCCTATATATCACTCCCTTCGGCAGAGGCTGGGCTCAGCCTCTCCCTGCATAGCTCAGCATCGGCGGCTCTGATGGCAGGCAGCTACTCAAGGATCCTGCTTCACAGTGTAAAGTTACTTTGTGAGAAACAAGAGGAAAATAGCACTAATAAATAGACAAAACAAGTGAATAGTATACTTTACTAATTATTTTCATTTCTATAATAAGATATGTGGGTAATAAAAATCTATTTCCCATGCCCTGTGCCTGAAGTGCCATTTGCAAAGGAACAGCCCAGAGTTGGCAGCGATTCCAAATATGTTGTTTTCATGTCAGCAAGTCCATCTTGGGGATTAAAATGACCTTCCCAGATGGAGAAGCATTTGGTACTTCCTAAACCTGCAGTCAAAAGGATTCTGAATGCAAACATGAAATTCAAAATGGGCAAGCATTGGTTTGGACAGTAAAATAAGCAGATTAGTCAAAGGACACAGTCCTTGTGCTGAGAAATATTGAAGCCTTTACAGCGAAGCTGCTACTAGAATGAATCATCTGCTAATTGTTAACACATGCTGTGACACCACTGCTATCTACTGTTCTAAATGTGACAAAAACATGGTGTCTTAAGATATATGGGCTAATATTTCATCCTTTTCATCTTGAACCATGCACCAGAAGTATCAAAGCATCCTATGAGTAGCTATTGACATATTAAAAAAAAGCACTAGAAAGATTAAAAAAATAAATACTTTTAAGGGAGAAATGTTTAATTGCACATTAGGGAAGACTCTAATATATGTAAATAAAAAGCTGAATGGGACATATTATCATAAAAAATGTGAATATTAATTAGTTTAAATAGTTTCAGCTAAGCATTTAGCCAATAGTCAGGACTCCATGGGCTGTGTATTGGAAGGAAAAAAAGCATCAGCAGTGTCCCAGAAGACACCTGTTTATTTCCAAAGGAATACAGACCTATTTCCTCAAGACAGCAAGAATCAAGAAAGGAGTTTTCTATCTGCAATTGCAGGCTCCTTTCAAGGCACTACATAGCATTCAGTGCTTTGTGTTTGTAACTGTGTCTCCACAGCTCCTAGTTCTTCCACATTATTTCCCCTGCTTCTCTCTGACATGCACAGGCACATCTGTTTCAGTGCAATCAGTTCCCAGCCTGTGGATCAAATGACACAGGCCTGAATCACAGGAGGAGATGCTGTGGGTTACTAGTCCCTGTTTTTACACTGTGTATTCAGTAACAGAACTCAATGTCTTCTTTCACCTAATTAAAGATGTTAAGAGTTACAGTTATGGATAATTCTGTTAACTTAGACTCAAAATCCTCTTTAACAATTGTTTTTTTGGTGAAATTTTGATTTTTGACTATATCTGTTTTCATGTGCCCAAATGGTAATATTTTGAGGTCTACTGTATGGTTGGTGCATATTGTTCCATAAAAATCATGGTCACCTTAGACATTAATAAGTTTCACGTTGGCCACACAGGAATTTTAGCACCAATTCTTGGTTTTGAAAGTATTTGTTGTTGTTTTCAAAACTGTTATATTTACACCAAGGGCAAAGAGAAATATTTCTTCTAAATCTGGAAATGTTTTTGAGTTACCAGCCTCTACAGAACCATTTAATTTGAGTCTTTCAACTTTTGTCTAATATTTTTAGATTAATAACTACATGTTAGTCACCTCAAGTCTTCCAGACAGTAAAGCGCCCTGAATATTTTTTATTTGAGTAAAGATTTTCTAAATAATTTTTTAATAATTAAATTCCTACAGATATTTCCAAATCAACATCTTTTTTCCCTTGAATCAAAATAATTTTTCTGCCACTGACTTCAATGTGAACAGGACTTGACTGTCTCCTGTAAAGTACCTCCTGTAAAGTACGTGTAGCTCCATGGAAAAGTGAGGAGGGAGGGAGGGAGGGAGGGAGGGAGGAAGGAAGGAAGGAAGGAAGGAAGGAAGGAAGGAAGGAAGGAAGGAAGGAAGGAAGGAAGGAAGGAAGGAAGGAAGGAAGGAAGGAAGGAAGGAAGGAAGGAAGGAAGGAAGGAAGGAAGGAAGGAAGGAAGAAAGGAAGGAAGGAAGGAAGGAAGGAAGGAAGGAAGGAAGGACCTTTTATGTGAATGCTTCCAGTTCCTCAGTGAAACCTTACAAACAACTGTTGTCAGAATATATACTTCAAAGTTATTAAGTTATTTTCTTGGTAATTCTCCCCTCTAGCACCTTCAAGTTCAACATTAAGATGCCACAGAACAGTTGGAAGCACTTCAACTAAAATCTCAAAAAAATTCAGGCATCTAACTCCTTTGGAAATATATTATTTTAAATCCCTGAAAACTCTTAAGGTCTCTTCAACTCTACACCAGGTAAGTTCATGTCAGTGGTGTGCAATTCAGGACAGAAATGTACATCCTCTGAGTTTTCTGACTTTTATCCTTAAAAGGTTTACCTTGAATAAAATCTTTATGCCTCCAATAGAGGGTGTGCATGTGCATCTGAGTGTGCATGTCTGTTTTATTCTATTTTGCTATTCTTGGTATAAAGAGTCAACACAGCTTGTGTAAATTTACACTCCTCATTGTAATAGCTGCATTTCTGATTGGAGCACTGGCATTGGCTTTAATTACTATAAATACAGGAGTCTACCTATTTAGAGTTAGTGGGGCTGGTTCCAGTAAGGATGTGATTAAGACACTTGTAAGTGCTCTGTTCCTTCTTTTTAAATCTCTATGATAATTTTCTTGCTATCCCCATACATTTTCTGCAGCCCTTGAAACTAAGCAATAGGCAGGAGCTGTGGGACAAGGCATGGCTGAGACCTAAGGCTGATGGATCAGTTGTCTGCTGGAGAGATGCTGCAGAACACTTTCCACATGCCTGTGTTTACACACAAGTGATTGAGCTCTTCAAAAGGGATGTAGTGAAAACTGGATTCTCCACATTCATACTTTTCATTGTAAGTAAAAGTCTCTACAGCTTTACCTAGGAGGCAACACTTTCAAAAAATTTCAAGCTTCAAGAGAAAACAAATGTAGAGTATGGGGGAAAAAATCCTTATTTACTATTAATAGCAAATTGAACAATTGTCACTCCATGGGTTTCTTGTAATGCTGAAGCTGAAGTTAAAGCATAATGCTACATTAACAGACACATGAGGTTAACTTCATTACAAAGTGAAGAACTCAAGGCACAATCACCTGATCAAAACCTTTTGTTGATACTAAGGGTGACATCCGCAAGTTCTGAAACACAGTTTCTAGACATCCCAAATTAATCTCTTTCTAAACTTCTCACAGTATTTAGTGAAAATACAGACACTGTGAAATGAACAGAGGAGAAAAAATTGTTCCTCAGAATGGCCCTAAAGTTTTACCTCCATGCATACATTGCCCTTCTACAGCGCTGTCTATACCTTAAATTAGCTAGGGACCAGTGGTACCTTTGTACCTTGCTGCTGGAGGTGAATACACTCTGGCAAATTTAAGACTTACGAGGAAAGTGCTTTTTTTATTCTTCAGTCAGTTCCCTCTTTAGAGATGTGTCTAGCATGAATTTTATCACCCTCGTATCTCTTCTTTTTATTATGCTGAGAAACAGCCAGGCCACAGAGCAAGAGAATGGTTCTCTGATGTGCTTTTCTATCACCTCCTCACTGCCCTTTGTTCATATAACATTATTTTCCTATGACAGTGCTCTGTATCTCTATCATTTCCACACTCACAATTCTGTATCTCCTCCATACTACACTTTTCAATTCCCATGTGCCTTTTATAAATGTTATGCTAGAAGTTTTATTACTTATTAACACTATAAGCTATTATTAATTTCTATGTTTATAGGATTGAACATAAGTCTTCAACAGGGTACTTAGGAAGCTAAGTGAGAAATGTTAGAAAGGGCAGCATGGTTACCAAAAACTAATTAATCAAGGCACAGAATACTTGCACAGGGATGAGAGGAAAAATGTTGGTTATGCAGTGCTATCTTCAACATCAAACTCCTTCTGTTTAGAGAAAAACATTCAGCATTAAAATATGCTGAATTTCTTCTCTCCTTGCCTTTCTTACCACACTGCATTACTGCCTCTTGAGCCTCCTCACTGCTGCATCCTGCTCAAATAGACAGCATGTAATAACTTTAGTAAGAATCCCTGAGATGTTTAGAGCTACATTTCATCCTTCCTTATGAAGGAAAAACAGCTGAAGTTTTTCTCTCATCTCTCCAAATAAGAAGCAAGGCATCCTAGATCTGACCATTGCACTTGAATCCAGTTTGAAGGAGATTAACAGATTGATACCCTATGGTTGTTATTTTCCGTTTATTCCATTTCCTTTGTGGGAATAAATGCCAAAATTAAGGCTTCTATTTTTAGGGCTATTCCCTACTAGAGAGAGGGAAAGGCATCTTCAAAAGCAATTCAGCTTCCCTGAGATCTGATCTGTACTTGATGGTACCCTCAGATCAGACTCCTGATCAGGCAAATGTCCTGAGAGGCATGGGATGAAGATGGTTTCCAGCTTTGGAAGGTCCAAAAGAGAAAACAAAAGCTGATATGACTAATTGCTTCCATTTTGATTAATATTATATTTTTAAAAATATTACTTTATTGTAGGGACTCTCAAAATTCTGGGCATAATTTTGTCTTACATCTTGTTTTTCTTGTCCCACAGATTTTCTAGGTAAGGAATTTTTGGTTTAAAGCTTATACAACTCCTAGTTTTCAGTATTTCTTTTCAACAATATGAAAAATATATTTTGTTCCTTTTACTGACCAATATTTGACAAGCCATCTCACCCTCAGGGAAGGCATGTCATGCAGGTACATGAAGCCTCCTGATGTATGTGTAAATATTATTGGCAATTCATCTTGTGTATCACACATTTTCACTGCCACAAAAGGCACTTCAGCTTATTGTCTAAATGAATGGATGAGAAGAAAGGAGAGGAATGTCTGTGAAGCAGTGCAACAATTGTTGGGGTGTTATCTTTTCCACTAAGTATAGTTTTGAGGATAGCTCTTTTCTGAAGGTATTTTACATCTCCTTTTTTTTGTTCAAGTGCCAGTGATAGAGGTGGGTAAGTGGCTCATAATATATCAGGCAAAAATATTTTCAGGTATTTACGCTGCCATTCTGGTAGAGTCTTAGAATTCTTAGAAAGCCTACACCTAACATGGGAACTGACTTAAAGCATATCAATTGATTGTAGTCAGCTTTCAGATATGTTCTAAGTTACCCACCTTATGCCACTTGGAGCAGAATATTCCTCCACTGACTCCTTGAGATATTACATCTAAAGGGTATTCCAATGTTTCTTAATAATTTCTTGTGTTTTCTGTGAATATAGCAACAAATTAAGTGTAATACCAGGAATATCCTTCAGAAAATAGTTTGGTGTTTGGTTGGTTTTTTTTGGGTTTTTTTTTTTGTTTTTCTTTTGTGAGCTCTTTGTTGTGCTGCTGTAACACCAGGAAACTCCTACTGCCACTGGGGCCCTGCTGGGGAGTGGAAGATGTGAACCCTCGAAACAAACAGCAAAATATTTCAAACAAACAAGAAAAATAAAATCTAAAGTTATGTTAACAAGCTTACATATCAGAACTCAGTCCTTATAGGTTTGCTCATCACTATAAATTTCCATTAAAAAAAAATCTTTTTGGATTTCAGGTGCATTAATTCTGTTTATTCAGCAGGTTATGGATTATGCCCAGAACTAATGAATAATCTTGCTAAAGAAGATGTGCAAGTAAAGTTCTTGTTCAAATAATTGGGGTGAGGGGGCCAGGGAACTACAGTTATTTAAATTAATTATTAATTAATTCACTTATCGTCATTCACTGATCTCCATTCCATATTGAAATGGAATATTCTATTCTATTCTATTCTATTCTATTCTATTCTATTCTATTCTATTCTATTCTATTCCTCTCATTTTTCTGTTTAAGATTTGCAGCCTTGAGAAAAGGGAGCTGCTGTTGGGTGTCATTAACACCACAGATGTAGATAGCTGGGCTGTGGGTGTGTGTTTAGCCCTGTCTCTGCCAGAGCCATCAGGACAGTTTTAAGGAAAGCCCAGGAGAGCTCTGGCACAGCCACAGGAGCGAGCACCAAGCACGCAGGGTCCTTTGGCTGCTCAGAGTTGCCCAGCAGAGCCTCTGCGATGCTGCCTGGCTGTGGATGAGGGAGATCAAGGAAGTGTGTCTTTCTTGCTGAATATTCTCCAGGATGCCATGCACACTACAGTTCCTTATGTATGAAGCATGTTCCTGTATGTTTCACGTCAGTGGATTAGGGGGAAAATTAGTTTTGTGGTAAAGGACATTTTCCACACGAGCCCACTTCTCTGCCTAACTTCCATGCTGAGCAACCACTTCCAAAATAAGCTGTGTTTTACCACCTTTACTGCCTTTACTGCCAATTCATCTTGTTGCTTAGCAGGGATTTTCATAAATGTTGTTAAATCTGTGGCAGGTATAAATCCACTAGAAATATCCAGGAGATTACAAATAATTTTATTATTACTATTATTATATACTAAGAATCTGTTATAGCTTAGAGATCTTGTGCCACTGATAAAATGAATAGTCTAGGTTCTGATGCAACTTTTCCAAATATCCATGATAGTAATCAAGATTTTAGTAAAATAAAACTAGGCAGATATTGAGGCATCATATGGAAAAATACAAACATACTGGTTTATGAAATAAAATAAAATACAAACAACATTTTCAGAATACATTTTCAACATTCAAAAATGTATTTAAAGTTACACTGTTGAATGCATCTCTATTTATTATATTCCAGTGGAGAAACAGCAAGAATTATCCGTATTCAGTGCAAATGCATGCTTACCTAGGGATCTAGAGGTAGAGCTGAAGTAGTTCACATCAGGAAACAAGATCCAATCATACAGGTCAATCATTTCCTGTTTTAAAGTAAAAGTTTTAAATCTCTAGAAAGCAACATGGTCACTGGAGAAATGCGGGCACATGGTCCCCATGGGACTAACTGAATGCAAACTTTGAAGAAAATAAATAGATCTTTATGACAACAGTGAAATTCAACAAGTCATCACTGCTCTGAAAGAGCTTTTGTTTTATTTTAAAAATACATTGGCTATCAGGAAAAAAATGTCAATAATCATATTATGGTGACAACAGTTTAAAAGTAAATGTAAATAATCTCTTTTATACTAAAGAAAAAGCTAAGCTAGGGAAGACTCTTTCAATAAAAACTATTTCCCAAAAAATTCTGTGTAGTAACTGAACTGGAGAAACTTTTAAGCAAAGTAGTACTGATCAGGAAAAAATAAATCATCTGGTAGGTTATATGCACTAATAAACAGTCAGCACAATAGCTCACACTCCCTAAAATTGCATGAAAGCACAGTTTAATGACAAATCATGAGCTACTTCAGAAATGAAGAATGGATGGTTTTTCATAATCCTCCCAACTTTCTAATGCACTGTGAAGCTGAAGAATATAGGTCTTTTCTGAACTGTACCCAGCCATTACTCATTAATAAACAAATTATCCTTTATCACTTGTGCTTAGTGACAGAAATATATAAATCTATATAGTGAGATAAAAAATAATCAAAGTACACCTGGTTATTATTTGTAAAGACTTAACTGTAAGTTTTTAATGATTAATTTATCTGGCATCTAATACCTTAATAGATCATGAGAAACATCAAGGGAGGAATGTGGTACTGCATTTTTAAAGTCTCTTTCACTCTCACTGAATGATAATAGGCATGGAAGCTATCATTAGTCTTGTTAGATGATGGTTCCTTTAGGAATCTCTTATATGTTACCTTTTAGAGGGAAGGTCAGAGAAAATCCCCCTGGGAGTCCCCTTGCAGGATACAGCTAACACAAGCGTAAACTGTATGGAAATGGCTAAATTATCTTTAGAGAGACCTTGGTCTTTCACATCAATCAGACCTTTCTGAACTAGTAAAACAGATAAGCATCCTGCTTGTAAGTCTGTTTTTATCCATATGTTTGTCATGACTGTCACAACAAATTTGGAATAAAAAGAACCATTGTCTTACTTTTCTAGTCTGTTGAGAAATACTAAAGGTAAGCTGCATTTTTTTTTCTTTTAAGTGGGAGCTACATGAACTGCTAGTACAAAACTGTAATATTTTGGGCTATGGTTAAAATCCAGAGAGTCACGAAACATAAAAGTTAATGCTACAAGAGCAACCTTGATGCTACCTCTGCGCATATCTTGTATATTTTATGGTCTTGGTTTTACAGCAAAATCAATAATCTATTAGGCTCCACATTTAACAAGGAAACAGGATTAAGAATGGAGTATTTATGATTGGTAATTTTTGAAAACTTAGTGGATTTCTTGACTTTTCTTGACTTTGGTTATATAAACTTGATGTTCTGCACTCAAGTTTATTTCACTTTTGAAGATTTTTTTGAGAATAGGCTACTTGCAGTGTTTGGGGATTCTTTTGTTTGGTTTTTTTAATTTGTTTTTTAAATTCTTTCTTTGTTTGTTTTGTTGTTTTTTCTCTTGTCAAATAAAATTTTTAACTTCCTGTGCCAGCAGAAAAAAAGGACAGATGAAAGAGGCAAAGCAAACTTTATGGTCATCCACTCTTTTTGCCCTATCAGAATAACTTAAGTGGTCTACAAAATAAAAGTAGCAATAGATCATTTGTATTTTGTCCACAGTGACTGTAAATCTGCTTTGGTGAAAGAATTCCAAGTGTTGTTTTAAAATTTTTACTGTCACAAAATCCAGATGAAACTTTGGAGAGATTCTACCAAATAATTGAAAATGCAATGATAAGTTGTGTTTTCAAAGCAATACACTAAAACTGATAGAACAAAGAATAGTTTTCCTATAAATATCACCATTTTGGCAAAGACAAAATTTTTCTGTAGGGGAATTCTGATTTTGTATTAAAATTTTGTTTTTACTTTAACATTTAAATTTCTCCATTATAGTGATTTTCAAACAGCAATTTTAAATTTCACTTGTCTTTTCACTCAACATGTGAGATATTACCAATCCTCATAATTTGGGCATTCAAGCATTACAGAAGAAATAATGATTAATTTCTTAACCAGATACCTTAGGGCCATACTTGCATCCTATTATGGCTTGCAAGGGGAGCCCAGCCATGTACAGCTGAGGGGATGAATATTTTGAGCCAATAAATAACCAGGGCTCCCTGTTGCCTTCTGGGGAATAATGAGGAATGCTGGACAGGCTGCACAGGTTTGTCTGAGGAACTCTGCATATGAGGCATAAAGGGCTGCTCTTATGGAATCTTGGCTATTAACCCATCTCTCACTTGTAAGAGTAACTTCCATTTACAGAATAGTTTAATTTCAAAAGGAAGCTATCCCTTCTTAAGTGAATTGTGAATTTTTTATGGTGTACCCTACTTCTCTCTGATGACTTTGGCCCTGTGAACTCATTGAGTACCCTCATATTTATTAGGTATTAAGGTTATGTTAGCAATATTGCCTAAATAATTGTATGGCTGGTGTTACTCCAAAAATATTATGTAAGTAAGGTAATTGCTAATATTATATGCGGGCTATGCTGGGATACATCAGAGAACTCTTATTCTGAGAATCCTACCGACATTTACAGATGAAATGTCCCTGACATGTCTTGCTGTTAGAGCTCAGGAGGTCTTTGTTTGCCTCCAGATACCCTTTCTTCTTACATTTTTATCATTTTTGCAATAAATGAGGTATTTGTAAAAAATATTGGTGTTTCCCAGGAAAGATGAATTTTGAGGGATTTGATTTATTTCTCACTAAAGTAGAAGAAAAATTCTAAAACCATATTTTCTGAAATTATGTGTTTAAAATAGTATGATCTGTGTATGAGTGGCAGTAATAAGCTTTACCAAATCCACTCAACTCAATCCATCTTCCATAATTCTCCATGTCTGTGATTCATTTTAGATTCCTTAATTTAATTCTCACCATGTCCAGATATATTCTCTTTTCCCTTTTCTCATTCAACATTTTAAAGGTATCTATTCTCTACCACTCCATGAGGTAATGGCTGTTATAAAGCTTTTTTCAATGAAGTAGCAAGGCTCACAAAAACATTTAAAAAAATCTCTCATTGCATCCTGTGAGAGATGTTATAAGCAAGTTAAAAAACTTCTTCTGCTTTTAGAAGTCTAAAAGCAGACTTAAGCCCAGCACAGTGTTTTACTCAATATTTAAATAAAATTAACTTGATAAATATTCTTCACAACAGTTCTCTGGAATGGAAATATATCCAGGTGTTGATATGGAAATGAGGATGATAATATCTTTTTTAGCTTTTTTCCATTAAGTTTTCCATCTTCTAGCTGTATGTGATCTGAGAGGGAATTATGATTTATTCTCAGAGTCTTGGCCATTGACCATTTTGCCTCTTTCTCCAGCCAAGTGATATGCTATAGCTTAAAAATCAGGAACCAAAGAGACAAGAAAAAGAAACATTTTTCCCCATTTCCAGGATACTATTATAATCACCTTAGCCAAATGTGAGTTGAGTTCCTTTTGAATCAGGAGATCATCTCTAGGACATGAAAGTAAACTTACCATCAATGACTAGACCTTGCCCTAACCTAGCACAAACATGGATAAACTCCTGGAGCCAGCAGCTCTCCTTCGGTTTATGGCTCTGGAATAAATTCTGCTGCTTTGTCTTTTTTTTTTTTTTTTTTTTTTGTCTTTGGATGAGCCCACACTTTCTCATCTCCTTCCACCTCTTTTCCTTTTTTAGGCAATTCTGTGACACATTGGGCATGCTCTGTCCACAAAGGACAGTTCTCCACTTCTAGGAAGAAGAGGAGACTTGTTTTTTGCTTTCAGCGTGGGAATCTTCATGTGACATCAAAAGGAGCACTGTCAGAAAATGTTACTGATGATGTGGCAAAGACAACTAGAAAAAAGAGCAAAAGAGAAGGGAACAAACAGGAAAAAAGAAGGAAAATGGAATAAAGGAGGATAGAGAAGGAAAAAAGAAGGGAGAAAAGAAGGCAAAAAGGGGGTGGAAGAAAAGTGAGAGGGTGGAAAGAAAAGTGAAAAATCACTTGCCACTAAGATCCTAAAAAAAATCTTTGTTAAAAGAACTCCAATACAAAAATCTTTATTTCCTTGTAACTCTGCTTACTTGTCAGTGAGCTCAGTGAAAATATTTCTCCATGTCCTTCACTTCAGCTTAAGAGAACACAAACTGGAGACTGAAATAGGATCTCAGGTAGTAATTGGGTATCCTTGGACTCCAATATTGCTTTTCAGGGGATATTTCTCAAATTTGATTTCTGTCTCAAGGTACAATAAGTGCCATTTGTTTGTTGGGCTCAGAGTTCAGTCTGTTCCTGACAATGGCATCTTTTTCCCTGAAGCTTGTTCAGGAGGCTCCATATGGAAACTGAAATAAAGATAAATGTCCTCCAGCAAGACTGGGTAAGAATATTTTGGTTCCATCACAGATGCCCAGATGTTGCCTCAAGTCAAAATAGGCTACCATCAGAAGACTGTATTTGTTCAAATAAGGCTCAAGATCTAAAATAAGCTCTGCTCCATGAGAAGAAAAGAGGAAGTCTTTCAATTTTCCTTCTAATTTCATACTGTTGTGTAACTGTAGCTGTTTTGTATATAGTAACAAAGATTATTTTTCTGAAATTAACAATTAAAAAAATATTTAGAATGCCATTACCATCTGCTTTGACAACTTAGATTTGGACTGTATTTAATGTAAGAAAAAAACCATTTTCTTTTAATGATGGCAGCCTCTACATTACATCTACATTGTTCTCACTAAAGTTTTGTGTTAAAATATTCTCATTTTTTCAATGACAAAATTTAATATCAAACAATAGCTTTCTCACCCATCATGTAAAAGGCCAGGTATGTTTTACTTCTGGATTATTGCATACATAATTGAATTAGAATTGTATCCACATATAACTTAATATGGAATTATGTTAAATAATCAAATAACCATACTTCCATTAAAACCCCATTTTTAGTAAAATTATATAATGAAAATCCTTTTGTATATTTGCAAATAACACATAAAAGCTCTTCCTCCTCCAATATTTATAGCATCTTTATATGTCCTACTACAATTTCCCTAAAACTATTTTTAAACAAATGTGTGAAATGCAACCAGAATCTGCAATTTAGCTTCAAGTAAATCAGAATATTCAGTGTAAAGATTTAAGGTGCAGCTGTTTCTGCCATTCATTTGGGTAATCACTGTAAATAAATTTATACACCATGAAAAGCTTTATTCATGTTCATATGGTGTGAAAATTGAAAGGAAAACTCTAAATTAATTACCTTTTTAAGCAAAGCAATTTAGATTTATCGCACCCAGCAAGGGAATTTGTTCACATATTATAAAGCTGCTGTGAAATAGTGACACAAAACAGGAGTTAGGAAAAAAGGTTTACGCTCTGTAGAGACTTTAGGATGTGAAAAGCAAATTAGCTGCCCCTGCCTTCAATCAGCATGCTCTTGTGAGTTTGGGCAAAGCCTCCCTTCGCAGCAGCCGGGTGCCCTGTGGAGGCTCCAGAGAAATGTGGAGCAGCACAAGTATTGTCTAGAACCATCTGGGGCTTCTCCATCCCCAGCAGCAACTTTGAGAATATGAACTTCAGATCTGAGGTAGCACATTATTATTTTCCTTCACACCTTACTAATAAATGTCAGTCTAAAGCCATTAGATTGCAATAAGCCTGCCTGAATACAATGGCACTTCTTCTGCTAGGAAGTGCCATTTTCTTCCACGTGAAATATGTCAGTGGGTATGCAGAAAGCATTGCTTCTTTAATTTCTGTGAATCATCCATTATTTCTCATTATGGCCCTCAAGTTCCTCACTGTATATGCTTGATTATATCCCAATATACTACCAGTTATTTATTCAGGTAGTGTTTGTCAACATGTATCCACCTTTAATTTACTTGGAAGAGGAAACATCAGTTGGTGAAATAATTTGCAGCCCAAAATTGATCTCCAAGAAAATAAAATCCACTCAAGGTCCTTTGCCATAGGAAAACTATGTCATCAACAGTCACCAAAATGTGGAGAGTGAAAAAATTATTTTTCCATTTCTTTCAAACACAGCCATGTTTGCTTCATAGAGAATATAAAATTACCAGAGGATATCATTCAGGGAAGGAAAATATTTTAAGACTTAATTCTTCAGCACTGTTGTTCCAGCATGCTAACAAAATCAATGCTAACAAAAATAATCTCCTTTTAATCTGTTATTCTTTTGTTCCATTGAAGTAACTCAAGATCAATATGTATTGATTTGCTCCCTAATTATATTAATTTTACTTTAGAAATTAGGGAGGCCATAATGAGAATGTGAAGTTACTTGAAGACAGTACATTATAGGTAGTCTAATTTAGCAGGAGTCTGCGCATGAGATTAATTCATTAAAAGGAGCCAATTACCATACAAACAGGGGAGATAAATAAGATTTTCTCCTTTAATTTGCATTTTATATATTCCTTTGTAATTTTTAAAAACTTAAATGAATTTACAACCTAACTATACTTTTAATGTATATCCATTTTATTCCTGGGGAATATAATTGCATTTAATTTTAACCTTTAGCTTTGTCTTTTAGACAGAGCATTTTAGAAAACGAGATCGTGGCATCTAGGTATAACACATTTTATGTGACATTTTTATTAAGAAAAATAATGAAATGTTAATGCTTTTAACAGTCCAACTTTTCTTTCCACTAAACTTTTCTCCACTTACAGATGGTAAGACGTTCAGTTGATAGATAATCATACAGAAGATGAAGGTAATTTGGCCTGTCTTGGCTGAGGATTTGGCTCATTAATGTGTCTCGGCCATAAATGACTGTCTATAAATGTTATAGAAATCATTATGTCAGTTGGATAGCTACATATTTTATCAATGCAAACTATTGCTTGATGATATGGTTTCTTTGAAGAACTTTATTTGTTCTTTGATGAGGTTAAAATGGAATTGCTTATTTTTAGAATGATTTTCTCCTTGCCGATTTTGCATTATCCACCAGCATAATCCAGAATTGACATACTAGATTCTTTGTTGCCTTACAGCTGAAGGACTGGGAGTATCTCCAGTGAAATATCACAAAAGTAATCACACTTGTGTAATTTAGTGTCTGTAAAGATAGAATCAGACCCAAGGGATCTTTTAAAGAAACTTACTCTGACATTAAGACATTTGTAATTCTCTTAAAAACTTAACGAAAAGTCCTTTAGCTAACTGTTAAAGGACTGCTTTTTTCCAAAGAAGATAAGTGGTGTCATTCATTTTTTGGTAGTTAGAAAGCTGACAAAAAGAAAGGAAGAGGAGAAGAGAAGAGTGGATAAGAGAAGAGAAAAGAAAAGAAGAGAAAAAAGAGAAAAACAAAAGAAAAAGAAAAAGAAAAGAAAAGAAAAGAAAAGAAAAGGAGAAAAGATAAAAAATAAAGTGTAATTAAACAATAAACAATAATTGATAATGTGTACATCTTGAAATCTATCAATTATTGTTTGTGTAATACTGTGTGCTGATACTGGTTCTTGCCATAGACTGTAAACTCACACAAAGGTTCAGTCCAGTTGATTTTCTTCCTTATCTCCCTTTCCAACTCTGTTGTGTTAAAGCTGTAAGAAAATTGTGTTTGAAGGCCTCCCTACTCAGGAGCATTTGAGGAATTAGTTGCCTCTACATGATGTGGACCTTGGGTTAAATCCATGGAAAATACAAGCCTTGGACAAGTGGCAGCAGTCTCTTAAGTGGGAAACTGAAGCAAACTGAAGTTTGGTTTCAAACATGTATATTCTTGAAAAGATGACATTGAAATGAACACTCAGTGAAACCTCTGACCCTATGCTGCTAAAACTCAATGTAAAATATTTTTCTAAAAGAAAAGACATTTGGTTTTCAAATTTTCCAGCTCCTTACCTCAAGCTGAGGTATCCTTTGGTATTGGTCCCACTCTAGGTTGTTCTTAATAAGGTAGATACTGGTTGCCATGAATATTTTTAATTGATACCAGTGGACCACAGGGAAGACCTGGATAAAATTTACTGTCTTCCTTGAGTATCCATGACACAGACGTTGGTGCTAAAACATAACAGAAACATCTGAAGAGATTAGGCTACCAAATTGCTGCAATTTCCCTGTATGCTTCAAGCTCCAGGAAGCAACAAAGAGGAATTTAAAAGCAGTTTTACCAACATCTGGTGCCTTCTTAAATCCAAGCTGCCTTTATCTGCCAGCAATAATTAGATGCTTCATGGAAAAACACAACCAATACGAAGAATTGTCATTCATATTGCAAGCAGATTGCCAGATAGATAACACATCATGATAATGATGATGATGATGATAATGACATATAAATGTTATACATGCTGCATTACTATTACATTCCTGCACTGAATGCTGCATGCAGGGCATAAAGGAACCTCCTTATAGAAATGTTCATCTAAAAACAAGGCTGAGATTTTCAAAAGTAATCATCATCTATTTTTCACAGGCTTTTCTACTGTTGCCCATGAGTGTAACCACTAAACACATGCTCCAGCAGTGGAGTGATCCCACTGTATCTGGGTGCAGTTTGAGAATAAGGAAAAATGTCATCCTATTAAGTTTTCTTCCTTTTTTGTTCCAGACAGTCTCAATAAGAGACTGGGGGTATATCTTTGCTTGATAGGCCTCAGTTAAAATGTCATAATTATTGTTAAATAAGATACAGGATAAAATAGCTTGTGCAAACCCTTGGATTAGGATCTCAGCAGCATATGGGTTAGCTAATGAAGAGTTTCGGCATTATTCCTTGTTCCATGTCAGGACTCATCCTTATCACAGCCATTTTGTACAATATTTTCTGTTCCTATGTGCCTACTCCAGGGTAATCACAATGCAGGTGACAGCAGCAGTGCATTTCATCCTACTTTAGCCTATTCATCCAAATTTCCACTCCAGTCAGATCATAGACTTTTTCAAACACGCACTGACCTGATCTCTTCTTCCTGGTGCTGCTGCTATAAACCAAAAAAGACTTGATAAGACATCCATCCATTCAGAAGAAAGGAGTTAGACCCTGCGCAGGGCTTTCAGATTAACTTCCAGGAGCAGCTTCTCCTAAAAGTGAATACAGTTCCAGTAATGTAGCTGTGACTTGCTCACAGTCAAAGATAACTTGAAATTTACAATAGATTTGCAGTTTCTTACAAAGTACCAAGGAAAGCTGGAGTAGAAAGCCTATTATTCTCATTTTATATCATCTGTCTTTACCTATTACCTTCTGAACATAAACTAATTCAGGTTACAAAGTGCACACAAGATATCATCCAGCCCAAATTTCTACAGAAGTGCACCTTGCTAAGTTTTCTGCAATTTTCATGTCAAACAATGGAAAAAAATTGTGTCAGTCTGGACGGCAGTTCTGAGCAGCCATACTTTGTATCTGTTTTCTTTCAGCCATCCACATAATTTGAAAATTTTATTGCAAAAGAAAAGGCAAGAAACTCATTGTAATGCCCTGCATACCTTTTTTTTTTCCAGACAAAACCAAATTAATTTCAAATAACTCAAAATGTATAAGGATTTTTTCATCATATCTAATTTAAGGTGTTTAATTAGTCAGTTGGCTAATCAAAATTAGCTGCCATTATTCACTAGTCATTTGACATAAACTATTTTCTTAGCAGTTTCTCAAAGGATATTTGACTTATATGTAGCTATAATGAGTTAGACATGAGTTATACACTGGCTTATCATCAACCTTGGAAATTTAGAATAGCTAGAGCTTTACTACACAAATCATAAATTTTTGCCTGGGAAGAAACCACCAACAAAAGTTCAGTCCACAAATGTTTTCAAGGCATTTATTTACAACACAGTATGAAAGTTAACTATGACATGTTTGGCCAATATTGTTTCTCCTTAAAAACCAGACTGAAACAGAAATGTTTGGAAGAGCCACCTACAACTGAGTGTGAACAAGCCAAGTAAACCATGGCACAATCCATTATTTTATGGCAATTTGACTACTCATGTGACCAGCCTTAATTCCTTTCCTTTTCCAGCAGGACTAGCTCTGGCTTAAACACATATTTAAAAAAAAACAACCTTTTCCTTGAGATAAGAATTTAAGAACTCTGCATCTTCCCCAATAGCCAAGGGTTTTTTTACAGCAGAACACTGCAGCTCTGGAACTCTGGTAGGCCATGGATGGCTTGCTCTCTGAATGAGACACATTTTCAGTATTTAATGCAGCTGGTTTCATTTGCTGATTTCGTCACTGAAGCCCAACATATGCCAATGAATCAGAGAGGTCTTTTTGCAGTATGAAGCACAAAACTGTCTGGGTTTGAATTTCAAGCTGGCAGTGTAACATATATGCACTGGATTGTGAGGTTCAGCTCTCAGACTGTTCTAAGATTGCTAGTGAGGGGTACCACTTAGTGAGGTGGAAACCTATCTATCTATGGAACCAAGTTTTTAAGCTATCAGCTAAATTAATGTATGAAACTCAACAGCTACCTCTCAAAACTAGCTTTGTCTGGCCACTTGTATACTTGGGTGCCAGACCGGAAACCTCTTGGACTCTTAAGCAAGGGCCTGATTCTCTGCAGTCTGCCAATTTGCTTAATCTCGACCCAAAAGGAGCAAAAGCAATTTCAGCAAACAAAGGGGAAAAAAGTCAGGCTTTTACAGGCTGACAAGAGTTAGAAAGGCTGCTTTTAAGCTTTAACATGTAGATACTATGCACAATTCTTGGATGAAGATCTATTGCTAGAAATTCTGCTCTCTTACCTCCAGACTCATAACCCATTCTCTTTATTCAGAACCATCAAGGCACTTTTGGGTGCTGGTATGGAAGAAGTGTTTCCATTTTTGTGAGTTCATAACTTGCAAAATTATAGCTCTAAATCCCTATTCCTTCATGTACTGCCCTGAGTGAGATAAGTCTGATGTATTTTGAATTATCATTCTCTTCCTTTGCGTTCAGACTGCTGTAACCAGAAGATCCCTGATTGTGGAACTTCTACAACAGAAACCTAAAACAAAATGCAATTTAACTCCCACTTGTTCAGCTCCTGGGGCAACAACATATAAAGGTGCCTAAGATAAAATACACAAGCACTTCAGGAAAAAGGAACATAAATGCAGTCTGACGCCTCTAGCTCTAGCAAATAGGCTACAGAGGCATGGGGCTTGTTTGTTTCCTCCCCTTTGGCCCGAAGATCCTTGCACTCTTGGCTGTGCTGATGTTCATCTTGAAGTGTAATAGTGAAGCATCTGCCAGTGCAGACTACCCTTTTACCTTGGTAGTTGCAGCAGTCTCATGTGCAATGTGGCTTTAAAGCCATTTGGACTGAGGCTGGGGTGGTTAACACAGGTGGAGCTGCGTGGATCCTTCTGTCAGGAAGCTGCCATGCAAACTACATTTTCCACTGCCTTCCCAATAAAACAGCAATCAAGTTATACACAGGTCTGCAATGCTTGTGCCTCTGTCCAGGGTGTACCCTGAGCTGCTGCCAAACCTTCATGGTTTTGTGTGTAGAGTCTCCATCCCCAACACAGTCACGGGGGGTTTTCTAAATCTGTGCCTCATGTGCATGGAATGTGCTTGTGTGATTATGGATAGCAGGGTCTGGGTAAGAGCAAGTAAATGAAAGTGGAGAGTTTTTTAAGGATGTATGGCTTCCTCCATCACTGGACTTTGTGAGTGATCATTTGTTTGGACAATCCCATCACGAAGAATGAAACCAGAGTAGTCTAAATCACTGCTGGGGGTTGTTTGAAATAACCAGAATAACCTGCTTGACTTTGCTGTGACACATGCTGGAAGAGTTCCTCAGGCTGCTACAGCTGACAGGCAATTAGGAAATTGTTCCTTGCCATTTCACAAGCTGTCAGTTAATGACTCCCAGCTGAAGCACAGACACTGTCGAGGGGGGTGCTAACTCCATCTTACCAAAGACCACTAAAGGAGCAGAGCTGGAGACAAGGACTACTTGGAGAGTTGCAGGAAAGCAACAAAACAGTGGCTCCTGGCCCTGACACCTAAGACAGATTGGGCTTGAGTCCATCACCTGCAGCAGCTTGCAGGGGGACAGGTTGGGGGAGGAGCACGGGTGCAGTTAGTTCAGCTGGAAGCCATTAGTGCACAGCTGAGAGGCAACGAGGAGCAGCTTCCTAAACTGCTTCCCAGCAATACCTCTAGGAGCATTTCCTTTTCAAGGCAGAGTCAGGATGACAACATAAGACTAAAACTGAAGTTGAACTTGCCTTGCACCAGAATCAAACAAGCAGGTTGGAAGTGCTCATATGTTTGGGAATAAGTGAGAAGGGGTTTATGGACCTGTTTTCTATCATCTCTCAGCTGCTTGATCCTGGCTCCCAGCTAAGACCTCATAACTGACTGTGAGGATGCATGCATTCCCTTTGAAAGCAAAAATCAAACAGGTGAAGACTAAATTGAATGACTTTCAGTGATTTAAGCTTGCATCTTTAACTTTGCTCTGAAACAGAGCAGAATAGATTTTTCAGAAACCAATAATGTAAACCTAAGAAGTAATTAAGACCAACCTGTTATATGTTACTCTTAAAAATGACACAGAAGTTCCCTCCAGCCGCACTCTTCAGTAAAAATTTTCAAGTCCAGTTTCAGAGCTTGAGCACTTGTATTTTTTTCTCCAGATTCTCCTCTGACCTCCATCCCTGAATATTTTTTTTTTTTTGTGTGTGGCAAAGATGGTGAACTAATAGAATAAGCTTGGTGATTTACTGATGTGGTCAGTTAGACAGAAGAGACTGCCAGATGCCTTTTCTTCAAGACTACTTCTAGGGATTCTCAGTGCAGGTGGTTTTGTTTCTGTGCACATTCCCTGTTGTAGTACTCATCCTTCAGCTCTATCTTTTCTAATTTTTCTAATTCATAAGAATAGAAGGCACTTAATTAGAGCCTTGTGTAGCCCACCCCTGATAGCAAAAGCTGTTATAGTGGCAACTGATCGGCTGTTGAAAGCTGGGCAGAAATCACTCAGCTGGCTTTTCAGAATATTTAATTTTTCTGAATGATATCTGACATGCTTGGTACTGCTGTTTGATTTTTTCTTTTAAGTACACTGTAAATCAGACACTGTGAGTTTTAGTCTTGCAAAATATCTGTGAATTTGAGTAAGAATTTTTAGGTTCCATATTGATTGGTCTTGACAGATACATATTTATGACAATTTTAATATATCATGTTCTCCTTCTATATACAACCATATTAGAAAACTTTCTCCTATGAGAATGAATGTGCATAGTACTTTGTTCAAACATTTCCAAACCATAAGACCAAAAAGTTAATATTTATTTTACTAAAGATTTTAGGACAATTCATATGTCACAGAACATTTCAATTATAGCCCAGGTATACTTTCAAGCAAAGTGTAATATAACAAATTTGTATTTCTTTCTTTTATGGCAGAAGCTGCATGCATAGAACACTGCAGACATATATCAAGAGTGCATATTAATGTTTTATTATTGGTCTAAACCAGTCAACAAAAGGATTTTCAGGCCTGTTTCTGATTTTTGTAATGACAGTACAACAGTATGAGTACAAGATTTTATCTATTCACTAGCAACTTTAAGGCTTGTTGTGTGAATCTTAACACTGAATTCATGAGTCCTAACACACTGAACTTTCTTCAAGCTTAATTATTTTCTCCAAAGATTTCTTTTTTCTGAAGTCCTATGTGAATTCCTAAAAAGATTTATACAGTAAAACTTATTCCAAACTGGTTTTGATCTGACATATCAGCTTCAAGATGTAAGTTCTATTATAAGCAAGTAAATTTTCCCTACTCTTGTTATGAAAAAAGACAACTCAGCTATAGTTTTTTGCCCTACTATGATTTCTTAGGAGCTAGGTGCACTATTCTATTTATCTACACTTCCCCTATGAATCTAAATTATTTTTTGTTTTGAAATACATTATACCAAGCTTAATAACTTTTCAGCTTACTTAGCATTTTACACTTTAGCATTTTACACTCAGTTAATGTTTCTGTCAGTACTTCTTGAGACAGATGTTCTGTTAGAGCAAACTACTCATCTTCCGTGTATACTGAAAGGTCTCCTGCTGGTTGGTTCTACAGAATTCCTCCTTTGACCAGACTCATACATGCTATTAAATAGTTTGGTTAAAATTAGGAAAGTAGTTATACTTAGAGGCTGCTATAAGCAGTATAAACATTAATTAAAAGTACCATTCATTCTTGGTGTCTTGATTATAGTCTCATACATAAAATTATGTTACAGTATTATACTTACAGTATTATACTTACAGTATAAATATTAATTTAATTTTGCAAAATACTACCTCTGTGGAAATACACTGAGTTTCAGTGTGAATGAATTGATATTTGTTGGGCATTTTTCCACACTCAAATGAAGAGGTACTCCTAAGAAATCCAAACTTGGGAAGTTAAGGCATGGCTTAAAAACAGTTTTAATCAAAAGAAACATTTGAAAGCGTCAAATAATTTTTAGCTGTTTTGGAATGAAATCTTCTTGGCTTTGAGTCTCAAAATTGTCATTATAAATAATGAAAAAGGAAGAGGCAGTTTTCCCACACATACAGACGAGATAGCTCCTGAATAGGGACTCAGGAAAAAGACTGAAGACCAATCCATCCTTCCCTTTTTAAGATTGTGAATCTCAGCTCAGGGCATTCAGGCTGAAAAGCTTTATCACAGTAAATCCATAGTATTTGAATTCTTCTTTTTTTAATATTTAAATAAAATTTTAATATTAAAAAACCTTGTTTCAAAATTCTCTTTACAAACATTTGTACAAATGTGTCAGTCTTCAAAGATAAGCAATAAAAACTGAGTTCAGAGTTTTTCTTTCTCATTCACATGCAATGACAAATTCAGAACAAGGAATAAACTTCTTTGTCTGTATCTGGAGTGTTTCTAGGTCATAAGAAATCAGCTCATAACCTCTGGCTTCCATTTTGTGAAAACAAATAACAGGATGGGAAATAACCTCAGAGTGATATGAATTTTCCAAGGTAGAATATCAATAGCAGTACTCAATCGATATTTCAATTATCACCAGAATTTTCTCAGTATTTCTAAGCCATTTTTCAATCAAGTATTGTGAAAATAAATAAAGTAGCTCAGGGATTATGGAATATTGTGGGAGATAGGTGGAAATGAACACTCCAGTCCAGCAACTTTGCTGTGTGAAATCACACACCAGTTAAATCAGCGCCCAAAGCACAGCCTGACCAGAGCAATCCCTGGCTCTGGGTGGTAGCTAAGTGATACCAAACAAGGCACCAGCCTGCACCTCTGGATGGCCTGGGCTTTCTTTGGTGAGCCAGAAAAACACTGAGACATACAGAAGCCAGGTTGGAAAGTGGAGGCTAAATGCTGAAAGAAAGGGTTGGGTTTTTTAATTTCCCCACCATCTTCATTGACATGAGGGAAAGGGGGAGCACTGGACTAAGCAAGGAGCTCTCAGCCAGATGCCCTCAGGACAGGAGAGGGCAAGCTGAAATAAAGAATGCTTAGCTGTTTTCAGCAGTTAGTTTCTGCTCTCTTTAGTGCTTCATGAGATGAACTCCTTGAACACAACTGCAGAAGGCCACCAGACACCCAGGCTGAGGGTCACCTGGATTAACCAGGAAGTTATCAATCAGGCACTGGCACATGCAGGGACCATATTTATTGGAGTCAAAGCTTTAGTAATTCTGAAGAGGGACATAAGAAACCTGTGCGATGTCAGGACTAGATCTTAGTGTCATTCTTACTTGCCTGCATCAAGGGCAGAAATTTTACATTGATGCAACAGCAGGGCAACATGATTCTGTCTGAGGAAATGGCAAAAAAAGATCACCAATTAAACATTTTCCAAATTTCCCCAAATGTTAATTAAAACAAGGAGATGAAGGTCTTACCTTCAAAACTATACACAACCAAGACATAAACTGAAAAGTATGAAAAAACCACAACCCTGTATGATATAGCATTGCTAAACTCTGCAGAAGGAAAGGGCTTGTCCTTTTGAGTATTGTCTAAGTACTAGGCAGCAATGGGGTCAGGGAAGATGTATTTTATTTAGTAGTACTGATAAATGGAACCAAATGCAGCTTCTTACCACAGTCACTGGAATGAGTCATTCTGAAACACAATATCTTAACAACTTCAAGTCAAACCTTAAGCAATCCAACAATGCTATAAAACAATGGCCTGTTTATATCCCCATTCAGTCATTCTGTTCTGACTTACTCATGGGTAGCATGGTACACAAAATTTGGATGGAGTCCTATGAAAACATATTTTTACTAAAATAGTAAAATAATAGGAAACAGAAGAATGCATACATTTATAAGGTCATCTCTGGGAATACTGTGATTGTCTCAAGTGGTTCTATGCTAGCACCTATTAGCTGTGAGGACTAAAATGCTGTTACTGGAGTCAAGTGCTTGTGTTTGAATATACTGAAGGGAGAATATAATTGTGCACTAAAGTCATGCACAATAGCCAGCATGTTACATAATCCCCCTCTTCTCCACTTTTATTCTTAAAAAAATAATTAAAAAGTATAATAGGACAATGTGGAAATGTTTTTCCCGTAATAAATTTGGTATAACACGATTGTCTCAAATGAAAACAAGATGATTTCACAAAAAGTAGAGAGGCCATTTGTTGCTCATAGATTTTTCCAAATTAATCTCTTCCGCATCCTCTATAATTTTGAGTTTTTCCATTGTGTGAACACTACTGATCACATCAGATGGATTATTCCTTCAAGAGTAAGGCTGAAATTTTGCCAAAATTTTGTTCATATTCTTATGAAGGTGACAAGATTTGGTTTGTGTTTATTCATACAGAGTCTACTCATCAAGCTCCAATCCATTAGTGATACTGGTTCTTCAAGGAGTAACAACTTTTCCTGAGATTATAAAAACTACAACAGCCAAATAATCTGTCTCATTGGATGAAGGATTTACATCTTCATAACGTGACCACCATATAGCTCTTTAAAACTACAAACCAATACATTTTTGTCAGTCTTTTACTTGGCAATTTTAAAAGCAATGTAGAGAATGATACATCTACAGTTTCCCAGGATTATGTGATTTTACCTGACATTTTCCTGGAGTGCAACCACCGTTTATTAATAAAGCAGACTAATGATATGTGCTAAGAAATAGTAGTAGCCTTTGGTGTCAAAATCTCAATAACAAAAGGAACAATGTTGAGTTTCCTCTAAGCACTATTGAATTAAGTACAAGTTACAGTGAAGCAGCACATATTCGTTCCAGTTTGGTCAATTATTAAAGACTTAATTTAAAATGTGGAACCTGTAGATGACAGAAATTATTTGCAAAAGTTATTTTCATTACCAGACAGCAAGGGATTGCAGCTGCTGATGCTGTATCTGACCTTCTCTCTGGACATTCCTGGATGCTTACTTGTACTTATAGTGAAGAATCAGTGGCTTATCTTTTGCTCTTAGTCTAAGATAATGCATTTGTAACAGATAAAGACAACAGATTTAGGCAGAGATTGTACAATATAATGGAATTATTTTAGTTTAGAGGAAAATTTTAAACAAATATACCCTTGCTGAAAAAGAGGGCATAATATGCTGCATTTCATTTTAGTTAAAGAAAGAAGATATATCTGAAATCTCCCTCTGTTCTTACTCTACCACCTTCTTAGTCTATTTAATTAATCTTTTTTTTATGGCACAGCAAAGAGCATATTTTTTATCCAAAGGAAAAATTAATTTCTGCATGTTCTGAGTTGTATGCATTCACTGTAGTCCATTATCAAATTCACACCCCACAATACTGTAAACAATCAATCACCAAATACCACCAACTCTTCAACTAGTAGAATCTTAGATACATGTGATGGATATCCTCTCATCAAGGCACTCGTCTCAATAATAGTAATAATGCATGACATGACAGGGAAAGCAGTGGGAATGAAAAGACAGATGCTGATGAGGAGCTTTTGCTGCTCACTCTGTCATATTATAATTCCAACTATTCGGTACAAAACAGACAACAGGGATGATTGCTATTGTTTTACTGATTAGCCATTCTCTCTCTTTTTTTCCCCAGAGGGCATCCTGCCCAGCTCTACTTAGTAAATATTGACACCTGTAAACCAAGCTGGCTGATGCCTTTGGCTCTTCAGCTCTCTTCCCATCTGTTGCCTGGGAATTTTAAGTGAAGTATTTTGGGACACTTGCTCTCTTTGCATTGAAAACTGTAAAAAAAAAAAAAAAATCACTACCCAAAAGCTAATCCTAGAGCCACATGGCTCTAGAGCAGCCTGTAGTAACTGAAGGGAAAACATAGCATATGTAAAATGCAGATCCCACTGGCCTCTTCTGACTACTCTTCTTTAGTTAACAGCATGCCAGGGTAATCTGCTTAGTTACCAAGTGGAGCTTTCTTCCCTTTTCCCCATGAGATCACCCTGACCACGATCAAAGTCCAAACACATTCTCGGCTAACTCTATTGTTCCCAAGAGTGGGATTAATGACTAATTATGTCAGGTCACTCATCCAGATGGCCTCTCAGATGTTCCTTTGTCATTGCCTGACCTTCCATATGCCCCTTTGACCTTGAGGTTTATTTCCATGGCAACATGAAGCCTCAGTTTCCTTGCTGAGATTGCCAAGAAGTGGCCAAAAGGGGGAATATGGGATAATCTACCCACACTTTGTATTCTGCTTCCATCTCATGCCTTGTTAAATCCAATGAATAGATAAAAAATGCTATCTGATCCCAGCTGAGTGATGACCATGGTCATGATTCTATGTTACATGCTATGTTTTTTAAATTAGCAGACAGCTTTGTACATGGAAACGTGCATTTAATTTGAAGAACATCAATCGCCATAATGTGATCTTTTTATCTCATTAATGTTAAGCAAGGGTAATAGAATGGAATTACAAAATATCACTGTGAAAGGAATACAATTCAGAGAATTATAGATATCCCCCATTAAAGCCCTAGAGATGTTTAGATAAGTCTACTTGTTCAGTTTCATAAATTAAAGATTCTTTTACCTTTCCTGAGATTTAAATTTAGCCTTGGGTGTTGATCTTATTCTAAAGAAGGATTTTAATGTGGTTAATACAGTGAAGAAATTTTCTAAAACAACCAAATAAGTAAGTAAAATATAAAAGGCTAGTGGTTGATGAACTCAAATAAAAACTCTGAATGGTAGTTCTATGAGTAGAACTGTATTTTCTTCTAACATTTAAAAATTAATATTTAACAAGATATGAATTTACTACTCTGTCAAATGGAGCAAAACTGGTTAACCCTCTTAGTAATTGTCCATAAAACGAAATTATAATCTGCTCCTTTATTTTAATCTACTTAAATATTATTCATTAATTGGTTAAAAACAATGTTGCGCGTGGAAGAGTGAATATCAGGTTTACTGCTCACTATTCTAAAACAGCATCTCAGTGGAACACTGTCTCTACTTATGCCACATCCCTAATTGTTGTCACTGATTGTGTTTTGGTTTTGCTGGTTTATTCTTAAAGAGGCATTTATGTGAAATAAATGGGACATGGAATCTGCAGGGTCATATAAACCCCATTTCTTCCTACTTTTAAGGAGTATCAATGCATACTGTTTTGTAAATTGCATTGCAAATGCGCTCCAAGGATATTGATTGATCTTAGTACAAATTATTTTAAGACTCGGAAACATCTACAAAGCTAAACATGATACAGTGCCCTCAAACTGCTTATTTGCTGTTCATTTCTAGCCTTCATTACTGCAATAGTCACTGAAAGTACGTCAGGGAAAGTTATCTCTATGTATGCATGTCAGCATAAGATTCTATAAAAACTAGACTGAAATAATAGTATGGCTTTTAAAGAAGAATACAGACAGGTTCAGAAATAAAGGTGGCACTTTAATGCTTCCAGCTCTGGCCTCTATATATACATGTGTGTTATCAGCCAGCCTTCAGCCAGGTTATAATTTCAGTTTTATAGTGGTATAACTCCATTGTAGGGTCATGGCGTTTAACTGGAAAAGACAGATTATTTGCATAGAACTGTGTACATGATTTTTCTCTCATGCCCTCACATTCTGTAAGGAGAAGAAGGATGAAACAGTATTGTATTACTAAAATTTTCATTGTTCCATTCAAGAAATATCTTATTTTGTCCCCTGCACATGACCAGCCCCTGATGAAGGAAAACAAAGGATCTCTGAGCTACAACACTCTTTCATAATTTCCCCTGAACTGCAGAGCTTGACAAAACCAAGGACCTGAACAGAGGCTGATACATCATCACAGCTTCAAAGATTTTACCATAATATTTCTGTGCAGAGGATAAAGTTAACATTTTATTCAATACTTGCAGTTTGGTCTTTTCAAATTTTAAATTCTCCACTTTCCAATCTTTGCACTCTAACTGCTTTTACCTGGGATTATAAATGTTTCTATGGAGAAATATGGAAATATTTCCATGGAGGAAATTCCATTATATGCTACAATTCTCCGAGTATCAGTAGCATTTCCTGTTCAAGGAAAAAACAACCTTACTGAAGCACAGATGTATAGTTCATTCAGTAGGCAAGAAGCCCATTCTCAAAATTCATAATACTGTGAATAATCTTGTGCCCTGGGGTAATGTACAACAAATACAGATTAGAAATGAAAAATTACTTCATTGTTGTATTCACAAATACACAGACCCTCTACAATCACTACAGCTTGTTCACTGACATGCTTATGCATAAATAAGGGAGGTAGCACAATGGCAGTACATTGTACAATACAAAGAACGAGTTAAAGTTTTCAGAAAATAAAATAACATTTTAAAATACTACAAACAGTACCAAATTGACACACATATTTGCATACATTTAAAGGCATTGTAAAAGCTAACAAATAAATACTGACATACATTGTAAAAAGAGTAACATGGAATAATGGAAATATTTTGGAGGTACTTCATAGTCCTGACTACATGTCTCAGAAGCCAAGTTTGAATTGAGAAAGAAGAAAACCCCTATATTTTCCAAAATGGCCTCTAATCATGGGTATGAAAGCTCTTTTGACATCCAAATGAGTTTGAATGTGTGCACATTCTATTGATTTTTCAGGAAGTGACAGGGTGCTGAAAGACCCATAAAAATGATTAGTGTGTAAAACTTTTGTTCATACAAATGCAGGCTCCATCAAGGACCACTGGAAAGTTTGCAGGGTGACTAACAGGCTCAGAACAAATTACTTAATCAATTCATCTACTGGGAATAATGAGAATAGTTTGATGATTTACCTTAAGCATTAAGCCAATACATAATGGCATCCAATCTTTTAAAAGAAGTTAACGTGAATGAAATGTCTGAAATATTGCAACTAGTTGTTTAGTATTCAAAATATCAAATTCTTTAGAAGTAACTCTCACGCAGAATTGCCTTAGCAAAGAAATTCAGGAATGATACATAGAAAAATCCATATAGTAGATGGGAGAGACAATTCCATCTTTATAACATAATTAGTTACTTACAAAGTAATAGTGGCCAATCATTAATACTTTAAAAGTGTCTGTTTCATCAAAGTTTAATGGCGAGTGTTTTATCATGCTCCAAGAAGTAATTAAGTAGAATTCAGTATGTCTTTTTCAGGTCTGGCAGGATTATCATGTGTTTTAGTGTAGATGTAGATGTTGTTCATTGCTTTTCCATTTAGCTGAGGTAAGTCTGAACAAGTTGCACAGGTGTTCAACGCCTGTTTTCCTGCATAAGAAATAGAGCTGATAATGATAATTGCTGATGTTATATAGATATGCAGTGAGATTACATTAAGTAGTGATTGTAAGGTACAGTAAAAAATAAAGTTTTATTGCAATTATAGAATTGTAATTTTCCTATGACATTGTGATCTTCCCGTGAAGTAAGGACAGTTTGGGGTGTGCAAGGACTGTAGGACTTTACCTTCCATTATTAAATAACTACATCTTTTACAATCTAACTAGTTTTTGTAGGATACTCCATGTAGAAAGAAAGGAAGAAATAGAGGTGTGAATGAAAGGCGTATGCAGTTGCACATCTAGGTTCATCCAGAAAACCTTGATGTAATGCTGACCAAAATGGAGGGTACTCATAACACCAGCAAAATAATTTCTGAATGTTAAGTAGGAAAACACTTTCTACAAATTTGCAAAGCTATCAGACTTTTGCCTTAGCAAAATACAATGCCAACAGAAAAAAACAGAGGGAAGCTGTTTTATCTCAAAAATCTGTATGTGATTTTGAACATTAACTGTGCATCAGAATGACCAAAGCATGCTTATTCCAGGCTGTCAATGCATTAAGGCATATTTTCCAGGTATTTGATCAAAGGGACGCAGGAGTTTAAGTGAGCTGTTTTGAAGTGTATAGAGTTGGTAAATCTCTGCAATGTTTTTTCTGCAGTTAACAACATTGGAAAGCTGTTTGGTATGTTGATATATGCGCAAGGATATTCTGTACACTTTGATGTTTACTAATTCCATTAAATTTATCTTTAATGAAGTACTAATAGGAGCAAGAAATACCACTGACTCTCAGAAATACCCATGCTAGAGTACTTGTACTTTTGCAGATGTACACCCCTTAAACTATGTATATAGAATCATAGAATCATTTAGATCAGAAAAGACTTAACATCAGCAAGTCTGTTAATCCAGAACTGCCATGTCCACAGTAAACCATGTCCCTAAGTGCTCCACCCACACATCTTTTGAACATTTCCAGGAATGGTGCTTCCTGCACTTCCCTGGGCAGTCTGTTCCAATGCCTGCACACACTTTCAGTGAAGAAATGCTTTCTGATATTTAATCTAAACCTCCCCTGGTATAACTCAAGGCCATTTCCTCTCATCCTATTGCTTGCTACTTGGAAGAAGAGAACAACCACCACTGCACTACACTCCCTTTTAGTGTATTTGTGAAGTGGTAGGTTTCCTGGACTCTCCTTTTCTGGGCTAAACCCTAAACTGCTCCTCATACAGCTTGTGTTCCTTCATAAGGCCCTTCACTAGCACTGTTGCCCATCTCTGGGCAAGCTCCAGTGCCTCAACTAAAGTGTGGGGCCTAAACTGAAGGAAGGATTTAAGGTGCAACCTTATGCAGCCAAGTATGGAGTGACAATCACTTCTTGATCATGTCGGACATGCTATTTCTTTTAAAAGTAGGATGCCTTTGGCCTTCTTGATCACCTGGGCACACTGGTGGCTCATGTTCAGCTGGCTGTCAATCAACACACCAGGCACTTTTATTCCAAGCAGATTTCCAGCCACTCTGCCCCAGCCCTGCAGTGCTGCATGAGGTTGTTGGTACCCAAGGGCAGGACCTGGCATTTTGAGTATTTGAGCCTCAAACCATTGACATTGGTCCATTGATCCAGCCTGTCCAGACCCCTCTGCAATGCCTTTCTTCCCTCCAGCTGATCAAGACTCCCACCCAACTTGGCCTCATCTGTACACTGACTGAGGGAGCACTCGACCTACTCATCACAATAATTCATAAAGATATTAAATAGAACCAGCCCCAGTACCAAGCCAACTGGATGTAACTCCATTTCTTTGGAATCATCCATCCAGCCAGTTTTTCACCCAGTGAGGAGTGCACTCATCCAAACAGCCAGTTTCTCTCTAAGATTGCTGTAGGAAACAATGTTGAAGATTTTACTAAAGTCCAGGTAGGCAATACCCAAAGCATTCCCTCATCCACTGAGCAGGTCACCTTGGAATGGAAGGAGATCAGGTCAGTCAAGCAGAACCTACTTTTCATAATAAACCCATGCTGGCTGGGCACAGATACTTTCACTGAACTGTTTTGTGATGAGCAAGGGAGAAAAGAAAGACACACAGAATACTTGTTTCTCTAACTTTTAGTATGCGTATAGTTTTCCAAGTATTTTTGAAGTTGCACACATAATCTTACAGACAATAAAGAATGAAACACATTCTATGCTAACAGCTATTTATTCTCCCCCTTTTCCTACCCACAACACGTGTAAAATGTTTTTCTAGAAGTACTTTTAACATTGTTTACCTGTAACTAATTATGTGGACAATATAATAACGACAGAATATTATCTTCATCACTTTACAACTTAAGGTTCTGATCCAAAAAGATGTCGTAGTGTACGGGAAAATATTGGAAATCAATTCACTTGGAGACACTAAAAAATATTTGAGGACCTATGCTGTAAGCTGGGACTGAGAAGAACAATATTCCAGATCCTGCAGTGATGAAATCATGTTTTTATTCAGAATGAAAGAAAACAGAATGTATCTTTACAACAATAGCACTCCAAGGACTCATCTGGGATGTGGGAGACTTCATTCCTGTGAGCTGGATCACTGGCAAGATAGAAATTCCTGAGCAAAGGCTCCAACCAGAGCTACAGGAAAGGCAACACAATAAAAGATTGTCTTAGTAACTCAAAAGACTCACAAGATGGTCAATCACATAAGAAAGGTATTTGGGTTTGTTGCCAAAGCCCATTTGGATTTGTTGCTAAAATAAACAAACAAACAAACAAAGCGCATGGAGAAATCAAATCCCAGTTGCCCATAAAAATCCCTTAGCCAGAAGTTAGGTTAGAAGTTAACCTTCTCTTTTTAAAGGAATTTCCTTGTCTCTGGGGGTCCTCTGTGGGGAAGGAGCCAAGAAACAGAAGTGTCTCTCCTCCTGAGGTAGCTGGTTAGGGAAAATTGGATACTGGTGTGGAAGATGTTCCTCTAAACCTGCCTGTCTGAGCTATGCTGTTTGGTAACCAAGGGTCTCAAAGCAGTAGAATTACCACACTGCCAGATCATCAATCTCCTTGTCTGCAGAGAAACCTGTGTTGCTTTCATGTGGGAAGAAAAGGGCTTTGGAAAAGCGGACTCTCTCCTGTCCCCTTCACAGGAAGCGAATGTATCAACTGCACAAGTAAGGTACAAATGTGTAAATGTACTACACATTCTTGCTCAGTCTCAGCATTACTGATTCTCAGTGCCAACAGTTAACTTTTCTAAATATAAATCAACCCTTAATGCGAATGAAGCACTGAAATGGTCTCATCAAAATATCAGGATTAAATGGTCATAAAACTCGGCTTAGGGATAGGCCTGATACTTAGGTATAATATATATTTTATGCCTAGTCTACAGACTAAATTCCTGACTTCATATGGTTATATCTCAATCTCAGTTTTCATTTCAAAAGAAATTTCATCTTTTCACTCCCTGTAGTTTTTAAGGAAGAGTTGAAATTTGAGCCATCTATAACCAACTCAGCGATGACTATCTGGGTTTTGAAGCAATCCTAGAAAGAAATTCTATGAGAGGCAAGATATGCTCTGCAGCTTAGTAGGATTTTACTCTCAAGACTGCTTTCTTCTATATCCCAAAAAGTAATACCCTTGCAGTGAGGAATGACATGGTGTCAGGTGGAGAAAAGAAGGCTCTGAACATTCTCATCTAAGGTGTTGAGGTGAACATCAATCTTTTCTTTCCCATCAGAAGAGGACAGAACTACTTCTGCAGTTTCCCAGGGCACAATGGCTGTTTCTGCTTTTAGAAGGAAGAATATATGCCAATCTTGAGACACATTTCTTATCACTCTAGATACACACCAAAGCCATGATGCTAGAGTGGAATTATGGGTTTGAAAAGTATATACTTGTAACTACTCTTTTATCTATCCAATTGTCTGAAGCATAATACTTTGTGCTTCAAAGACTGTCACTATGTAATTAAATGTATAAAGCAGTGAGAACGTTTCAATGCAATTTCTCTTTTATCTTAGCGGCATAGCTGAACTGGCCTAGCAGTATATTGCTAATCTTCCCAGCCTCTCATATATTACTCTCAGCCTGGCCTATAGTTAAGAAATTGTCAAGCTATTTATTTTCTCTCTGCCTCTCTTTGTCCCATTACAGTTACTCACTCTTCTCTCTCCCAGGCTCACCAACCACCAGCCACTGCAAGGCATGAAATAGGGAGCAATGCTTTTTCACTGAAGATTTCACCAGATGACCCTCACTAGAGAAGTCAGGGTTCTTCCAGGAAGAAGCATCTCCAGCAGTTTTTCCTAGCAGTGTTAACTTACAGCTTCACAGGAGGAGCTAATAGCTTTATGGAACTTTGCTAAGATGTAGAATTTTCTTTAACGGCTCATTTTAAGCATTTGATAAACCTGTGGATGAGTTACGGAAGCTTAAGAATTAAATGGGATTTGACTGTTTAGTAAAGAACATTTTTTCTCTACTGAAGACATAATGATTAACTCCACTTTATGGTGTTGTTTTGTACTGCAGTTTGTGACATAATTGTTTGGGTCTACAATTGGCAATGACTTACTTACATGTTGTTGTTGAAAATGCTTTTGATCCACTCTTCATAAAACTTGTTTCAGGAGCTAAAATCTTCATTTCCACTGTTATTATTGGAAGAGAACCTGTTTGTGAAAACTGGGAGAGAGAATTTTCTAGAGGGAAAAAAGGTTAATATTTCTTTTAAGATGCTAGAATATGTTTCCAGCTACATAAAGCAAACAAATATCAGAATTCTTTGCAATAACCTGTGGAAAACCCAGAATATGAGAAGTAAATGATTTTATCAAGTATAGCAGTTAGAATGACTGTGAGAAAATACACGTGCACACACACACACACAAACACAAGTAATTCAAATTCCCCCAAGCAAAAAAAAGAAATATATGTGTGTGTATATATATATATATATATCAAAGGAGTTTAAAACTCCAAGTGTGGGTGAGAGGATAGAGAGGGATTACCTAAACTACCAGCTAGATGTAAGCATTTTCCTTTCCTAATACTGTAAGTGATAGGAATGTGTCTATCTTTTTCAACCTAAGGAGTAATAAACAATTAATGTTAAAGTGACAGCTTGTTCACTCTCTCAACAATTTTTGGAAATTGTGGCCATACTTTAACTTCTTTGCTACCATCAGCTTCAAATTAAGGTCCAAAATTGTAAACTGAGGTTTTGGATGTATTTGGTTAGGGATGTGGGTGACAAAAGATTCCTTTGAATAATTTGTTCATAGAGAAACAATATAAAAGATGACTCAAAGACCCATTAACTGAGCTGCTCTGTCACAGACAATTTTACTGAATTCTCTTGGGCCTATATATTTTTGAGGTAAATAAGTTAGAGGTGTAGCTGAAAATAGAAGATATCTAATTTTTAATTCCTCCACCCAAGCTTTAAAATAATGACTGCTGATATTTTTTTAAAGCCCTAACATGTGTCTTTGAAGAAGAAAGGGATTACCTTGAAGTTGTTTGCAAAGTCATTAGTTGCTGTGAAAACATTACCTTTCAGATGCTAACTTTGGAATTCTAAAGTGGGAGAGAAAAGAAAGAATTGAAATGGATTGTTGGTGTCAGAGAGACCTGTTTCATGACGTGGCATCTGTGGGAAGCTCCGTTTGTAAAATAATGATAATAATGATAATAATGATAATAATAATAATAATAGTGAAGACACAGAGTGAAGCAAAATAGACAGATACTCTCATTTTATCTGCATGCACACAAAGAGAACCAGCCCAGGCTGATGGTGCGGGTAACTGGCCGGGCCCTTCCACGAGTCCAGAAGTCAGAAACAATTGACAAGCACCCATCAAACGCCTGCGCCGCTCCATGGGTGATCAAGTTTCCCTCTGTACAGTGCATGTGCATTGATTGACAGTGCTTCCTCTCCCCACAGGCAGGGCCCCGGGGGTGCAGCTTGTTTTGTCAGCTGCGGCCGGCTGCCGTCAGCCCGGGCAGGGACCCGGCCCTCCGCGGGGAGCCTGGGCCAGGGCCAGGGACACGGCCGGGGTGTCCCTCAGCCCCTGAACCCTGGCAGAGCCCCCGGCACCCCACAGTAACCTCAGAAGGCACGAAAGGCAGAGGAGAGAGGGAGGGCAACAGCAAATCCTTGGGTATCTCAATTTGCAGCTAAAATGCCTGTCCAGACAAAGATGAAGCCTAGAACTCCATCCATGCCTATTTCTTTGAATGCTTGTCCAATGCTTGTGCTTACCTGGCTTACACCTCCTGTATACCAGGGATAACACCTATAAAGAACAGATATTAAACCCCTTGGCATTTGGCAATATTAAATGGAAAGAACAGAACAAACTAAAAACTCAATAGAAACATTTGTGGGGGGTTATAATTGTTTTTCCTAATTTTCCATTTAACTGTGACCACCAAATTCAGAAAATAGGCTGGTCTCCTTTTTTCAAGACCCACAGCGATCTTACTTTTAAATGTGTTTATCTACTCTTTACAGAAACCTAAAAGGTACAGCTGGTGTGCTAAAAACCTAGGTATTGGAACTTCAAGAAACAGATGCTTTTTTCCAGTCTCATGGAAGATAAATGAAATCAATGTAGACTCTTCAAAAGGTGTAGGAGCTCTGTTTTTGCAATACCTTCTGTATTATTTCAAAATTCAATGCACAATTTTCAGATATAAGTATTTGCACAGTGCTATCTGCAGCTTAGATGCCTTGAAGCAATTCCTTCAGCAGCAGGACACAGCTTGGTAATCCTCTCCTGCCCCCCAAGGAGCCACATCCTTCTCCAGTCTCCTCTCCAGTAATTTCCCAGCTCTCATGAAAATGTTGCCTCTCTAAATTGCCCATGAAATACTGTCACTCATTCTCCTGCTTCCATCTCAGAGGTAAGGATAAAACTGGTCAGAAAATTTTGGAACAATGCAAAATACCTGGGTCTCTTTTAAGCACGATTGGGTGCTAGCTAATGGAGGGAAAGGTTTGCTTTCTGAAATAATGCAGCATCACTCAAACTACTTTTAAGCTTTTTACTGTATAAATAACCTTTTGCACTTCAAGGGTCATTAGATCACGATAGTTTGTAATGCAATTATAGTCAGCACTCTGCTCTTATGGGCTGCCTGGTAATTTGCTTGTTAATATATTAGCACAAAGCATTGATCAAGTAGCTAATCCAATCACACGCTTTTTATTGATCTCTTATTGACCATCCTGCCAGTGATCACTTTTTGCTCAGGCCCGGTCAATAGCAAATGCCAAATAGGCTCTCCCACACCTAATGAGCTTACGAAATAAACCAAACATTTTCCTTTGCCCTCAAGGCTAGGATCAATTGAGAGCTTTTAGAGCAGAATTCAGATGATTTTTTCATCAGCTTTCCCCCTTTCTTTCTGTGAGCATTCAGGTTTGCATTAAGACCTCTATCTGAGACTTTCATTCTAATTTGAGGACATCTGAAAAGCAGCTGCCATGTCTGAAATACTCGAACAGCTGTAAACAATAAATCATGCGGGTGAGGAATTCTGGGCTGCACGTTGGCATGCGGTCTGTCAAGCCAAAAAAATAGAGACATACAAAAGATCAAGAGGTTAGGGGTACCTGAAGTCTACAAAAAAATGTACTTTTCCCATATTTCATCCCAGAGGGTTGTACTTTGGTGGAAGGCCTACCCAGCATTCTTTAACAGGAGCATCATGCCTCCATACATCAGGGAGGGGGGAGGCTTGGGGGTGCTGCAATGAATTAGATGTGAGCCTTTTCATGCTGCTGCTATTGCATTAGGCGATTCCAGTATCAACTAATGGAATTTCACACTACAAACACAGATTCTTGCTGATGAAAAGCACACCCAAATTATGCACGAGAAAACAGTATTTCAGTTACATGCATAAGTGCCAAATACTAGTTCTTTAACTTATAACAGTTCCCAATTTCTTACCATGCAGTACACAAATGTGACTGTAATGGATTTACAGTTACTCAGGAAAGAAAAGAGTGAGAGAGAATGGAGGAGAGAGATTTTTTTGGAAGAGGTAACTTTGACTTATAGCAAGAATTCTGTAACTTTTATCAGATGTCTTTTCAGCTAAAACAGCTTATTAAGTCTCTGAGAAAAGTTCTTTGGAAAGAACATTTTCCATTTACTCAGAGGCCTTATAGCAAAACAATAGTGCTGTAATAGTAGATTCTATTATATCATAAAAAAAGAATGCAAGATCCTTAGATCTTAAATATCCTTGCTTCAACTATTACTATTAGCACTATTTTATATAGCTAGGTTGCATTTTCACTTTAATCACTTTTATTCCATGATCTTGTTTTCATTATTTGGCTTAATATTTTCCTCATTACTGTACCAGATTTAAATTACAGAGAGGCACAATCTGAATATAAACCAGGTACAGATTTAAAATATTTAAAAGCATTTGTAACATGTAAGCATGCAATTTAAAACCATTACCAAAATCTGATTACTTGCCTGGGGGAAAAAACAGGTCAGTTAGAAACATTGGTGATGATATCTTTTCAGAATTTTTCCTTGAAATTACTCATAATTATGCATTCCAAAAATATTTGTTCGGCAGACCTCTTTGATGTCAAATGAAAAGGAGTGCATCTCCTGACTCTGTATTTTGTGAGTTTCTATTATTTTTTCCCATGCAATCCTCTTAATAACTAGCTGTACAAACCTCCACTGATGAGGCTGGACCTTAGGTAAGAGGATTTTTCTTTACGTGTTGAGACCTTGCTCATGCTGTTAGTAAGTCTTATGTGGTCAGCCTCCACTGACAAATACTTTACCTCTGTGGTTTGCTTCTATTTCTCACCCTTTTCTTGTGTCACTGTCTAAACTTATTCTCAAGCTTTCTTTTGGAGTGACCCAGGTAATTCCCCCAGGATCAAGCTGCTCATGGTTCCTGGGATGATTCAACCCTGACATCATTCCTAAAAAGACTGAGGACACAGGCAGTATCCATCTTCAGCCTGGACAGGGTTTACCTCCTCAGACATGTACCTGCAACTTTATGCTGCAAAAACCCCCACTGGTCTTTTTTAAGGTATTTTTGTTGAAAGAAACACACTTCTCCAGAATAACCATGGGAGGACTACAGCAGGCCTATGGGACAGAGTAGGCCATGTGCTTAGTATGTTATCCATTCTGCTCAAGAAAAGAGTAGCTGAGCACAGTTAGGAGTGATTTTGCACCTCTTGGTTTGGAGGCAAGGGACTCCTCCCTCAGAGCAGAGCAGAGCGATAGCAGTGCTATCCAAATGATTTGCACCTTTCTTATGCAACCTTAAACCATGTAAGCCAATTGATTTAGAGCAGTGTAAATGCTTTTTGAACTCAGCTCAAATAAGTAAGAACTATTTGGATTAATTGAGTCAAGTCAGGAGCTTGCAAAATTCAGGGTTTAAGTCTTCATGACAAAGTTCCTGAAAGTACTGCACTTGTGAATGAACAGTAATCTAGTGTTGCAACTCTTCTTTCAGCTAAATCTCTTCAGGATCAGTTGTCTGTGTCAGGGATTGTGTTTATATAAATACTGTGATTTTGCAAGCAGCTAAAGGTAGCTGTCAAAGTTAGACAGGTATGACACAAAATGTGAGTACACATCTTATTAACATACTCAAATGAATCTGGAGGAGGGCTTCAAAGCTGGTAACAGAGCCAGAAGATGTGTGTGAAAAGCAGCTGAGGACTTGAGGCTTGTCTGGTTTGGAGAAAAGGAGGTTGAGGGGCCACCATTTTGCATTCTACAGCTTCCTAAGGAGAGGAAGTGGAGAGGGCACTACTGAGCTCTTCTCCCTCGAATTCAGTGATAGATGTCAAGGAACAGTTTAAAGTTTTGCCAGGGAAGGTTTAGATTGGACATTAGGAAGCATTTCTTTACCATGAGGGTGGTAAAACACTGGAACAGGCTCCCTAGAGAGGTGATCAATGTTCCAAGCCTGTCATTGTTTAAGAAGCATTTGGGCAATGACCTTTAAAAACACACTTTGACTTGTTCAGTCCTCAGACAGTTGGACTGGATGATTGCTGTAGGTCCCTTCCAATTGAAACAGTCCTATTCTATTCTATTCTATTCTATTCAAAATTTAATTGAAAAAATGGCCTCTGATGTACAGCTGGACTACTCAGCTTGATTTGCTGTTTAAATGTTATTTCAATATTTTTTTGGAAATGCAAACTTTCACTGTTTTTTTTTTAATCTGGTAGACACATTTCCAAGAAAGAAGTCAATGCCCAAATACTGTATGATGTCGTGTCCTTTCAATTTGTACTCTCAAGTCTGTAAACATTTAGATTTCAGAGCTCCATATTTATGCTTTAGATAACTCTGCTGGTGTAATCAGGCCTTTTGGCCGGCAAAAAGAGATTGCATTTCCCTTGAACTTATATTATTTATTGCTTAAAATGCGGGACATTGTCTACATGGTAGGGGCTCTCATGGTTTAGGAACGGTGTTCTGCAAGGTAGCACTCCCATTAAAACCATGTCACTGCTCACTTCCTCCTGCTCCCAACTGGAGGCACAAAAGGCAAAGATCGCAGGCTGAGATAAGAACAATTTAGTGGAAACAGCAATGAGATAAGAAATCAACAAGTAACATCAACAGTATTAATAAAAAAAGGTGTAAGACAAAGAAAATATTTACAGAGAAAGCCCCCAACAGCAAACAATACCCTCTCCCCAGCCACATTTTCTCGACCTGGAGGAACCCTTCTCCTCATTGGAAGAGAGGGATGCCCTTTTCCTTGCTGCCAGGAATGGAGGGAGCTGGTATAGAATAACACTGGAGCTTTAGCCAGTAGACACCACAGTAGTTTTGCCCCCTCTGTAAAAAGGGAACCCTGTCCTGGATGAAACCAGGGTAGAGGAAAATGGAAGGAATTTCATAGTCTTGAGAGAGAGAGAGTTTCTAAGTCCTAATTCCATGTCTTTATCAAAATCTATAAAGAAAGACTTCTTCCTTTTTTTTCTTTCCCCAGGACTTTCCTCATTGATCACTAGAATTTCTTTATCATCAGCTAGCCAATTTCCTACACTTTTTATAAAGCACATTTTCCTGCTTTACAGCTCTGTGAAACAATGATTAAAAAATTGAAAGTGACCATTAATATTTTCCACTTTGAGCTGAAGCCCTTGCAGGCTTCTGGCCAAAATACTGTGAATTAATTATAAGTGTATTTATGGCAGCAGTAGCACTGTATCTGTTTCTCTTTACTCAGACTGTCATGCTCTGAAGAGGTATTGGAACTAGTCATATGAAATCATTACTAAGACACTGGGAAAGAGAAGTTTCATTGTTCGTTTTTCCTTTTTCAAATTATGTTTTGTAACTCCATATTTGTAATTCCAGCTTTGTTTGGATTGCCTTTTATGCTCTCTTGAGCACTTCTGTGCCTCTTGCGGGAAGAAAATTTTAGATACACACTTTTCATACTGCATCTCTTTATCTCTCTTTATAAAAGCATGTATAACAAATAATAGTAGTTTTCCTGTAACCAGGGAAAGACATATAAGTTTGATTTTGTTTCTTTTGATCTGTAGTGAACAACTGTTTTTTTCTCTAGCAAGGTCTGCACTTTCAGGTGTGCCTCGCTAGGCTAAACACAATATATAATTAAGCATTTTTAATTAGAGATGAAAAACAAGTATTAGATGTGCCTTCTACCATAACAATTTCCACGAAAGAGGCTGAATTGACAAAATTAAAAATGCAACATCTAAAGATGGTGCTTTTCATATGTATTCATTCATTCTTTAACATCTTTAATGTCTGTTTTTAAAGTAGTGAAAGCTTTCTGGTGAAAATGAGAGCCATTCTAAGACAGCTGAAATAAGATTTTAGCATACTATATATGCAGTTATATATTTTAACATTAGTTGAATTGGCATTGCTCTCAGTTATTTCTTCAGCATTGATGCAGGCTATTCTGAAGTTCTATAGTGGCAGTAAGTAGCTTATCTCTAGGAACACAAAGGCTTATTGGTCACACGTTGCAAGGCAAAGTGTTGAAAGCAGTGAAAAAATGCAGAAAATCAGCATATTGGCATTTTCATGGTGGAATGGCACAGGCAATGAAATTGGAAGGACAAATTTAATTACATAATATAAATATTTTGTTAGAAGCATAAGCATAAGTGGAAATATTTATTTTTCCTCATTCACCTATGAAAACTGACAACAATGTTAAGCTTGGTCAATACAGAAAGGTGTGCAAGTGTAGGAAGATGCTATGAAAATGCCCTCTTCCCACAAATCACTTAGATGGGTATTTTTCTAAAGCAGTGGATAAGAAAGAAATTCTTGGTTTTGATTTGAGTAACCACCACCATTTGTTATAGAACACTGCATGTGATCATTATCTATTTCTTTATAGTGTTTCAAACACACAAAAAAATATTACAAAGCCACACTCAGCTCGGTTCCCTTGTGAAACAAAGACATTAGACAATCAGAATTGTACTCCAGGGAAGGCTGATGTCTGTAGAATATCAAGGAGTTTCAGAGAAACAATGATTTCAAACACAAAGCCTTCCCTTCATGTGATCTGACAGTGGCAAAAATTAAAGAGGCAAATATGTTTTACACGTGCTGCTTTTGAAGTACATATTGGAAAACATTTTGTGTAAGAAAGAACTGCCTAAAAATATTCTGTGTGCTAACAGCTGAAATTTAAATAGCTGTCAATTTGAACAGCTATGAAAATCCCTATCCTTTCACTAATATGATGAAAAAATCAGTAAAACATGTAAAATTAGTCTCTACTGTGTTTCTTATCCACTATATTTTAAAAGCATTTGTGTCCTTTAAAACATCTTTTGAATTTCTGCTGTAATTATAAATAGCAGAAAATTTACAGAATAGAACACTCTTTTAAAACTCTTATTCAAACACACTAAAGCAGATACCAGAACTCTAATTAATGGAGGTAGATTGCAAAGAATGAATGGGATACCTTTGGAAAACAGTCTAACTAAATGTCACAAAATAATTCAAAATTTCCACATTAGACACTGAATTTAAATTTTAGGACATTGAAAAAGACAGGCTTCAGACTTGCTAGGCTGAGTTGGCTGCTACTGTGGTGTCTACTCCAAGGAAAACAGCTCAAGAAAGCCTGAAGGTATCACACAAAGCAATTTCACCACCAGCTTAGTAGTTGTGACAAACAAGACATCTTAAAAGGATCTCTGATGTGCTTTCCTTCACCTTTGCTTCTGGACCTATGCAGAAATACTCTGCTTTCAAAATTTAGACCTTTATCTGCTATATGGAACTAATTTGAGCTTAACTTAAATTTATATTTTGTTTAATTACTCCCCACAGAAACAGTACTCAGAGCAAAAGCCAGGACTAAGACGCCTTCTGGCCATTCTGAATATCCTAGATATCACACCACCAACAGCTATAAGTCTTGTTCCTCCTTTTTTGTTCTGCCTCTATGACTTATACATTCCAAGGTGGCCAGTGTCAATCAGATGAGATGAAGATCTCCCTTGAACTACTGTCTGGGTTGAATGCCACATACTTGTCAAGTGGAAAATGTAGAAAATTTTTTGTATTGTCAGGCTATTGAAAGAAATTGTTACTCATTTTCTGCCTTCCTAGACAGTTACTAAAATCACTAGGTCATTGTATAAAAACAAAGTCACACTCTAACTCTCTTCTTTCCTTTCTAGCTGTGTTCCCTTTGCTGTCAGTCTTTTCCAACCAATGGCGTTTATTCTCTCTCTGCTAGGCTCAGCATTAATAGTGCAGAGTTTATAATTTCTCAGAGTTAATATACTCATGATTTTCTGCTTTCCAGGTGGATGAAGTTGAGGAGAATCTGGTCACCCAATTGTTCAAGTCAAAGCATTTATGCATAAGGTAAGATACCTAGCAAAGTTTTGAGACTACCAGCAAGATATCTAGAAAGCAGTAGGTGCCTGTGCACGTGTAAAATTCTGGGCATAATCTCTCTAAATCACTTCAATGGGTTAGGTGCTGCATTTCCCATGTCTCAGCTCTGTGGTCATATACAGGGCCATCCCATGGGTTTTCTTCTTTTATGTGTCCACAATTGCTCTGCCTTGGGAGCATATGCAATATATCAAATAAATCATGGTTACAGTGAAAAATAGACCTTTCTTCCCACAACATAGCAAGAAAACAATAATTCCTGCCAAAAAAAAAAAAAAAAATAGGATGCAGGGGGAGTCCCCAGTCAGTCTCTTTGGTCATTAGCTCTATTTACAAATGACTAATCAGAAACCCTGGACACTTTGGACCATGTCCATTTTATGCACTGAATAGGAATTCCAGTCAAGCCTTCAACTGAAACTGCCTTGCATTATCATTCCTTGCCAAAATCCACCAACATATCACCTGAAGAAAAATCTGTCAGGACATGGAAATACAGAGAGCAAAATGCATATTTTCCAAAGTAAATTAATGAATGATAAAGGCTACAAATCGCTGCTCTAAAATGCTCAATGAAAGAAGTTCTGTTTAGTGAATTCTCACCACATTCTGCAACACCTGAATATCTGGTCATACTTGGAGCAGAAACTCCAGAATGGCACATGAGACTAGGTTTGTCTCACAGAGTTCTCTGTAGGAAGATTAATATTTTCAAATATGTCTTGGCAAGAACACATGTGCATTAAGATTTCAACAACATTTTCTGAATGTGATTCCAGACGGCAGAAAAGCAGAAGTTTTTCTGCAGACTGATGTGTTAGCAGCTCCACAGATAACATCCACCTTTGACACAGTCACAGTGAATCTTTTATTCAAGAAGGAGATATTCTTTAGTGGATCCCTGAAATAAGCAATAACAAATACTGCATGTTCTTGGTTTCCTGCTGGAGTGGTAATGGGCAGCAACTCAGAGAGTTATTGTTGCCATATGTATCAACAGTCATATTGATTTAATTGGTTGTCATAAAAAATCTGACAAGAAGGAAGACAGTTCATAGCTGGGTATGGGCCAGAGAGTTACTAGTGAATGGACTACTGAGATCTCTCAGGAGTCTCTTTGTCTTTTCCCAATGTCATTGAACTGCTTGTGTTGTTCATAATCTAGAAATAATCCATTTTATGGGTGGAAATGCAGGCCATTTGATTTTGGATCCAGTTTATCTTAGAGAATTGCAGAAAACCTTATACTGTGAGGGAACAATCTGTATAAAAATATATAAACTCCCAGAAACAAAAAATGTTTTCACTGCGGGCAGCAGATGGGCTGCCTCACCATTTGTCTCTGTACCATCCATCCTTAATTCTGTGCTGTATTTAAACTAGTTCAATCTTTGCTTAACATCAAAAGACAACCACAAGCAAGAACATCTATATTACATAACAGAATATTTAGCACTTGCATGAGAACTGTCACACAGGAATCTTAATGCACTCTTGCATATCTGTGGTTTACTGCAGGATAGCATTGCTAGCCACATTTTATGGAAAGGGAAGGAAAGCAGAGATGCTTGAGAAATGATGTGACTTGACTTCAGTGTGATGTAAAACCAGGAGTGGAGCACAAAGCTTCAGTTTCAGGCTATGGGCTTTGCTAAGAAAACAGTGTGTCGACGTTTTTCCTGCCACCCTTGGTCTGAAGTGCTATAAAAACATTCCCCCTGTTTGGAAGAAGAAAACAAAACTGCATTTACCTTCCTCCTTGTTTAAACAGCAAGTTGGTTTTTTTTGGTGTGTAGCTTATTGTTTGTATCTTTTAGGTTCATCCATGAGGAATTTGTGCCCAGCCTGTGTGAGCCTCCTGGTCTGCCTCTGTGCTCAGTGTCTTCTGACAGCTCTTTTCCCTGTAAGATAAATATATCTACAAAGAAACACAAATATATTTATGTATTGAGAACAACAAAATATCATGTAAGAATAGAGTTTGAACAAGTTTGAAGCAGTCAGCTGTATTAGTGTAATATTCTACATCTTTATGAATGCTTTCTGATGCACCAGAACTGCTGTAGATTCAATGCAATCTTGTTTCAGTGAAAATGCAACTTCCAATTTTCAATGGGTAATATTCTATTCAATAGATGACATTAACCTATGAAAAGGAGGGACATGAAAGAAAATGTTCCCCTTTATTTTTATTATGAAAGTTTTCTAATGATTATTACTTATTTTGAAACTGAACATAAAAGTGATGTAAAAATGCTACACTAAAGAGTATGTTGCGGTGTTGGTGTTTTCCTGTAGTAAAAGATTCACCTGACAGTATCCGTCAAAACTCACTATCCAAAACATTAACTGAATTTTAGTGGCAGGGCTCAGAGGTCTATGAATGTAGACAATTTGTAAGTCTAGGTATTTTTCCCAATAAAATTATACTATGCAATAATCAGATTTGGCAAACTCATCAGAAAAAATCAAATGAAATTCTTGACTTTCATGCCCTAGTAAACAGTCATCTGGCTATGAATGAATTTAAAAATAAAAATGAACATCAACCTGCTCTTGAGAGATGATTACAGAAAACAGCATACCACCATGGCAAGAACTGTACAGCAGTGGAAAATTTCCATGCAGCAATTAAGTTGATATCCATTATTAAGGACAATGCATCCAAGCCATGAAGTTGGCTTGAAAGAGATTCTGCCCTGTAGCTCACTCCTGTTTCAAAATACTAATGTGTACAATCATCCGATCAAATACATTAATAATTTGAAGAGACCAGCTGATTTTGGCTGGTATGGCACAAACCTTGAGAAGAACCTGCGCCCCCTATCAGTTTTAGTCAGTTTCCACCACAAAACTGGAGACTGAGTGACTTTCCTTAAGGAGAGTGTTTGATGCAATAGGAGAAGAAAGCTGGTGGTTTCATAATCTTTGGTGAATTGCACCTGTGCAGTCCCACTTACTGCTGTTGGCTTGTTTCAGATGGTACAAAGCTGTGCATTGAATATTTGTATGTGAAGTGCCTGATGGGTTTAAATTCCTAAGACCTCACCACACTCTAGCACAAATATCAACTGCATTAAAGCAATACTGAGCAGCTCATTGAAGAACCTGATTTGCCCTTGAGAAAGGCTTATCTGAAATTGTTTTAGGAGGTGACAACAAATTATTTTCCATGAATGCAGATAAAGAACTTCAGATCCCAGCTATTTTATCCAATATGCAAGATAATGCATTTTTTGGCATCTGTGGAAACAGAAAAATCTTTATATTTGTTAAGCTAAAAGAGAAGTTGATGATATTCAAGCAGGAAAAATTTTAAATGTCTCACCTTGCAGATAATGCATAAAATGCTACGTTTGGACACACACAAGTAAGTACAGAACACCTCCAAAGAAGAACTTTTTTACTTTCAGTCAAGTACATAACAGCAGATTTTGATGATTTCCTCTTCTCTGTGTTATATCATCTCTGTACATTCAAGCATACTTTTCTGATTTATCTGCTATTAGATTAAACACACGAAGTTGAGGACCTACACGAAACTTTAGGGATTCAAGTCTATTTCTAAATAGCAGTGAGATGATAAAAGCCAACAAATAGCCGCTTCCTAAAACACCACATTCTTAAAGTACCTGTGTTTTCCGTTTTCAAATTTAGCTGGTTCAGAATTTTTGTTTTGAAATCCAGTAAATAATCAGTATCCCCCAGGCACCTTGGGTATTTAACCTCATCTAAGCCCACATGTATCACAAGATGTCACTTCGAAGCTGACAGTACCCAGTGCTTAGCGCTAGAGGGTCCCAAAATTCATGGGAGCTAGGCAACCTTGTAGGATACCACTGGCTACTATATGTCCAAGGCACTGTCTGCCAGTGATTGTTAATCTTTATTCATAATATTAATTTCAGCTATTTCCAGACTCATGAATGACCTCAGTTTCTCCTGAATTCCTCTAAGCCCTGGGATATCCCATGCAAGGCAGGAGCTGCCCCATTAGAGAATTTTCTGTTTTCCCCGTATGTCCAGTTTCCCTGTAGGTCCTGTTGCCCTGTTTCCCCACTTATATCCATTGCTGAGCTGAAGAACTATGAAGTTCAAAGCTGGCCAGTTGCAGTTAAAACTTTTCCATATTGAAAAAAAGCCAAGTCAGTTAATGCATTTCATGAACCCAGCTGGAAGATGAACCAAAGTTAATTAGTTAACCAGCTATGACCAAATAAAATATTGCCTTTTCACATATCACCACACTTTTGCTGCTTTATTTTATCCTTTCCATAAACAAAGGAAATTCATATGACCAGGGGAAAAAAACAAAAAAAACCCCATATTATTATTCAGAGTATTATCAATTAACCTTCTGCAGAACTTAATCTCTTCCCATGGAATAACCTTTCAATTGTATTCACTCTATTTTTCTTTCTCAATAGCACTGCTTTGTGCTGATCAGGCTGACAGTACTGTTCATCCACACTGCTTTTTGCATTGTTATTCTGAAAAGTAACGTCAGAAACTACACTTTTTCAAAACATTTTATGCACATATAAATTCTTAATGTATTTTGACTCTCTTGGGGTTTACTCCTGTCCCTTTATTTTGTTTACTTTGCGTCTTTTAAAAAGGTTAAATCATGGCAGCAATCAAATAAAATGCCCAAAAGCCACATTTTGCAATGTTGAGGCAAATATAAAAGCAGACAATAAAGAATTTTTGTGGTGTCTGGATTGGTTTCAAACCAATCTTTATAAAAGCGCAAAGTCCCTGAAAACTGTCAAGGGCCTTTGTAATTTATCAGGACTCATTATTTGATTTTGATTGCTACTCCACAATTTTTCCAGCACTTTATCAACAACAAATTTTATAAAATTAGGTAAGTGCTACTTACCTAAGTCTAGCTCAAAAATACATACAGTAAATGAAAGTTCACAGCAAGAAAGCATTTGACTCTAAGAGAAAAAGCTAAGCAGGGCATCATTACACTTGATCAGAAACAATCATCACTCCTCCTGGTCTCCCACCAATGCATTCATGCTGCCAGCTGCCACCCAGATCGGAGAGCTACGGAAAAAGTTTGGAAAGTAGTCCAGAGGCAAAAGACCACATCTGCTTTCCAAAGATCTCACTGTTTCTCTGCCTGCAGGGGTTTGGGTTGTGAGGGAGCAGAACAAAGCAAATGCCTCCACAGGCTTTCTTACCCACATAACCAGAGCCTAGAGTATGTGGCCTCCATCTTCCCTTCTACAGGTAGCATGAAGTCTGGAAGCTCCACTTCAACAGAGCAACAGATACATCTGACAAAAAACCATGAAAAGTTCAACCCTGTTTCCTATGGTATAATCATTTTGAGAATTTTATTTGGAAAAAATACAATTCATACCAAACTAACATGAATTATTTTTTTAGATTTGCATGAAGTGGTAGAGGCTCTATAATTACCATCAGTGGTTAGTTCTTTACCTCAGCTGGAACATGTGACCTCCATCAGTAAATGACTCACTAACTTCATGATTAACCATTGATTCAATGAGATTTTAAAAAAAGTTTAAAAATGGAGTTAAAAAAAGCTTAAGTGCCACCTACTAAATTACCAGAACCACTTCCTGAATCCTTCACTTGGGCCTAGCATCCAGGCATGGATCCTGTTTGCTGCTAATTTGGAATCAAATTCAGGAGCCAAAAACCACATCAGTCCAGCGGTTAAAAAGCCTTAGAATTAAGTAAAAGAAATTGAAGTGTATTTGATTTGGTTTGTTGTTTTACTGGGGTTTTTTTCAACATTCATGTAGTTCTTTCTTCTCAATATCACAAATACATTTTTCAAATCCTTCTACAGTTATGAAATTAAATTTCTGGTACAAAAAACATCGCTGTTTTACCTCTTTGTTCCAATGAGAATCTGCAGGTACACTGAAATTTAGGCCTCTTGTCTGCAATTATGAAATTTAGAAGTAATTAGCAAACAGCTCAAGTATTTTGACAAATGAGTCAGTCATGTAAGTAAAAGGCAACACCAAAAAAAGAAAACAGGAGTTGCGTTGTCAGCATGAGGGATTTCACTGCAGGAGAGTTGCTGTGGCTTTCATTATTTCAATGGTCAGTGGAGGTTGCTATAGAAACGACATAGTTAGCAAGCCATGCAAGCAAAAGAAATATGATAAAACCAAAACTAAAATAGTGGAAAGGTAAAAACCCCAAGGATTTCTCCAACAGCTTAATATAATTTGTTGGTTTTATCTTTCAATCATATCACTGATTGACAAGATTCCTAGTAACAATGTAATATACTCACATATCACTTCTATGTAAGTCCCGTCAGGTGTCATAACATTTAATAATAAAAATCAGCATCAAACAAAAACCCTTTATATATCAGTTAAAAAAATTAAATAACATCAAGTTATTTCAATACGTAAAAATAGTATTTGGCTCCACAAAACCTTCCATAATACTAATAGGTAACAATAATATCTCTTGTATGACATATTTTCTTTGCTTAGAGGAGAAATAACATTTTAACATTTAAACCAGCTTTTTTTTGTGTGCCAGGAAGTACTTTCAAGTAGTTACCTGCCTGAAGTAAGTGTGCACTGATGATCACCTGTGTAACAGGTTGATTTCATTCAGTTTGTGTCACAGTTTACATTGATTTGAATATTTGCACTTAATGAATGAAGTTCAAGGCTCCTCCATTTTGGATAACCAAGTAAATAACCAAACCGAGATTTTAAAACAAGTGGTATTGAATACACTTAGAAATCTAATAATTCTAAAAAGAAGGATGCATATCTCAGGTGATTATATATCATTCCAAGTGTGTACAGAATCCCTGGGGTCTATTCTGCAAACATACGGGTTTTTTTATTTCTCCATAGCCACTCTGTCCTCTAAAAATTTCTGTTGTGTACCCTTCTAGTAATAACACAACATGATTTTTTCCTTCTAGAAATGACTGCAATAAATATATACAGAAAAACTGGTACACACCAGAAACACAAAATCCTCTTTTTTCATTTTCTGGTTCTGATCAAGGTTGAGTGGCAGAACCTTGAGCTTTTCATTCCAGCTACAGCCTGGCTGAGTTGGTTGTTTTTGGTTTTGGTTTTGTTTTTTTGGGTTTTTGCTTTTTGTTTTTAATATAGGAGTCTGCAGCATTAATCACCAAAAGAGATGCACTGAGTAGGCAGAAGCCAAGAGAATGAAAAAAATCTGATAAATCAAGTTTTGAACTGTGTCAAGTAACCAAAACCAGCACCAATATCAGTGTCTTCAGGACAAAGAAAAGTGACTTGAGGAACATAGAAAACCACAAAACATTTACCCTCTATTCAATTGCAGCTTGTTCCTCTAGCTATCACAAATAAATCTTTTACCATCACATTGCTTTCAGGTCTATGGCGGAAAAAAACCTAACGTACAGAAATTATTGCTTGCATGTCCAGTGAAAGCTTTGGCACTTTAAAGTCTCTTGAAAAATGTTAATAGGCCCTTGCCTTTAGGTCACATTAGGAAAAAGAATACCAAGTGTTTCATAAATGTTTGCACAGGCACTATAGGAAAACAAGCAAGGATGATTAAACTGAAAGAAGATTTAAAACTTTTTTTCTAATAGAGAAAGAAAAATCCGAAGAAATAACAATTTAAATAGGACACTTCTGGCTTGCACTCTTCCATGATTTGGTCAGTTTTGTGATTTTAGTTGGGCTATTAAAAACAATTCTCAGAAAAGGCAATGAGACTTCAAGTGCCTCATTCCCTTATCATCCCAGAGGGTTGAGACTAATGTCTGCTATGGGACTGTGCCAGGAACATGGTCTTTTCTTGTTAGTGCTGCTCCTGGAAATAAAAAGAGAACTATTGTACACCTCTTAACGCCCTTTCCTCTCGCCGTGTCTCTCAAACCTGTCACACAATTTGAAAGAATATTAGAACAGACAGAGAGTGCAGAGTTGAAATCAAACATAAGTCCTTATTTCATGAAACCTTTGCATATCACAGGTTCTGTGTTATGAAATGGTCAACAGTTTGCCCCTGAGTCCTCATCCATTACATCCGCATAAAAAAGACCATCCCACAGTCAGAGCTGGGCAAACTGTTGGATGCTGCCTCAATCTGGCAGGAGGGAAGAAGTTCACTGCCCAAGCCTGCTAGCTCAATATATGCCAGGGGACACAAGCTGAGACAAGGAAGCTGAGGGACAAATATAAAACAATTTTTCCTTTGTAGAAGGAAACATCTGAGGCTATATTTGGTTGTGCTTAAACTTTGGATTAGGGGTTTCTAAGGCAGAGAGAGTTCTGAGATGTATCTGTGAGGGGGGCAGAGGATACTGACATGGTTGGTGATGAAGATCACTTGCCAAGACAGAAATTCCTTAGAAATACAGTGAATATGACACATTCCTGGAAAAGGAAATTATGTTGTTTAAGAACATTTGCTTGGTGTAAAAACTTTTTTACAAATTAACAACTCAAGGAACAGATATCTGGATCTGTCTTGCTCAGTTCCTGTTCTTCAGTGAGGAGCCTGACCCCAGACTGCAGTGTAGCCACTAGAGGAGAAGGATCATCCTGGAGAGAGTTGGCACACTTCACATCTAGGTCAGGTGGGGAGATTCTGACCCCAGAAAACAGCTCAATTTGGTTGCCCAAAGCCACCCACCAGGTTAATGTCAAACCTCAGAGCAGAACACTGTTCTTAACCCTTTTCCTGGTAGTGTCAGTCAGACAAGAGGACAAGTGGATTCAAAATGTAGGGCATTCAAAAGTGGAAAGGGAAAAAGAAAAGAGCTAATTTTATGTGACTGTATTGTCTGTCTTTATCCCAGTAGATTTAGGGTCAGAATACTCCAATTGTAATTTTTACTGTGCTCATTGGCACAGCTTTGCCAGGGCCCCATAGGTACAAGCTGTTCATTGGCATATTCAGGAAGGGGCACGGGCTGTAATCTGCACCCAATAGGCTTCACAAGGATTTCTGGGCAGGCTGGTATAGATGAGGTTGGAGTTGTGGATGTAACTGTTCTGTGCAACTTTCTATTGGGGCCAGGAATTAGTTCTGGCCATGTCTGAACTCCAAGTGAAGTTGTATGTCACTATTTCAAAGCAACATTTCAAGTAATTTTAATGGATTTTCAGCTTTGCTGTGTTTGGGAGAATGTGAGATATTGAAAAAAATATTGTGTTAGATTGAATAGCAATTCAAGCTCAAACAGATTTCCTCTGGAAACAATATGTTTTATTTATCCAAGGAAAGGTTAACAAATGGCTGAGACAATAATTCTGGTGACTGTTCTAAAATTTCAGTAGCTTTTAAGTTTGCTTTTTGTATAGTGGATTATACAACTTTCAGTAAAGCTGCCTGTTGTGCTCTCTTCTAATCCTCAGGTGATATTTCTCATTCATTCTTGTGCTGATTCCTTGTGGTTCTGGGCTCTTTTTCATGTCACCTACGTCCGGATCAAGGTCTCTCTGCTGGTATGCAAGGCCTGCTTTGGGGTCCTATATCAGCAAAATTAATTGGAGAAAAAATGATGGCTGATGTTCCTTCTGAATATGCACTCCTTTCATAATAAGAAGTAATTCCTTCCTGTAATTACATTCTGGAAGACAGACGTTAGAAGCAATAATGAAACTTGCAGCTTGAGAAAAAGATAATTGTTTTTTGGATTTCTGGGGGATTAAAAAACCAGTTTGTATTAAAATTAGATACTAAATTAAGATAAATGTAATTAAATAAATATTTTTTAGGTTTTGTTTAGGATTTTTTATTGCAGGATGTATAAGTTCATAGTATAAGTTCTTCAAGCAGATTCTCAGATCTTAGTTTATTCCACATTCCATGCAAAACAGGTTCATTGTTAAGCAATGTTTTCCTCATAGTTTTATTGTTACTCGATCTTTTTATCATCATTTCCTAAGCCATAATCTTGCATTTTAGATTTTCTACTAGATCATGATAGAAAATGAGCATATGTCAATCATGAATATGACCTGTCAGGACCTAAATAGAATTTTTGCCCTGTTTGGATGCAGACTAGTTAAATTTCTTTCATATGAACTCCATGATATTTTTAATTAAATTATTTTTAACCATAACATGATGTTGTAGTGAGCCTTTACATTGTATATGATAATACATTTAACTGCATTATCTGACATTGGTTATGTAAATGTACTTTAATTTTTTGTTTGACTGTGCACCATATGAGCTTTTCCATGGCTTTGATCAGAAGAGTAGTCATCTTGAATATTCAAAGCACCCTATCTCTTTTCATATCAGGACTGTGTATCTTTGTTATAACAAAAATTGTGACCAAGGAAATTAATGAGTTAACTGATTTATAGTAGATGTGGGCTTTTTCAATTATGTGCTGATTCAAATTGCCTTTTTACATTAAATTTTGGTTAACATTCTTATGAATTGATAGTAGTTTTTGCATTGTATTTGATAGCTGTTCTACCCCTGCCTCTTTCTGAACTATATGAACAGTAGGATTTTCTTTCTTTTCTGTTATTTTATAAGCATTAATTCTTAAATATCTGATAGTTTCCCTTGCCTGTTATCAGTCACTGGTGACATTTATTGTGGATAAAGCATTTATATATCCTTATATGCATAAACACGTTTTTATGTTTTTCTATGTCTACATATACTTGATGCACGACATTCCCATATCTTTTCTGAAATGGGATGACTTTTAGTCACAGAAAATATTTCAGTTTGCTTCAGAATTGCAATTAATTTCTCCAAAAGGCACTGGTCAACAGTTCCCAGTTAACAAGTTTAAACCAGTCCTGACATAATGGATATATAAAGCAAAACAATGAAAACGCAAGAGCAGAGAGTCAGGATTTTGCAGCCCATCAGTTTTCAGTGCCTAACTCACAATATCAGGGCCTTGATTTTCAGTGGTACTTCTTGCTGGCAAATTTATGGTGATTCCAAGAGCTATTCACAAGGGCAGCCTAATATGTTGCATGTTTATCAAATACTAAACGTTAATTGTTTGGATTCCAAGGAATGGAACCACAGAAATATGTTTAGATGTCTCCATTTCTAGCAAGGCGGGCTAACAATAGTGCGGAGTTATGTCCAGGTTACTAGTGGGTTAGTGACACTGCACCATGGTTCCTGGATGAAAAAACAGATCCTAACAGATTGGACACATCTTAAAGGGCAAAAATCTCTTCAGACATCACCCACTTAAATGGTTGCCACAAAGGCAAGCTGTATTAAGCACAGACAAGTGTCTGCCAGAGCCGTTGTGTGGAAATATCAGGCTGTCCATCTTTTTCCAAGGCTCAGTGATTGAACCCTACATGCCAGTCAGTCCAAAAGACCCCTGTGAAACAGATATTTGCATGGACTTCTGACTTCATCAATACATTGCACACTCAAATCTTATTATTTTAACAAGGCTTCTTGCTGTGCCCATTCCTAATGGGCACTAAGGCTCAACACCAGAATAAACAGCTGGGACAATGAACTCCATCACTGCAAACACCTGATGACTACTTCCACCAGCCCTTTCTTTTCTCTTTCTCTTACACACTGCCCATTATTTTTGTCCTCCTGGCAACAATTAGCTATCATCAGGCTCTCTCTCTCAGCCACTCTTTCTGCTGGAGACTAATCCCTTGAACACAGTCCATTCTTCTGGCTGTTGCAATTCTTTGTTGGTTACACCGTGTGCACAAATTAATAAGGGCTTGCTTTAAGGGCTGACTCAGCCAGTTCACAGCTCAAATGAGAGCAACTGTTTATCTGCCTGAAATTTTCAGCTTCTTTTGGGGGGCTTTTTTTCCCCCCTCTTGGTTTAAAAAAATATTATGTGCGTATGTGTGTGTATATGTGTGCATGTGCATACAAATTAAACGTGATTTTTGGCAGATGCAATTGTCTAGGAAGTTGACAACATGGATCTGTTTAGCCCATCTGCCCCTGAGGATCCAACTGAATTTCTTGCAGAGCTGTAGGGTTAGGACTATTGAGTTTCCAGTGTCACAGGGTGGATTCTCTACCTCAGACATGCTGGCATTCTGATCCTGGGAGGTCCCCTGCCCCACTCCCCCAAAAAAAAAAAGGGGAAACATCTGGAATCACAGGGGCAGCTTGTCTGCTGAGCTCAGCACTAAGGATCCCTGTACCTACAGCTCCACCCCACTGTTAGGGGACTCAAAAAGCACTTAACAATTACTGTCTTTACTATAGTATTACAAGTGCATTTGATATCATATGTATAGTATGGTCCTTTAGATTTTACACATAAATATTTTTGGGGTATAGTTCAGAATGAAACATGTCCACAGAGAGATAAGCATCATGATGTTTTAATTTAATTTAGTGACTAGTCCTGATATTAAAGGATATTTTACTTAAGTAACCATGCTATGTTTATATCCTCTTATATTTGTTTGAACTTTAGAATTCTGAGTGATGATTCAACACCAGAGCAATAATGCACCTCAGGTGATTGGGAAAAGTACATTCTGAACATGCAGATATTATTCTTCACTGTTCATTTCAACTGGAAGAATTTAGTCTTCGATCATGAAACTGGAGTATTTGATTTTGCTCTCACTGAAGTCAAATAACAGCATCACTGTTGGATAGAGATCTGTAAAATGTTAGGATATATGTGTTGATGAGACTGCAGCTGAAATTGTTTACTGCTTTGGGTTTTCTTTCACTGTTACTGGGTTTTAAAGGCAACAACAATATATAAGTGCTGCTATAACTACTTAGTGTTGGAACAAAAAACACTCTTATTGACTTCTTGGAGTTTGGCATTCCCTGAGGTCAAATGAGGTCTTATTTTACTGAGACATATAATTATTTTAGAATCCCATTGTGTAAACACTGCTGAAAAACAATCAAGTACAGGTGTAAGCCTTAGACCCTCTGGAATTTTCCCCAAGCTAGAACAATTAGTTTATATTTTATATCTCTGTGTGTGTGTACATCTGCATGTACACACCTGTTTCTTTTACTTTCAGATTGTATACTCATGGGGGTAAGCACTGACCAAAGTGTACCCAACAGTCAGCAGGGACTTAAGGATGGGCTCAGCCCCTTCCTACTACCACAATCCAAATAGCAATAAAGGCAACTTGGTATTTGAAACCAGAGGACTTATATACTTAGAATTAAACAGCTTCTGAAGATCAGGTTAATCAGCTCCTCACCAGAATACACCATCATTTTAATAATAAAGTTCTGTGCTCACATTCACTGAAGCAGAACTCTTCACTTTCTTCCAATTTTTAACAGAAAGGAAATAAATATATGTTATTTAGTCTGTTCTATTTTTTTTTTTGTTAAAAATTAGATACTCAGTTGCCATCAGTTCAGATGTAAACTACTACCTTCAATGTTGAATACAAATATTACATAAATTATATTTTTGAGTCACTTGTGGAATAGATATGAAATTATTAGACATACAGAATGTAAACAGTAGGGCAAAAGTCTCTGAATTGACCTTTGAAAGAAAGTTATTTAAATAAGTAGAGTGAAAACAAGAGGTAAAAAGGGTGCAATTCAGAAGAGAAATGTGATTCATAATTTCCTAGAACAAACATGTACATTTAAATTCAGCTGTGCTAAAAAAGGGCAAATATTTACGTGATCAGAATCTCACCCAGCCCAGTCCCCACACTTGTACACATGAATAACTTCACACACTTTAGCAGCAAGACTTTCTTGAATGGCATTGCTCAGGTAAGAAATGTATTGTATCTGTCCATCACCATGTAATTGTTCCACACTGTGAGAAAAGCTTTACAGTCTAAAGAAAATAATATAGAAATCTGAAATAAACATTTTTAGAAATAAAAATAAAAATTAAAAAATTACCTTTATCTGTAGATTGTGCTATTAATAGCCACTGATTTTTAGGTCATACCTCATTAGGAGCTTCTGTACCAACGAAGCCTCTTTCTAGATTGACAGGTGGCTGCTCTAACCAAAAAAAAAAAAAAAAAAAAAATCTTATTTTGAAGGCTTTTTATAATGAAAAAACGTCTCAAGCAGCCCAGTGCATTGTGATTTCCCTGGTTCTTTTCCTTCTGAGCTGTTCAATTAGTTGGAAATCTCTCTCTGATGGACTGAAGCAGCTTGAGTGAACGCCTGAGCGCACAACCAATTAGGCTCATTTGAAGTTGCAGAATTGCCTTCTTTGGTGTTAAAACCCCATGTCAAACACTGGGTCTAAGATCATTTGTAGTACAAAATGAGATTGACAGAGCAGCTGTACCAGGGGGCATGCCTGCTGGACGACTTAATTGTGGGGACTGAAGGGCCATCATGAACTGGCGTGTGGAGATTGTATCACCACTGCTGCATTACAAATGCTCTTTATTAACAGTGATCTGTAATCAATGAGCTCAGGCTTTTTGCCAGAGCTCCAAAATCAGATAGGCAGCTCTCCTCACAAGGAATAGGAGGAGTCACCGGGGCAGGAGAGCGGGAGCAGGGAGGGATGCCATTCCCGGCGCCTGGGCGGTGCGGTGGAGCTGCGGGGAGGGAGGCGGGCGCCCAATGGCGCGGAGCTCTCCGCTGTCCCCATCACTGCCCGCGTCACCTGGGCTGGGCATGTGGCACTGCACCGGCAATCCAGCTTGGACTGGCATGAATGAAACATGGCTACTTCAGCAGGAGGATATTCCAGGAGTCAAAGAGACTGCACCAACTCAGGCTGGTGTGAGCGAATAGTCTTGATGGTGGAATAACGTCTATAATTTAATGTTAACCCCATGATGAAATGACACAAAGGAAATACAGCGAGTTTAGTTTCAGCAAATTAACAAATAAAACCGCAGTATACTTTATTCTCTTGATAGGAAACCTTTAATATTTTTAATAAGGCATATTGCTTTTGAAAATAGTAATTGCTTCCCGCTGATGCTTCCAAGTCAACAGTTTTATTTATTCCTCCATTACTACAACCAACATTCTCTTAGTGTAAAAAAGCGGGTTGTTTTTCTGGGAACAAATCAGTGTATCTGAAAAAATGTTCAAAGATTGCTTAATGATGAGACAGATATAAACGCAAGCTGTAAGCCAACCTTAAACCCAAAATCAGCAATAGTTGATAGTAATTACCTACCCACTGCCTTTGCTATGAGGACAACTTCCCTTGTTTTTTTCAAAGGCATTTTACTCTTCTCTCTGTTACTTTCTGAAAGAACCCCAGAAAGGGAAGTAAGAAATTTGAGTGAACAACACAGTTCAACTAGTGTGGCAAATCACATGCAGATGAGCTATAGTATAATCAAATAGTTTGTGACCCTTCACTATATAGGCTGTTAATTTTTAGGTGCATAATCTAAACTTCTGACTTCCCATATGAGTCAGAGTGACCGATTTCATGTTTCATTACAAGCATTTTTTTTCTTTGGTTTATTTTTTTTTTTACTACAATATATGATTATCTGTTCGGGTGTTTATTACAAAAATATTTTTTTCTGGAGGGTTTATTTTGCTATTTACCAGTAATTAATTCCTACGTATTTCTAAAGTCTGATTTGCTTTGTGCTATTCTGCAGCTGTTGCAGCCTAAGCAGCAGGCAGCTGAAATCAAATAATTTTAAGAAGTATTTCTGAAGTAAATAGCTGCACATGCAATCATATTTTAAGTTATGCTTAGGGACTCTCTTTTGCCCTAATACATAGAGGAAACTGAACAGTAAAGTTGACATTGTTTAGACTGCAGATTGTATCACTTCTACCTCATGGTTCTCATATGATTCTATCCATCTGCTCACTCTTTTCTTACAATTACAGAGTGAGGTCTGATGTGGGAATTGTATTTCTGTACTCTGTACATTGTCCAGATCAACACCAACATTGCCTATGACTACTGCCCCAGGAAACTACAGTGAAATCACTTGCTGCTACTGTCACCAGAAATTATAAGAAAAATACAAGCATCTCACATGTTGAATGTTGGAAACAAAATGTCATTTCATTCTATTATTAATGCAGTGTTTATTTACCTGTTGCCAGATCTTGTGAAATGTTCCTTCTGTATCAGCAATTTCTGAGGAAGGTGGTGAATGGTACAGAGCATGGATATTTAGCTGAGAAAAGTTTTGGTATATCAAGATAATAAAAAAGTATGAAAAGCTCAATCCTTTTTAAGTAACAGTGTTTATTCATTGTATCCATCAGTACACTTGACCATCACATTTCATATTTGCTAGTATTTTTGCCTTACTGCTAAGACAAGTTCAGCAAAAACAAGTGCCTAAACTGATATTGTACTGTAGCATAAGGAAATAAGTAATCATTAAATATATGTCTGAAATAAACTGCCTATGTGTTTGCTCATACTAGTGTTGCAACTAAACTAATGCCTCACCCAGTTATTAAACATATGAAATGTGAGTTTCTTTTTTCCTATCACAGTTTCTGCATATTCACCTATTATCTTTACCACATATCTCAGAGTATGGCCTTACATAAACTGGTTGCTGAGCCATTGACATCTGGTTCTATTGTCTTTCTGTTACTTTTCCAGTTCTCTTTTTTTTTTTTTTTTTTTTTTTTTTTCCTAACTTTGTTCACTATATCTTACAAAACTTTACTGCCAGCAAAGATCAGAATATAAGACACATTGGCTGTGGAAAGGACTGGATGATGATTACACCCAGGCACAATTATTCTGCAAATTTGCAAGCTATCAGCAGCCTGTGAAAGTTTTTTCCAGCTATGTGGGTGAATAGGTATGTAACATGCTGTCAGCATCAAGCAGAACTCTGGTTTCAAATACCAGAATGGAGATTGCAGAACTCTGGGAGAAGACTACAGCCTCCTTGAACAGGTGGCTGTCCTACCTCTTGAAGGATGAGTTAATAATAAAGAAAGTTTATGTTTCCTTTCTATATCCCAGGTATTCTGGGGAAAAAGAGAGAAAGTGAGTAGCGTGAAAAGTTGTATGAAACTCTTGGCTACATTTTGAAAGTAAGAACTAGAGTTTCATTGAAAGCATATATGGAAGCTTTTTTGTCAGGCTTTGTTTAAGTGTGCCCTGGCAGCTATATACACCACGAACGGGATGGGACAATCTGAACCAGCGTAAGAGTGGTTTATTCACACATCAGTCTCAGCACATTGTTACAACAATGGAGACAAGAGATGCAACCAGCTCACTGATTCGAGCAGAATGCCAAAGAGACGTAATGTTACAGCACATCATAAAGCCATTTCCATCTGCGTTTCAGCCAATCACACATAGAGCACAAGCATATTGACAATACTTCTATCCAATCACTTAAAGCACACGTAGCTTTGGTTCAAACAATCGCGGCCTACTTTCAAACACAATAGCTCGTTCATAAGAGACAAGGCACAGAGCTCTATTCATTTTTAACCTTCTAAAGATATACTTTAAGTATAAGTAAACTTGTTACCACATAATGCAGCACATAACATAGGCCTATTGTTCTATTTCTCATGTCTACATTACGGCCTATTGTTCATTCTCACGTCTAATTTTTCTGCTGCTTTAGCATCTCACTGTCTTTGCTGTCACTGAGGCCTGTCTTTTTCTAACTTTCTCAAGACCCTCTAATTTTAAGGATTCCCGCAAAGTGAAAGCATTTTCGCCTTCTCCTACTCCCTGCTGTGAAAGATGAGACCATGGATTTATTAAAAACATATCTTGCTTCTTTAAATCTGTTAAAATTCTTCCATGCTTATTGTCTTTAAATGCTTTCACAGATATAAAAACAATAAGTGTCGATGCTTTTAAGTGTTCATGCTCATTTTTTTTGCTAAATGTTTTTGTATAGAGAAATCAATTTTTTCACACCTGTGGAAATGCCACATGCTATACTTATCTGTATAAGTACTTTTTAGGGAAGTCAAGGATTTTTCTGCAAACCACATTTTCTTAAGAAACAGAAAGAAAATTAAAACAGAATATATAAATGTATTGGCATTGCTAATCAATAATCTATATCTGGCTATCAAAAGGAAGTTTCCTGCAACTGAAAGTGAAGGAGAGAATAGTGTCACTGGTATTCTCAAGATGAATCTTTTAAAGAGGAGTCAAACATTACAAGATAGCACCATAACAAGAACAGATAATACCACTGTACCAGCAATTGTGTCTGAATATAGAAACATATTTTTGAGACTAAAAAACCATTGCCAATCATTAGGTGGATTCAAGACTTCCTAGAAGACAAGCTGCTGTTTAACTAGCAGGCATTGATGTTTTGTACCTTTCTTTCTGGTGGTACTGTTTAGCAATCTTTAACTGAACAGACTGGGCCTAATTTTATCATCCAGAGAATGATAAATAATGACAAGCTTCACTCTAGTTTTGAAAGGTTTTTTGCATTTCTTATCTCTGTTACCTTTTGTTAGTTACCACAATATAAGAGATGTCTTGAATAAAAATATTCAGCAACTGAAGTTACATACAAAAATTCTAAAAATGCAATATGAAAATAAAACTGTTATTTGCAAGGCTCTTTTTTCCTAATAAAGCTGACAGAACAAATACCAATTGATTTGTGGCAATACACTCAGACTGGGATTCATCTTCCATAATGTAAGGTTCCTCTTTTTAGTAGTCCAAGTCACTGTGGTCTGTTTTAAGATCTTTTTTAAGAAGAAAACACATAACTTCAGAAAACAATTCACGTGGCCTATCTTAATACAACCTCTTTAAGATTAAACAAATTGCTTGTTTCTCTCTTTGACTAGATATGGCCCCTAGAGAGTCTAGCATGAATTTAAGCAACTTTTAACATCTAAATTAGAGAAGATGAATCTTCATCTGGTCTGTAAATCTGCCTAATTTACAACCAAGCCAGAAAATCTGCTGCTATAGCTGCATGAGACAACATCAAGGCTGCTATGGTGACCCTGAAAGATTTTACCTTTACAGTTTTGCTCCAGTAGCTGTAAGTCATTAATACATACCTGGTTCTCCACTATCAATTTTTTTTTCATTGATTACCCTTTTCCAAATGTGAGAATACGTTGACATGCTTCTCTGAATAACATTTAACATTAGCAACAGCTATTGTGACCAAGCAGAATTTAAAACATTTATATTCTTTGCTCATTTATGGTTTAGCAATTCTTTTTTTCAGGAGCCAACCTGGTATTCATATAAAAAAAATAAAATGAAGAATGACATCCAGGAGAAACTAATATCCTAAAAGCAGTAGAATTTCCAGAAAGAAGATACGTAGAACATGAACAGGCTATGGATAACTTCAAAGTACCATATTCTGAGCCTATTTTGTTCATTTTATGGTTCTATTATCAATCCTATTTATAGATATTTGCAATGATAAAAGACCCAAAAATAGGAAGTCAAACCAATTTAATGAAAAAACAGGAAAGAACAGTAATAGTATGTTTCATGAGTAGTCCAAATTAAGTTATCTTCAACTTTGATGTTGGTATTTGTAAATTATTGTCCATTTGGATCAAATGTGAGGCATTTTAAAACATTTCCTTAGTACTGTTTTTTGAGTGAAAACTGTTGTTGCTTACATTTATATAGAAGCAGAACCTTTCCTACAATAGGAAAAATACCTAAGGAAGCAATGATTCAGTTTTTTGCTCCTATGAGGTGCTTTACTCGCTGTAATCATTTAAGCTGTTAACAAAACCATATTACTTATTTATCCAAGTAGAAGCCTGAACTGTGCATGTTGTGTGTCACACATAATGTGTGCATGTTGTGTCACACATTAGTATTAAAACTTCTATGATATTTTCATTGCATGCGCTCTTCTTCTGGTTCTTGCCAAACTTCCAGTCATGCATAAATGCTGTTTCAAATTTCAAATGCTTCAAGCAGATTTTTCAATGTTATTGCACAAATTATCATAAGATATAATGGTAGCATATAAGTTGCTGCTGTAGTTTGGAAGCATCCAAACAACTATTCTGTTGTGCAAATGAGTTCTACCTTGTTTCTAATCGCAGTGAATGTTTCCACTGTTCTTCACCACAGTCTTAGGCAGTAATGTGCTTAATGACTCACATTAAAGATGCTTCTCCATAGACCTTTTCCTGAGAAATAGAATGGAAATCAGGTATCAGGAAATGCAGCTGGGCCTTTTCAGAACCTGAAACTGTAAACATCTGCACTTAATATGCAGAGATATCAGCTAGGCTTTTTTCTTCTTGTTTTTCATATGGCTAATTATTACATTTTTCCATATGGTCTTCATCCTTTGTTAACCTCTTGTACTTCTTTCTCCTGGTTTGTGTTCATTTGTTTATGTTTGTTTGATTTCTGATCACCTTCCCTTACACTACCTTCTTTCCTCCTCCTATCCTTTTTTTTTGTCTTGTCAATATCTCTCTTCCTTTCAAATTTTGCTCATCATACTGAGTAATTTGTCTCACCATAGAAATGTTAGGTATTATGTCTAAGGCTGTCATCTCAACTTTCTTTATGGTCAACGGGAAAATAAGTAAGTTAACCAAGGTTATTTATAATGTGCATTTTATATATCAGCCTCTTATAGGGTCATGTAACATCTCATAGCAACCTCCACAACTTAAGGACAAAAACAGGGACTAAGAAACTTATTACTGTTGGTTTCCTTTATCCTTTTTCTGATTTTAACTTTCTCCATGCATGGTTTCAGTGTGGCAGATTAGATTGTGAATGTTGCAAATATGTTTTTGTCCTGTAGGTCAGCTGGAACATTTTAGATACTCTCTCTTTTTACTAATGCTCTTCCAGGTGTTGATGGGATGGAGTGTGGACTAGAGCCATGGGCTTTCACCTGAAACACCTGGGATGGCTGAGCTGCAATTCGTAGGTTGCTTACCAAGGTAGGCATTCATTTTGATGATGAAAAAACAGCCTTATAAAGAAATGCCATGGACATTTCTTATCCCTGAGATTCTTTCAGAGTTTTCTTTCCCCAAGAAAGAAAAGAATCAATTTCATCAAACATGCTGCATTTAACTGGAAAAACGGAAAAAAAGGAAAAAATATCTCTGTGACAGTTTTATCTTTCACATGTTTTAATAAATTTTCTATACAGATGACTGGTAAGTTAAATTCAATGTAGTCAACATCAAAATGATCAGTGATTTAGAGAAATGCTTTTTTAGCTGCAACACAATTTCTGGCAATTCATACAGCTTTTCTAGGTAATTAAAATTGACATGCACTCTTGGTTATCCTTTACATCACTTAAAGTATAGCCTAACTCCTTCCAGGAAAGTTGCAACTACTTTTTCTGAGACAAAATAGAAAAAAACCCTTCATGCATATTAAGCACCCTTATTTTATTATTTTGCAGTAACTTCAAAACGCTGAGGTTCCAAAAGCCTAGTTGAGTAAGTGGAACACTTCACTGACTGGTCAATACCTCAGAAATGACCATTAAGCATCACATAGTCACGCATGAAACAATCATTTTTCAACTAAGTCTTCTTTCCTTGCCTGAATCAGATCAAGAATCTGAAAAACTGGATAGAGAAGTTCAAGAACCATTTCGTGTGCAGAAGCAAGTGAAAAGAAAAGCAGAAAATGCAAGCTAGGAGAATGAGGGAAGACAGCAGGTAAGCAGAAAACCCTCCTCACTTGAAATAGCTGGGACACCCCAACTTAAAGACTTGCAGCTGTAAAAAGTCTCTTGGAGCTTTACTGATCTTAAGAGCTCAGTCTCAGTTTTGAAGGAGAAACACATTTCCACTGTTTTCTGTCCTGAATTATACTGTCACAGCTGCACTGACAGTGCTGCAGTATAATTTTTTCCAAAAAAAATATTCATAAGAGAGATCTTGATTGTTATGTTTGAAGCATTTTCTCTGAATGTTCCACCAGCCAGACAAAAGTTATTTCAGAATTTGACATCATTATGCAATGCAAGTGTTAAAGTGTATGAAAGCACCCCTCCTGACTTCTCTAAACTGTCCCACTTCCTCCTAAAAATCAAACCAGATGACAGTTCGATTTCTTTGTTATTAGGAGGAGTGGGAAGAGTCTAGTGCTGTATACATCCTCAGACCATTATTTCTCTGCCAGCTTGAGTTTCATAATTTAATTCAATTCCAGTAGGGCAGAGCACAGCAATACATTTCATAAAAGAGTAAACTATGCAAACATGACATTGAAGTTATAATGCAGTATTCATATGCATGCTGAGTTGTCATTTTTATAACACAGCATTTTCACCAGAGAGACACTTAATTAAAAACAGATTCTTTGTATCTGGTATCAAACTAGTACCAACAATTAATTCATTCTAATGCTATTTTTCTATCAGGAGCTAGTCTTTAATTGTGTTGAAAAAAGCAGCATGCACATTTGATTTAAATTAAAGAAACCATACTAAGGCTCAGCAGGAAGCAAAAAGTGGATAACCATTTTGTAACAGTGAAAAAAAATCCCAGCCATATACAAACTCCAGGAGACCATTGCTGAAGAGAAATGAGGCTGTCAACAATATACAATACAGAGGATGGACAGGTGTAAAAGTAATCTCTTAGCATTACTGTCTGTAAGTTATTTAATACTAACAGTATCCTTCATAAGACAATACCCCAATAAAGGTGTTCCCTGCCTCTAATCTCCGACTCAGATACACAGGGGATTGGAGCCAGTGGAAAATGTTAAGGCTAGAAATTTTGTGTTTGAAGATTTTCTTTTCTCGCTCTTATATTCACTTCTGTGCTTTTAAAGAGAAGCAGTGCTTTAGCAGGATTTGAATAAGGATGGGGTGATGGGTTCTTAAATAAAGGGGTTAAAAATGATCCCTGTATTGTAAGAAACATGAGATACTACAGAGAAAAATATATATGACTGCTACTGGTGAAAACTCTGGAATTAGTTAAGTAGGGATTGGATGTTTTTAGGAAAAGAAGTTATGTTCAGAAAATCTTTTCACAGAAAATCTCAGTAAGATTTGGACAAACACTTTTTTGCAGGAGATTTTTGGGAACATCTGCTGCCAGATATGTCAGAATTCCACAAGCAGATGACTGCCCAGACATGAGCCAGAGCTTTTTACCTGAGAAAGACCCTTTCTTTGTGCCAGTGCCTCCTGCCTCAGGGCCTTATATCACATCCCTGAGGCGACACACAGTGCAAAAAATGTTTGCCTCAGTTTTGGGGAACTGCTCTTCCACCTGTGTTATGTTTCATTATGAAGGTTCTTGAGATGTTTGTACCTCCTTTGTGTATAACTCTCACTGAAGTCTAAAGAAGACTAACAACCAAGTTGGCCTCATTAGCTTTTCCCTCAATCATATCATGGTAATTTCTCACCTATCTGTGGCACCATATGTACTTTATTTCTATACAGCTCTCTTCTGTGAACTGCTACTTTCTTCCACAATTTCTTGTTTAGGATTTACTTGCTTTATGACGTATTATTCTTACTGCTTCTCAAACATGTTGCCCTTGTGTTCCTACTTTGAACTATTTGGAAAACAATTTCATCTTTTTCTGCCAAAAAGCAGAATAGATTCATGGATCCAGTGATTTTCTTATATCCAGACTCTCAAATCATGATTTAATTTTCACACTGGAGTTTTCAACTGTGCTTTTGACCAAAACCATAGAGAATATCAAGCTAAAGGTCTGATAGAAAAGTCTGTAGCATAGACTACACAGCCTATGCATCACTGTTTGTATTAGTCAGTCCTTGTTCAGTAAGTGACATCTTCACCTCAAGAGTTGGCAGGAGTGCAGTCAAGATAAAAACCATAATGTTAATTTATTGGGAGAAACAAAGTGTGGTGGATTGATGCTGGCTGGATACCAGGTACCCACCAAGCCACTCTGTCACTCCTCTCTGCAGCTGGACAGAAGAGAGGAGATATAAAAGAAGACCCATGCATTGAAACAAAGACAGGGAGAGATCACTCCCCAGCTACCATCATGGACAAAACAGACTTGGGTCACTTGATTGAACTTATTACCAGTCAAATCGAGTAGGATAATGAGAAGTAAACCCAAATCTCAAAAATCACCTTCCCTTATCTCTTACTTCTTTCCAGACTTAATTAATGGGTCTCTACCTCCTCCTGCCAGTGGCTCAGGTGGATGGAGAGTGAGGGTTGTGGACAGTTCATCACACACTGCCTCTACTGCCCCTTCCTTCTCAGGAGGAGCACCCCTCACACTCTTCCCCTGCTCCAATGCTCTTCCTACTGGAGACAGTTCTCCATAAACTTCTCCAATATAAATCCTTCTCACAGGTTCTCCATGAGCTACTGAGTGCAGGTCCCCTCCTCGGAGTGCAGCCCTCCAGGAGCAGCCTGCTCCACTGGTTCTCCCCACAGGGCTATGAGTCCTGCCAGCAAACCTGCTCCAGTGTGGGCTCCTCTCTCTATGGGTACACAGGTCCTGCCAGGAGCCTGCTCCAGCACAGGCTTCCCCCAGGGTCACAGTCTCCTTTGGACATCCAGCTGCTCTGACACAGGCTCCTCCACAGGCTGCAGGTGGAACTCTGCTCCCCCTGAGCCTCCATGGGCAGCAGGGACACAGCTGCCACACCATGGGCTGCACCAGGGGCTGCAGGGCAATCTCTGCTTCAACACCTGGAGCACTTCCTCCCCCATCTCTGTTTTCTTCTTCTTTTCTTTCCCCCCCTTTCTCTCCTCTCTTCTCTGAAATTGGTCCTGCCCAATAACACCTTTTGTGTCATCCCAGAGGTATCACACCATCACTGATGAATCTGCCATGGCCAGTGATGGGTCCCTGTAGGAGCCAGCTGGCTTTGGCTATATTGGACATGGGGGAAGCTTCTGGCAGCTTCTCACAGAAAGCACTTCTGTAATAGTCCCACTATGAAATCCTTGCCACACAAACCCAATACACTTCACACATAAAGTGAAGGCAGAATTTAGGTACCTGTATAAAAAATTTGAAGTGAATCTTCTCACTCCTTTCTCTGCCATCTTGTCAATGCACCTTGTTGTCTGTCACCCAGGTTTTTGACAAGAAAGATATTTTGCTAAAGAGAAAACATTCCCATTTGGCTGACTTGATGGTTGTGTGACAATAAACCTGAGTGTGTTTGTTTCCAAAGTCTGTTCTAAGCATGTCCAAAATAACAGGAGCTTTTGGTGCTACCACACTCTTTAGTTACTGGTACTTTAAAGCTACAGGCATGAGTGAGGCCTGTTGCAAGAGTTACAACTGACCCTCAAACAGGTGTCACTTTTGGTCATTATGAATCTGCAATTTTTGAAGGCTGTAAAGACAATGTATCCACCATTCCACACTAAACAGTGTGAATTTTCCTTCCATGTTTGAAGTGGCATCTCTCTGTCTAAAAGTGAACATCACCATATGTATCAACTTACACCTGAGGAAATAAAATATTATGTCCTTTAAGTCAGAAAATGAGTCATTTTCTAATACAGACTGAAAGACTTATTGATGCCTCAATTTTTTTTTAAATCTATTTTATCAAAAAGGGGAATAAGCAGTTGCAGCCTCTCCCTCCACTGATTATACAGAGAGCCATGGGGAGTCCAATCTCCCATAAAGATGGGTGAAATTAATCTGACTCTTGATTTCTGAAAGTCAGGCATAGTACCAATAATAGTTGTCACATGCAAGTTCTGGCTAGTAGTTGGAACTTATTAGAAAATAAGTATTTTTCTGACCTTAAAAAAGAAAACAAAGGTAGAGCTACAACAATGTTTTTGAGGGGTTTTTTGTCATTATAAACCTTTTGGACAACCTATCATGGAATCACTTTGTAGATCAAATGTGAAGAAGGTATGTAACACCAATAGTTGTAATTTTTATAGACATGGTTATATAGAGCAGTTATTTGAGTTTCAGTTTCACTTTAATATATTTTTGGATGTCCATACCAGTGTATTTGTGCCTGTGGTAAGTTCTGTCCAATGCCTTTGGGCAAAGAAACATCTTAGAATCGGATTTGTTAAATAGTCAAAGGAAACATTGTTCCTCACAGTGCTCTAATAAACACAGGTCGCTAACCAAGCAGGAAACAGCTGTGCAGAGGATCCAGGGACCTGGTTCTGACCTCCTTGGTACAAGGCAGTCATGACCCTACTGGAAGCCAACAAAGATGAAGAAATGAATCATATGTCTATGAGAATAGGCTGAGAGAGATGGGCTTGTTCAACCTGGAGAATGGAAGGCTCTGGGGGGTCTGATCAATGTGTGAAAATACCTGACAGGACGTGAGAGATGAGAAGGACAGAGCCAGACTCTTCCCAGTGCAGCCCAGTGCCAGCAGAAGAGACTGTGGGCATAAGCTGGAGTTATGTGTAAGCACAAATGACTTTTTCTGCAGCAGATGTGACACAAATTGCACAGAGGTGTTGTAGGGTCTCCATACTTAGAGATACTTAAAAGCCAGCTCAGAGCAACCTGCTGCAATTGAGCTCACTTTGAGCAAGGAACTCAGACTAGAAATCTCTATAGGTACCTTCCAACCTCAGTCCTTCTATTATTCTATGATTCTGTAATTTATTTTTCCCATGAGAAACAAACATTGTTATAATAGCCAAAAATTTCATTAAAAATAGGAACAAGAATAAGTAGCTTCATGTAAAAATTCTATTAGAAATTTCTATTTCTGGTGTTCAGGATGATGGCATTTTTAGAAATTTTTTGTTGCTTTGCAGAGGGAATAGATACAAATCTAATCTATTTTTGTTACCCAGGGAACTTAATACAACAAGGTTGAATTTATTATAAGGGGAGGCAAAGAAAATTTACTGTCTGTGTAGGCAAACATGCACAAAAGAGCATAAGAAAGTAATTATGTAATGCTCTGATTTGACATGCAAGTAAGTATAAACTAATACTGACTTGAGCCTCCTAATCATGTTCACACTGATTCAAATGAAAATGTATGTTTTCTATTACAATGATTTTACCACTGATTTAATGGAATTTCTCTCCAGCTAAGAGTGATTATTAGTCACAGAAGTGCTGTAATGTTCTGACCCTTTCAAACTTTTGCTACGAAACAGTTGTTATTGCATTTCTAATGCCCAAATAGTTGCAGTTGGATTCACATAATTTGACAATTACCTTGCAACAGAATGTCCATATGTAATTTAGGGTTTTCTTATGATGTCCATTTTCAGAAATACAGCAGAAAGTACTTGGTCTATTGATTGGAGTAAGCAGTTAACTGGTTTAGAAACATTCCTCTCTGCAGATCTGGCAGGATCATTTACAATAGCATTCAGCAAGACAAAACAAACAAAGATAAATCATTTAAAGACTGACTGCTACTCTTAAATATTTTTATACCTTTCATCCAGCTGTAACTCTGATAATATATTTTTCAAAGAGATGACACTGTACAACTGTTTCTTGACATTGCATTCCTATCGGGTGGTTAAAGGATTTCCTATTCTCTCATTTTTACAATATTCTTGTTAGTTTAGGTTGTTTTGTACTATGATTTTTTTCACAGGGAAAGCCATAGGGCAAACCTGTGATAGCAGACCTACATAGGATGTAATTATTATGTATCTTTTCTATAGATATTGGTGCTAAAATGTAGAATTGTAGAATCGTAGAATCATAGAATACCCTGAATTGGAAGGAGTGTATAAAGATGATTAAAGTCCAGTTCCTGACCCTGCACAGGACACCCAAAGAGTCATACCAGGTACCTGAGAGCACTGTCCCAACTTTTGAACTCTGTCAGGCTGGTGCTGTGACCCCTTCCCTGGGGAGCCTGTTCCACTGCCCAACCACCCTCCAGGGGAAGAACCTTTTTGTAAAATCCAACCTAAACCTCCCCTGACACAGCTTCTGCCCATTCCCTTGGGTCCTGTCACTGATCATAAGGGTGGAAAGATCAGTGTCTGCCCTTCACTTCCCCTCATGAGGAAGTTGTCACATCAGTGTGGTCTGCCCTCAGTCTCCTCTCCAGACTGAACACACCAAGTGTGTTCATTTGAGACACCAAGTGGCTCAAATGGCTTCCCCTCAAGGCCCTTCATCATCTTTGTAGCCTTCCTGCAACCCTTTCTAATAATTTAATATTCTTCTTATATTGTGGCGGCCAAAACTGCACTCGAGGTGAGCCTGCCCCAGTGCAGAGCAGAACAGGACCATCCCCTCCCTTGCCTGGCTGGTGATGCTCTGGCTGGTGCCCCCCAGGACAGGGTTGGTGTTCCTGGCTGCCAGGGCACTGCTGGCTCATATTCAGCTTGCCACTGACCAGGACCCCACATCCAGTGGAGCTGCTTTTCAGCATGAGATGTAAGTGGGTTGGAGATGTAAGTGGGTTGGAGATGCAGGAGAGTTGGAGACACTCGCCCATGGATTGTTGTGTTGCTTTGCATTCACTGGAGGCTTAATACCAGCAGTGAAGAAACTGCAGTCACAGCATGTCCCTGTGTTCACAGTGAGAAGACATTTCATACATTCCTGGAGACTTAGGTATGATGTTAGCAAAGTTTGCATGGACAACTTTGTGACATTAAGCACAACAATGAAATCTGGAGGTAGAGTGGTGCTCTGAAGTGACTTAAATGCATTATTATTGTATGTCCAGCAGCAGCTCCTCTGGCATTAGGGCTGTTCATAGATCTTCAGCTTGTTTTAATACTTAGAAAAATAATAATATTTGAGTTTCTTGGACATAATGAAGATAAGTAATATTTTCCTTTATTTTAATTTTTTTTTGGTACAATGACATGTTTATGGAACTTGGTCAACTGCCAGTTCAAGAGAAATACTAAATGTGAGAAGTACTTTAGACATGCATTAGCTAGATAAATTAGATAGCTTGAAAGCTCCTTTCCTCACTGTAGGATAATCAAGGAACTTGGTCAGCCTCCAATTCAAGATATTTATTTGACTTGCTGCAAGCTGCAAAGGGATATAAAATACCCCATAGCATTTGAAAATACAGAACGTAAACAGTCAAGCCTGCAGAAAAAATACACTTGTGAATACCAGCAGCCAGGGGTAATCCATCACTGATGCAGAACTCCTCAACCCTGACAGCCTGCATTGATTTGGTTTGATATTTGTAGTCAGATCTTGCTCCTGAAAGCAGTGAAACCATCCTCTGTGACACTACAGTTATGACAGCAGACCAAATTACTTCATCTTCCGGAGGTGAGACCCTAATTTGGCTTGCCAAAGCCTGGAAATACCCTCAAATATTTATTTCTTTTAACCATGGAAAGGGTTTAAAATTCACTTAGCCAAATATGTGCAGGACTATACTTTCTGAGTTTTGTTTACTTCATCAAAAGTCTTCCCATAATCATTTCCTCAGTTCTACACAGAGGTATTTGAGAATAGGCAGCTAAAGAACTGCAAACAACCTGTTTTTCACACACAGGGCAGTAAAAAATGAGCCTGAAAGAGTAGTTGGTGCTAGTCTTTAGTTTTCCCACTTGTGTTTTTGTCTGCTGTCTTTGCCAAGCTTTACTTTCTGTGTCACAACACATAAAATGCCTAGGAAGGCTTTCAAGTTCTAAGTCATGTTTGGTTGTGGACTTTATTATCTTGATTTTAGATTAAACTTTATATGATATAATGAATGACATACATCTATTTTTAGGTTCACCAAGCAATATTTCATCTCTTTCAGAATCATGATATGGTCTCAGAAGATCAGGAGAATGTCCTGGCCCTTTTCCTAGTGATTCTCCTCTTGCTGAGAGGGGCATCAAACCCTCTTCCCTGGGAGGGAGACACAATGTACAGCACCACCTTCCTGGGCCTGAACATGAGAGCAAATGAGTGGGCAATCCACACTGCTGAATTCACCTGCTCCTCATTCCAGACATGTGCAGACAGTCTTCCCCTGGAAACATCTTTGGCTGAAAGGAAAACTCCAAGGATGGCACTAGACCCAGTCCAAGTGTGACAGGATTTGCTGCACGTAATGTTTAACTTTGGCTTTTTTGTCAGACAGTCAGAATATTTTACAGTACCTTCATAAGAACTTTTCATGGTCTCTAAAGAGATATTTTCTGCTTTTAAAACTCAGCTGAATTATGCGGATATAGGTTTTGTAACTCAAAAAGGGCTTGACATGTAGGTGAATAAGGAGGCTAATCATTTTTGTTGTAAAGAAGAAAAAATATGCATATTTTCTCATGCTTAGTAGAGTGTAATAGATATCCTAGATGATAAAGGTTCACAATTGTAGAGTAGTTAATGGAGGGCTGGTCAGTTTAAATGAATTAAAACCCCTTTAATTCCTTGGAGGCCTCTCAATTTCTTTTCAGATTTAAACTGTAGTCACAGCCTCCTGTTAACTAATATGCATGCTGTGGATTTTCCATCCTATTCATCACAAATTCCTGCAGTAGTGGGAATGGGGGACAGGGAGAGGAAGGACTTCAGCTCAATTATAAATCACCAAGAAGTGACTGACAAATACCAAGGCAGACCTTTGCACAGCCCTGAGCTGGAGATGGCACATTGCCAGGCAGGCTGCAGATACACATGCTGTTATCTCTGAGCAATTTTAGAGAAATGATATGTTTATTCTAAAGTAAGGGGGTTGGGGGGAGGGAGGGTGGTTTTTGATGGACCTCTTTCCATTTCAGCTTTAAGACAATGGAAAAACTATTAGAACTGCTGTTTCCTGTTTTATTTCATATGCAAAAAAGAAAAACTAAAAAAAAAAAGAGAAGTCAATATCATACACAGTGAAAGATAAAAGACACAATAAAATTTATTTAGTTTCTTCTAAATATGTTGTGCATTTAATGTTTCATCTCCAGGCTTTGGTCATATTTCTATGCTTTTTCATATTTCTTTGTTATTTCTATATGTAATGTATTTGACTTACAGCATATTTTATGTTTCTGAAGAAAGTATTTTTACTTGAAGTAGAAATCTGATGTCCAAACCACTTTCATCTAATTAATTACATATATTATATATATACTTAATAATGTCTGGGTAAATATGGTAAATTTATATGATTTATTCACACATCTGTCTAATCACAGTTTGGTACTTGACTCATAGCTACAACTATATAACATGAGACTTAAATCATAATTATTCAAGTCTGTACCATTTTTTGTTGATTGTTACAAGAGGACAGGTTGATCATACTTCAACATAGACACTATTATATGCAGTCAGTGTGTCTACTTTGCATTGATTTACTTAATGGGCCACAATAATATATAAAACTGAATAGAAGAGGAAAGAATTCAAGAAAAATCCAACAAGAAATGGAGTCTGTACATTTTTCTCCTAAGGTGTAATATTATGGCTTGTAGGATATGCAATGCATATTTATACCCTGCCAAAAAATCATGCGTATTACACCCCCAGAAAAATTATATATTGCTTTTTTCCTCTGATTCAGTATAAAGTTTTTAAAATCACTTTGTTTTTGGAAGAAAAATATTTTTTTAATCAGTTTCATTTATGCTAATAGCAGTAAAATAAGTGAATGAAAAAGAATACAGAACTATTTTCAGGGTTCAAAAAAATACAGAAAGGAAGCATTCAAATCACAATCCCTTTCATCTTTTGCAGCTTACTGATCACAGGCAGAAGGGAAAAATGTGGAACATATTCCAGATTTCCTACTTGACTGTTGTTTCAGTGCCAAGAGGAAAATAAGTAAAATATTATGTAAAATATTAAACATTATGAGCCAAATATTCTTCTGGGGGTCTGGAGGAAGGACAGCCAAAAGAAAATGTTTTTCGATCAGGCTAATGATATTGACTTCCTTTTGCAAAGATTTTGGAATACAGAGCTCAAAAGTGACAAGTATCTCTAACAATTAATTAAAAAAATAATCCATTCAGCATTCTTACAAAACTGACTAATCAGCACAAATCACAAACATTAAAAAGCCACTTTTAGGCAAATTTCCAAAAAATTAAAACCATTGAGTTTCAGAGGTGATGAAAGTGAAGTGTTAATTACTAAGCAGATTGCTCCTTCTCTTCACATCCTAAACATGGTTCTTGAAGTTACACAAGCAGACGTTTGCTCTCACTGGGGTTCAGAATAAGCCAAGCACAGGAATGTTGGCTGGCAAGTTTAGTTATGACAATGCCTGGTTTTCATCAACCCTGTGAATAGGCATCGGACAAGGACAGAAAGATATAACTGGGATGAAAACAACTTGCTTTTAACAGCAAAAAGCAAATATAAGAACTGAAATTGAAGAAGTCAGTAAGCAAAGCAAACTTTAAGATTACTTACACAGTTGGTTAAGGCAATTTTTTGTTGTTGTAGTTATATCATATAAATCAAATTGAAAATAGGCATCGTGAGCCCATCTTACTTGATGCCAGGAAAATCTACATGTTCAAGAAAAGAGACAAAGAGAACATAGCAGGGTGTTTGTTTTCAAAAAGAAATGAGAAATCCACAGCTGCAGTTCTGCCTGTCTGTCATCCTGGCTGCTTACTTGTAGCATCCAGCAGAGATGATCAGAAATGGATTTGAATGAAAGCAGCTTAGCAACTTTGCAGTTTTTTTAAGGAGAAAAACCTGTCTGCTCTCTGTCTGAGCAGAGGCATGAGATCAGCCATGGAGGTGATCAAGAACAGAAGTAGATACATTGACCTTCAGTGTCAAGCAGACTGGAAGGAGATGCTTTAAACCCCAAGACTGGGTAAGTGACTTTGAAGAAGGATACAGAAGAGCTGGACTGCATACTGTGGAAACGTTTACAAAGTTTCTAAGGCAGTCATGGTCTCTTCAAGAGAAGGGACAAGGAATGCTCAGATTGGCATGGATTATTTGGACCTGAGAGTAGAAGTGGCAGAAGAAAAGATTGACATCTCTGCAAGACAGGTCAGAAGAAGGCAGTGGTCAAGGAATCACACACCATCCTCCAATATCATTCAAGAGAAAGTGACTTTGCCACCTCCATGAATAGCCAGACAGACCCTTTTTTGTTTACTCCTTTTACTCATGAGCAGGCATGGGCAGATGCATCAGACTTTGGAACTGTGTTTTGCTTTAAGCCATACACATAGTCCAACACACATGTATCACACAGAGCTGCCGAAGAGTTCAACTCGTCTGGAAGGAGTCAGTGTTTTAATACTCATTGCCATAATCTTGGCAGGCCAAGTCCACTCTTTCTAAGAACTAACAAATTGGATATTTGGACCGTGTATATGCAAATCAACAACTTGCTGAAATGAGAGCAGCGTGTCTGTAGCCATGCCACAGCAGAGTCTGACAAAATTCACGAGACAATGTGAGAGCTCCCTGTGTGTCTGCAGAGTGTCTCCCAGGCTGAGCAGGGCAGGCCAAGCTGCAGGAGATTTTGTGAAGTGGAAAATCCCTCTGTCTTCAAGATCAGGTCAGCCGTGTGTCATCGCTTGTTGACAAACAATGAGCTCTCATTTTGAGTCAGAGCTCTTGCAACTGAAATTTATGCAACACGTGACATCTTTATTCACCCAGAAAGCAGAGTCTTAAAGATTCATTTCATTTTACATTTAATTTGCATTCCAAAAAATTGTATCACAGATTGCTGCTATTTGTCTTTGCATCAGTGCAGGGACCCAAATGAGCAGAATTTTATTAATAATTTACTATTATTTAAGCTTGTTTGGTAACAGAAAAAACTGTACCTCTATAATTTTTCAAGTGAATAATTTCTACTTAGGATAGTAAATATTACTGAAAAAGTGACCTGATCATCTTGGTGATCTATTGACTACTTATAAGAGATGCGAGAAATTTAAAAGGAGGTTGACTAACATAAGTCAGCTTCATTATTCACACTGAAAAAAGTGAATTCAGAGACATCATTTTATCAAGATGTTTCCAGATTAAAAAATGTTTGAAATCACTCTTCTGAATTAATTTGTAATCATATTTCTGTCTGCATTCTTTCCAAAACAAATGATAAAAATCTCACACATTTAGCATGGTACTCATTTAACACAGAGAACTCATCACTTTAGGGAATTTTCATTCTTTTTTTTTTTTTGGAGTTACAAAAATGATATTATAATTCAGCATATAAAAAAAGTATTCATGTGAAAAAAAGAATTGGGCAAAGAACTAGGAGGTGGTACTTTTTTACTTTGTCTTTTTTTGTTCTGGAAAAAAGTAGATTTTAAATGGTATTTTTAAAAATAATTTTTTAGTTAATATACTTTTTTTGTTTAATGTAGTGGATCTGATAGTTTTAAAGGAGATGTTCTCAGCAAAGTGGCAGGGTAGGTAGGTATCCAGAAAATTTATAAATTATAGAAGACAGATAGATAGATGATGATAGATAGATAGATAGATAGATAGATAGATAGATAGATAGATAGATAATTTTCTGTGAGACTAGATCTTTTTCTGAAGAACCACAAAAATATTTTTGAGGTGAAAGACATCTATTTTAGCAAAGGAAGGACAGTGAGGGGGTATGCAAAACCAGACCTAGCAAAGCAGGGTATCATTATTCATTTTCTTCAGAGCACCTACAGAATGCATATGTCATCATATGACTCCCTGATCTTCAGGATTTGTGTTCTAACCTGTGCTTTTAGCTTCAGAAGGGCTGACTAATTGCATATTTGCAAATATGCCAGTTCAGTCTCATTAATGAGATAAGCAACACGATTTCATACACAATGTCTTAGGATGCTTCAAACCCAACCAAATTTTTGATATGGTGGTAAGATTTTTGTCTCTTTGGGTGCCACTTGTTTGAACCATAATTGAACTCTCAAAACCCTAAAATATCTGTACAAATAAAACTAAAAGAAGCATCTACCTTTATTTTTGATTCAATTATGTGGTACAGAGCACAGCACCAGAAATGGAGCAAGATTTAGAAATACCTGGAGCCTTACAAGAAAAATGCACACAGCAACAAAAAGGGCCATTGTGACACCACATGATAGCTGCGCTCGAGCTGGTGCTCATAAAGGACATAGTCATGTATTTCCTACTGGTTCAACCAAGAATTCAGTTTTGTATAGGTTAGCAGCTGACAAATGTTTCCATAATGGAAAACATAACAGTCCAGCCTTGGTGATGCAGCAAAACTGAGCAGGCCAGCCAATTTCCACCCAATGGCATCTCACCACAGAGGCACAAAACAACTACAGAGGAGCACAACGGAAAAGTGAGATTTCTGGACTGTAGATAATGATCATGGTTGCTGGACTTCAGGATCTTAGAGGCCTTTTCCAACCAAAAATATCTCTATGATTCTATAATCTATTTGCCATTTATAGCTAACATCCTTCCAAAAATGTGGTTAATCTCTAGAACGTTTTACTAATTTTGGAGTCACACAGTAGAGAGTCTTTATACGAAGTCCTATTGCAGAGCATGACAATGTAAATACACTCAAAATTAATAGATATTTCCAAAATTAATAAGTGTTTCCAGTGTTTCTACTTCCTTTCCTTACTTTCATGTTGCCTTGGTGAAATGTGGAATATTTTCTTAGAAAGTTTCATAAATATGAAGAGAGAAAAAAGAAAGCATACAGGTAACCCTACAGACTTACTGGTTGCTTTTCTTGACACCTAGTTCATGTTTATGTAACTAATGTTTCTGTCCTGTATTTGCACAAGGACAATTATGGTTGGGGTTTTTTTTCCTTCAGCAAATAAAAAACTTTTGTTTTAATCAGAAGAATGGCAATGTGTCACACAGCAGGTAATAATTTACCATGAGAAGAAATCAGATATATACAATTATGGGGGCAGCATTTAATATTTGCTCTAAATTAAGATGGGATTTTTTTTTTTTTTTTTTTTTTACATTTTATCCCTGTTTTTCATTAGTTTTGTTCTCATCTTCTGTTGAACTTCCAGTCAAAAAAGCCAGGAGAGACTGATGCCCTGAAGAAGAGGCAATAGCTCACTCTGGTTTCTGGTTCCTAGACTTCATGTAGAAATTCGAGAGAACTTTTGAGCCAGTTTTTCTCAAATGATAGAAAGACTGACAGCAGCTCCTTTTCCTTGTAAAAACCCTCAGCCAGCGTGAAGCCTACTTAGTACAATAAACAACACAGTGTGAACTATTTTTGCAGGTGAGATGCCCTGCTGGTGGCCCACCCATAAATCAAGGACACTGCCTAACAGCAAGGGAAGCAGCCAGAGCTAAAAGAAGGGGAAATGAAGTGTTGCACATAACCCCCTACTGACTGAAGGTCACAGACCCGTTGAGACTGACAATTTATTATAATTTATTAGTGTTGCATTTCTTCTCTAAACCAGCAGGAGCATCAGAATCCAAGCATATGAATTCTGAAAAACTGCAGAAGAATAAAAGGTTTTTTGACAATGTGCAGTGTGTGTGAGTATGAAGTAAAGGGAAACAAGGCAAAGGCAGGTAATTCAGTCAATTTGCTTTTGACAAATGCAAAGCTTGAATGACTGGTGAAAAGCAGTGTTTGTAAATATTTTGAGATGGAGATAAAATATGTCAGAAATTATTAATCGAGTGGCTATTGATAAAAATGTGCCAAAATTTTGCTTTCTCCAAGGCCTGGTACTTATTAGTTAGACCTGGTATGAAAGACCTCCTGGAACTCTTACTGTAAAAAGTAATTAAAACAACCAAGTCTTTTGTTTTTATTAGGAAAGAGATTAATGCCATGTGAAGGCAGTAAAAAGCCATGGTTTTGAAAGTCCATATTTGGACCAGTTTTTTTATCCTTCATCTAGAAAGGACATGAAGCCCACAGAAATATGAAATTCTTTGATCACATATTAGCATATTTCAGCTAATGCCAGGTTGCAAAGTCCCACAGAAACTGTTCATCTGCCACATAAGGAGACAATCCATGACCTATAGAACATCTGCATTGTTTTTTTAACATTACAGTGGGGAATAATGCACTAACTTATATCTTTTTTTAAATGTTCCTAACAAATGGAAATCTATTTTCCTACTTTTCTAAGATTTTCCCCAAATTTAGATACTACATTACCTAGTACATTCTGCTGCCTTTCTGACCCCAAAATTGTGATTTTAGGAGTTATGGTCTACTCTGTATGTAGTCACAGAAACATTCAAAATGAAATAACAAACCTAGCCAAGTGAAAATTCACTAGCTTCACATGGCTGGATTGATAAATCCTAAAGATTTCCTGGGAATGAAACATGAATATCAAAGTCATGTGTTGGGGAACATTTTTTTAATCAGTCATACCATTTAAAAAACTCCTAAACCAGAACAATACAATGCCCCTCAGGAAAAGGAATGATCAAAAGAACAAACCCCTCTGGCAGATATAAATCACCCCACTTAATGCATTACTGGAGGATTCTTATTTTCAGGCAATGAGGGCAGTTTAAAAATACTGTTTGACCACATGATCCAATCTCTCATGATTTGGAGGTTGAGATGCCAGCTTCTTCTCTTTCACTACAGATCCCAAATTCAGCATGTTCCCCCTTCCATCAAAGTTCATAACCTGGTGTTGTAGCTTAAATTGCTTAATAGTGATCTACCACTTTCTGTCTCTGATCTGTGTTACTGAAATTTGAATATAACAACAATTTCCCTGCTACATTTTTACTTAACAATGCTCTCTTACCCTACTTATTTTCCCACTTGAAATGATCAGTTCTGAACTTGGAAATGCTGTTTCCTACAGCACATGGGTGAAAGTATGCTTCTTTAAGAAGCAGGTACAGATGGCAAGTCCATCAGCTAAGTTCAAACTGGAGGTCAAGAGAGGAAAAGGAAATTACCCCTAGTACTCATCTAAGACTCTGCCCTCTTTTACTGTCTCCTTTGACTGCTGGTAAATTTAGCTCATCGTTTCTCCAACCAGCACCCAGCTTAGCCAGTGACAGTGGGAAATCAATATATCCACCACATTTGACCTTATCACCCTTAAAGCAGTATTTTACAAATCACTCAGGATAAACAGTCATGATCACAGAGTTAGCTAAAGGTAGAATCAACTACACCTAAACCATCACTGGCAGATGTTTGTCTAATTTTTCCTAAAACTTCCAGCAATTGAGACTTCATAATTACCCTTGGAAATCTCTTCCACTTCCTTACTAATAGGAAAGCTTTTCTCTTGTCAAACCTAAGTCTTCCTAGCTGCATTTTAACATGTTATTTCTTACCCTAAAGTTCAATGGATCAAAATCCTAAGCAATGGCTGGAGAACATCTTGTCAATCTCACGTTAGCAGCAACCATTTAGATATTCAAAGAGTTACACCGACCCCTCGGTTTTCTATTCCTCGTACCCCACCACCCCAACCCTTTCTTCAAGGCCACATATTCTAGATTTCTGATCAGTCCTTTTGTTCTGCTTTGCTCTCTGCTTCTTTTGGTCCACAAACTTCTGGAAATATGGTGCCTCTAATTGGATGCAGTAATGCTCCAGCTGAGGCCAGTATTCAGCAGAACAGCTGTTTTACATAGAATACTCGTGTTTATACATCCTGATACAGTGTTCGCTTTTTTAAAAATATTTTTGACAGAAGTTAAACATTGAGAATACATGCTCAGTTTGCTCATTTCTAGGTCTTTTCTGCAGAACTACCAGCTAGGTAGAGATCCATCCTCATAGTGCAGCACAAAACCAGTGAATCCTTCCCTTCTGTGTTGGAGGACGCTGATGGGAGGAAAAACCGGACTGGTTTGACAATTTATGTTACCTGTTATGTAACAAGTTTTTATCTTCAATGTGTGCACATGCAACTTGTTTGATTATTTTTCTCTTGTTTCTCTGGGACTCTATTTATTCCAGCTCTTCAGTAGCTTTTTCCTCTAGCAAAATGAAGAAAAAATTATCTGTCTTGCCAGTCTTAGGCCAAAGTTGATGTGTGCATTATATGGGCATGACTCTAAAGAAAAAAATAATTCAGATAGAAGATGGTTACCTCTCTCCCTCTCATAACTAAAGACAAAGGGAGGTCTTTCCTAAAAGAGGTCTAGATGGCCTAGGAACTCAAGTTCTACTAATTATATCTCTGGGCTCAGCAGTAAGTCCTTGTTCAAGTAACTCCATTGATTTAAACCAGTTGTGGCATAGAACTAAAGGAAGAGGCCCAGAGCTGTTTTATATGCAAATAATGCAGTCTGCAGTAGTAGCTCAAAACCAAAATAATTTACTCAGAGATGTTCCCAAACAGAAACATTAAGCTGTTTCCAATGAATCATGGAGAGTTTTAACCTTCAGATATCTGAAAGGATACTGTTTGATTAATTTTGATTTTTAGGCTATGTTACCTTGCAGTGCTAGCCAGCACCCAGGAAAAAATATCAAACCCCACATGCAGCACGCAGACCCCAGCAAACAAAGACAAATTTTTTCATGTCTCAGCTAAGAAGCACCTGCAGTCACAGAGCACACTGATTTCAAAGGCTTCACAGTCCACGTATGTGAACCTGTGTTCTTCCTGCTCAGATTTAATTCATTTTAATTGATACGTTCAGAGTAGGCATGAGCACTCTTTAATTTCTTCTGGAGTCAATTAAGAAAGGGCAAAAAGTTATTCAAAGTCTCTAAGATCTGAATCATATCCCAGAGATGTTAATCTTTATGCATCTCCCTAGGAAGTTACTAATCTTTGTGCTCTGAATGCCCCATGTCAGGTGGTACTGGGTTTTCCACATTTTTGGCACCTAACTGTCGAGAGAATGGTAAGCATCAAAATTATGTAAATATTAGGGGGAAAAACTTAATGTGAATGGGAAAACCCCACTTTTTTATCTCCCTCAAAATTTGACCCTATCAGCTAAATTTCTATCTTCACCAAAAATGTGCTTCATAGCAGAAAAGACAAGAGAAGACAAGGCTGTCTTGACTAACACATTATTTTGGGGGATTAAAAACCAGCAATAAAACTGTTTTGATTAGAGGCATAATGTTTTTGAACATGATTGTTGCAAAAAGATGCATATGGGGTTTCTTTTTACAAATATCATCACAATAAAAGCTTTGCTCTTTGCATAAAAATCCCTTTAATGCTGAAATATCAAGGTATTTTATAGGACTAAAACAATTAGGTTGATTGCATCTGGTTTCTCTTTTTTTTTCTAATCGGTTTACAGAGATTCTATAGGTTGATCTCTCAACAAGAGTCAGTCAGGAAGGTTTTACTTTTGCTGTAAGGATTAGAAAAATTCCATGTTGACCCAAAATAGCTTTGTGGCCCTTCTACTTACTTTATTTAACATTCTTTTCCTGATGCTGACTTTTTTTTTCCTTTTTTTCCTTTTCCCCAGGACTTATTTCTGTTATTTCATGTGCATTTGTTATTTAAATAGCTATAAATATCTTCACTCCCTTCATCCCTAACTACTACTTTGAAGGTACCATTAAGTCATGCATGTGGCATAATTTGGAATGAGGGAGATAATTCTTAGTAAAGACCAGAGCACTTGCCAGAATTTAATACCTAGTGCACTCTAAGGATAAACTTTTGAAGTATTACATATTGGTCTGATTTTTTCTACCTTAATTTCAAGGATGAGCATAGTCAGCGCAGTGCTGAGTGATTTTGAGAATAACCAGAAATTTTTCCAGTAAAATATATCAGACTCTGAAGTCTTGTGCAGCCATTGGAAATGGAAATGTTTGCATTTTTTGCCTGGTTTTTGCTCAGGAAAAGGCAGTTATGATTAAATAACCCATGTTCATTACTGTATTGGTGAAGAGCTAAATTTACAAACCCACAACTATGGGGATATTTCCAAACAAATTCTGCCTCTCTGGAAATGTCACTCAGAAATATGAACAAGCCTGTTCAATTCTCTGTGTGAAAATCCAGCCACCAAACATTCTGCACAGTAAACTTGGTTTTCACTCATACAAAAGCAAACAAAGCCTGTACTGTAATGGCTTTTGATCCTATAATCCACACCAGAGCTCAGAGGTGAGCCAGCAATTTGCAGAGCTTTCTGCCTGAGCCTTGCTGGCACTTTTCTGCTATTCAAGTACACACTGTCCTGGTGTCTGATCCAAATTACAGATATGGCAGAAAGCAAAGGAGCTTACAGAGCATACTCTGAAAACTTTAATTGCCAACGTTATTTACCGATTTTTTTTTACACTATTCTTTTACTGCTAAGGAAAATTCTTACTCTTAAAATTGTCATGTGATTCAGTTCACCACAACATTATGCCTGCCAGCAAGTCAGCATAAATGTGGAACAATGAAAAAATATCTTTTTCACATGTTTTTTTTTAATTTCACACACACAAAAACTTTATTTTCTTCTGTTATAATTTCCAGTCTCTAAAATCCCAGCATCTACATTATAAGCCAAAACAAACTCATAAATTGCATTCAACTTGTGAGCTACTGTGCAAATCTATTTTCAGGAATTTCACTGCAATATTCATTTCAAAATTGAGCATTGCTTGATTTTCATATCCTTGAGACTAAGTTCTCTATAACTAGAAAGTACTTCTTATGGAAACTTTGGTTATAAAAAAGGGATATTTTGCACTGGTTGATTTCCCGCCTGTATTACCAAAGAAATGCCAAAAAAGTTAATTTAGATATGGAACAAAAAGAATGTCTTGTTAAAAAATGTTTAATGCCAGAGGGGAAGTATGATCAGTCAGACAGGATTAGAAAAACCTTTTATTTGCTTACCCAGAATTATTGGTGGAAAAAAAATTAAAAATCACCAGGAATAAGAGAAAAAAAAAGCTGAAATGATCCAGATTAGTTACTGATCAATTACATTGCATTACAGAGCTACCTGCAGAGCAGGCTAAACCTACTGAAGACTGGGCAGCAGAGAATGCAGATCTCTGCTCAGTTACAGGGTTCTCACATAAAGCAAGTATTTTTTCTGCTTTTGTCTTGGTTCCCCGTTAGTGAGAGAGAGAGAGCAGCCATTGCTGTCTGGGCCATTTATGTTAGCAAATTTTTTTGGGGCTGCATATTTGTTATTCCCCGTAAGAAGTTAGCCCCTAATCAGGCATACACAGGGACTCCTCAAAATAGAACAAGGTTTGACAATAACCACGAGGAGTATAATCCTCATTCAGAAATACAGAATTTTGGAGTGAGTTGCATGGGAGGTCCTGCTTCCTGTTCCAGCTGTGGCCAATGTCACACTTTCCACAAAAATGCACAAGATCCCCAGAAATGTGTGCAAAAGGGGGTTAATGGGAGAAAATACCTCATAGGTTCTGAGCAAGTAAGCTTTTGGTCTGATACAGAATCTTCAGATTTGATTTTAGTTTCTTTTATTTAATTCTTTTCCTTATTGCCCAAATAAATAAAACATTTTAAATATTTATATGGGTATTTTGCAAGTAGCACTATTTTGTAGCAGTTGATTTCAGAAAGAGTTTATACATTGTATAATGGTTTGGATCCAACTTATTACACCTTAAACATTCACAGCACCTTAGTTTTGCCCTGGATATAACAATGCATTGTACAGTGTTCCCAGTAGGGTGGACTTTGCACCCTTTGGGGTTCACTGAGGAACCCTTTTCCCAGTGCTTCCCAACAGCCTTATCCTTCTTCAGTCTGGACCCCAGCAAGCTCTGCTATGTGCAAATCCACAAGGGAGAGAAGAACATACAAAAGCAACAAGTATTCAGCATGGTAGGGATCACCAAAATGAGTAAATCACTGAGGAAGAGTAGAATGATGAGCTTCTTGGATTTCTATCCCCAAAAAACATCAATGACTTGCTGCAACAATGCTCACTGCCCTGAACTAGTTCAAGGTGTGCATTCCCAGACTAAGCCACATGAGTCCTGGGCATCTCTGGTATTGAGGTAGTTTTTCCTTCTGCCACATCTCTACGTTCTCACTGCAGAGCATGGGCTGGGAAAATGGGAGAGCTGAAATAGAAAAAGATTACTGAGGCAAACAAAGCTTGTATGTTTTGCAACCTGACTGCACACTTTGGAGTAAGGAAATGCTGAGACCTGATGAAAACAGCTCTTCTGCATACAGGGAGAGTGCAGAGGGCAAATAGCAACCAGGACTGTGTTCAGTAAGTGGTCAAGGCATATAATTGCTGTTTAATTGTGATTTGTTCATGTCATTCAGATACAGGAGATAGTACAAAGAACTGAGAGGTGTAAACTATGTAGATCAACTCTTCAGGTGGGGAGATGACCTGAACATTGGTGATTTCGGGAAGACCTGACAACACTCAAGTGGGTCCTTGAGCGTGCTCAGTGGTAAGCCCAGACTCCTCACTCCTCTAGTAGGAAACTGGGGGGAGAGGAGGATTTCCTGAGTTAAATGAAACCACATATAAGAGGCTGCAAATCCAGATCTGAGGTTCCCACCTCTGCAGGGTTCCCAGCACCCCACTCACAATGGATCAAGGCCACAACAGAAATCTAGGGAAATCTAGGGAACCCACCCTTGAGGGAACCATGTGAGGCTCATTAATAAGACAATATGATGCCATTTAGAAGAAAAGAGCAAGAGGCATCACCATTGCAATATTTTTCAGTGTTGAGGGCCAGTGTGCACAACATATTAATCCCTTATGGGGACAGCTGACGAAGAACCTCAGGAATGAATCTTGTCTATCACAGAGGGGTTTGTCTAGGAATTGACCTCCAAGGTTCTCAGTGCTGTTGAGACTAAGATACTCCCAGGTCCGCAGAGACTAAACACAGAAATTACAGTCTGCTCTCATCTTTACTCTGCCTTCCACATTAGGCAGTGGCTGAATAGGGCCTTTGCAGCTTTACACAGTTATAAATAAGCACCTAAAACTTACATCCTCTTGCAGTATTTTTAAAGTCATTTGGATAGTATAATCTGGTTCTGGTAGTTGCTCCTCCATGAAGCACCCAAATGTTGCAGTACCTTATTTATGTTTCAGTCTATGAAAAAGTCTCTACCTTTCTTTTATTATTATAAAAAGAATCCTCTGATGTTCCTTGCCCTCTGACACAATTAAAAGATAAAAGGACATGTGAGAGTTCTCTTGGTGGTAGTTATGAGTTATGTCTACTCCTGACTTCAATGGGAGAGACCAATAATGAGAGGAATTTGCAAGAAAGAACAGGGCCTTAAAACAAGTTGCTGAACACTGATATAAAAAGCCAGTAACCCTCTGTATTCAGTTCTAATTTTGAGCACTAAATATTTCTTCATACTGCTTAAAAATCCTTAGAACTTGAGCAAGAAATTCGCAGGCTCTACAAGCATACTCCATGAGGTCAATCTTCTCCACCCAAAAGTTATAACATTGTATTTGGCTGAAATACTGCTCTACTAGCTAGAAGTGTTGATTCTGCTCATCAGATATAGTGCTGTCTCATCAATAACCACCATGCTTATTTTGCCAGATATAGTACCTTCAGAGAGGTAAAGGGGTATTTTTAGAAAAAAAAAATTATCTGCATTTCTGGATTTTTAATGTTCCCTCTTATTGTTATGTTTTGCATTGCGTTTGTACTGCTACTGAAGGATTTTGTTACTAATCATAATTACTTACTACTTTATTTAAAATATTATTTTAAACGACCTTTTCAAGTTTTGAATGACATTTTCCTAGTACTTGCATTGTGTTTAGGATTTAGCTGAAATTTCCCTAATCTCCAGTTTAGTCTACAATCCTAGCAGTTCATAAACCAAGCCTCTTTATTTTCTTTATTTTATTGAAGACACAGGATAAGTAGTGGTTTTAGCCTCTAGAGAATTTATATGTTGTCGAAGCATCATATTTCCTTTCTTAAAGAATGCCAGATGAAACATTATAAAACTGATCCCAGATAATTCACTAATATGTTGCTTTTATAACAAGAAGGTGTAAATAAAGTAATATGGTGAATGCTCTGTAATCAATTGTCAAAGTATAAAAATATACTAATTTTGCAGGCTCGATTTGCACTATACATATTGCAAATGGCAGCAACACACACCAATTGTTATTCCATATGGGTCTTTTGTAATATTAATTGGTTACTTTTGTACAACTTTGAATCAATACACTAATTCAAGTCAGCTGCATTAACTCTCAAACTCTTATTTTTCTATTAACTTCTACTCAGCCATATCACAGCTGATAGAGACAGGTCTCAACTACAGAATGCCACAGAAGTTTGGATATGAATATTACAACTGGACTGTGTTAAAAAGAGCCTGTCTTAGAAGAATTAACATAATTTTTAACCTAAAATGCTGACAATTTTGTTTCTTCAGAGCTTGAGGCACATCAAGCTAATTCTCACTTATTGATAGTACAATCATGGAAAGGTTTGGGTTGGAAGGGCCTGTAAAGATTATCTCGTTCCAAGCCGGCTGCCACAGACAGGGACACCTTTCACTAGCCCAGGCTGCTCAGAGCCCCACCCAGCCTGGCACTGAACACTTCCAGGGATGGGGCTGCCACAACTTCTCTGGGCTAATGATAGAATGAAAATTTTTAAGCAGGAATGAGAGTTGGGTCCTTAGCTTTTTCTTTGTTTCATCTCTTACAGCTATAGTTTCCTTAAAATAGGGTGAAATACAAATTCAAGTAGCTGCTTTCTACTGAGAGATTTTTCCCAATACCAAAATTTTTATATGCACACTGTAAGAATCATTAGCATAAATCCAGTTATAGTTCCAGCTAAACTTTGCTAGAGAGATTTTTTTCTCAGTTCACCAGATCTCTCTCTGAAGAAATTGCTGTGCTACACCAATAGCTCAGTCACTAGTGCCTAATGGGACAAAGTTAAAAAGTCATAAAAGGCTTCCCCTTATAAACACTCGTGTGTGGGGATATGAGTATGTGTAGGGAAGGGAGGCAGGGTCATTCTGATTCTTACATACCCACATCTGTCTGCAAGGTGTGCAATTCCTCAGGGTGGAAGACCTGAGCCTGACAACTGGTAAAAGCTAAAGAAGCCACCCTAACTGCAAGGAAAAAATAGCTAGCAAGAAAACAGATGGTTATACATTTGAGGTTTCTTCCAGAACTTCTACTTAAGCCTTATTTGTTTTGTTTTCATAGTGAAATGGAAAAATGTGAATGCATACAGAAAAAGCCACAGATTTATTTTCTGATTTTGGTCACAGTATTCTTAAAAAAATGAAAACCTTACAGATCTGGAAACAATCTTACTGTCACATAGCTAATTTCAAAAAAGGAGTGTAGACTGTAAAATCAGCGTGCAGTTTCCCACAAATGTTTCCGTGTGCACAAATGGTAAGATTTTATGGGAACTCTATTTACACGTGTGAAATTATGTGGTTACCTAGTGATGCAAATTTGCAGGTGTAAAATAAAATACTGCTACTTCACACAGGCAGCAGTCACATGTATACTGAAGCTACAGCCTAGCATAGAACTTCTAAACCAGCTCAGAAATAAAAATAACTGTAATTTTAAAATTTCTTTTTAAATCAAGTTAGTGGAAAAAATGGCTCAGTCTTCATTCACTCTCATGGTTACTGACCATGAGCCATACAGGGTGTGGGGTTGAGGTGAATTACTTAAATAATATATTACCTCTGTATTGGTTTGTCTGTCTTCATTCCAATATCCTTGTGCTGACATAAGGCAAACACAGCATGTGACAACTGAACTGAGTGGGGGGAAGGTACCAAGAAGGAAGCATAAAACTGACATGATTAATAGAGCTGCCACAATTTGTTTACCAGAATGACTTTGATGAACATGTACTTTTTCCAAGACTGTTAGTTCACTGCCATTTGTCTGTTGATTCACATTAAGAGTAAAATCAGACCATCAAACTGTCTGGAGAAAGAAAGTCCCACCCTAGCAAGCTGGATGAAGCAGCTGAAGGTATTACAGGAATGTTTAAATGCTCAGTGATTACTGAATGGTGTATTTGTCTCATCTTTGTATGAAATAATAAAAGCTAAGGACAATATGGGATACTTCTCCTCAATTTCCTGAACATTCACAAATAATATTCCTCACTGGTAAAAATTACATGGAGCAAAATGAACTGTTTGAATGCAGCAGAAAATGCCTTGTTCTGGTAGTTAAAAAGGTTGACAGTAAAGTAACTTTGGATCAAGCATTTCATTCTATGTACTCTAATTTTACATAGAGATTAAAAAAACAATCTAAATTAAGATGCTCTTCCACTTAAAGCCATATTCCTGTCTTCCTTTGATGTGAACAACTAGCCAAATTTAACAGTTTCATAACTTGCTGTGATCAGCGGAGACTCTGATTCTGTTAAGGTGATCTTAGATCAAATCCTGTTTACTTATAGAGCATAACAGAAGTCCTAAAAGAGCTCAGATAGGAGACAGTTCATTTGCCCACTTATACAAGCTGCTTCTTCAGGCAACACTTGACCCAAAGTTACATCTCAGATTTTCTTAAGGTCGTACTTCCCAAAGTGTCTTTGCTTTTTCCAGCCATCCTGTTTTTGGCACTTCTCTGCAAACCCTGGTCTGCCCATAACCTCTGAAGGTTTATCTTCATATCCATATTCTTATCCAGTTTATCTTACTGAGAAGTTTTACACATAGAGCATTTTTCAGATGAAACTACAGACCAACCAGCTAACTCCACTGATTTTTTTTTTCCACCAAAATATTCCTCCAAGAACGTTTCTTCCAATTCTTTGCACAGCAATGCATTATGTGAACTTTTGTAATCTTTTAAAACCTCCCACATAACTAGTTGTAATCCATGGCGTCAGGTCTAAAAAATGGGGAGGGAGGATTTTTTGCAGGTATGGCTCAGTAAAGCTGAATATGTAACTCCCACAGTTTCCCAAGTGGCAGACGTCTGGACTTTTCATGAAATCATTGATTAGGAGAAATGCAGCTAAACGACTACACTTTTCCAATTTTCTCCTCTTGGTTTTTCTTCAGCATGTCTTATAAAATCCGTGAAATTCATTGTGAACAAAAGGGGTCCTTGTGTGGCCCATGGGTGTTGTCTCTCAAAGTATGAATTCAAATGTCCAGAATAAAGCAATTCTCTTGAGACAGTTCCTGTCAGACTTTTGAAATGTGAGACTTCTGTTTCTCTTGATAGATGACATTATTTCCATGCTCTTACAATGTCTGTAAATTTACAAGTGAAAGAAAAAAGATAAAATAAAAGAGCTGTTAAAATGAAAAGAGAGAGAAAATTTCCATCAGTTGTGTCAAAAAGCAAAGTAGTCACTGTAGTCACTTAATAAAGTTTAGAGGCTGAAGTTCTCAACTGATGGCTTCAGTCTCACAAGTCTCTCAAGGGCTGTAGTCACTTGGACCCATGGAGCTTTACTGAGACTTTTAGTCCCTGGATATTTTCCTCCAGACAAGAACAAATATATAAGTAGTTCAGTAGAATAAGTCTTTGTAAATAATACTCTGAGAGCATACTAATTACTAAAATATGGGTCATTGAATGTTTTTATTTTTTTATTGTCATTCAGTTACCAAAATTTAATTCCAGATTCACATAGTATTTGAAAGATTTTTTGGATCAATCTAGTATTCCGGTTTTTAGAAGCTAATTTATTCACATATGGCCCTTTTGTGCTCTGGAAAAAAATAAAGCTGAGAAATGCAAATGCAAAAATTCAAGACATTTTAGAAACATTAGAAATAGCAGAAGTAATTAAATGAATTTGGTTTGTTTGAAATCATTTCACCAAGTTTATTTAAATTCATGACATAATAAAGGACAGAGATTATTGTATGTAACATGCTTCTCCTTCTTATTGTAGAAGTCCAGAAGCTCAAGGCAATATATTTCCCTAACAGAAAGACAGGGTTCCTTTTATAATAGTTAATGTTTCATTAAATAGGAAAATTGCTCGTAATTTATAGAGAATTGCTTCTAAAAATTGTATATATCATAATTCATCAGGTTAGAATCTCTCTCCCTTTGTAAGGCTTGAAATTCAATCAACACTAAAAAGTTCTTATACATTATGGTTGAACTGAAGTAGTACCTAATTTCCTTTACACACAGTTAGCATGGATGAATACGAAACTAAGTACTCCAGTTCAAAATTTACAGGATATCATTAGATTGAACAGAATTTTAGAGTTTTTGAAGATTAGGTGGGGAGGTTGGACAATGGTTTTTCTCCTTCAAGAAACAGGAATTTTGATATAATATTGGTTTGCACTTTTTTAGCAGAGTGTTCTTGGTTATCGGAATATAAATGCACATTGGAAAATAGAAAAAAATAGCAGCCTGTTCTCCAACTGTAGTATCAGAATGTCAGATTGCCATATCCCAGTGATATTCATGGTTAATCAGCTTTTTCTACTATGCAATGATGGGCAGTGGTATATAAAGCATTCTTCTACAGAATTTTCACAAAAAATCTGTGAAAGCAAAATATCTAGATATGTTGACAGTCAATATTTGAGATACAGAAAAAATTTGATAGTCATGGATGAGATCTCACACAAGTCAATAGTTTTGAATGAGAAACCTATGCATAAAATACCCTTTCAGAGAAATTTCAAAGTCCTCAAGCATCATCATACTTTCAGAAGAAATTAAAGACTTAAAAATGAAGGAAAAAAAATCCTCATTGGTCTCTCTTCACCCAGCTCTTCTTCTCTTCTTATCTTCATTGTCTGAAATACAATCCTTGCAAACAACTAAATATCTTATATGCACAGAAAAAGAATAAACTGTAAAATAAATACAGCAATGTAAAATCCAGAAATCTGGTATTCTAAAATCCAGTCCAACCAACATATATTTCAAAACAGGATAAAGAAAAGGAAACCACCAAAATATAATTTGAGTGAAATTAGATAATACGTAATATTAAAACTCAAAATAATTGTGCATGAATACTTTTTAAAATACTGTCTAAAAAAACCTACCATGGTCAGCTAAGAGAACTGCTTTTCATTATTTCTCTGCTTTTTAAAGCAAATCATAATGAGTCTCTAAAAATAAGTTTTAAAGCCATATATAATGACCCCACAGACATATCACAAAAAGGAAATTTGCCAGTACAGCATTTGGACTCCCTTCTTCTCAAGCTGTTTATGAAATGCAGTACCTTACCTCATTTAGCCAAAGACACATTTTCTAACTGTAAATGCTAATTCATATTATATCACATTCACTCTAGATCTGAAAAAATCCTCCTCATCATTTTTTGTAATGAATTTTAATAAGATTTAACATGATAGCTAAGCTAAAACCAGATTTTTTTGGGTCATAGATGATGCAATTGTAGTTGTTGGTGGTATTTCGTTTGCAATCATCTGAGAGCATATATTGTTTAGTTTGGACAGCTGGGGTTGAGATATGTTTTGTGACAGTGTATGCTGATCCCACATGGAGTAAAGATCTGTTACTAGTGAGAATGAATGAATAAGGCATTCTTACTTAAAAAAGAATTTTGAAAACCGCTTAAAAACCCCAATAAAAACTGTTTCAGCTTTTCAGTAATACAATCTGTAAAAGATACAGTAAATAACAAGATAATATCAAACTGAGGAGATGGGGGAAGCAACCAAACTCCTTGTTGTAGCTAATGATCTAATTGTTCTAATATTCCATGTCTGTCAAAAACTCTTGCAGCCAATGTTGGAGAAGCCCAAATGAAACACATCTGCAGAACAGAGACACTGTTACCCACATCCTTCTTCTGTAGGCAGCAGAACTGTAGTAATTTTATTGCTTACAAAGCCTTCCAGAAACAGTAAGTCTGAATAACTTCTCCATTTCAATATTTTGTTTCAGAGAAGAGGGCTGGGGGTGAAATCAGGAATCATTTTCAAGATGCAGTACTTAAAAATCTTAGAAGTGGGTGATGAACACAAAAAACCTCTTACAGAATATTTTTTCAAAGTAGTCACTTTAATTTTGCTTTAGTTTTCACTTGTCCATCAGCATGCATCTCAAGGAAAATCCTGTTTAAAAAATTTCAGGCAACAAGAAGAAATCTGTCCAATAGTCTTTTGGGCTGGTTCTTGTAAAAAACAAGGGACATAATCTGAGAATCAGGCATAAAGACCATACAGAGTGATTTAGTTAACCCTATGTATCAAATTACTTAAGTAAAACTCAATTTTTACATTAAGAAATACAATTAAATGTGTACAAATAAAAGAATCTTTCACCAAACTGTTATTAAATTCTTTTGCATTGGAGACTACTTCACCCAGAAACTGAAAAAGATAACCAAGGAAAATTGCTAGCACTGAAAAGATAAATTGCCCCAGACTGTATTAATTAGCAAGGTATTGTCTTTGAACTGACTTCCCTACACCTGAAAAACAGCATTAAGAACTCAGATTTTATTTCAAAAACTCTAGTTTAAAAAAGATGTAAGTGCCAAGATGTAAATTTGTTCCAGAAGATCTTAAGCAGGTAATCGACATATGAAATCCTTTGCATGCAATTGCATCGCAGAAATATAAAAATATTTTGTTCTAAACATTTCTGAATAGCACCTTTAACTCAGAATGTATGAGACCAACAGGACAAGAAGATCAGTGTTTCAATGCCTGGAATTACTGCGACAAGTTTCTGCTATTACAAGGTGAGTTTCAAAAGCTATATATGTCAAATGCAACAGATAAACAAATTGAATAAAAGGACAATTCTTTCCACTCAAATCTACCTTTAGTTGAGTCCAGCTTCCAGTTTCAAGAAAGAACATAACTTTATTTCAAAAGTAAGAAAGGGAAAAAAACCCCACTTATGTCTGCCTGATGGATGAGACCTGAGTATTGCCGTGGTATATTCCTTGGCAAGTTCCTGATCACCAACTTTTCACAAACTGATTTTTCTCTCTGGTCAGTTGCCAGTACTATGTTCATTTCAATTCTTCTGAGTGTTTTTAATGTGTTTGTATCTAACTTAAGAAGTTCATTCATTAGTGAAAGACCCCATTTTACTTCAGCAATGTTTCCAACAAAAATATTCCTATTTCTATTCATCAGGAGATATGAATTTTTTTTTTAATGCTTCTGTAATGCCACACCCTAAAATTTTCAATTTCCATTTGTTAGTATCATTGCTTTCTCATGATTTGCACATATTCTTGAATTGATCCCAGCCCTTTAAAACACAGCAGAAAGAGACATTTATGAATATGTGGAAATTTAAATATATAATATTTTCTTCTTGTCAATAAACTGTTGTATTTGTATAATATATTGTCATTTTTTTTTAAGTTACAAAAACTGTAATTCAGGATAACATGTAGTACAGAGTGCCTCTGTTTTTCCCCATTCATTTTTTATTTCCATTTTTTAAGTCTCACATGCAATATTCAAACTAGCAAAGAATCTTTTATTCATCTTTACATTAATGCTTATACTGTATCCAAATTGTGAGTCGTGCTGCTTTTAGGAATTCTAATAGTGTGATACATACTTCATACATTACCTCTATTTTCCTCTTGCTCTTTAACCTCATTTATAGTTTTGCATAATTTGTAATCTGCTCAGGAGGGTGAGATAATTGCCTGGTAAAAGTGGAGAATATCGAAGCAGGGCTTGAACCTGAAAATCCTTTCTTGGGTAAGCAGCCCTTACTCAAATTAAGTATTAGCCAATGAATTCAAGAGAGTTTACATAAATTCAGTGTAAGTGTTTAGTAAGCGTTTAGTGTTTGTAAGTGTCTGGTCTAGGAGGATATTGAATGCCATGTCTGTAGTTTCCCTACAAAAATGGGCAATGGTTGTGCTTTCATTTTCAGTACAACTGGAAGAGAATTAGGCCATGATGGATCATACTGCTCTTAGTGCTCTAAGTTTCTACAAATTTTTAAGGACAGCTAAAACCAGTACATCTCCTGAGACCGGCAGTACTGTAATGTTACTCATGAAAAAACTCCCATACCCATTTTACAATAAATCTTTTTATAATTTCCATGAAATGTTGTGTTCCACAGAAAGAAAAGGAAGAGAAAGAAGCATAACATAGTTGAATAAATCATTGCAAAGACACAAGAGTTCAAAAAGAATGTGTAGAATAGTAAACCATAATAATACTTCACAATTTTTACATATTATGTATATGTAAAATTAGGAGAATTGAAATTTATAGAGAAAAATATTTCTTATATTATGTTGATTGTTATGCAGTCTTGAAAATGAAAGCAGGCAAGAGAAGACAATGTCTAGCAAATTTTGTTGTAAGATATATCAGCTCCATGCCATTTATTTTTCTTTAAGCCAATGGAAATGTTTCCATTTAATTTCCAAAGGAAAAGGGGTAGAAAGGCTTTAGTTAGTATTCCACAAACCACTTCAACACTTTCATTAGAGGACAACAAACAAACGACAAAGAATGCAGATCTTCAAAAACAACGAAGTGTTTGGAGAAAGTCTGTGGAAGCAGTGGGAACAAAAATAAAAAAGATCCTAATAGATGAGGTATAATCTCTGTAAGAAGAACAAGATGCACAGAGGATAGGCTAGAGCATAGGTTAGTTGGGGTTGTTGGAACTGACACATCTAATCCAAAAAGTAAACTGAACACAGAATATTTGTATTTTGAAACCATTTTAGGTAGCAGACTTTTGTGTCCCTTCTACGTTTTTAGTTTAGAAAGAAAAGTTAAAAAAGCCCCACCAACCTTTTGATGAAGAGTAAATGGCATACTTTAGAATCTCACTAAATCATGATTGCTTTGCTGTTTGATTAGAAATGCATTTGAGAGTCTGGACACATTCTTTGAAACTTGTTTGCTTTTCTTCCTCTCTGCTTCTCTTTACTTGACACTGTCTGTCTGTGGTGCCAAGATTTTAGAACTCTCTTTACCCTTTAAACTGTTGCTGTCAAAGACAACAATAAAAGAGAGATTCATACTATGGAGCTCGTTCTGCCAAGATACTTCTCCAATATATATTGCCATTATATATCTTGACAGGCCATCGTGGTTAATACTGTCATGCTAAGCCAATGAAATTGATCCTGTCATCACCTTTAGATGAGAAGACAACCAAAAGAAAATGTTCTTTTCTAGTGTTTACTCAGGAGATGAAAAAAAACACCCAAACTTTTGAATTGTCATCATGCAAAAGGCAAATTCATTTGTTGTATGTGTTCACCACCGACCATAGCCAACCCTGCCGAGCACTCCAAAACACTATGGGCCTTATCACTCTGAATTGGTGTCCCTGATACACTTTCATTGGTTGCATTTTCCAGCAGCACAGGTTTTTTTCACACAGCTTGGAACAAACCATATGTTGCTAGCAATTTATCATTCTTGTCTTAAATTCTTCTGCTCCTATAGACACACAGTAAAATTCTCAGGCCAAGTAAAAAGTGTTGGAGAGCAACACAAATCAATCTAACAAACAGGCAATGGAACAATTTAATTGATCAAAATGTTCTAATAATAAAACTGATAAAGGCATAAATACTAGACCTTTATAAAATTCCTTTCTTCTTTGTCTAGCTCATCTTTTTTTCATTCCTCCTGCTCACAGTACATAAATGTCCAGAGAAACTATATCTTCTTTGGGTGTGGGCAATCTTTTTGATAATAACTTGCCGCTTCCTTCCTTTTCCTTCATTTTTTCTTGAATGAAAAATACCTCTACAAAATTGCATTTTTGGCTGAATTGATTGTCTGAACCTTTAATTCTAATGTTTCAATACATTGACTCCTGGAGATTATATATGTGTCTTGTATTTCATAGACTTAACTTGTGATAATTTAGTCTTAGATTGCTGATAATGCTAGACCATTAGAGAGTATATATAGTCTGACAGCAGTCATAAAACAGGCATTTGTTACTGCATTGTGTTTATGTTGGTTAATGGCGTGTCCACAAATGTTTGTGAAACATAAAAGATAACAATATTTTAATGATGCGATATGATGGAATCAAATAAAAAGCCATATCTTTGTGACAAGAAAATTTATTCCAAAACAATAGCACCAGAATATAAATGAAAAGTTTTATAGAAAAGAAAGTATGCTTGTCAGAGGTTTATATATGTATGTATTTATTGGTGTGCTAAATTGATTATATACAGTAAATGGCATTGCTGCTATTACACCATATTCTGATCACTTCCATATGCTCTAGGCTTTTATTTTGACTTTGCAATTATGAATGTATAATCACTGTTATTTGAGTAGGTTACATGCTTCAGGGAGAAAAAGTGATTGATTGAATAGCAAAATAACACATGAACATTGGAAATTTTAGGAAACAATCTGGTCAGAGGGAAAACCAAAGTGCTGACTGTTTGCAGGCTTTGAAATACACGCTGCAAGTTTTTGACTTGAATTTTACCAGCAGTCAAGGCCAAATAAACAGCCTAGAATAACAAAAGGTAAAGCTACTCAGGTTTGAAAGAATAGCTATACTGACAGCAGACTTTCTTTTTTGTTATATTGGTGTTTCTCAGGTAAGAAATTGAGATAGGCAAGGGATTAAGCCACTTTCCTCAGATCAAAATTTCGTATTAAATTCCTCCTACTTCAAATGGGCTTTGTAATGACAGCAAAGCACAGAAGCAAAGAGCTGCTGAGTGCTGCCATAGGAGCATTTGCCAATCTGTGCTGGATAAAGTAATTTCCTTCACCACTTTGTGGTTTTTCCCCTTGTGTGACTCTGGGGCTGTAGCTCTGGAGGGGGGAACTCACTAACCTCACCTCAAGGCACCCCTAAGCAGCAGAGCCCCAAACAAAGTGTAAAGATGGAGATGTGGAGCATGAAAGAAAGCAAAGGAAATTACTCTGACTCATATACACTACACAGCAGGGCATCATGCTGGTGGAACTGCAGCTGCACTGCCAGGCAGGGTAGTGGGATCCCCAGCTAAGGCAGAAAGGCCTGAATGGAAGCACTACTCTCACCATTTTTCACACCTTTTCCAAGCTCAGAAATAAACTAAGAAGCGATAACATGGGGAGGGGAAACAGCGGAGAAACCAACCATGAGTGACAAAGTGCAGGGAAACCCTTCTCTTTTCACTCAGCCTGCAGTGGGACAGACATCAGCTGCCATTCCTCACTCAAGAAAGATTGCTAGAGAATGTGAACCAGTGAACTCTCCAACACAGATCCCATGGGAACTGGTAGAAATCTTCTGCAAGCAGAGAAGGGCCTGAAGGATTTCTTGCTGAAGAAGTCAGCGTGGTGAGACACAAGTGGCACTAAAGTCCTGGGATAAAAGAAGAAAGATTTTTGGAAATGCACAAGGCATATTAATGAGCATGACAGCATAAGATAAAATGGCATGAGGGATAGGGTTGTTTATTTTCTACCTGAACCACATTCTCCTACATGGGCCTATTTTGCCTCCTTTTGCTTTGTGCTTCTGCAGAGTACTGACATTTACCATTTATGTCAGTACTTTAATAAGTGATAATTTCAGCCTTGAAGTTTATAGAATTATTACAAGACTTTTGGGACAATAATTCCTCTGGTATTTAACTATCCTTAAAAAAATATTTTACATAATCAGTTGCAACAATCTTAATTTTTTATGAGTAATTTCTTGAAGATTTTGGTTACAAGATGTAGAAGAACATTCTGGTTTTCACATTGAAGAGTCGGGGACATATAAATCTATACTGCTTTCAAAGAATAAAAACATTTCTCATGGGGTCTTAAAAAAGTACAAAGACCTTAATGGTCTTGTAAGTTTTCTTGTGAGTTTTTCATTTATTGATTATTTCAGTGGAAAATCTGGACATTTTCTAAGTAAGATTTATCTATTTTGCAGTCTATTTTCTCAAAAATGCATTTGGTTTCTGTGCTGATCGTGTCCTGGTTGTAGCAGGTAAGCAAAGAGGAGTTTGGTCGATGGGAAAACCTTCCTGGGAGCATAGTTCCCCTGAGGGACTTGGACAGACTTTGGGCACTCTGGTGATTGATATTTCCCTGAGTCCAAATTATGTAAATGTGAGAGCAAGGCACATAACATGTCGGCATCGGCCATTAAAATCTATAAAATTTGCTATTATGTGCATTAAAACAGTAAGCAACCAATTGTATTCTTCCAGTTGTGTATCCTTAAAGCTAAAAAACATTTCTCTAACTAGAATTTCCTACAGGGCAATAGTACTCGACATTAGGCAAAAGGAAAAACACTTTATAAATTCATAGCATGCAAAAATTAAAATCATAAATTAATAAATTAGCATGCAAAATCCTGGTTGTACCAGGAAGTGTTGTTAATCTGATTTTTATGAAGTGAGGAAAATTCTTCTAAATTTCTCTAAGTACAGTAAAGTTGTTCATATTTCATGGGGAGGATACAGCACATCTCTGGTTCATAGATGAGCCCAAATAAGTATCAGAGTTAAGAGAGAATGTCTGAGACTCTATATTATGCCTATGTTCCTCATAACTAATGCAAGTCAGACAGAGCAACACAAGCAATTCCCAACTTGTATTTTGTGTTACAAGCCTGATACTGTAATTTTAAAGAAATGGAAATTTTTGTGGGACTGGGCCCTGGCAGAGTTATGGTGCATTCAAAAATTGGTATGGTCTACAGCACACCTTCAAGAAAAGTTTTGAGAGGAACAGGGGCCTATTTTGCCTCCTTCAGAAATCCAAGAAGCTGACAGAAAATTACCTTTGCTTTTAACACTACTATCCCTCAGAACTACAGCTTTGCAGCTAGTGCAAAGAGATGTGCAGTTTGGTTTTAAGGTAATCTTTATTCGACAGTGGTTCTCCCCTCCCCAGTTCAGAAAAGCAGCTGCGGTGTCAACAGGCACATTATGTAAAAATAAAACATTTGATAAGTGGATGGAGAAGAACAGTCTTTGATCAGCAGAATCTACAGACATCCACAAGTGCAGGGGGCACTGGAGGAATGCCTAAGAAGTAGGTTCCAGCACGGGTGAATTTTCTGGAAGGGTAATTGCGTGAGAATCTGTCTGGCAGCAAGAAACAACTCTAAGCTTCTGAACCATATGATCCAAACCAAGCAAGAAAAAAAACCAAAAACCTTTTTCTTTCAAAAGTCTCCCAAAAGGCTAAAAATAGATGATGAAGAGATGAATCAAAATAATAATTTATTCAGAAAACTAACTTGCAGACAGAATACACAATCCTTTGATGCTTGAAAACTATTCAAGAAGGTCAGTCTATTTCAAAATAGCACAATTTGAATGTTTTCTTTCTTTCATCTTATTTCCAAAGTTTGCGATGTGGGTAAACTTTGCTGCTGTTACTGTATTTTCAGGCATCAAAAAAGGAGAAACCCATAGTTCTGGATAGATAATAGATTTCTGTCAGCTGTAAATCCAGCAGAATACACCCACAGCTAAACAATCACCTCTAAAATTGTCAAAGATTACATTTTGTTCAGCTTCTAGGTAAAGGTCAGCTCTTGTAAGTAGCTATTTTTTTATTTTTCCTGAGGCTGTCAACTTACAAGTTTTCATGTACATTTCAGGAAAGAAATCACATAAGGTTTTATTCTGTAAGATATCCTACTTGTAATGAAAAACAAAGGCTTTTAAATGCCTTCCCCTGTATAAACACTTCACTTTGAGAAGTCAGACTGTGCTTTTAAAATTATGAAATCTGATTGTCCATATTTTCTACAGTAATTTGAAGACAAAATCTTAAGCAGATTAATTGTACTCACTGACAAATATCCAGCAACTGAAATGGTGAAGTCCCATGTTGTTATATTGATTATCTCATTTTGCATTACAGGATTTGAAATGTGCAATTGGATTAGCTAATAAAGTGGCAAAAATTTAGTAAGAAATTTCCCCCCCTCTCACTTTTTGGGTATATTTTCATTCTGTCACAATAATTCAGTTTATCAGGAGATAAACTTTCAGGGAAGATAATGGATTGCTGGTTTTAAAGGCTGTTAGCTATTACTGAGGATACCAAACTTCACTGAGAGAGGCAAATCCAACACCTGCAGAAAGATAACAGAGGAACCCAGTGTCTTTTCAGAAACACCAGCAGTATCAGAGTCACAGCTAGATAAATATCACATGACACAAAGAGATAACAAACATACTGCCATAACCTCAAGAAGACCTAAGTTTACAAAGATTAAGGGGAAAAACATGAGGAAATGCAGTTAAACAAAGAGACTAAAAGATACTTCTATTTCACATCAGTTGTGGAAAAATCAATAGAAAAATACAAAGAATGAACTCAGTATGTTGAGATCCTTATAAAAATAACTCGGAGCAAATGCAAGCAAGCTGGAAAATCAGACCCACATGAGCGATGGTTAAAGTGCTACCAGGAGGATTTAAGCCCTGCACTGTCTTGGCTTTCAGCTGCACAGCTTGCTTTACAAAGGGGTGGATCTGTTGCAGCTCAGTGCATCAGCTTCTGTTAACTGGTGACAAAGTGAGAGGTACACAAGGAACGGCTCAGGTCAGCCTGAAGGACTCCATCCCATATGACAGAAAATGACATCACCCACCCCCTGCCCCTCATTTCCCAACAGTGCTGAGATAAATTATGCTTCCTTTGCTGAAAAGTGCTGCCTTGGCTGTTCAGGAGTCTTACCAGACTCCATATTAATACTGACACCTCCACTTCCAGCCAACCTCTATGTAATATGTAAATTCAGAAAGAAAATTCAAGAGGAAAAGTGTTATATTTTTTTGAAGTGACTTGCTCCATATTTTGTGTTCTCACTATATTAAATCTATACTACCCTCTTTTCTTTCTGTGAAACAAATATGAGGCTAAATCATCTTTCTTAGATTGTTTGGTATATGACAAGAAAGAATAACAGTAGAAAATTAAAGTCTTTGAAACAATGAATATAATTTTAGTCCAAAACTTGTGAATTGGATTTTTACATATTTCTGAGTATATTTATATATATATATTTCTAGATACATTTTTTTTCCCTATAAAAAATGATTCCAGCTTAGATATCACAGTCCTTACTATCATTATTGGATGAAAAATTTATTTGTTACACAAAATGCAAAACATGTAGAGATGGGCCATCCTTCTGAAAATAATGACACTTATTTTTTTAGACTGTATACAACAAAGATGGGGGAAAGTGTAATAAACACTGGGCTTTTTGCTTAACAAATGGGAACCTGTAAAGCACTGACTATATCAACCTGGAATTAATTTTGTGAAACAGGATGCTTTGCAGATCCTAAGTATGAACTTATTCATGCTAAGTATAAGCATGTAAGCAATCTGGTAGATCTCTAGGGCCTATCCCAATTTCTTCCCAAACAAATAGTATAAAATCCAAATTTTGAATGAAGAGTCTTTCACAGATTCTTGTAGTCAGGGACGTATCCCACAGCAGAGGAAAAATTTTGACTATTTCATTCTCACTATTGTTGAGATTGTGGGATTTCTCAGCTGACTGTGTTCCAAGAGGAAAGTGTTGTTTCTTTAGTGCTGCTGACTGGCCCTCAGCCTTAGCATAAAGCTGAATATATGTTCTCAGCATTTCTTGTTCTCCTTCTTCAGACCAAGGGTGCCTGCTACAGCCCAAAGAATGCTTGTTGTGGACCTGCCATAGCAGGTGAGGCTCCAAATGTCTGCTGGATATGGCCATGTCTTGTGTGCAGCATTTCCTTTTCTCCTGTATTTCAAAGGCCAGCTGAGAAGGAAAAAAAGTGTTTCCACTTGTACTTTTCTATCCAGTTATAGCTTCTGGGTATCAACTATAACCTCTGCCACCCAAACAAGGTTAGCGAATGATTTTAAAGATCTCTCTTAACATTGTTTTCAGTTTTTTGAATTAACTGACGAGTCGTGAACATCTGTGTACAATCCTGATCAAGACAGGGAAGATATTGCTGCTGTTCTACTGGAGTGATTGTTTTCTAAGATAACTGCTTTTGGAGATTACCATTATCACAGACTCAGAAGTCACTGAGACTGTGACCAGATTTACAGCGTAAGAAACTACTAGGATGAGCAGCTTATCAAAGCACTTTTATTGTCTTACTGATAAAGCTGATTTGAACACTTTTCTTCTTCCTTCACACAGAATGTACCCCTAGCACTCAGTGGTCCATTGCCCCCAAAGCCATTGAAGCACTCAGAAGTTTCATGACCAGCGTTCCAGCAGGAAGTTACTCCCTAACTGAACCTTCAGGCGTGGGAACCATTCTGTTGAAGTTGGTCACAGATTTATAGTTTCACATCCATGTGTCTGTAGGGTGATGGTGCTTCAGCATCTTCATGCCTCTTGATTAAAGGCAATTGGAGCCAGCTTCTGGTAGAATGGGTGACATTTCCTTCTGTTGCTCTGAGGGCTCAGGATAGGGCTGGTCTTGTAACAAAAAGTGAAAAAAGGACAGCCCCAGGGAACCAGACTTATTGTTTCTGACAGGGGTTGTCTCCTGCACTTTGGATCAGCAGATTCCCTAGGAATCCAGCTCAAGCAAAAGAACAGCTGTGGGCTCTTTGCTCTCCTCCTCTTGCTGCTGCAGCAACTGCTAGGATTTTGTGTGCCTGGAGATCCCTGAGGTTGCAGTAGTCGTTCTCAGCACTGCCACTGAGATGTAGTGAGCTGAGGTGCAAGTAAAGAGAAAGATAACTTGATACCTTGTAAAATGAAAGGAACCAAGGCCTACAGAACCTCCCACTGAAGAAACAGACATTTCTATCTTCTTTCTGGAACCAAAAATTGCTTAATATTTTTGAGGCCTTTGAAGAGTTGACTTGACTCTTTGAAGCTCCTTCCACAGGGCTGGATATGAGGTGTTACTTGTAGCATATTTTCATCTCAGCTTAAACACTGAAAAACTAACAGAAGAGAAGACAAAAGGAGTAAAAGATGATGAAAACTTCTGAGTTGGAAGACAAAACTAGAGAAAGTTCAGGTATTTGTCATAAATGAGCGTTGGGATTATCTCTATAAAGAGAAATCTTATATTTGCTCCATCCTCAGTAGTGAGTGAAGACATTTGGAGTGCATCAAACGGCAGAGTGGGAGAGGATTTTAAACAAAATTTTGCCTGCCAGAGATTGCGTGTAAGGAAAAGAGCAGGATTGTCATAAAGCTTAATGTTACAACGTTTTCAATTTGTTTAAAAGCTTTTTTATTGATCTTTTTTATTATGCTTCTTCAGTTATTTTGTAACTTTAATTTGGAATAAGTCTCAGTTTATTTGAAACATTTTTTTTTAAAACTACATTATTTTTTCAAGTGCTATCAAGTGTGAGTACTTTGCAGGCCCCATTTACTTTCAACTTTCAGTGACTATTTTTGATTTAGTTTTTTTTAAGGTTGTATTTGCTTTTAATCTATTGATCTCATTTTGCAGTGCTTTGTGTGAGGTTTAGCTTTGGTTCATATGAGGTGCTAGGCACCTTGCAGAATTTTAGTTGTTTTTTAATTGAGAATCAACAAATTAAGATACTGAATCTTCTGTTAGCTCTTTATGAAGGTTCTAAATTCTGAAAACTGATATGTTAAGAATGGTGTGTGATGACAGCCATGCCACATACACTTTGAATACAGAAGCCCTGCAGATAAGTCCCTATGCAAGACCTATGTTGAAGGCCTTTTATGACTGAAGATTTGGTATTAATTGGATACAGAATTTCATAAAAGAATTATCCTAAGTAAGTACTTTCAGCTATTTAATATAAGTAATTTGATCTAATTCTAAACCAATTATAAATTACAGAGAGTTTGAGGGAGAGAGGGAGATGGCATGGGATCATGGGAAAAGAAGAAAGGAAATGGAGAAAAGGATTCACTGGGCATAAACAGATGGTTTCATATGTATGAAAGCAAACATATCTATAATGTTATCTAAAAGATCTAAAGGAGACACAGCATCCTACCTGCCATATTTGCTAATAATTTATAACCCAAGATTACTTGTAAATCTCACCACAGTACACCTGTAAGAAAAGTGTAAACAACACTAATGAAGTAACTTCACTGACTCTGATTATCTCTGCTTCACAAAAGAGATGGGAAGAGGCTGTAGCTAGATTAATGGGATGTTTAATTCCTAAAGCTGATATCGTCTTTACTTTTTCCTTGCTACTACAGCAATTGTTTCCCTGCAAAGCACTGAGTGACATATCAGACAGATATAAAAAGGGACCACACCATAACAAAATGACATTACCAAGCAACCTCATCCCACAGCTGGGGTTATTAAGTTGTCCTTTAGCAGAGAGGAGACATCATGAAGCTGAGATTAGTTTATGCACATGCTCAATAATTTGGCACTTATTCAGGTGTCTAACTTTTCCTCTATAAAGCCTGTTTGCTTGTTTTATTTTCCCTTTTTCCCCCCCTCCTTATTTTCTAACCCTATCTGGCTTTTTTAATCCTAGGCTTATTTAGAATGTTTTGACAGATAATGAGTCTGGGGCATATTCCACTTTTCACACAAATTTCAGGGGGAAGAAGAAAGCAAGGAAAAACAGTTATGAAAGTTTTGTATAGTTTTTCTGAAAAAAAGCTGCTTATCTCAAATCACCAGAAAAGTAGAAAAGGAAGAATAAGACTGTGAGAGGAAATGAGAATCAACTGGTTTAAGTTTGTTTTAGACTACAGGAGTAGCAGTTGTACTCTGAACCTTTTGTCAGAATCCAGCATAGAAGCAGAAGAAAGAGGCTGGTGGGAGAAAAGGTGAATTGCCTGTAGCCCTTTTTTGACACTCATTTATTAATATGAAAATTTTCTCATTCACCAAAGTATTTAAAAGCCTACATGTCCAAGTGACTAAAAATTTTTGCAAGATGCTTCCCACAGTTCTATGATTCTTTGTAAGTAGGATAAAAAAGTTGAAATACAATTCCACATGAGTAGTATTGGCTTAAAAATACACATTTTCCAAAACTGAAGGATAAAGATTTCAGCAGCACTCAATTTGAAGCAAGAATGCTAAGCTTTTACCTTCAGACAGTTCCCATTTCTGATTAAATTCTGTAGCACTCTGATTTCCTTTCCCAGAATATGAAATCAGATCACAGAAAGGGAAAAAAGAGATTCCAGAGAGGAGACCATTACTGACGGAAGCCATGTGTCATTAATTCAGTTATAAATTATTAGCTGAAAGCAGCCTCTCAGCATTTGTATTTGATGAACAAAAATTGATTGCTTCAAGGGCATTTCAATCCTTTTGATGTTACCATCTTTTAGTCCACCACAAATCTGAATCCTTAACAGAATGATTATAGCATTATAGTAATCCTAAGAGCCAATACTAAAGGATTTGGAAGAGCAACAGAGATCAATAGATTGAAAAAAGCATGTCTTTTTGAGTTGACAGAGCTGTCTAGCCTGATAGTGAACCTGAAAAAAATAAGTGGAGACTAAGTAAACAAGCAATCGTGCAGACTGAGCTAAACTGAGGTGATGAGCCACTTTTCTGTATTGTTGAATACATTGGGCAGCTCCGAATATTTCCACCGGATTTAAACAAAACTAATGGCAACCGCGGGATATTTTGCCCACAATAAAAATAAAAGAAGTTTCATAAATATGTTTGCATGTGTTTTCAGAGCTTTGTGAACTGTTCTGGAGGTTGGGGTGTTCTGCAAGGTCAACATTTGTGTTTTGCAAGGACTTTGAGATTATTTGAACTGGGATTTGAGGGAACATTGTCTTAATGATTGTCTTCCTTTTAGTTGCTTTGAAATCCAGAATCTGGGCCATATTCCAACATTGAGATGAAAGTGCAGTCCTCTCAGCAATTAGACTGTGAGATATACAGTAGACAGGACCATGCATCCTTATCATGTAATCTCTATCAAACTATAAAATAATGGTGAAATCATGGAAGTAATAGGCAATTTGTGGATAGTTCAGGTTGTGCTGGATTGTAAGTAACAAAGTTTTCCTAGAACAACAAAGCAGAAAATGAGCTGAAAGCTAATGCCCTCTTCAGCAGCTCAAGGATTAGCATAAAATTATACTTTGAAGAAGGAAAAAGAACAGCATTGCAACAGTGGAGTATTGTTGAAGATCAGTGGAATGGAGAGAGGACAGAAAGAAAATAAATGAATCCTTACACCAGAATACTGCAAACTGGTATAATGTTTAGCAGGTATTTAACAATTCTTTTGGTGTGCTAAACAACAGATTAACTTCATAGTGCTCAAGTGAAAATTCAGAGATATTCAGATGCAACACATCTGGAGAGCATCCCATGGCAAATGGTGAATGGATAAGTAATCTGTTTCAATAGCAAGACATGTAGTGATAATTTATTGTTTGTAACTAGGGCTGTGAGTCTACCAATAATTCTAATGCAAAAACGTCTAAAGTTACTTAAAACATAAATGCAGAACTTCCAACAATCACTTTTTTTGGTGAGATATATGTCACTTATACATACTATTATTAAAAGAGAGAGTCATAAAAGTCATTTGAAGAAGGGTGTGTTTTTCAGTTCTGTATGATTGTACATATGAAGACTAGTGGAAAAAAGCCCAGCATGTACCTTTTATGCTACTGCAGCTGATTTTCTTTATGGGCCATAGCTTTTTAGCTTGGTTCATGTTTTCACATTTCTTACATCTGAAAGAGTGGCACAAATTAAATGCACATTAAAGGCATGATTTCGGAACATTGTGTTGAAGCAGATTTAACCCATTATTTTGAAGCTGTGCATGATAACATGTGATCTTTAAGCTTAACCTTTATCTCAAGCTGTTTAAAATGTTTTGTAGCTGTTCTTGTCTAAACGAATAAAGAGGATGATAAGCAGGGACTGGCATAAATAATAGCTGCTTTAAAATGGGCAAAGAAATTGATAGCTCTACAAATGGTAGCCACCTGTATCAGGAAAGTAAAGAAAGACTGAGTATTTAGGGGAGAGGAAAATACACCAAACTTCATTTTTCCTTTTTATGGGAATGTAGTTTGAACCATGCTCTGTACTCCTTCCAACACAACACACTCTCTCTTGAGCAGAAATGGAGATTAGGAGCATGAAAGAGGAGAAAATTCTGCCTGTGTCATAGTTCTCATGAAAAACCTGCAAGCATTGATGGCTTTCCACAGAGGCTCACAGAAGCAGAGGTGATAAGCAAAGTGCAGCTGGTTGACAAAAGACAAGGACACTATACGTAAACAGCAGCAGGTGAGCAGACAAAAGGAGATAACAGTATAACTGCTGTAAATCACAAGATGCTGTGACATGCAGGTAGACTTGTGGGGGGAGGAAAGGAGATTTTGAGAGGCCTGAGGTAAAATCTACACCAGTGCTTTCAGTAGTAAGAGACAAAAAGAAAAAAATGTATCATAGGCCATGTTACAGGTTCCTGGAAAACATAACATAACATAACATAACATAACAAACATAACATAACATAACATATCCTACTTGAAAGTCTAAGTCCCTGAAAATCATTATGTCTTTTTCTTTCTGTATGATCCACATTAACAGAAACACAAGACAGTTTCTGCAACAGGACAGGGGCTTCAGCTGTCCTGAAAAGCCAGAACATCTCTGCCTCTATCTGCATAGCATAAACCCTACATTTATCTTCCAGGCAGGAAAAAATGTAATCATTCTCAACAAAGCTTTTCTTTGTTTTGGACCATAATATTTTCTGCTTTGATACAATTTAGAGAAAGTAGTAGTTCTTCAAACATGAAGCCACTGTAGAAGTTTTTGCATTTATAGCCCACACTGAACATTTCCAGGGTTGGGACATCCGCATCATCTCTGAGAGACTTGTTGGTTCATGGCAGTTGGGTTATCTAATTTGTATGTTGAGTAAAAAGATTGTCATTACGGATAATAAATGCAGTTTCACTCCTAAAAATAAATATAATTTACCAAAAACTTTATATCCTTTCTATCTATCTTTTCTGTACTCCCCACAAATGTAGATCTCTATACAGACTGATGTTTCCAAATGTCCTGCTGATATTGCTGGCAGTTTATACATATACAGTTTGTTCTACTTGCAAGTAGAAGTTAACTAGGAATAACAGAATTTTTTTGCAAATATGAACAGATTTTGTAAAGCTTGAAAAAGAAATGAAAAACATTCAGATTAAATCTGAAAAAGATTTCAGATGGAAAGGACTTAAGGAGATGAACCTGTCTCTCTCTTTACACAAGTGCTACCTTTCATCAAGACCAACTTGTTTCTACTGTGATAATCAAAGAATAACTCATTCAAGTTAATGTTCTTCCTCTGTGATAAGAGAAGGCTCAAAAGCAGAGTATGTGACCTGTAAAAGGTGTTACTTCTTGAAGTGTCTGAAGGATTAACCTCCTCAGGTTCAGTCTCCTTCTTGACTTTACTCCATCACTGTCTCAGTCCTTTATAAGTCACCATGATCCTCTTCCTGCAAGTTTTAGTAGTTGCCAGCTCATATGCAAAGTCTTACAGTACATAATTTATTCCCTCTGTGTTCACACAACCTGATAACTCTCCTACAGATGAGCTTTGCTCTGCAATACTTATATCGAGTTTTCACAAGTGTTTTAAAGTTCTTGTGTGCAGATTTATATATTCCTTTTTTTTAGGAGGAGTGCTAAACAAAAGAGGTGAGAATTCATGTGGAATTGTGTAAAATATTATTATAAAATTTTCATTCCACAGCAGTTAAAGTTATATAACATGGACTCCAAAAAAAGAATCTCATTTTAACAAGTCCTAAGGTGCCCTAAGGACTTCCCATATCATTTTGTTGAATTGAAAGATAATTAAAAATATATATTTAGGATGTTTACCAATTAAATTTGTAATTAGTAGGGGGTGAAAAATATCCAGTGAAGGTCACTAAAACTATAGGGATTCATTCACCAAAAAGCAAACCAGAAGGTTTTAGCCAAATGGGAAACATTTTGAAGACTGGAAGGGAAATAAATCATTACCATGAAAAAATAAACTGTTTCACCTGTGTGATTCTGAGAAACCATGGGGAGATGACTCATGATTTCTGAGTTGATGCATAAATATAAATAGAATAATTGTCTTTTTTAGAACTCTTTGACAGATTTATGGTGTAAGGTCAATTGAAGGATTTTGAGGAATCTGTTCTGATATTGTTTTGTCATTTCAATTAAAGGGAAATGCTGATCATAAGAATGAGATCGATTGTAACCTATCACTATTGTCTACAACTATTGTCTATCACTGTTTCTATCTTAGTGCTGTGGCAGCCTCTGTATCTGTTGTCCAAGAAAAGGAATCAATATCTCGAGTACTTCATGACTACATGTACGTACAAACTACATATGGAGTATAAGGCTGGAAAATATCTCAATCACCCAGCCTACTCACCTGCTGCTGCAGGCAAACATAGCTACTCACAAATATTCACACATTTTAATTGTTTCCTCAATTGCTGTCTTGTACACTCTTGGATCAAGGTTGGTCTTTACTGTAAATAATTCCTTTCTCTCCTTAGGGCCTGTTTCCATCACACATTTTGAGACAGAATTAGTACTTCCCCCAGCTCCTGATTTGCTATGCAACACAAAGCCAGTTCCTCTAGTTTGTTGTCACACAATAACTCTGGATCTTTTGATCATCTTATTATCCTCACTTCGAATCTTTAGTTGAGTTGTAGATTTTTAGAATATGGATAATCAGATCCATGCACAATATTCTGGAAGAGTACCCTGGATAACTATAAAATTACCTCCTCACTTCTGTTGAAAACCTTTCCATAATAAATCAAGTGATGGAATTTGCCTTTCCTATGGTTGTGTCCCACCTGAGGATTACAGCCATTTTCTGAATAACTGATACAAAATCTTTTTTCTCCTCTACTGATGACCTTTGACTTTTTATTAACCCCCACAGACACAAATTTGTAATTTTCTCTGTTCAGTGCCATTTCTCTGTGATTATAACCCAGGCTGGTAGTTCAATATATTTTTACTTGAATATTTTTAGTTTATTTCTTCATTCCAAAATCTCTTAGTACTCACTCAACATAATCTTCATTCTAATGTGTTCTGTCTACAAATGCCAGTAATTTCTCACAGAGCACAATATCAGTTTACTCAAGTTGAGATATATTACACCTACTACATCTAATGTGTAAAAAAAAGACTAGTGCATACATTTACCAAACTTTTTTAAAAGCACTGCATACCTTTTTATGCTTTATAGAAATGCATCTCACCTCTGATACTATAGTAACAGTGGCTAAATTTATTTTTAAATATCTTGACACTAATCTTACAATTTCATATTCTAATCCTCTTAGAACTCTAGAAAGAACATGAAACTCAGAGTTTATTCCCCCATAAACAGATTAATATAAATTTTTTTATTTAATGTAACTGTCTTGCCCTTTCTCATATCAAATTCATATCACTTGTTAAAAATTGAAACAAAGTATTACTTTAGTGGTGGAACATCCTTCCAATCATTCCTATCCTTTTGGAGTGCAGTTTAATCTCCCTTCTTCCCTCACCCTCATTTTATTTACAAGGTGAAACAATCTTTTGTTCCTTGTTTTGAATTCCTTTCTGCTGTCTAACTTGGCTCAGGTTCTGCTATCTTATCATTTTAACTGCTCACTCTATACCTCATGAAATCTAGAATGTAATTTCCTTTGCTTAATAATCCTTCTATCCACCCATATTCTCTTAAACCTTAAATCCAACACCTTTTCTCACATTTTGTTCTTATTTTGAAGCTGATTATTTTTCAGGCAGGATGAGGATAGGGTTCTCCCCTTGCATAAAGTTCCAATGAGTTTTTGCTCTGTTGTCCCAAAGTAAAAATAAGTCTTGTTTGTTTTCTGCCTTCCTGGCTTGTTAGTCCAGTGACACCACTGCTGGAATTCCCTTTGTTTAATCAGTGCAGAAGATTTCTGTGTTAAGCAATCAGAATTCAGAAGATATCTGTTCCAAATGTTTTTGTGCAATTTTATTCCCAAATCTTTTCACATACACATTATAAGATAGTCTTTATGAACTGCATCATTATTTAATTCAACCACACATGATACACGGTATGGACAGTATTTATTTGGTACATAATTCATCAAACACTGTTTTAAACCAATTCTTTGGATTTTTCCCATAATGACTCTGTGTTCATCACCCAGATCCTTCTCAGAATATAGACATATTTGCTTGCTTCTCTGCTTGTCTGTTGTGCTCATCACCTGCTTTAGTAGATATATCCACTGCCTTCATTTTCAGTAAGAAGTTACAGATACTTTATTAACTCAAATTCCAAGACCTTCAGTTGGAACTGTCAAGAAAGAAGGTTTTCTCAAAAACTGTTTGTAATCAAACATACTAAATAGTTTTAAATTATTGCCTAAGGAATTGTTCCTGGGAATTCTCTCATAAGGGAACAGATAGGAAAGAGTTTTATAAGACAGCATTTAAAACATGTAATTGCAGAACACTCCATGTCCCTCTACATCTTTTTCCTTGTTCTGTGCACAAGAAATTTAGGTTCGTTGGCCAGGTCCAAGAAGAAGATCTGTGCATTGGGTAGTGAATTCCAGACAGAAGAATAAAAGGTTAATTACAAGAAACAATTTATTTTTAAATTAATGATTTGGCTTTTTCATGATGTAATGAGAAGACTCCTTCCTAGTTCACTAGGTCCTGCTGCTAGGTGCCTGACTTCAGGTGAATTAAGTCATCACTGGATGACAGACTATCCAGGATTAAGCATTAATCTACAAAAAAATTAAGCTGACATTTTTTAGTGTTTCTTGCTAAAAAGCCACAGGCAAAACTGCAAAGCAGAAAAATCTGTCCCTTCCAGTCCCATTTCCTCTTTGCTGCCATTCAGTTTCCTCTTAACTAACTTGAATGTAGAAAGGACTGTAATACAGCACAGATTGCCTTCTCCGACCAGGACATTTCTTTATACCTTAAACCAAAACCAAGGAATAATTTTTTTCTCAATAAGACACATAAAGCATTATAGACATCTCAATGAATCACTACAAAACTGAGAACAAAATTGCATTGAGTTTCTGTGTTAACTGTTTAGTGGGTCTCATAAACTCTTCACAGGATTTTAGAAAAACCCTTTATTAAATTTTCTTATTGGTGTTTCCCTCTCCCTTAAATGAATGGAAGTAGTATTAAGTCAATCTATTTTTACTGGAAAAGAGGACCCATATAGAGCAGGTTTATGGTGCAACTGAGATCACTCATTGCTGACTTATACAATGAAGTCAACAGCCATTTTTTTCTATTTGGACTTCAGTTGATCCTACTTTATTTCTATTTTGAAGGCTTATTATTTCACTAGAAAAGTATGAAGATCTGATAAGAACTGAGCCCAGGATAGCCAGCCAATTCCATGGAACACCAGGGCAGTATGCCATACTTTTTTCATTGGAAACCCACTTTAGTCCCACAGATGGGAGGCAGGTCAGAGGGAAAAATGCCAATACAGAAACATAACATCTTAGAAATAATGTTCATGGACTATGACTAAAAATATTGTATAAAACATAATATTGTTTCAGGGGACATTTAAAAAAAAAAACAGTTCAAATGCAGTAGAGCAGTTCCAGTAGGAGCAATAAAGAAAGGACCACCTTCAATTTTTAATATCTTCTCTATTACCTGGCATATTCCATTAGATATTGGCCTTTTGCCACACCATTCATGAGGTTAAAATCCACTTTATGTTTACCTCTTAGTAGACGTATTCTAACAAGTTGCCTGTAGGGAACATTCATGTGAACCTACCCCCTTTCTCGCTCTACATAGGATAAACAGTTCCCAAGACAGAATAATTGGCTCTCCAGCCTAGTGATTAAGACAATTCTTTCAAAGCCCTACAGCCTGCTGATTTCAATATTTCCTTTATTCCTTGTGGCTCTCAGAGAGACAGAGGAATGAGAACATTAAGTCTGAACCTGGGTCTCTTGCCCCTTTTTGAGTACCCTCTTAATTCACATATATGTGCTGAGAGCTAATAGATCTAAAGAAACCAGGTCTTCTTAAAGAAATAAGGTTTTCAAAGCACTTTACTGAAAAGAATTTTAAAATTCATCAAATGAATACATCATAAAAATTATACAAATATGCATGATTAATTTAGAAAAAAAAGAAAATATAATTCAGAAGTTATTATAAATTTTAAGATGTTAGAAAAAACCAAGTGGGCAGCTCATTAAGGATAAATTCTACTTAAGCCTTAGATGTTAAGAAACTGCTGTAAATTACATTTCTGCAAAGAAATGGATGTGTCATTGCACTTTCAGATGGAACTTGGTATGAATATGAGTTCAATGTCAAATAAAAGCTGCCTCACAAAAGAGTCTCTTCTGTTATGTAATCATTAACATTAAGTTGCACTAGTACAGGTAGGACATATGAATGCACTTAAAATCTCTGAGTGGGCTCAGTCTGACTTTTGTCCTAAAGCATATGAAATCATTCTCAATTAAATGAGTCTAGAGTTACTCTGTAGTCACTTTTGGTTCTGTGAATGTGAAACATTAATTCAGTGACCATGTCTTTTGAGTCTCATTCCCTGAGATTCGTTTGTGACACAAAGGTCAGTCAGAATTTGACCAGAGGCCTTAATTTATAAAACTTAGGCCTTTAGTATTCTAGGTGAACCCTATCTGTTTATTTCTGGAAGCAAACTTTTTACTCTATTTACAACACTCCTACTTTTGGTCCTAGAACTGTTTGAAGTTTTACAGATGAAAAAAATTCTCAGAAGGAAATCCAAATCTCATCCCCTGGCACTATGTCTTCATACTCTTAGTGCCTAAAGTTAACTTTTATTTGTTTCATTCCAAAGGACAGTCATTTCAAACATTTCAGTGTGGAAAGGAATTCCTTTTTCTCCATTATTTCACTTTCTTCTGCTCCACTGAAAAGAGAAGAAATCCTAGAATCTAGCCCTGAGAATTCATAAACATGGAAACATTGTCTACTGGATGCTTCAAAACTCAGACTGTTGGTCAAGGTGCCTAGAGTTCCTGACTTCAACGGGACAATCAGATGAATCTGACAGAGTTTGGAGACTGTTGTCTCCATCAAAGAACGTGAAGAAACAAACAAACAAATTAACCAGTGGGCTCATAGGAAGTGTTTACCAAAAATCTGAGAGAGTAGATGCTGATGACACATTCCCAATAGATGGTACTGCTGGTCTACGTGAGAAACAATTTTATTTACATTAGGTTTAAAAATTGCAACTTGTGCAAAGCTTACATTCTCTTGAACACCTCAAGGTCAGAATGCATTTTTGATTAAATACTGACTTTCCTTTTCCCTTATTTCTGATTATAATGAGGCTAAAGATAATGCATTAGGTATAATACCATCTCTATTGTCTGCCACTAATTTAAGCTACTAGGAAATTACAAATTCTTGCACCCCACCCCATTATACTCCTAATAGATGTGTACATTTTACTATCCAGTGAAGAAAGGTCATTTTTGCGGGTATCAGTATTTTAGAACCACATTTCAATAAAATTGCTCCAGAATTAATCCTTAAAAGAACCATAGTGCACAAAAAAATTATTTTATGCTTAACAAAGTGTTGCCTATATGTGTCTAATCTGAAGCATATTGCTCACTCTACTTACTATAAAATAGAGTGGTTAGATCAGAAGAACTGAGGGGTGAAAGAAAGGGCAATCTATTCTTCCTCAAATTACTAAAAGGACCATTTAAGTTATGTATATAAAACCTTTATTACTGTACTGAACATTAAAAACTCACAAAAACCTGCCCAGTGTCAAGAGTTATAGATAAATATGCAAATTTAAATATTTGGGAAACCCACATCATCTAGATGGAATAAAAATCTCTAAGTAGTGTTTAGACAATTATAAGACTGTCATTATCATTCTAGTTATGGTCAACTTGTGCTTGTTATTTTATTGTACTTTCCAGAAAAATCCATTAACCATGTCTTGATTTAAGAAACTCTTCTTTTATACTGACATACTTTTAGAATGTTTAGCACAGAAAAGAACATTTTCCATCAGTTCTTGATGGCTGGAAAGAATTTGATTTCCACGAACCATTTTTATAATTCCTTCAAAAGAATTATTTGGACAACAAATTAATTGAACTGAATGGTCTGCCAGATGAGTCAGTTCATCCCCAAACTCAATAACCCGACAAATAATTCTTTTGTCTCACAAAATTGAGAAGCACCTTCACAATGTTGGTACAAAGTTGACCATGAGTTTGTGGTGTAAGAAGGGGTTTTATTTGGAGACTGCTATTCAAAAGTGTTTTGTATGGAAGCACAGATTTTCTTGACTGCATTGTCATTCTGATAGTGCTACTAATGGTGGAAATCTCTGTCCAAGGTGCTTGCTCCTTGCACCACCAACCTCTCTCCCCTCTACCAGCTTCACAGTGAGCAGGACCAGGAAGCTGATCCAGTAGAAATACAACTTTCTTACATTGGTAATTTCCCAGCCAAATCACAGTGCTGATTCAGTTCTCTTGGTGGTTATCCAGCAGAGGGATACCTACAAAAGGACAAGAGCAGCTCTTGAGATGTTTTAAGAATTGGTGCTTTTCAAGTGCTAGATTAATATATTTTTGCTCTTTTTTTTTTCTTTCTTTTTCTGAATTCTTATCAGGGAAGATAAAGCATTTTATTTCAGAACAGGTTAATGCAACATTAAAAACTTGCCCAAATCCCAATAGTGTAGTGAACTGTTTATCTGGAGAAGTGACAACTCCATGTGATTACTCTTAGGGAATAATCAGCATAATGATTGGTTGAGAATGAGTAATCAGTCATAATCAGCATTATGATTGGTTGAGAATGAGAATGAACAGTAAAAAACATGAAAACTCCTTCCCTGCTACCTCAACTACTGGCATTTGAGATGGGAGAATACGGAAAGTAAAATGTGGTGGAATTGGTTTAAATGGCTTTCCAAGAAAAGAAGGTCTCCAGCCTGGATCCTTCTTCCCAGATCAACAAAGAGACATGAAGCTGAAATAGAAGCAGAAGCTGACACCAAAGATGCTGTGGGTGCCTAAAATTTGGTCAGTAAAATCATGAAAAGTAAAAGAAGCACTTGGGAATCCTCCACTAAGCAGATCTACTAGTGGAATTCTTTTCACATTTAGTCACCTGTTTCCATGAATTTTACAAACCTACTAGAGGAATGAGTGATAAAGAGGATGAAAAGATCCTCTGTATTTGCTTTGTGGAAACATTCTGCTGCTCATGACCACTGCCTTCAGTATCCTCAGTAATGAAGTGATGAAGCAAACCAAAGCAAATTCCTTAGAACACGTGAAATTCTAACTTAGAGGCTCCAGATCCTTCTGTGTGAGGACCTTTAGGAACTGAGTTTAAAAATGTCCTGTACTACAAGAGCATATAAGTCCTGAAGACATACAACCCTAGTATGAACAAATAATTTTTTAACAGCAAGTATAAGCAGTATCTATCTAAAGGACATTATAAAAAGAAACAGATATTGAGTTGATGAAACAGTACTGAAACTTTCTGCATAAAAACTATGCTGCCAAGACAAAAATACATTTAAATACTTGTTTTAATTTAAGCCAAATGCTTCAAAATATTCAAGCAGTGTAGATTAAGTTATTTTGTCTTTTTTTGGCCAAAGGTTTAAATGCAGTTATGAACAGTTTCTGCTTATTGCATATCCAATAAAAGGTACAGTTTTTAGACTCAGAGATTTTCTCACCCTGATTTTTCAGAACTTTATCAGATTCTCCATTGCTTAGTAATTACACTGATCTCAGAATGAAAATAGCCTATGGAGTCATGGTGAGGTTTATGGTTTTATATAGACCATCATTACATGGTCCCTGGCCTTACAGGAGGAAAGAGAAAAAGTGTTAGAATCTCTCCTAAGCTTTTGGAACTCCCTTTCACATAGATGAGTTTAATATCATGCTCTGCTTCTCAAAATTATTATACCTTACTTCAAGGAGGCAGGGAAATTTGAAACAAATGTAGAAACAATAACTACAAAAATATATACTAGGCAGCTGGAAAGGAAATGTGAAGCACTTTAATATGCATAACATGCTACTAATACTTCTTTCACAGAATTAAACACAAGAAAATTAGAAAGAAGCATATTAGTAAAGGTAAATTGGTATTCATCAAGTCCCTGGATGGCAAAGGAAAACAGATCATGAAAAAAGGGCTGAAAAAATTGTCATTTTGATAACAATACCCAAGACATTTAATAAGGAAGAAACAGAAGGAAAGAAATGCTCATTCCACATTTACCTTTATTTATGTAGCTTTCTTCTTCCTGCTATTCATATGAATAATTTTTCTGGAAAGAAATTTAAACAGATTGAATTACATTGCTCTGGAAATTTGATATATTAATAATATTATTAGTATCCATTGTAACAATCCAGTGAGCTTTGTAACTTTAATGGGTATATGATAAAGATTTTCTTTTCACTGTTATTCTGAAGCAAATAGATATGTGGCTTTTGTATTTTCTGTTTACCTAGATGGAACTTTCCCTTATACACAACAGAGGTTGGCACCACACATTTCAAAAGTTGCCTTGCAACATGCAGAATCTCCCATCATCATCACTTTACCCTCACCTTGGCAGTTAGAGAACTTTGTAGCAGTGTGAGAGATTTTTGATCTTGTATTCTGTAGCCTTAAGTTTAATAATTGCCCCCTGATAATGATATAAAAAGTGCCTCTTTCAACTATGGCAAACAATTGATCTCTGCCACTTTGCCACAAATCTCTGTGCTGCCTCTTCAGCTCTAGATTGTGTCTCAGTTACTCAAATCACATTTTACAGAGAGGCATACAAATTTCCCTGAAAGAGGACTTAGTGCACCTCCTGCCAAAAAAATGCAGAAGTCTGCACAGCTATTTGGAAGCATGTGATATTTATCTAACTTATATACTAATATATTTTATTACAATTTAATAGAAAATCTATGGGGCAGTTCCTAACTAGATAGAAGTCAAAGCAAATTAATTTAGGGATTTGAACAAAGTATCTCAAGGTAAAACCACCTGAAAACTTATTCTGCTCTCAGTCTACAGAAAATGCTCATCAAGAGCTCATTGAAAGCAGTTTATCCATTGCTGACCTCAAGTTAAGACCATTCCTACAGACAGTAAGCCCTGTGTGACTGGTCCTTAACACAGCTGAGCTAACCCAGGCAGGTGGCTCAAGAGCCCAGGCTCATGAGGATCCCTGCACAAGAAGATTCAGTTCCCAAGGAGTTTTTTCCCTTGAGAAGAAAGGATAAAAGTAATATTGCACCCTGCAAATGGAGAGTATACAATGCTCAAATCCTTTTGTAAGGGAAGCCTTGTGCTTGAAACATGGAAGGATGCCTGTTAAAAAACAGGAAATGTACAGTTTGTTCTGGGCTAGAGGCTAAGGTCAATGGAACCTTACTGGTGCTAAGAACATTTTGCCCTGGGAGCTGTCAAAGGAGGATGCTCTGATTGCTAGCAAGCTCTGGAGGAAGGTCAAACCAATGCTGTCTTAAATTTTTCTCACATAGCCAGCTTTAAAAACGGGGGTTTTCTCCTGTTACTCCTTAACTAGGAGAATTTTCTTTCTTGTAAGGGACATCAGGACTGTTGGTGTGGAGAATCAGTTTGGGGGGTATGTATGATGCTCTTGCCAGCAGTCCATGGTGCTGATGGAGAGATTTATACTTGAGTATGGTCAGTGTCCTCAGCCTTGCAGCTGCAACGGATTATTTCCAACATTTTTGGAAAGGTCACTTGGTGCGTTTCTGTGTCGGCATTGTCAAGGATTTATGGACAGCAAGTAAAGGTCAATAATGCACACAAAATGGCCTGCCAAAATGAGTTGTGATCTATTGGTGGGTTGTTGCCCTCCAAAGTTCCACTGAACTGGAGATAGCATACAGAAAACGCACTTGTTAGTTTACCATGCTGTTTGGTAATTGCTCAGCATAGCTCAGGTCTCCTGCTGAGCTATGAAAAAGTCCACTAAAAGTCACAATAGGAAAAATTTCAGTATATATCATCTTCATAGTCCATTTTTCTTTCATGTACTTCCCCATCATAATGTAGTGGATTTTCATGGGGGTTCAGGGTATGCATGTTAAAAAAGAACTGATTGTATTCGGAGATGAATTTGCTGATTCATGTTACTGTGCTACAGTATCCTTAACTATGCAATATTTTCATTAAAAAGATGCTGCTGTCTATCTTGTATTAAATTAAGAAATTAAGAAGTATGACAAGTTGATACTATGAGGTGCCTTTTTCATGACTCATGGTAAAGGCTGGACTATGTTGTCGCATCTTACAACAGTAACAGCCAATGGCTTCATGTGAGGAACAGAGCACAAAAGACAAACTTCACCCCCACCATCCTCACCATCCAGATGGCATCCAGACCATCACATGTATCAGCAACTGACTGACCTATACTCCATCAGTTTGGATCCATTTAGCTTTTGGCTTATAGTCAAAATCTATAGCTCTAGGAAATACAGAAGAAGACGACAGTCTAAGTCTCCTGTTAACACGCACAGTGACCCACTGAGCTCAGACCCAGGGCAGCAGCCTTCATCACACGCTGCTCAGCCTGCCATGCTAGTGGCAGCACTGTTCTCACAAACACTGCTAAAAACCACCATCTCCACAGCAAAGATGTGTGATGAGCACCGAGGTACTCCCAGGACAGGGGGGTCACCAAGTCTCAGTGCAATTACCTCCTCCCAAGTTGTCACTTCTCCTTGTACAGAGAGACAAAACCCAGACTCCTCTTCTGTAGTCCAGCCAGGAGATCCTGAAATAAACAACAGAGTATTGTTCCTCCTAAAATCCCTTACTATTTTCCCAGGAATTTGACTGCCTTTTTGTTCAGACTTTTTCTGCCTCTATAAGACACCAGAAAGGGCAACCTGCTCTGACTCCTCTCTTTGGCCTCGGGTGAGACGGCTGAGTGACTGCTTTCTGCTGGCTACCTGTTTAAAGCTGTGAAAAGACACAGGCCCGCAACTAGAAAACACTTTGGGCACACTTCAAGTTGGGTATTTGTGCCCTGCCCCCCAAACAAGCATGCAGAATTCAGCACAGTTACCATATTTGCATCAGATGAAGGTCCCTCCCTCAACCAGCTTCTATTTTCTTGCTGTTACTAAAAAAGTTATGGAATTACATCAAAGACTAAATGAAAGTTAAAATGTCTTTCTTTTCTTCTGTATTAACCATTTAATACAGAATGTTACCCATTTCTGTCTCTATATTCTTCTCAAGGAAGTCAGGCAATCAGAATTCTCTGTTATGATTTCGTTCCTCTGCCATTGTTTGTGCTGTCATTCTAGCATGCCCTAGTGTGACAGTCCACTAGGTAATAATTATTGTATTTTATTTTATATTACTTTTGAAATATAGCAAGCAGGCTTGCTGTGGTGTTCTCTCCATGAGCTCCAGGACTGAAATGGAGAGAATTAATGCAAAGAGAAACTACTTTTAAATCTCAGAGCGGTACTTCATTTTGAGTTTTGTTCATTGCTGGGATTCATTCCAAGTTTAATGAAACAGAATTTCTCGGTCATATTTCCACATTACATTTCCATCTTTCATTAAAGTAGAGCCAGAAAAGCACTTAAGCACATGCTTAAAACTTCAAAATGCATTCTCAACATATTGCCTAATTCCTGTGATATTTTTGTTCACTGGGGGTCTTCACAAGTTCAGACTAATACTAGAAATTGGCTTTGATTTAGATAAAAGCATTCTTGTCCTAAATGAGGTCAAATACAGCAAGGCCAAAACCTGAAATCTTCACATATGCTGTGGGAGACAGATACTATCATTCTTCCCTGTGCAGCTAAAATTTTGGCCAGTTACACACAATATGAAGAGAAATATCTAACTCCTCTACCTTCCTTGCCACAGACAGCTGGCCCAATTGCTGGCCCATGGGCTAGGATGGCTCAGGTTCTAACACCAAGGGCAATGACTACTTCCAGCAGTGGCTTGCCAAGTACAGTGCTATCCAAAATGAGCTCTAAAAACAGTAAAAGTGGCAGGTCCCAGGTTTTTTTTTTAAGACAGACCTGAGTTTTTGTTGTTATAACTGGTTTCCCTCTGTCAAAAAAAGGGCATTTTGTACTCGAGGATGTTCTCTCGGTTACTTCCTTAGGGACCCCATGTCCTCACATAAATTGCAGTATTTCCTAAGTGGTTCATGAACAGGCCAAATTTTAATCCAGTTTCAAAACAGTCTTTTCTTCAGTAGTCTTTTTGAGGAAGGTTCAGCTCCCAGCAAGCAGTACATTATTTCAATACAGTACAACTCAGACATTTAAAGGGGTTTAGGCTGCCCTTTATATCTTCCAGAAAACCTTGCTCTGAGCTGAATCACATACTCCCAGTGTCTGCTCCTTATTCGCACCTATTCTCCCTGTTTCACCTGAGGAATTAGATAATGTCTGGCCCAAGTACAATAAGATCCCCGCCTCTTTTAAGGACCATCTTACTCTGGAACAACGTTGTTTATGTATTCCATATGGCCTATCATTAGTGTTATCCTTGATTCTCTGTCTCCCACTTTCCTCTTGAGCAATAAAAGAGATGAAGTAACACATTGTAAAAGAATGTGTTTGCAACATAGGATAGACATCTGCCTCTCTCTTTCAGAGGCTGCTGCAAGAACCCAGTTGCTACCTGTTTTGCCAATTTGACCCCAACATGTCTAGGGCCTCTCAGAGGAATTTTGTGTGAACACATCAATCTGTTCATGAGCAATAGCTCTGTGCCTGAGGTGGCCATTGATTTTTTTTTTTTTTTTTCACTGTTACTGGCACACTTGTCAAAACCTGCGCTAGTTATTGTTGGTATTCTTAAAAAAGATGTTAAGGAACTTTTGGGGAAGATGTGACCTGATCTTCCTGGAATATTTTATTAATTTTTGTCTTGCTTTTCTCAAAGACCTCTATGCTCACACGAGGCCAAGAAGATGCCTCTACTTGAAATGGAAGACAATTTGAACATTTGAACATTTCCAAGGAAAAAAACAATGCACTCCAACTAGACCACAATAAATTGCCTTAAATCTGTCTGTGACAGCTTAAAAATTTGTAAGGATAATTTCAATTAAAACCACCTGCTGTTTGTTTATAACAGCATCTAAGAATCAGTGAGCACAGTGTATGTTGTTGTAAGACAGGCTCATTTTCCCTTCTCTTTCTCTTTTACACCATTATGATTCAAGAATACTTTCTTTATTTGCCTCTATTAGTCTGCTGTAAAACTGTACAAAGGTGGACATCTTCAGACTGCAGTGATGGCAACCTCCTATCTTGTGCTGCAATGGCTGGGGTGGGAATCAGGCACAAAGACATCAAAACTGGTCTTTAGCCACATACTTGGTGTCCTGTCAAGGTTAACAATGTCTGGAAATCAGTTCGTATGTCTCATTTCACTATTTTCTAGCCATAAGGCCATTGGGAAAAAAAATATTGATAGTATGTCTTCTCTTACCATTGCATGAAGAAGGATATAGAAACATAAACAGCCCCCAAACATCTGTCTTTCCAGATTGTTTGAGAATAACCTGATCTTAATGAAGATGTAAATGATACCAGAATCTGAAGCACAGACTCTGATGGAAAGAGAAATTATTATTTCTCCTCTGTTTCCTTAGTGATCAGACTCACAGGCACTTCTCCTTGTGTTTCATCCCAGATATAAGAAAAAGACATTTTAAAAAAACCTATATCTATTCTTTTCTCTTCACTGAAGATCTGGTGTGTCACTGACTGCTCACAGAAAACCACTGCTGGATTTGCTGAAATATTTTTGGAATGAGGTATGTAGAGGTGGGCAGATTTGTTATAGTGCTAAAGTTATTTTTCTCATGCAAAAGATAGCAAATCAACCAACATAGATAAACAAAAGCATATTAGTTGCTAGTAAGCCCTCTCAATCTTTCTTTTTAAGTTAGAGGAAGCTTAAGTAATTATGTTCCTGCCAATTTCATTTCACGGTCTTGTGTCTGTGCTCCTTCTACACACATCCATCAGTTTCCAGACAGAAATTTATTCCGTAGATCTGTGTGGCTCTTTGTTATCCTTGTAAGAACCTGAGTGACTCTTGACTCGGCCATTTTTTTGTCTGCCTTCTGAAATATCTTTTATTTGGATTTTTGTACAAGGTTAGAAACAAAATGAATTAAAATCTATGGGAAAACCAAGATGTTTTCTCAGATTGCCACAGGTTTTGGGAGTAAAACTGACCAAGACAGTGACTAGATCCTTCACAGCTGCAGCAGCTCAGCAATAGGTAACCACTTCCAAGGGAGTGGAGGTGTAGAACTGGCAAATATGGAATATGGTCTAGTGGGAGAGACACTATGGATCTAAACCTAGATACATTCATATAAACACTGAAAAACCTCAGGTCACCTCAGGTGCTTGTTATTTTAATATTATTGCCTCTGTCTTACAGTGAAAGTGAACTGTTTTGAATAGTGTTTTTGAAAAACCTGTATGTATAATACACTTACACCAAGATGTAGTTGGACCTCTACACTTCTCTATTTCACACTATTTAATTTAAATTTCATACTGCCAACATCTTCTTTCCTCCAGCATACTCACTGCTGTATAATTTATAGTGTAATGCACCTCTGTTCTGTTACACATAAATTACATGTTTGTGGCAAATAAAAAGATAAGTGCAATCCATATTGCAAATGCATTGTGCCACTAAATTTGCAAGCTTTCTCCTTGTTCTTCTTCACCTCATGGAATTTATGTGTTCATTGTAGCAATGTCTGATAGCACAATGCATTTCCTTTCATCAGTTATATTTGGATTACAAAACTAACTGTTTACTGTTTATGACAAATAATACATTTTCACAGCAGTCTTCACTATCTTCCCAAATAATTTCCAAGATATGGTAACAAAAATCTGCTGGACTGAAATATTACAGTAAAAGTAAAGACACTGCTTGAAAATACACATATTTCTTTTCTCTAATTTTATTCATATTCAAGAAAGCAGTCCTAAATCAGGTTATTATTTTTAAAAAATTAAATCATTTTACAGATTCAAATCCACTTGTAATAGGACATTTTTTAATCTTAGTTTATCTCCTGATGCAGTAGACCCTCTAGCCTTTTCAAGGCACATGAAGTGATCTACTAAATAGATTTGAATAGTAGTAATGAGGTAACTTTAAATACAATAAAATAAGCAGTTGTGTGAGAAGATAACTGACAGAATTTCACTCTCTAATGTCTGGAGTCTTGAATCTAGGATTCCATCTTCTGATGTTGCGGAAAAGAAAAGCTTGTGTCTCTCTTTATTTGAGCTGTGGCACAGATGGTTTCTTGCTTCTCTGCAGCATCCAATTTTTACAAAATTTTTGAGAATTTAGATGCACAAGTGGTTGCATCAGCTTCATTCTCTCAGGAAATTATTACATCTAGAAAGAGAGGTTTTGAGATTTTTTGCTGGAACCAGTAGGTACAGCCCCACTTATCTCAGTGAAGTGACTTGTTGAGAAGCTGAGTGCTAAAAATAGATAGTAATTAAAATGGAAATATTGGGCTGGGCAAACTCCACCTGAATGCTCTCTCTCCTCTGCACCTCCTTGAAATACAAATGCAGTGTAATTGAATTTGAATGAATTATTCACGTGTACATAAAGTAGCATTTTTTAAGTGAGCATTAAAAACAGCGGTTTAAAACAGCCATTGTACATGTACCCTGTAACCAAAATGCAGCTGATTCCTTTAAGGCATAAACAAAAAGTTCAGCTCTCACTCTCGATTTTTTCATAGTATTTCTGCAACAGTGCCATTCTGGTGCAGGAAAAATAATGGTATGAAAAAAATGGAAATGCAGTTTCTCTGTTTATTTCCATCACCACCTGATAAACTACCAGGATATGCTCACAGTAATTTGCAATGTTATGGAGTATCTGTATATTGCCCATCCCTGTGAAGTCATTAACTAATCAAGTCTTACATAATCAGTAAATAAACTCAAACCAAAATGATCTATTTATATTGCTTGAAAATGATAATATTGAATAAGGTCTGCTTAAAAATGTTTCCTGTGATAAACCACAATTTGTTAAAAATTCAAATGAATAAATGTTTTTAAAAAACAGAAGCAGAAAACAGAGAACTTCAGTCCTTTTTGTCTCCATAAATAGTAACTTTTTCAATTAATCTGATTCAGTACATTAATCAAACATTATTGATTAGTATACAGAAAACGTGACGTGGTGATGTGGCTGGTGAGGGAGTTGTTTAAGCTATAGAAGTCTTTAAAAAATTCCCTCCCCCAGCAGGGTGATCTCAGGTGGGATGTTAAATGTATGCTCAGCCACTGGTTGCAAGAAGTCACTAAAGCAAACACTGAAGCACCCTGGTGAAGGCAATTGCAGCCTCAATACCATCAACTGACAGTTCTGCTCAGTGACCCTCTCAGATCTCAGGAAAGGTCTTTTCAGATTCTGGGTCTCGCTGTATTGATTTCAATCAGCAGCTTTTCCTAAGAGCCCCACTTCAAAATAGCCCTGCCAGAATTTTTAGTCTCTAACCCAAGTTTTATCTCAGGGTCTTTGTTCACATTTGACATAGTTCAGATAAATTACAGGAGAGGATTTTTTTGTGTGTACTTGTTTCCCTACCCACATTTTTTTTTAATTATGTTTGTTCCCAACACAAGTAAATCTTTCTGTTTACTTATGCTTTCAGTCGCTCTATTGAGGGAGGTACACTGAGCTGCCTCAAGTGTTGTTTTCAAAATGTTTTTACATTTTTGGCCATGCTTCAGTGGGACCAAAGTATTTCTGTCAACAGCTTCATTAATGCCAGGATTTTACCGCTGGCTCTTGAACACTGGAGGCAGCCCACAGAGGCTCTCTCACCGCTCAAAGCCCCGTGCTTTCCTCTCATCCCTAACAGAGCAGCAGAGACTTTGGTGGCCCACACACTAGAGTGGCACAGGCTGGAGAGGGACCAGGCAGCTGCTGCTCAGCATCAGGGCACAGAATTCAGAGCAGAAGGGCACAAAGTCGCCCCATCCTGCTTCTCCCCCATGGGAGGCTGCACCGCATCGCCAACAGCGCGGAGCAAAGCGCGCGGGGGGAGGCAAAGTCACTTGAGCCATGTTTGCACCTCCTAACTTCTATGGCTCTTGACATAAATTAGAGCAGCCTAAAGGGCTTTTTGATGGTTAACGTTCAGGGAGAGGGGAATGAGTATTTCAGACAGCAAAAAAGTTTCAAAGTTTTTCTCATTTGCTGTTGTTTTTTTGTTGATGCTTTTTTTAAATTAAGAAAGCTATCAGGAAATCCTCAGCAGAAACTGAGAATGGGTTCCTGATGGCTGGCTGTATTTTGCCAAAATCCATTTTAAGGTTTACTTAGAGTAAGCTCAAATCAGGTTTCCATATGGAATTACTCTGTGCAGCAATCTGACCTAGAGCAAAACTGAACAAAGCTGAGATTATTTACTAAACTCCTAAACCACTGGCTGTTTTGCATCTCTCCCACACTGGATCTAATTCCGTAAGTAAATAAGCACATATTAAGTTAAAACCCCAAGTCAACGAATAGACCAAATAGTTGTACACAAGGTAGGCTATTTCATGACACACAAAACACAGCCATGGGTCAACATTCAAGCCTGAGACTGTCTCAAAGCTTGTTGGCACCTGCAGTTTAGCATATTTACTGCTGTAGCCAAGAAGATTGATCACAGGAAGCCAAAGCTGTTCAGTAAAAGAAATAAAAATAAGAATCAGCTGTTTTCTATGAGCAGCCTGTCAGATAACCAGCCTAATGAAACCATGAGCATTTCTCTTAAGCTCAAGAAACATTCATGCTGAAGAGGGTACTGGAGTCATTCTAATACTTTGCAGTTGTTTTGGAGGTTAAATAGAAAGCAGCACAGAAGAAAGGCTCTGCCTTTGTGATTAGAGAAAAGTCAGAAACATAACATCAAAATGCACAGTTGTGCCCTTGATGAAAATAGACTTAACACTTAGGCTGTATTTTTCACCTCGCTAGTGCTCTCCAAATTGAAAACACAAAGGATTCCTTTCACTGGTATTCTTTTAAAAAAATGACACAACTGTCCCACAGAGAAACCAGACAGACGAAACACAGTTCTGTTTTTGTTAAAATAATTCATAACCTGATGAAATGTCCTGTGTCAGAATCAAGAAGCTTCAAATGAAAAATACATCTAACTCCTGTCAAAATTGTATAGGCTGTTTGCAGTCTCAGATCTCCCCATCCTGGGCTCCAAATGGATGCAATAGTAGAAGAAAAGGAGCAAAAGGCTCAGCAGACAGCAATCCTAATGTCTTTTGACAGGACACATCACCAATTTAGAAAACACTGACATTCATGCATGGAATTTTGGCTGGCTTGTACACACCAGCGTGGTGTCACCTGCTCTGGAAGAGCAAAAAGGGCATTCCCAACAAAGCTGGTGCACACAGGCAGGACTCCACTGGGCAAGCATTTACTCTGTGTGGTGACAATAATCTCTTGCATCTTCACTGAGTTTTGCTAGACAATATAGGAGAAAATGTATAGTTTCACATCTTCTGATATCTTCTTCCTTGCTTTTCTTACCACCTGTGAAGATAATAGCACAGAAGAAGGGTGGCAGCCTAATGTGCTTTACCTCATAAAATAGACAATGCTAAGGTAAAAAAAGTGGGTTTATAAGGTGGTGTGGTGTTCACTGTTATTTCAGCTCTCTTGCACTTGATAACTCTCTACAAGCTAGAGGGCCACCTCTTTTTCTGCGTGATGAACAGGTAGGCAGGCAATCATGGTAGGAAGCAGAAATCAGTTGTAGCATCAAGGCTGCTTCTAGCAGATCCCAAGTGTACAGACAGTTCAGAACTATCTCAAGCTTCAAGGGAGATTGAATGAGCTATAGAAAGATTACAAATTGACCTTTGAAAGTGAATGAGATTGTCTCTGGAAATATATCTTGAGGGGAAATTGAAAGTATCCAGCTTGGAAAAGTACCTTAAACTCTTATCACCATATTCTCACATCTCCTTGTCAGAAAAAGTTAAAAAAAGATCAAAAAATGTAATACATTTGATAATGTACAAATTTATCTACTTGCAACGGAGCATTGATATACCTTTGAAACATGTCATACTAACAATTCCTAGGAATATGGCTTGATATGAAAATTGCCTTCCATGTGAAATTTACCCCCTCATATGAAAATGAGGTAAAAAATCATGGAGCTTAAAGTCAGTTGAAAGCTTGAAATATGCTGGGTTCCATTTTCCAGGTGTCGGTTTCTGCTCTGCATTTTATATTAATACTTTTATTATAGAATACTTTTATTTATAGATTTTAAAATAGTGTAGATCAAAAAGGAAAAAACCAGATAACATTACAAAATGACAACACTGATGACAGCTCATGACAATAATGCATACATGAAAAATAGTGATGAGATGAACAGCAATAATGAACATTTAATTATTTGCATGTAATTTAGGACACGTTTAGAAAATGACCCAATTTTTAAGTTTCCCTCTCAGATGCACCTGGTTGTAGCTTTTGTTGTTATTTTCAAATATAGGTGTGTGTTCTCTGGTCTCAGTTTTCATCTTTACCTTCTGTTTGCAGGCCAGAAGTGACAACATTTTGCAATGCAGCTAAAGTAGCTTGCATATTTGGTATGCTGAAGGTATCTATCATCTTTTGTCTGTAGATTTTCTGAAAAGTTCATCACCTCCATTCCCTCAACCAGTAGCTTTCCTGTAGCAGAACTAATGCCTGAGAGAAAAAGATTGCAGGGTCTTCATGATGACATTGACACCAGCTGCATAAAGGAGGAAAATGGAAAAGGGAAAGCAAGTAATGGAAACTGTTGCTATATAGCCATTTTCCTCATCAAAAGGAACACACAATTTTCAGGATCAAGAGAAGAAGCTAGAGCTGAGCAAGCTCAGACCATTGCTTGGAGCAGAAGGGAGGAAAGGGGAATAGAACAGATAATTTCTATGAAAGAAAAAATCAAGGTGACAGACTGTGGGAGAAAGGCGATGACAGACTGACAGACTGTGGCAGAGAGAGGTGTCTGCAAGGAAGAGAAATCTTAGTAATGGTGAGGCCGAGCTCTTTCCGTGTGTACCCAGCCTTGCACCTGGCCTGGGGACCACAGTCCAGAGTGCTGCATGCATGCATAGGCCGTGTAGCCCATCAGGCTTTGTGGTGTGGTGGACAGCCCCTTTTACTCACACAGGCACACAGCAGGCTATTTGTGACCTTCTGACAGTCAGAGGAGCTGCATCAAATGAAATTGCTGATGCTGAAGCCTCTGATGGCCACCATATGTGGATAGAGGAAGTTCCTGATGGTATTGCGCACTTTTATTACAATGGCCATGACAGCAGATTTCCTCAGTGCAGAACAATTTGCCAATGAGCATGGAAATCAAGAGGGAATAGACACCAGTGGGCAATAGCTACCTTCGGGCACCAGAAAAGAGACTAAAGAGCAGGCGTGGAAGTGGCAGGACTTGAAGTACGCAGAGATGAGGATGACACTCTGATTTGTTGCAGTGCTTTACATGGAGAAGCTAGGACTACTTTTGTCCTGGGGAGGACAATGTGTTCTCATGACTGCCTGTGGATCTTAGTGTTGGCTTCAGAGAGAGAGAGGTAGGCCAAAAAAGGTCATTTCTGAAACCCCTCACCTATGAAGAGAGACAGAGAGAGACAGAGATAGGAAAGAAAAATAAAAAAAGAAAAGGAGAGGAGAGGAGAGGAGAGGAGAGGAGAGGAGAGGAGAGGAGAGGAGAGGAGAGGAGAGGAGAGGAGAGGAGAGGAGAGGAGAGGAGAGGAGAGGAGAGGAGAGGAGAGGAGAGGAGAGGAGAGGAGAGGAGAGGAGAGGAGAGGAGAGGAGAGGAGAGGAGAGGAGAGGAGAGGAGAGGAGAGGAGAGGAGAGGAGAGGAGAGGAGAGGAGAGGAGAGGAGAGGAGAGGAGAAAGAAAAAAGAAAAAGAAAAAGAAAAGAAAAGAAAAAGAAAAGAAAAGAAAAGAAAAGAAAAGAAAAGAAAAGAAAAGAAAAGAAAAGAAAAGAAAAGAAAAGAAAAGAAAAGAAAAGAAAAGAAAAGAAAAGAAAAACACTCAGCATGTGTTGCACTGCTAAACAGCATTGTTTGGTGAAAAGATAATGCCATTTCCTACCTGGGTGAGAACCAGGACCAAAATTCAGGCCAAGGAAAGGGGAAGTGCCAAAGTTAACCCATAGGAAATACCAACATCATGAATGCAGTTTAAACTTCTGACTCAATGCTGCAGGGTATTCCCCAGTCCCCAGGAGTGTCTCTAAGAACCAAGTGCCTACATCCATGCAGGAGGAAAGGGCTGGTGACAAAACTGTATCTCCATTTAATGCATTTACTTTACCTGAGGCTCAAAACTGACTCTTCTGTGCATCACACTCCTGATGCTTATGTATTTGCTCTGTCTGGTAAGTGGGAATAGGTGGACAACCCCTTTCTCTCCAGAGAAAGCTGCTCTCTCACATGCCCATAGCACCAGTGTCACTCTCTGAGACCATCTGTCTTGCATTTGTTCCCGGCAGGGAAGAGACTCAGTGACAGTGTCAGAGAGGACAGGGTTTGATGGCTCAGAAACTGCCCTAGAAAGTAAGAGCTGTGACTTGGAACTCGAGCCCAGAAGGACCTAAACCCCAGACCAAGCAAGGGTTACAGCAGCTCAGATGCTGCAGGTTGGCTCCTGTAACTCTGGGTCGATTGAGATATCCAAGCACAAACCCTCAGGTCGCAGCCAGCTCTCAGGCCTGAGGGCGATTTAACAAACCCTCGCCCGTTCCTGTGTCAGAGCACTGCTCTCTGAGCACACTGCTTCAAGCACCTGATGGGCATCATGCTCCAAGCCAGCAAGCTGATTTAGCTGAGGAACAGGGGTACCTCAGGATGCCTTCAAAAATAAGGAAGATGATTCACAAAGTAGATAATGAATCTTAATTAACTTTCTTAAAGAATAGTATTTGAGCAGATTGAGGCATCTTGAACGAGGTAGCAGTATCTTATCAGTCTCTCTTCATAGTTGATAAACTCCATTCAAGAGTCAGGGAGCATTTAGGATTCACAGGAATCAAAATAGATTACTTTACCCTGTCCCCTCCCAACGCTAGGAAATACTCTCATTAATTAAAATAAATTCCTGAAAATGTATACTACATAGGGCAATCTTTAGTTTAAAAATCTAGAAAAACAGACCAAAATTGCATATTGGTAGGTATATTTTAAACAAACAAAAAAAAATTCTTCACATAATAAATACATCTTATGCACATTAACTTCAAATTTACTTCAGAAAGCTATTTACAATATAAATAATTATAAATGGGAACACTTTGCAAGATATTGTTGACATAACTAAATTATATTTTCTACATTACATTCCAAAGGAAAACTACAGGTGTTATGCTACAATGTCACTAGATCCTTTACATTGCAAAGCATGGTAATTGAAACACTGACAATCTGTGTCTTTTTGTCCTTAAATGTAATCATTGGTTTAAAGCAAACATGAAATTCTTCATCATGTCTCAAGTGCTTTCTTTTTATTAGATTAATACATTTTATGCATTGAAATATTTACCCTGGGAAAAAGTTGCAGTGCCCTAAGCATACTTTTTCTCATTGACTTTCTTTCCTTAGAATGTAAAGGTGCCAACATTTTGTATTGTGTGAAAAAGATTGTTTCTTGCACTTCAAAACTTCCCAATGTATCAGTAGCTGAAAATGAAAATAATAAATGCAGTCCAAATTGCAATAAATAAAAATGTTTAAAATTACATTTGGAATCCTAGAACAATAGGAAAGATTGAGAAAATGTGTGAGAGGGGAGTTAAACAGGGACTGCAACCAGAAAAAAAAAATTTTTTTTCATCCTATATTTGATCTTTCCTTTCAAATACAACTTTACAGGTGGAGTCATAAATTAACTCTTTTCAGAAAGGGATATCTTCCTAAAAACTTAGAGCCAGATTTATCTACAGAACTCTTGTATACATAAGCTAAATGCCGCAGTGAAGTTTAACCTCACAGCATTTTGTTTTTTTAATTAATGAATGCCCTAAGGAAATGTGAAATTGAATCACACTAGTTCTCTCACTGTTTTGAACAGAGGATTATTTCATTTTTCTGGTCTTCAAAATAACAGCTAAATCCTCACCTATACCTCTAGAAGACTTTCAAAACACCAAACTGAAGGGTTACAGAAATCTGGGGGGGGGGTTTTATTTGCTTTTTTTTGTTGTTGTTGGTTTGGGGGTTTTTTGCTTCTCAGTGCACACAGCTGAAATATTTAACCATCAATACTAACTGCAAATAAAATAGTTTATGCTCCACACTGTGGAGCTATCTGGAGTTAAGCCAGTATACCTACAGGAAAGCATGTTCATCCACCATTGTTCCTAATAACAAAGCCTGTATTGCCTTAAGGCTCTTAGGTGCTTTAAGTAAACTTGCAACTCAAGGAAAGAGCAGGGCCTGAATCCATTTGCTGCCAGACATTAACTGCAGCCACCTTAAAATAGACATAGCCAGGTCTAATCCTGGAACTGTGTGCTGTAATCCCCATTACATACAGGTTTGTATGCAGAAGGTCTGAAACCGACGCGTTTGCCACAGCTTTTTTCCGTGACTGAAAACTTTTCTGACCTTTGGAACAGCCAGGCTGATTTTCTGGGGTGTCGTGCCTTTCCCAGAAATAATATGCCACCTTTTCTTTTTTCCAACTCACTCAGCATGCTCACATAAATGAACATATGGTGGTTAACATACTTAGGGACATTAATGAATAAATGCTGCATGTGTAAAGACAAAAATGAGATTCAGATAACAGTGATTAAAGAACTTTAAAAGAGCAGAATTTCACTGTGTAACCCATGGCAAAATTGCAGACAGATCAACAAAAGCCACTTTTAAAGCTTAAGAAATACTTTTCGGCTCTTCAGCTAGGAGAGATACAGTCATTTTTTCAGAACATAAATAAGCTTTTATAGAAACACAGCCATTAGAGTTATCTTCCATATTCCATACTCACATCTTGAGATTTAAGGAAAAAAAAATTAAAAAACAATCCACTAACCTATTATCAAAAGTCAGCTTTCCTCCCCTTGCACATGCTAAATAGTACCTTACTCCACAAATATTCCCATTTGAATAAATGGGACAAATTGCTGAGTAAGGTTCTTCCTTCAATTTAAGAATTGCTTTGCAAATTTGTCCAGAATGACCAACTCTATGCCCATGGGGTGAGATTCCATGTAAAGACTAGGGTTTTTTTAATTTCATTAAACAAAAGAGATGTACTAAAATTGTAATGCACAAAAATCATAATGCACCATCCACTGACATCAATAAGAAATTGTTTGAAAGAGCTGTGGTCACTCTGTATTTGCAGTAGTTGCAAAATATTAATTTCGTGTTAATAGAAAACCAGTATAATATAGAGAAATTATGCAATACAGCAATTTATATTGTTTCTATTCCAAAACACAACATAAATACCTTATTTAAAATTATAATCTTTAGCTAATGTGATGCATTTGAAACTTATTTGCTTCAAATGCCGCGCATTTTTCAATTTTGCAAGACATTTCTTCCCATCTGATTTGGAAAAGGGAGAAAGATAAAAAAAGAGATGATATCCTTGAAGGATACTAAATGAAAATTTGAATCACATAAATATGTAATGGAAAAAATAAGCTTTATACCATATTGAAAAGCACATGTAATATGAGCTGCAGTGATATTATATGCTATAATTAAGATTGCAGACTTGCTTTCATGTAGCATGAAGCATGCAGAGTCTATGTTTGCAAAACTCAATGCTTTCTGTCAATTAAGAAGAAATTCCTGGCTATCTAAAGAAGCAGGTTAGCAAACAAGCTGACAAAAGACATCCATCTCCAGCATACTGTATTGAAGTGCTAAGAACTGCCAGTTGCTGGAATCCCATGAGGAGAGAGCTTCAGCCTTTGCTTGTAGTACAGCATGGCTGCATGTAGAGATATCTCTACTGATTTATTCCATTCATTACAGTGCATTTTTTGCCTTGGTAGTGGACTAGAGTTATTGAAAATATGAATAAATAACTACAGTCTTGGGATCACTGTAAATAAGGATGGGGGACTTTTATTGCATAGCACACAGGCCTCTTTTCCTAGGTGAAGTCCTGTTGCATCTTATGCTGTGCCTGTTGGTCTTATAAGTCTTCTATTTTTCAAAGGTGTCTGTCAGAACACAAATGCAGCAGTCACCAAAGTGTGGTTTCCTGGCTACTTGTGGCCATCAGACCACAGCCAGGGAACTGCAGCTGGTCTGCAGAGCTCCATTGCCTTCTAACTAAAAGCTTGATAGCAAGAGTGCTTCGTGATCCCGAGAAATTTGAGTGCTGAGAAAACCCCATTCATTCAAACAGTTTAGGAGACTCTTTTGAAATACAAAGTAATAGTGACACTTAGGTTTTATATGTACTTGTAGGGATAGGATGATACCATGTACCTGTATTCTAATTCGCTTTGCAAATTGTACTTTAATACTGTAAAATGAGATTCCAAGTACAAGTTTATTCATATCATTCATAGCAACAATTGAAATAAATATGTATCCAGAGCTAAATTTATCAAAAATAATTTCTTATTCCTATGCTTTAGGAATATATACAATTGTTAGGCTGAAAGAAGTCCATTTTGGTCCATTTCTTCCTCTGAGTTAACAGTTGTCAACGTTTTTCTTCCCCTCAATTATTTGCCTTGTTGTTATGTTAAAACAAACAAAAAAAATATCTCTATCTGCTTCTCTTTTTGACCTTCATTATCCATTTGGCAATGAGTCAAATAAACTTCTTGCCAAATAATTTTGTTTCCATTTTGCTTTTGCTATCATTCAGTGGCCTGTCCCTCATTTCTGCTACTAGTTCAAATAGTTTTAGACCATTATTTATCTCTCCTCTGTGCAGAGTTTGGTGCACATCAGTGACATTACCCCTTACTCCTTTCCTTTACAAAGATGACAGACCCAGTTTATTTAAAGCTTTTATTAGATCTTTCAGTCTCTTTATCTTTTGCTGAGCTCTGCTCCACCTTTTTTGTTACGAGGTTTAGATAATAAAGACCAGACTGTTGTTCTCCCTTGTGTCCAACGTGCATTTCACCAGGAGCGATCACACTGCAGTCAACAAAGGTTGCTTATGGAGTAAGGTACTACTCAATTCAAGATTCACAATCTGCTTTGGAGTGATCAGGACTCTACACAGTATTCCAAGTTCAGAGAGGTAATTTCCTCTGCTTTCAAGTACGTCTCTACTTACGTGGTTTATAATGTTATTATTTAGCTTTTGCTTCTGATTAGTTTTATTTGGAAACAGTATTTTTAACCCACCCATAGCATGCTGGTTTATATTTAGTCCCATTGATGACTCAGTCCCATATGCTGAGCTTCTGAATGTTACAAATTAAGCTAGTCTTAGAGCTACTCTCCTTTTAGTAACCACCTCAGGTCCCCTTTCCTCCACCTTGGCATAAGAGGGAGCAGTGGTCCCTCCTGTTGCGCTCAACTTTGGGACCATATAAATGCCATACAAAAAAGGATGGGTCTAGCAATTGTGACTACAAATGCCCTATTTTACATTTTTAGCATATGTTTGCATTTATTCCTTTCCAATTAATCAGTCTCTTTGTTCATGAGGTTATTAAAATTTTTAAAAAGTTCCTCTGCCTCTTTTGATGTCTTGTATAACTCCAGGACAGACCAGCATTCTTAATGCAATCTAATTCCTTGGAACACCGATTTCCATCTACTTTTTTATGTACATATGGCCGATTTTAATATCCAAAATATTTTCTGATATTCATCAAATTATCTGCTGCAATCAAGAAGAGAATTTATATTTCTTTATCAAGGTCATGCCTGTTACTTCACTGTGTTTCAGACAGAGTAGTTATGATACTCAATACTCTCTTAATTTACTCTAAAACTTTATCAGAAGTTAGACAAACTGCCGAAGAGTTTTTACCTATTCTTGACTCATGTATTATTACATTTATGCAACTGCATTTGTATTTCACAGCAATATTTCTATAATTCTATTGAGTTCCTTCTGTGTTTTAAATTAATCCTTAATTATTTAGCCACTTTTCCTTATTTTATAATTAGTACTAAATGGCATACTTAGCTACAGGGTTAAGAGTTTACCTTGGACCACTCCTAATTCCAGTCTATTCTCCCTGTTTCTCCAGGCAATTTTCTTCCATTTCACTCCACTAGCCACCATGGGCAACCTTTCAAAAACATGAGAACCATCTCCCATCTCTACAGCAAGACAAGCAAGGCCTTTGTGTTCCTCAAAACTGCAGTGAGAACACCCCTTTCTTTTTAATACAGTAGAGGTAAACATTTGACCATACTAATCATAAGGACTCTTTTCAAATCAAGCATATGTAAATAGCTATGTTTCTGAGTACACAAGGACACAACAATTCGAGTTCTCTCTTCTTTCTCCCTCTTTTGATCTGATATTGGTCAGCCACGGATGTTTTATACCATACAGCAGCATAACATACTTGGCCTTTGGGGAGTAAACAAATCACCAGAAGCACACATTTTGTTGTGTATTTTGAAGGAACATATCCCAGCTTCCTGTGTGAAAAGAGTGCATAGCAGTTCTGTTGCCTGGTACCTATGCAGTTCAGAAGATCTGCCCTTGGCAGTGTTTCCAAACAACACCTCTTACACAATGCGGATAAACTGCTCTGCCACAGGTACTCCCTGCCTGAACCTCTTCTACCCTTCTCAGCATGCATGGCACCAACTTTGCATTGAACTCCATTTACTCTAACCCTGCATGCCAGTGCATTTGTTTTTTTCCTTAAGTAATGTGTTTTAACTAACTTATCCCCCCAAACCTTAGGTTCTTCTTTCTAGTGCACTGTGGTATGGGAAATGCTGGTAAGGACAAGGGCATGAAAACATAGAATATCTTCCAATTAGATCTCAAAAGTTATTTTTTAAAGCGCAAAAGCTTTTAGAAAAAAAAGTGTCAGCTTCCATTGGTTATTATAACAGATGTTCCCTTGTGTCCTTGTGCTGGATCTTGCTGCATCCTTAAGTGAGAAGTCACATCAAAGTGGGATCCATTACAGCCTAGTGAATAGTTTCTAATTGTTTCAGTGTCATATAGATGCTCCAGGGCATATCCTGTTAGCGTGTAAGCATGCTTATCAAAGTACTGCCTGTGGGAGCTGTAATAATTTGGAGAGGCTGCTGGGTGGTCTCCTTGGGTTTGGTGAGGGGACACGTCTGAATGCAGGTAGTCTTTAGCAAGTACCAAACTAGATTTTGATATTCGATCAGAACTGGGGCTGCTTATCCTAGACAGTGTTGTGGGGCTGTTGTCGAAGTCATTTTCGTGCGGGCTCATGATCTTTCCATCCCGCTGCTGGATGTGTTCACAGGGAGGAGTGCTGGCAACTGTTGGCACACGGCAGACGTCCGCCGTCAGCTGCTGCTGAGGGTAGCTTGCAAAACAGATAGCGTGCTTCTTCCCTGTGCCATTAATGGAGACCAGTGGGTCAGGAGTGGTTTTCCGCAGCTGTAGCCTGCTTTCTTCTTCTTTAATCATTTGCTGGGTGGCTCTAATGAGAGTTTCAATTTTGCTGGGCTCATGCGGACTGTTCTGATACTGCTCGGTACGGTATCGGTCGCCTGACTCGCTGGCAGAGCCAGGATCGGGTGAGCTAACAACACTGTCCTCATCCCAGTGTCCTCTTCCTAGGAAAGAGAGAAAGGAGACAAGCACTGAGGTTTAAGTGATCTTGAAGAATATGTAATCTCAACCTAATTTCACACACAGAAAATCAGGTCAGAGGTGGGCCGTAACAACAAAAAAGACCCCTTGCTTTTCAGTGACAAACTCTAGTTTCCAGTGTCTCCACTTGAAACAAGCAGCACAGCTGAAAATAAGCAAAGAGACCTAAGCACCTCAACACAGGTATCTGGTGCCTCCTGGTACACTCTTGGGTAGCCAAGCACCTGGATAAGCCCTGCAGGTATGGAAGCAGCATTGTGATAAAGAGCTTGATTTGCTGAGACACATTCCTGCAGAAGGGCCTGTGTGGGACTTGCACGTGTTACTTATCAACACCTCTGCCTTGGCACACACAAAGTCCTCTTTGGGGATGAACACTTTGGGTTGGATGACAGTACTCCTCAAAGCAAACCCATTTTCAGACTAGCACATGAAATTTCCCCTGTTTTGTGTTGAGTCAAGGTATTCAGACCTGTTTGGGTTGCAGACCAATACCACTGCATTGCAGAGTTCACTAGAAAAATGAGTGTCTCATGGACATGAATTTATCCTTCACATCCTCTTAAGAGCTGGACCCAAAATGCCAGGCCTAGTCAGATTTTTCCCCCAAAGCTATATGCAGACTGAAGACCTACTGAAAAGTGTAAATCTTGACATAAAAAAAAATCAACAAAAAAAATCTGAAATTACAGCAAAGCCAAACAACACACTAAAACCAAATTATGTTTTCCATTTGGGTTAATTATTCTTGATAAAGATATGGAATTAATATCTAACACTTTTCCATTTGTACCTCACTATGATATTTCTATGTTCAGCAAGAATTATCATGCATAAAATTTGCCAGCAAATTATCATAATTTGCTAGATTCTCTTTTTTTTGTGAAGAAAAAGCTACAAAACCACAAATAGGGCAGAAGAACAGAACAGACACAAGGAAGGAAGCATGTTCTCACAGGAGAAGTGCAGAACAGTTCTCATCAGCAAAATTTTTTGGTTTTTCCTCTGGTTGTATTTCCTGGAACTTGCTATTTAATAATTTTTTCTAATCTCAACATAATTTTCCTCAGAGTGGAGCAAAACAGAACAGCTCTTTTTGTTAACAAAGCCTTGTTCTGCAGATCAATGGAATAGTACTAATGTAATCTGCTTTTATGAGTTCTTTAGATGCAACATTTGTTTTGATAGACTCTTTTATGGAAAAACTTTTTTTTTATCTTGCAGCCATCCTTAAAACCTTGAATTCTGACTTTAGGGCCTGCTACTGTCTTCCAAGACTAAGCCTATAATTTTAAAACCAAGGACCTTTTGGACTTTTCCAAACCCAGTATCAGGTTTTCACTGTGTTATTTTATTAGCTTCAGCCTCTGAAAATGTGCTAATGCACTGAGTTGCAACCTGTCAGAAACTAAACAAAATTTCAGGTTTTGTGCTGAAAGGATGGAGAGATTTAAATTGGCTAAAAATTATCACTGAGGACAAATGTCTGAAACTAAAATGTACTGTCAGTTTCAATAGCCAACTTTAAATCATGCAGAATCTAGTAATGACCAGTAGGGAAAAAAGTCACTCAGAGAACAATTTTTTTCAACAGTTTTCAAGTTTTTTTAATATCTAGCTTGGATTTACCTATAATTTTTTGCTAAATATATTCCATCTGAAGTGTCTTGATCCTAAGTCTAATAAAAACCACTTTTCTATCAAGTGGATTATTTTGTTTATATTTTTACGATCACGCTTAAAATCTCCTCAGTAACATTTTCCCACCTTAATTTCACAATGAAAATACGGCAAAACTATATTTTTCTTCATATAAGCCAGACTATAAAATTCAGCTCAGCTTGAAGTTTAAGTATCATCTCTGCAGATGTGATCTCTGAGACAAGAACATACACCAAAAGCATCTCATTTTCCATCTTTCACATAAACAGCTGTGTCTCTCTGTCGTGTTGCTTTAGCTGAGATGCTGTCGCTTCTGCAAATCCTTGTTATGTCTTACCATGAATCCTGTGCACTGACGTTATGTGGGGCATACTGTTCTCATACGCTTCTCTGCTCTCGGGGGACGACTTAGTCAGAGGCAAGGCTGAGCGAGAGCCCCACCAGCTCTCCCTTCCCGGCTGCGGCGTGCCAAGGAAATACCGGCCAGCTTCGCATCTGCCTCCCTCACAGGCCTGGGTGTGGAAATGCCTGTCATCAGCCAGCCTGGAGTGGTCCAGTGCAAAACCGTAGCAGAGAGCGCTGCGGTCTGAGTACTGTCTGTAGGCACAGGAGATGTCGTGGTGCTGGGAGCTCGCTCTGTCCGCGGGCTCCAGGAGCTGCGGAGAAGCTGTGTCGGTCAGGGGGCTCCCACCCCACTGGCTCTCGTGGTCAGACTCGGATCTCTCCGTGTGAAATCCGGAATACTGCAAAACAGGAGAAGCAGCATGGGAATTACCACACCTGGGTGAAATCTGCACGTAACTGCACTGGGAAGGCAGGGTGTGTATGTGACAGTGTGTTTTTTGTGAGCGTGTCTGCACCTTCTGATTGGGCTCCTGGTCCTTTCCTGTACAACACTCTGTAATGAGTTCGCAGATGACAGGACAGACCTCATGAAAATCTAAAACATCCCATGTCGGCCCTTAACAGCCATCTCCTTTATGATGTGTAATATTAGGCTCAGAAACATCAATGTTGCAATTCAATATATTTTTAGTACGTCCAGGTTTTTCTTGTTGCTTTGAAAGCTGTGCTTATGCTCAGCCAAGGTGCTCCAATGCACTTCAGCAAAACACTTCCAAAAGGGACTGAAATAACACTGCTCCTGGAGCATTCTAACATGTCAAATTGAAACCGAATGTATTTGAAGGATTTTTTCTAAGGGTTCACCCTCTTTTTCTCATATTTGTTTGTTAATTTTTTTTTCTTGGAGTTGTATCTTTGAACTTATTTCCTCTTATTAGGAAGGAAAAGTTGGCACCATCAACAATTTTGAAAGCTCTAAAATGATGGCAGATAGGTAGGAAGCTAAAAATCCCAGCTCTCTTGCAGAATGGGAACAAGGGAAATCCAGAAACTGCCAGTAAAGGTGAGGGCTAACCAAAGCAGGCAGAGTCAGCATTGTTCACCATTACTAAAGCAGGGCCCTCCCAACACAGAAAAGCAACCAGTAAGTTGTTGGAAAATTAGTCAGGACAGGAACATGAGCATTTGTTTAGAGAGAAGTAAGGGTTAAGTTAAATGCCACAGATTTCTAGAAATTCATATTCATATGCTTCCAACTTTTAGATACCTTTTGGGAAAGGAAAAGAATATTTATTAAACCCCCTAGGATTTAGCTATCTCATTTTTAAATCTTTTTATTTATAGGAACTGTCAAACTTCACGGAACATTTTTAAATCAATTTCACCCATGATTATGGGCTGGGATGAGACCAAAGCTGTACATGCTCACCTCTTCAGCACTGCACACTCATGCCACAAATCAATGTATTACAACATGAAACCTTGGAATTCTCCCATTCCATCACTCACCTTCCATATGCCCACTCTGCCTTTTTTTTTAATAGGCCTAACATAAGGTTACCTTCCTTTTCATTAGATTAAGTTGCTATGAAACTCCTCATTATCAGCCAGGATCAAGGTTTTATGCACTTACCAATCGAAATTACTTACCAGATGTTCGACTTAGAGAAACCTAAACCATGTGTGCAACATCAGTGGAGTTTTTTGGCATTTAATTGGGCATTGCTTCAGTATTCCAGTTTATATTTGTGAATACTGTTTAGGTTGTGAACATGATAGAATTTTTAAAGGAAACAAAGAAAGGGTTAGGCTTTGAAGAAGTCAATTATATTTTGTTATTAGTTGTCAGAAGAGTACCCATAGGCAGCAAGCCTACCAGTAGACGTGGAGGAGGTCAGAAAGTTAGTGCCACCATAGTCATCACAAAGGTTTAGAGATGAAAGGAAAAACATGAATTTTCATGAAGGTTAGATAGTTACAGAGCCACAAAAGAGCTCTTTTAAATGCCAGTAACTCAACATACACTAACTAGGAACTTTGTTCAGTCACCACAATGTTATTTTCATCAAATGGAGCATCTGTCTCTTCTATTATCCTTTCAGACCTAACATTTGCGAACTGCTTAATCACAAAGACATGTTCACAAATAACAGCTGAATTATTATAAGCTTTTTTATAAAAATGTATTGTAAGCTTTTTTACAAAACAAAAATTACTATAAGCTTGTTTACAAAAAATGTGATAAAATTAAGTTTCCAATTAAAAAAAATTAGAAATTATTAACAAGATTAATAGTTACTAAATTTTATTTAGGAAGAAAAATTAAAAAAAAAGAAGAAAATACATTTTAATCTGCTTTTAATTTCAGAACTGTTTGAATTTGACTTGTATAAACCAGATTTTTTTAATTTTAAAAGTTAGGCAGAAATATTATACAGCATAAGCCTAAATGCAAATAGAGAAAAGTCAAGAGTTCATTTATTTTCTTATTAAAAATAAAACTCCTAGTATGTATTTCTTTCATGAGAAGGACAAGGAAAATTAATTTCCAATAATATTATAATGAAAATTCTTTTTTGGACTATTCATGATGATAATAAATGCCAGAAAATCTTTCAAACAGAAAACTCCTAATTTCCTGCCCTATCTCTACTAGATATTCTTCCATTAGTTCTCTTTTTCTAAGGACACTCCAGTATCCAACATAGCTTCTCTTGAAGGAAATATCTTAATTTAACTGAAAAGTTGTGCAATTTCTGCTTTTATCTTGAACCTAATCACAAAAGGCCTTTGTGCACTTTTCTTAAAGAAAGGGAAATTATCTCATAGGTTTTACATCTAGCATCTCAGAAATGCACTGTGTGATGTCATATAACCATGTATCAAGACCAATACTTGACTCATCCGCTTCCTACTTGATGTGAATGAAGATTAGTTGAGATCTGACCCGTGGCAGGTGCTAGGCCATGGACAGAATTAAATTAACACAGTCAATTGCTTGTGGTCCACATTTTCTGCCAAGGTTTAAATTAACACAGTCAATTGCTTGTGGTCCACATTTTCTGCCAAGGTTTGATATGAGTATTTACTCCTAAGGTGCAACATAAGCAGACACAGGGCAAAAATATGTCCAATTTCCTTTACAGCCAGCCACATCTCTATTTGGCATCCTCAGGCTGCCTCCACTGCTGCAGTCCAACCACTGCCTCTTCTGGGAATCTGATGTTGACAGGTGGAGACTTCAAATATGGGTATGTGTGACATGTTGATGGGGGAGAAATGAAAGGGTGATCAAAGATATTGCTTTACTGAAATGGGAGTGGAAACACTATCTCTCAAGTCAGAATTAGGCTCCCATATGTCAAGTGATGAAAGACCCATAAAAAATTGAATATGATTTAATGAAAATTATGGTAAATTAAAATCAGTTGGGTTTTTTTTCAGTCTCAGTCATGTCTCAGCAGAAACACTTTATTTTCTGCTAATTTCTGCTCTCTGACTATTATTAGAAGCCTGAAGGCAAAACTAATTTATTACTTCTGGGTTTTTGACAAAGTTTAATCAGTAGATAGTGATAAAGAACTTCAAACTGGCAACATCTGAATTCCCTTCAGGTGACTTCTGAATTGTCATCTGGCATAAAAAATAAAACATAAATTAAATGATCCTCTAGCTGGTCCCTGGAACCTGAGTTGTCACCTCTGAAAATTAGAAATGTATTCCAGAGTGCTAATCCAGCATACAATCAAAGTGAGAGCACACCAGCAGGATTAGCACTGACAAATGAAAGGTCTGTGGGCCATCATTTATGCATTTTCATTCGAGGAAAAACTTCAGGGGACTAAAGAGGTAAGGAAATAGGAAGATATAAATTCCATGTCTAAGGAAACTTACTTTATGAGAGTCCATGAAAGTGTATTAGGCCAGTAGACAATTTAATATTTCTCGTGTGATTTTCTTTTGCCTGCCCTTCTATTCCTACAGGTGTCTCACTGGCTTGAGGACTTGTCCTGTCATACACAGCAACATCAGCCTGCTCTACACGCCACCCCAGATGTTCAAACAACAGATATTATAGATATATAATTTTCTGGCGGCCTACTCAGGGTTTTATCATTATAAACATTAAATATATGGTGAAACCCTCACAGAGCCCTCTTTTCCATGAAAAACTTTCACTACATCAGTATTAACAGCTTTTCTCTTGATTTGTGTCTGAACCATGAGGAAAAAAAACATCACAGATGCAGGCTGCATTGTACTAAGAACATATGCATGATTTAAATCATTTTTATCTTACATTTTACTAATGTAATCCTGAAATGAAAAATATGCTCTTTTCGCATTCACTATTATGGGCACAACAGATGGTGAAAGGCTTAGATTAAAGTAATACAGCATGTCCATTAAAATAACCCCCACTGCTGGTGACTCTTCACCAGACCAGGAGTTATGTTTACTATAAAAAGAGGGGTTTGCTTTGCTTTTGAACACACTAAAAGTTGCCAAAGCTTTAGGCTACAGGAAGAAATTAAAACAAAACAAAAGCCAGGCTGGCTAGAATTCTTCCTGATTCTGTTATCTTTACTCCATTCGGTGATATGCCCAAATAGTGATGGACTGCAGAATTAATCCAAATCATCCATCTAAAGGAGACATAAAATTAATATATTTCTGAGATCTGATGCATTAATATATACACCTATGTACCTACCTATTAATATATGCCTATACTTCCATCCAACAGCTCTTGGGTACATCCTTACTTGTATGTGTGTTTTCATTATATATTTATATATGTATATATAAAATCTTTATCCAAGAACTAAGATGAGATATGAAGCAATAAACATTTATCCAGATCTCCCCATGAAACATTTCCACTGCAGGCAAACAACAAGCAAGTTAAACATTTTTTTAATGCAATCATCATTAATGGGACATTAAACCCCAAAGCAGTTCAGATAATCATAATTAAAATGTTTCTCCAGTCTTGCTGCTATTGCCTGCATATGGAATTAATGAGGTCCTGGGCTAGTTTTTGGGAGCACAAAGGTGCAGGGCTAGATTTTGGGAGGCCCTCACAATGATGATGATGGTGGTGGGGAAAGACTAAAGGTATTTTTTCACCAACTCATTATTTCCTTTTTCTGCAAATATCCATCAAACCTTCCTCTGCTTTTTTGTTTTTTTTCCCACCATCTCTTTCAGCTCTGCACCTCTCTGGTGGGACAGGACTAGAAAAGCACTCATCTCACTCTCTGAGACTCTCTGCAGCTGGACCATGAATTTTGGGTTGCTCTACTCTCTGCTTGCCCTTCCCCTGCCTGAGGCTGGATTCACAGAACCCACTAGCCCAGTGTACAAACAGCACACTGTGTTAATCAGATGTTGACCAATGCCTCCAGTTCAATGAGCTCAGTTTCACTTAAGAGTCTGCAAGACCCACATTATGCTATGTTTGCTTTTGGATAAGAATTGAGGAAAAAACATCAACACTGTCTTAGATGACCAAAATACCCACTTTTTGCCCTAGTAGTAAAGATTCAGCTGAAATCAATTAGTATAGTTTTCATACTGTTCACATCTCATGTACCTATCTTAGGGACCCACAGCTGGCAAGGTGAAGGATTCTCAGTCAGCACTCAATAAAGCATATGGTTTCTTTTTCTCTTCAAGAGAGAAGCAAAGTAAATTGTAAGGGAGCAAGAGAAAAGGAAAGGGAAAAAATGGGAAAGAAATTATGTAGATTTAAAATCCTGTAGATGTCCTTGACTTTAAGAAGTACTTTGCCCACTGCCATTATTTTACTAACAAACTTCCTGCTTCTTTTCCTCACCACTGCTCAGGCTCCCGTGTAAGCCAAAACCCGTGACCTCGCTCTTCAGCTGTGACTTTTAAGTCACACTCTAATTCTCCTCCACTGCCTGGCAAATTACATGGGCAGGAGACTGAGGGACACAGGCTGTACCACCTGCTGCATGTTCTTCACAGCAGCTTCTCTTAGTCTTTCAACAGTTTATTCAGTGGTGGAGAAGGATGACAGAGAGGCAAAGCCAAGCTGCCAGCATTACTTGTGGTGATGGGCTGCAATGAATGGCATGACCATTTTTCAAGACACTGGCAACTAACATGGCTGCTTCTTTTTTAATGATGAAATATGTGACTTTAATATCAGGCAGCTGGTAATGAGGATGCAAAATGAAAGTGGAGACTAAGCACCCTGGACTTTCATACAACAATCCCTGATAAACTAAAAGCATACAACAATCCCTGATAAACCACAATGCTGCACTGCTCAGTCAGTATTTTTCTCTGGTGACAGAAAGAATAAGGAGGTCATACTTCTAGAAATCAGATAGATGTGGAAGGATAACAAGCCTTCAGCTGGGATTGTCCTGCTAGCAAATGAATACTTTGGAAGGGACTGTATAAGGAAAGACGAAATGTAATTACAATATATCAAAGATAGTCATAAAAATTGAATTTAGAATTATTTGTATGTATCTTCCCCAGTTCTTTTAAACTGATTTCAATTGTTACAATGATGTAGAGCATTGAGGAAAAAGGTTTTTTTTAACAACCCACAGAGACAAGCATGAACAAGTGAGCTATAATAACCTCTGACAAATGTTAGATTCTTGAAATTAGGAATTCATATTTAGGTGCTCAGTTAAATACTTCCTGTGCCAAAAGCAGATGTCATTTAACTGAAATTCTTATTCTTGGTACTTTTGAGAGGAAAAAGAAAGAAAACAAGGAAGTGATGTAGATATTTGGGATCATGTTGAACCTCTCTTAGAGGTCCATTCAGAAAACATTACACCTGCAAAGAAACTGTAGTTGTTAAGGTCATTATCAGTGAAATATTGAGGTTCTTTAAATATTCTATTAAATATTGGGCTCTTTAAAAATACATAGCTCTTCAATCTTACATCTTGAATGCATACATGTATATCCAGTTTGTTTATATATCCATTTATATCCCCTTATATAGAGGCATAAGAGCAGTAGGACTTGTATCATTAGCAAAGATCACAGTTATATAAACAAACGTTTTTTGAGCTAAAAGTTTGATAGTATTAGGATAGAAGTGTTGTGACGTTGCCTGCAGAAATCAGTTGCATAAACGTATTGGGTAAATTTCATTTCAAAGACCCAATTGAGTCTGGTCCATTCTCCAAGCTGGGACATGTTCCTTACAACTTAGACTTGAAAATGAAATTTGGGAAATTAAAATCTACTGATGCCAATGACCACTTCCTACTGCTTTCTTCCTTTCCAAGCTTTACGCACAGAAAAGCACACATTTTCTTGCTCCAATTCACCGAGTGGGTTGACTGCTTTCCCTCATCAAAACTCACTCCTCTTGACTACAATTTCAGTATTAACTGCTATCTAATATCTGGCAGCTTTCTAGATTTCTTGGAATTAGTAAAGACCAAGTAAGAAAAAGCAAGATTTCTCAAATGGCAAAACTCACAGTCTTCTCAAACCAAGTATTTCAAAACCAACATTTTCACTTGTCCTTGTGTCCGCTTCTCATTAACTCTGAGCCCTGTGCTGCTATTGTTGTTGATAGTGATTTATTATGCACTCTGAAACATAAATGTTTCCAGCTTTTTAGAAGCAGTTTAAAGAAACATATTCCTGTCTCAAGCTCGTATAACCTGCTGTCCTTTATTCCCTTCGAGAAACATGTTCTTTGGCCCATTCTAGTTATTTGGGTAAAGTAGCAGCCAAAATGAAGATATTAAAAAATATTTAACTTAGTTTTTCAAAGACAGCTACCTGTGGGTACGGTGATGTCCTTGATTTTGACTTTGTGCTCGAGAGGCGAGATTTGCTTCCCTTTCTATTATCCGTAATGGTCGGAGCTGAATTTGCGTATGAGAACGCCGGCTTGGTAGCAGTGACCTGATCCAGGGAGAGCTGTAGTCCTTTATATTCAGTGTCCCTATATGAAAGGCAAAAGTGAAAAACAAACTCACTTCATGTCTTAATGGGAAACATTCCTTTCTTCTTAGTGGGGGGTGGAAACGAAAGATATTTTTAAGAAAAAGGAATAAAAGCCATCCAGAGCACACCAGTATATCCCCCTAATACATTTATGGAGTATATCTTACTAAGAAATAGCACTATTTTTGTACTGAAAATATGATTGCTTTTTGCATCCAGCTGTTATCATCCTGATCTGCTTTCTTCAGTAATAAAAAGCAATGGGATGGATATTTCTGAGATTTGTATTGCAGTTCTACATTGGTCACATAGCTAAGCAGTAAATAGGATACATTTTCCTCATAACTCTTTTAACCGTACAACTACACACTTTCCATGTATGTATTGTGTGTGTGTGTGTGTTCACATGTGTGTATGTGGGGTGCACATAACAGCCTAGACAGATGACTAAATAAACTGAACAAAATATTTTTTAATGGAAAACACTTGATCTCTAAGGTTGTATTTTTCATTGCTTAAGAAGTTTCAGGCAACTGTGTAAATTTTTGTTTTGTTTTTTTTCTTCTATGGGTCTTATGAGTGTTTATTCATCCATTTTTAGTTTCTCGTACCAATTTACCAGTCAGAGAAAACAGCTAAATAAATATAAATCTTGTGATTTAAATAGCCTGTCCCTCACCCACAAGATAATAAAGATTTTCTATGGGGAGCTATATATAATGTCAGTTTTTGAAGTTTGGCATTAGTTTCTTCAAACTAATGAATACATAAAAGTAAGGAAAACTGGCATTGTTCACAATGTCTTACTAAGCATAATGAGGGCATATGCATTGGACTGCACTCCTCTGCACACATCTGCATGTCTGCTGATACCCGGGGGAGTAACAAATGAGCTCTCCAGCTTTCATGTAGTCATACGGAACCTATTCTGACAATGATTTATTAAAAGAGAGCAAAGCAAGAGCTTCTTCCTGACCTACCTACCTGGAGGAAAAGAGGAAGGGTTCTTTTTTTTCCCTTTGTATTACCAGTAGAGAAGTAAGGGATAAGGGAAGAATAATGCTTCTCTTAAGCCGTCAAGAAGGCAACATATTCATTCACACATTATCCCACACCCCACCTAAACCTAAAGATTAACACTTAATGAATTATAGTTAAAATAAATTGTTTACCTAGCTTTAGCAACAATATCTTGGTCTATAACCACCAAATATTGATGTGCAAGCCATAAGAGTCTAACTTTTTTAGAAAGAAACTGCATCACAGCCTAAGCATATTACAGTTTAGTACACTGAAATTATTTCAGATTAAAGTCAGGGGTAGAAGAATAAGCTTGCTAAGTCACTGAAAAAAGTGAAACAAGATGAACCATTGAGCAGCCACAGATAAACCTGCATAGCCAACAGATTAATTGATCACAGTTCTACAATAATTTTTTTTTTCTGATAAAAGAAAAGGTTTAGGTTTTTTTGGCAATGCAGACGAAGAATATATGTCTGTGTATATAGAACACATGAAAGTAAATCCCTAACATTAGAACTGCACTATGTTGTTTCCAGTCCACAGCAGAGAGAGATTTGTCAAGTATAAATAGTGCTTTGTAATGCAGAATTAGTTCTCAAGGTAAGTTCTTGAGGTAGTTCTAGTGAGGTAGTTCTTGAGGTAATTTCTTCAAATTTTGGCTTTAATAGAGATAGGTCTCTGCAAGAATACCTGTATTTCAAATATCCTGTCTGCAGTGAAAGTATCTGAGTATGGGGATTTGCTTTGCCCTCTTTGGAAGGTATGGTTCATCCACATATTTTGAAAGCATTAATTTTTCCCATGATTACCCTCAAAATTGTCATCCAGATACCTTGACTTGACATGCAAAGCATCTGTCTCCATGACTGATTCCTAGGAAATTATCTCCATGTTATATGAAACACAAAAGATGTCAAGCAGTCTTAATATCTGCTACAATGCATGAGATTCTATCAATAGCCCTGAAAAAACTATTAGTATCATCCTGATATACACACCCTCCCTGACTAATTATAAGAAGAGGAAGGGTCCTGTGTTCTCAGTGTCAGATGCAGAAAATATTACCACCAGAAACTAAAATTAATCAAAACTAGGTAGGTACATTTTCAGAGCCTTAGGGGCATGAGGGGGTTGTATTTTGGTTTTAAGCCTACCAACCCTTTTGCCTCTTGTTTTGCTGGAGAACCCACAGCTCTGTGCTCCTGCCATTAACTCCCCATCTCTGGTTTTTTCCACCCTGTACCATCTGCTGCTGTCTTGTGTCAGTGAAAAAGTTTTAAAACACTGGGAGAAATGCTACCCTGGTACTCAGACCACACTGTGATTCCAACATTGCTTGTCTGCTGTTGCCTATGTAAGGGCCAAGCATTCAAGAATATAGAGACTACTCTCTACAATGTTTCTAGGTTGTGGGAACCAGAAAAAAAAACCCAACAAAAAGTCAAACCAGACTTACCAAAACCTTGCATGCCATTCTGTGTTACTTTCTACATCCTTGGTATTGTTATGGTGAGGGCTCACCCTCCCAGAACACCACACCTTTTAGAATAAACAACACAAGCTTGTATTTGCAGCCAGTTGCTTAGACAGTAACTTCATCCAAAAAATGATAATAAAAAACTACCTGAAGTTCTTGCTGGCAGATGCAAAGTTTTCCCTTGGAAAAAGAAGACTCTTGTGCTCTCTTTGCAGATGAAATACCGGACTTTTTTCATCACTGAGTCATGATTCAATACTATCTCAACCCTGTCCTAGAGGAGCTACCCTTCAGAACAACCAAGAGAGATACCAGAACACCTTCAGCAGCTGCACAAGATAAGTACCAGAAGCTAAAACAGAAAGAAAACATGGAGGAAGTGTCCAATGGCCTCAATATCAGATGCAAAAGATATTCCACTAAGAAATGAAAACATTTTTGGGTATATCCATATGCACTGTGAGACAAAATACTAGAGAAAGTAGGACTCCTAGTGATATACAAACTATAGATGGAAATTCCGACAGCTTCCTAGAGGAATTGATAAAACTTTCACCAACATGGAACTATAATCTCCACATTCTTATTCTCAGACTCCTGAATCCTCTATTACACAGTCACAGTCACACACTAGTATAGCATCTTGTGTTCTATGCATAATTAAAAAAAAGGTGGTGGATACAAGCCTCTTCCTCCAAGGTCTTCACCTTCAGGATCCCACAGGGATCCATACAATCTACATCTATCTACATGAGACTGCTGAGAGAGAGTGATATGGCATATGTTCAATTGCTAACAGTATGTTGCTGACAATCTACTATTTATCTCATTTTCTGATGCAACTATCATCACTATAAAACATCAGAATAACTACAGGAAATTAGCTCTTAAATGAAGAACAGATGGATCAAACTGAATCCAGACAAGACCAAAGTGATGCCTCTTTGCAAAGGGAAACACATTGAAGACCTCCACCTTTTCATGATGGGAAACAGCCATTCTTTCCACAGTTGGATGGAAATTCTAGGTCCTCTTTGACTCCTCAGAGAACATGAATGCATATGCTTTTGGTAGCACATGATTCAAAAATTGTATTATTTTTCCTCTATCTTGTTGTTCCTCCCCATATGAGAATCTGGCTGGTATGGTGAATGTATCAGGCACTTACAGACTGGATTACCAGAATTCACTGTAAGCAAATTCAGGAGACAAAGCATAAAATCTCCTCACTACAATATACTGCTTCAATATACAATATATTGTCTTCTCAGACCTGACTCCCAGAAGCATTTCCACTCTATGCCATGTCTCTGGCTCTTTCAGTGCTCTTTATAAAGTTTGAACTTGATTTTAAAAGTATTTATAGGTATACTACATGTACACCATGAAAAACCAAGGATCAAAGACTGTACCAACTGCATTTCTCTGCAAGGAAGCATCTGAAAGCTGAGTACAAAACATTCTTCCCTAAAGACATCTAGCTACAGCAAACTGCAAAGATGGTGAAGGACAAGGGATGAAGGAGCAGAATGTTTGGAAGAGGAAGCCAATCTGTTTGTACATGACTTGAATGTCAAGTGAATCTGCAACACTTATGTGAAATCTCAAAATTCAGCTTTAGAACTTTTTGCCTACTACTATGGCCAAAATGTACTATATGAAAAAGGTATTAATAGTCTAGCTAATCAAAGTTTGAGTAAAAGATAATGAATCACTAGCAAACAGACACAAAAAAAAAAGCCAGTAAGGGAGTATCAGAGGACCACAAAACCTGAATTCTCAGCAAACAGGAGAGTTTGCACAAATACAGTGACTAAGCATGTGGTTAGAGCTCACCATCAAAATGAAAAGAAAATGAGAGGGTTTTTTTATGTGGGCTTTTTGAAGGAAAAAATATGAGGAAAGAGTGAGTCAGCACTGACAGAAATAATGTTGGGAAGACAGAGGTCCAGAGTGGCTCACAACAAACTAAAACTACAGACAAGCTGGGCTTTCATTGTAATTGTGTTTCTTCACTTAATATGAGGATGTTCGGGACTACTATAGCTCACCATGGAAGTGAGACTAGACATTAGCATTAGACAGCTAAAGGCACAAATAGTTTTCAAGATATTAATACTCCCTACGTAAATACAGCGTTGGCTATGGAACAGAAGAGAACTTAAGCCCTGATAAAATGCTCTCAAACAGAAAGAGAAGAAAAATAGGATGTATCCAAGAAGAAGTAAAAGCATGACACTCATTAGTAAATAATAAATAACCAGATTCATCCAAAAGTACTTAAGAAGGGCAACCAGACTCAAGAATACAGATCTCATATATCCAGAGCTATAAGCAGCATAACCTTCAAAATAAGAAGAAAATCTTCAGAAAATAAGAGAAAATGCTCAATTCAAGGAAAATTCTGCAAAACTGTAAGGAAAAGCATCTTTTTATATTAATAACACTACATGCCAGAAAGGTACACATACAGTAACTGAGAATACACAGATAACCAACAAAGGCAGACATTTACTGTGTGTTTAATTCCTTCAAAAGACACTGAATTTAGATACCTTCAAGGAAATTCAGGTTTCTTATATGGAGCTACAGCATTGGATGAAAAGATGTAATGGGAGCATCAAGACCTGACAAAAACTGGATAACCCAGACCCACATGATTCCTTACACACATTAAATGAATCATGAAGTACAAGTTGAGAGTAAAAGCACTATGTGATCTTCGTGCAGAAGATTCTTATGTCATTGATGCAATCATTAACCTGACTGAAGCAAAGCAGAAAATACTGTTCATGACAATGAAAACAAGGTTTAATTACAATTGGTTGCACCATTCTTTCTATTGAATACAGGATAAATGTTCTTAATTTCCTCTAGTTTTACTTGAAAAATCTATGGATAGGGTCATACACACTCTTCATTTCTATTAGTTAAAAATCAGAAAAATTGTATTTGTCAGATGTTCTGCCAGTCTAGCAATAGAAACTGTGAGATTAAGTAGAGGTGCTAATGTCATTAATGCTGTCTATTTTTCTGAGTTACTGCAGTTTGGCTAAAATCAGACATGAAGGTGGTAAAAATCAGGCACTTTCTCATGAATGTCTGACCACAATACTGCAATATATCATTCTTCTACTTTTACACACTGCCTGTGACTTTTAACATTTCCACACTCCAGCTCATGCAATACTGACAGAGCACTCACTATTCAGCAGATGAGTGAAAAGAGAACAGATTCTGGTTGTTTGTCATCTTCATGGCTTCCTAAATCAGCAGATGGTACAACAAAACAGACAATTTCCTCATCTGCCGTGTCCTCGGTTCATGTACAATGTGTCTCAGAAATGTTTACAAAGGCCTCGGTCTGCTCACGCGATTTGTGAGGAGGAGCATATGCAATCCCTTTAGGGATTTATCCTGTCAGAATAAGGTTTCATTGAGGTTGTACAGGAAGCCAAATTTCAGGACAAAGTAAGAAAAAAGCTACTGAACCTCACTGCTTGTTATGAAATTAAGCTGACATTCAGTTGTGAAACCTCAAAGTTATTCCCCACCTCAGTTGTTCCATCAGTAATAGGGATAACGTTAGCAAATCTCCTTTCTAAAACTTCTTGAGTGAATAGTCCCATATAGGCCAGACTTACTGCTCATCAAAGTAATTGGAAAAACCCTCCAGAAATCTTTCAAGTGGTTGCTTATTATTAGTACACCTAACATCTACTCAGAGAAGTATGAGTTCTGTGTATTAGCTCCCTTCATGAAGTTCCAGGCACCCATTTATCTCCATAAATAGAACAAACAACAGTGGCTGTTTACATCTTGTTGAGTCAAAGTTTACAACTTGTCCAGCCATGAGATTCACTTACACAATATCATATTTCCATATTTTCTTTTAAAGAAAAAGCAATCCAACCCAGGAAGTTTAATTAAATTATTTTATACATTCACAAAAACTGAAGCACAAATTTTACTGTATGGGTCACTTAACACAAATGTCTGAGTATTTCCTCTAGACAACTACTGTGAGAGAAATTTTATATATATTCAATGACTGTTTTTTCATCTCATAATACACTCATCTAATTGCCAGTTGAAATTAATAAAACACCTGGTCTCTAGGCAATCATGATGAGGCAGATTTTTCAGCAGTCTGAAGGTAGAGTTTGTCATTCTAAACTACATGCCTCACCATCTTTGGCTCCAAAAAGGAGACCTGTATTTGCCTTTATTTACTAGTCCATTAAATCAATGTCACCCTAATGCATCAGTAAGTGCAATTAGGCAGCACATCTTTAGGAATTAGTGCCACATAAATGTAAGTTCTCTCATATCCCTGTAGAATTATTTCTATTTTACAGAAAGCTAGACACCCAACAGTGCAACAGGCTTCTCTTACACAGACTAGATTTTTATATCTCAAAATTCTTAATACTCTTATGTGCTAAAAAAATATACCTTGAATACCAATGACACCCACGAGACACTGATCCAATAGCCAAATGATCTGGATCAATTCTCAACCCTCTCACAGGCTACTGGTGCTGCACTGGATGAATTACATATCCTGGGACTTCAGCACTTGGCACTTCCCTGAGTTTACCATCAAGGCTGCCAAGGGAACTTCTTGTTTTGATAGAGTCACATTTAGCCCAGCACTGATTGCTTCTGAGAATCTCTACCTTAACTTTGCTGAATATTAGCTCTGAAGATGAGGATAACAATATGCTATTGTAACTAACACATATTTGATAATATATCTTTTTCTGTCTCACCTGTTAAATTTCATCTTTTTGTTGGAAGGAACAACCTCCTTCTAACAATGCACAATAGCTAACATTACTAAGCTAACTCACAGCTTCAGCCCCTGGCTGCTCTTCACCACGGATAACAGAAAATACATTTCCCAAGAGTACCCATGTCACTATAAACATTCTTTTATTATTTCAGAATCTCCATGTATGCAATGTAAATGTTTTTAACTATGCCTTATACCATTTATCCTTGATTAAACCTCTTCTAGATAGTTAATCATTAATGATTTCTTTACAGTTGCTGTACAAACAACTCATTCATGCCTATGACATATCAAATTTCACAGACATGTTCTTTAATTGGATTAATTTATTTCTAATCTACTGAAGTCCTCACTATAGTAATGCTTGACTAAATAGACATAAAACTTTCATGTTTAAACTGCTAAAATAAATTTGATATGTATTCTATGAATGAAAATATTTGACTGAATACATGTAATACCATTGTTATTGTGCACCTAACTAAGCAGAAATTATTTGAAATAGCACATTAGATGTATGATATGCTTGTGAGGAGGAATTTCAGAGGATGTTGATGATTTTTTGGCAGAGATTATATATTAACAGTTTTCAAATGCTAATAATTTCTACATCCCACTAAGGAATGTAATAAGAAGAACCAGTAGGAGCTCCTCTTGATTTTCATGAAGGTTGTTGGATGTTGTAATTTTCAATCCAAGGACTATTTTAGACGTAAGTGCTTCATACCAGTTCTGTCCCCTCATGGCAAGGGAGACCACATAAAATGTTTTTTGAAGATTGACTGCTCTATGTTTTGTAACAGTAACTGAAGAGCTGGCACAGAAGTGGATAGAAGTCCTGTATCTGGGTGTTTAGCAGCCACAAAATACAATTATGTAGCTATAGACTATGAGTTATTAGGGGCATATATAACATTAAGCCCTGACTATAAGGTTTAATAATGGTTATAAAACTCCACTTTCAGATTTTTCTTTCTAAAACTAGTAATTTTGTTGATGAATCCTCTGATCTATATGATTCACCATATAAACTGTGTGGAAGTTTCACTAAAAAAAAGCATCACATTGTAGAGAGGTCACTGATATAACACAGGTTGTCCTGTGTGTAAGAAAATGCACATCATGGCATAATTATACCATACATAAACCCCTCCTGCACTGACATTTCAAACATTGTATGCTCTGACCATCTTATCTGAAAACATGAAAAAGCATGGAATGGGAAGAAAGAAAGTACGATGATGGGCTTGGAACAGCCTTTATGAGAAAAAATTATGGACTTTCCTCAGGCTGAAAAAGAGGTGACTGGGAGAACAAAATAAGATCAGTAGATTGTGAGTGGCAAAGAGAAGCAAGACATGAGTAGGAAGCAGTTTTTCACTTCTTTTTCTAAGGCAAGAATTACAGGCTATGAAATGAATGAAGCAAAAGGAGGCTTTTATTACCCCATTTACTTAACCTTGGCAAAAGCCAACATGGTGTCAAAAAGTAAACTGGTGAATTTATGGAGGGAAAACCCCACCAAACATTGACTACTAATACATTCAAAGATCTCATGTGTTTCAAGGAAGATATTTGAATTTCTTGGAGACTGGGAGAAAATGCTAGGGAAACATGGATGCATGGACTGCATGCTTGTCTTATTTTTAACCTTTTCCCAAACTATTTCCCATGGTCACAATCAGCATGTGTCTGATTCCGTGTCGCTGTTCTTATGTTACACTCTATACCACACTAGTTAAGCAGTTTCATAACCCAGTTACTCTGAAACTGTGAAGAGAGGTCCTGAATATTTGCTGTCATTGTTTTTAATAATTTATTCTAAAACTTTGTGATGTTTCAGGTTTTCTAAACTCCTCTGTGTTCCCCATAACTGAAACTTTTGTTGTGACAACCTTCCTAAGATCCTAAGGTGAACACAAAAAATTAGCTTGCTTTTCTGTGATGACATTCTGGATAAGCTTCTGTGATCTGGGAATAAATTATCTGAGGGAAAAAAATGAGCTTGAAAAATTATTTACTGTTCATTCTATTTATTCCACTTTGGGAAATTTTCTATCTGCATGCAGCATAATGAACTTCCCCATCATTCCACACTGCTTTTTCTGATCAGCTACACCCCATAGTGAAGAGGCCTGTTGAGTGCAAAAGGATTCATGAACTCCATCTGGTAGGGCATCCCATTTACAATAGATCCTTTCCTCTTCCATCAGATTAGTCCTTTCTTGCTGTAAGACTCTCACCTTCCTCAGAAGGACCAGTATTTTTCTACAACAAAAATCTTTCTGCTTCACTAGTCCAGAGTTCCTCAAGTTTGGCCAAGAGAGGGGACTTTGACTCTGAGGGCTGTCACTTGCCATCAAGAAAAAAAACGTGCTATAATACTTAATAACTACTTTTCAACTGGAAACTACTTTTCACCTTTCTTTTGCTAAAATTTTAAGATAGGTAAGGGGAGAAAGACAGGCAAGGACTTGCACTGGAATTCTGGCTTTTGAGAAGAATTTTTTTTGAGTTTTTTTCCAAATTAAAACCTGTTTTCTCATTTTATTTTTTGGACCAGAGTCAGACTGTTTTTTAACTCCTTCCTATCCACAGCCAAACCTCTACTGGAGCCATATCCCATACATATTAATTGCCACTTGGGTCTAAGTCTCTGTTCTTATTGGACTCAGCTTGGTCATCCAGCTTTGATAGACATACAATGCAGGCTTTTGTGCTGATTAAACAGGAGGCAAATAACAAGAAAAGAAAATATAATGAGGTTATAATGTAATGCATAAGTCTCCATTTTATTTGATAATTTCCTAATAATCACTGAGCCTGTTTCCTCAAAGTGTGCATAATACATGGTTATATTTGTTAAGTGGGTCCATTAAACATTTAAATTTATATTGGATAACCTGTTTGACTCCCTAGACTCTCTGGACCACAGAATAAGTTAAATCACCATCTCTTGCGCTAGTGCAGTTACCTCACATTTTCTAGGAAATTCAGAAGATTATTTAATGGCAATTATTGTTTTTTGATAATGCTAGTATAACAAAAACTCTACATTAAGATGTGCAGTTCAAGAAATGCATGCCAATGTAAAAATCCAGCTTATGTAAGTCTCCAGTGGGTTGAGTGTTTATAGGTAGTCAAATACTTAATAGGAATATCTAAAATTTCTCAAAAAATAAATTAAAATAATCTAATAAAACACAATAATATCTACCTATGGTCTTCTTTGGAAATCTTAATCTGCCTAGTACCTAGTCCTCTTGGTCATAGCTTTAACTGGAGCAGTCAGGGCCTTAGCTGGCTTTAGCCATTCTGTTGTCACTGCTCCATGTGCATATTCATCAAGGGTTTCTGGATGCTTACCACTGTCTCTGGCTAAGCAGAGACACTCTTATTGTACCCATCACACTGTCCACAGCAGCATTCATGCAGATCAACTCCACTGCCAACCTACAACCATCCTCCAACCAACATGACAGCCAATCTGCAGCTGGAGGAACTGAACCCTTGATTTTGCTAGTGCAGAGTCCAGCACACAGCACTGTAAGAGATTTGCTGTGCTTGTGGTGGCCACTGCTGTAGCTCATATAGAGTGACTCAAGAGTGTCACACTGTGCAAACAGTGCTGTGCACCTTCTCTCCTGCTGCTTTCCTGCACTCACTAGATAGCACCATGGAAGCCCCAGTTGCATGCTCTCATGTTACACCATTGTAGTCACACTGACAGGCAGTTTTCTTTGGTGTGAAGCCATGTCCATACACCCGCTGCTGTTTTTCATAGACCAGAGAGTTAAAGAGGCTGATTATCTTTTGAAAGATAACTGTTTAATTATCCTACCAGAAGCTTAGGATCAACAGAATTATTTTGCAGCCAAACACCATTCAGAAGCTTGGCTGCAAAGAGGAGGTTATTTATCCCCAAAACCAGTGTTTCTGTGAGCAAATACTCCATTGAGATAGGCCTCACAAATCAGTCATTAAAGGTTATTATTTGGTTCTGTGTGCAAAACAATCTTTGGAAACAGCAAGAGAAAAATAGCATGCAATGCCTTTGGATAGATTTCAGCAATCCACAGCCTAAGCGAGAGAGTTTTCTACAGCAGCAGCACAGGCTACCAGCTGCCAAGCATAGTACAGAGACAATCAGAGCTACAGACTACTTGGGAACAGTGAGCCTTTGGGGCATGTTCTCTTCGTCACTGACAGCACACATGTAACAGCATTGAATGCTGGATGGTTTTAAAGGTCTTCACTCTAGGTTATGTCAAAATATCTGCACAATGCTACGAGTATAGCCAGACTTTAGCTAGCCAGGCATTTCAGTTTCCATAGCTGCACTGAAGCTTCTGCAGATAATAGCTGTTATTTTCAACATTTCTGTCCCAAAGATTTATACACAGTGGTTTGTAGCTGAAAAACTACGGCTGTTCTCTATTAGGCCCCAATTCAACACAGTAACAAAATGCGTCCTTCAAGCCATCTCTATTTGGCAAAGCCAAGGAATATTCTTATTTCCACGCGTGTGCCTAAGGGGCTTTTTATTTCAGAACTGAATTCACCAGGATATAATCATGCTCTGAAAGTTATGTCTAAGAACTTTTAAAGCCTGACATGTGCTCAAGTGCTTTAGTAAATCAGGACTTCCGCAATTTAATTGCACTAAGTGGATGATAACAAAAGACAACAACAGGAATAAATCATCTAACTGTGTTAAAGATCATGAGATTGACTCCAGACTCCAGCCATCCCAAGCCTTCCGAAGGGTCAGACGCTGTACCCTTGTTCACACAGAGCAGTGCCTGCCTCCATAAATAGTGTCATCAAAGTGAAAGGGGCTGCCTCTGAAGTAACACACTGAGTACGAACATATGTGCTGGAGCCTGGCCCACACTGTAAAGTACAAAAGAGAGGTGAGGGAAGGAGAATTAGATTTCAAACAGATACTTGCCACTGTTGAATGGACAAAGGAGATTTATTTGTTAACACTTAATTTAGGCTGTGTCAAAATGCCACATTTGTGTACAAATTAAAACCTAGCAAGAACAACATAATGTAGGGGGAAGATCTTGCCTCAAAGTTTAGTAACTTATCACACCTGTTGCACCTCACGATAATTACAGTGAAACAACATGGAAATGGCAGCAGTGCTAAGATGCAGCACAGAGCAACAAGAGCAAACATGCAACGGATTAAGGAAACAGAAGCAGAGCTAGTAAAATTGTAAGCCTACTTAAGGAACATACTGCTGTTGTTATGAGAGCAGGAGGCAGTTCTGCATCCGGTTTTATGCAGAGTATTAAGAGGGTGGGAGCATGGAGGGGAATCCTTTGATAGCAGTGGACTGCTTGGCATGTCTCTTCTGCACATCCACTAACACAGTCCACAGACAAGCTACAAATGTGGTGTAGTAAAACCAGCAGACACTCTTCCAGCTGCCTGTTCAGTTCTCTGAACTATCACAGAGCAGTGAATATAACCCTTAACTCCATGGTTCACTATCTCCCCTGCTCTGCCACATAGAAGGACCACTGAGACACCCCCAAAAGGCACTGGAGCACCCAGCTGATGGTGTGATGTTCACAAGCCACATTTATGCCATTCAGATTGCAGGAGGGCAGAGTTAGGATAAAGTGTGAACAACCGCTCTAGCCAGAACAGCTGTGCCACAGTGTACAGTCCAATGCTTCCATGTAAAGTAAAATCTGTGGCCGTTTACCTTGAACCATAAACCATGGCATTTTAGGAAAAAGAGTCCCTGGAGCAAGCCCTGTACCTTTCATCAGTGGAGTGAGGCAGACAGCTGGAGATAGTAATTGTTTCAGCCATTGAATGTGTCTCGGCCCCAGACAAACATTTTACAAGATCTGTAACTCAGTATTTGGGAGGAGGGTATTTCCAAAGGCCTGGAGCAACCCACACTGAATGGGGAATGATGAAGTGGAAAGCATTTGAAGACACTCTTCTTCCTTGGAATAAAGACACTTTTTTGCAACCTCGAATTTCATGCCATGTGAGACTCTCAGCATGCATGCATTTAAACTAACAACTGGGGGGGGGCGGTTTCCATAGGTCTGAGCTGCAATCCTTTAATCCTCACTCTAGCAAATAAAACTCTTCATATGAACAGTGACTCTCGGCTCTGGTCCACACTTTTAGTGCCTTGGCCATTACAGTCACCTGGTTTAAATACAAGCATAGAAATTTGGAGTGAATTAAACAAATGGTAGCTGAAAAAGCCCCTACATGAACAAAGAAGAACTGCAGAAATGTATTGTGGACACCTGGAAAAGCCTGTCTCCTATTTGCAAGAAATATATAAACAATGTTCCAGGGAGACAAGTCTGTAATAAAAACTAATGGTGAACAAACAGAATACTGCTCTGAGTAGTTCAAGAGGAGTCCTTTTATTTTTTTTTCCTTTGAGACATATGCTTCCCAAACATTTTGATTTATTAAAACAATTTGTCTATGTTTTTACATTGCTATTCAAATCATGGGAATGATGGTAGGCTTTTCAGTCTTAGAAAAGCACATTGCAGATTAAACAGAAAAAATAGGACCCAGCTCTGTGCACTACTAGGCAAGTGGCAAAAGTTCCCATTAATACAAACAAATACAAAGAAAAGCAGCAGGTCAAATTTGTTGCTACTCCTTACAACTATTTAAGAAAGAACCCCGAATATTTTCCAGGTGAAGTCACAAAGCCATACCTCTAGTATTTAAGCATGACTAAGCTTACTCATGCAACTGATAACACTAATAATATGAGGAAGGGTAACTTTCCCAGGGTATTCCCTGTCCTACCTACTCCATCACCCAATTGAGAGATGCAAGAGAACAAGTGTCTCCCTATGACTAAGGAAACAACTCTGTGGCAATTCCAAATGGGTCAGTTTGAGAGAAACCTTCAAGAAGGGGAGGCCCACACTGTGGGTGTGGAAATACAGTTTCTGGATTCTCCCATTGACTAGGAACAGACAGAGGTGAGACCTGAGTACCAGAGACAGGACAAAAAGAGGATTTCTATGAAAAATTATGAAAATATATAACTGTAACTGTCCACAGATACGGGGAAAGCTTTTTCACATGAAACACAAAATTCCCTAAAGCCCACTTTTAATATGCCAGGAAGGACACGTGCCAGGACATTTTTGAAGTCTGAGCCCTCACAAATAAAGATAGCACCTTTCTTATAGCATCATTTCAAATCTGGTAGTACACAAAGCTATGAATAGTATTAATAACAACTTAAAGATTAAGTGTGTAGACACAATTAATGGTTATTTTATTCTAAATTGTATTTATCACATTGTTTGGTAAAACATTTGTTAATAAGACAGTTGCTTGTGAAATAATTGTTCAAATAAATTGTATTCAATTTGTGTTTCTAATCAGCCAGTTACACAATGTAACATGAAGAGGTCAACTGGAACTATATCAAATACATGCTGTGTCATTAGAACAGAGATTAGTCACAATTATGTACCTAATCCATGTTATCTGTATATGACACCACTATTGCTATTCTTTTAAATGCTAAAGGACAACAAAATATATGTAGGAAAGCTTCTCTAGCTTTCTCTGGGGACAAATTATTATAATATTTGCTCATGCTCAGAAAGTCAAAGGATTTGGATTTTGCATTAGCCGTTTGTTTAAAGGAAGGTTGTTTGCAATCTAAATATAAACTTAACTTCAGCACTTTCCATCTCTTTTCATTGACTCATACTCGAGTCCATTTATGTGATAAACGTGCACAGCTAATAATCAATGATATGGTGGCTGTGTGTACAGAACAAATAAGAAAAGAAACAAATATTCTGTGTCTATACTCACATATCCAAAACAGAACATAATGATGACCAAATATATGTGATTTAAGGAAAAATCCCTAAAGATCATTTATATTAACTTTTTATATACTTCTATTAGACAAAAAAATCACCTTCCATTGCCACCATGCTTATTTATTTCAGCATATATACTTACTGCAAGCATTATTTCTCAATCATAGCATTCATGTTCTCAAAACTTGAGATTTATGGAAGATTAAAATCACCTCTTTTTAATTTCTTAACTGGGGTGTGTGGGGGCCTTCTTTCCATAAAATCTTTCTAATAATTTTTTTCTTTTTCATCATCACTCTTACCCAGGGGAGCTGGGAAGTTGCAAGGTAGAAATTCTTGTTCTTCCTGCCCAGCCTGCACTGAAACTGCTCCAGACCATTTTGGCTCTTATGGCACTCAGTATCTGCTCTTCACCAAAACAGAGAACACAAGTTCCTCTCAATAGTGAGAAAAAGCTCCTAATCCCATGACCAAGCAAAGCAAAAAAAACCCCAAACCTGGGGTTTTACCTAAATGAAGAATTACTGTGTGAGAGGTCCAGGGACTTAGCAGGCCAAAAACTTGCACTGCATCTTCCAAAACTTATGATTCCATCTGTGATTTGCGATCCAAAAAGACCAAAATTTCCTATATTCAAATGATTTTTCAGCAGCAGTCATCCCACCTTTCAAGTTCTAGCCTGCAACCCCAAATGTGTGGGATTGAAAATCTGTTATTTCAAAACTCAAAAGCACTAATTTGCACCTCTTTTGCCTTCTCATCATCTTAAACATGCAAAAGTCTCTATGGAAAGGTTTGTATTTCTCTTTTGGAAGCACGTTTTTCTCTGCTGGGTTTATAATACAACTGGCTGCAGTGGGTACACCTACTCCTGTCCCTCTGCCCAGGCCTGCACCAGGGGCTCTGCCACACACCCGCTGCCAGGTGGGAAAAGCACAGGAGGGCACACACAGACTGCTCATCTCAGGCTCTCTTGGTTTGATGGAAAAATCCAATGTCATCCTTAAAGAACAGCAGTTTCTATGAGGTTTATACTGGCATATAATATATTAAACACTTGGAGATTTTGAGTGCTACAGGACCTCCATCCAGCCCTCCTGCAGTAGAGCCTACCTCATGCCAGAGGAAAACCACAAGTCCCTGTAACCTCACATTTTCCTCTATATTTTCCCCACCTGCCTTCCTCATTTGAGTGATACTACTGACTCTGAATGGCTCATTAAGGCAATTAAGCCTGGTCTAGGTAGGAGTTCAGCATCCCCCTAGCCAACTCTGCCACCACCAGCCTATCCCTAACAGTTCCCTCCTCCTCAAGTTATCTGTTTCAGAGGCTGACTTCATCTCAGTTTTTTAAAACCAGACCTTTCTGTGCTTACAGTCACCTGGCAAATGGGAGGGCCTGGTCTTCACATATATTTTCTGAATGGTTGGCTAGCCCAAGAAGAATAATGATGATTATGATGATGATGATGATAATAATCTAATTATTCAGTGGAAGTTACACCCATCTCTTGGAGGCAGGGCAGCAATTTCAGCAGTGGCAGCCCTGCTGCAGAAGTAAGCAGAATGCAATCTCTACTGCAGAGCCCTAATGAAGAGCCAGCCAGGCTCAACGAGACCTCGAGGACCTGAGCATATCAAAACTAGATTTTTATGCAGTGGTAGTGTTTACACTGCAGCTGTCAGCAGCACACAGCAGTTGCTGCAGCCAGTGCGGGACCTCCCAACTTTCAGCATCCCTACTTTAGCCAGCCTGGCTCCCTTGCTGCCCTCCTGCCGTCCTTCACACTCGAGGCAATTCAGCCAAGAGTGCAGGGGGAGACTTGGAGATTTACACCAAGGCATAAGAAAGTTACCCCGTGGTGTAACTTCATTCTCTAAGGGAAATCTTGAAAGCACAGCTATAGCCCTCCCACATGTCAATTTGGCTGCAAGCAGGTTCTGAAAATCCATATACATGCAAAGTATAAAGACTCTGCCTCCACCGATAGATCAGCCGGAGAGGAGGGGTCACCCTCTTAGGGTACCGATCCTGAGGGGGAAATCGTCCCCCCTGCAGGGCCGTTGTGGGAGAGGGGGAGGAAAGAGATGCGGCACTCCGAGTGCAGTTCCTGGACTGCCGGGGACTCCTGCCGGGTCGCGGACGCCCAGGGGCTGTCGGGACGCTCAAGGGCTGTCCGGATACTCGGGGGCTGTCGGGACACTCGGGGGCTGTCCGGACACTCGGGGGCTGTCCGGACACTCGGGGGCTGTCGGGACGCTCGGGGCCTGTCAGGACACTCGGGGGCTGTCAGGACGCCCAGGGGCTGTCGGGACGTTCCGGGGCTGTCCGGACGCTCCGGGGCTGTCGGGACGCTCGGGGCCTGTCCGGTGGCCGCCCCCGCGGGTGAAGGAGCAGCGGGGCTGTAGAGGTGCGGGCAGCCCGCGAACAGCCGGGGGCTGACAGGACACGAGCGCATGTTACAACCTGTCACGCTGCTAGGACACAGCTCTGACGGGTTTGTCTGAGCCCCCACAGCGAACCAGGGCACTCCTTGCTTGCCGTACCAGCCTGAAATTCCCGTGCCATGGCAAGCAAGGGACAGATCCTGCCAGATGCCCAGCTGTGCTTTCAGCAGGTCCGCAGGGGTGTTTCGTTTGGACTCGGATCATTTGAGGTAGAATTCCGTGATTGATGTTCACCCTTTGGGGATTAAAGGAGAGGGAAACGACCGGTAATCTCGAATGATCGTAGAAAACCGTAGCGTTTCTGGAGCTAAAACCACTCCAACATGCTAGTTGCCTTAGGGCTCCTTTTTTCTTAGCATTACAATGCACAAACTTCTGTCTTTGCTGCTCCCCGTTCACCCAAAGCAGGTGCTTGGACTTAACTGGGAAGCATAAACCGCAAAAAATACAGAGAGGAACTGGTGTAGGGGAAATGGTCATAAAAATGTGCAGAATATCTAGAGCAGAAGTGATAACATCTCTGCTGATACTCATCCCTACTGAGGAAATGACATCCCATACCAAATAAAATTAAATAAATTTGCTTTAAAGGGGAATTGCAGTTTGTTGACTGTAGCAGGGTGCTGACCAAAAGGTCTATTTTTTCATGCAGGCGCAATGTCCCATCTTAGAGCACGACGCCCGTTATCGCCTTACATACCAAAGGGAATACACCCTAGAAGTGCAGGTGCTGTGACCTGCAGCACCTTTCCCACTCCACCAGCAGCCCCTCCACACATGACCAGAGCCATGGTCGAGCCACTTCATTTTGGGAAGCACTCCTTAAACTGGGCTACCAAACCTCTTGCCACCTGTGCGTGCACCAAGGTCATGATGGCAAGATCATGATGCTGCCATAATTTCTTTTAGTAAAGGGGAGAGTTGTGCCTCTCAGACGCTTCCAATACCTACATTTGTCTCAGAGAGAAAAGAAGACGAAGGAAAAAAAAAGGCAGCAGAACAGTGGAATATTCAATCTCAAAGATCAACAAAGGACCACCGGCCCCACTGGTCCTACGATCCTAATGAAGCATCACTCCTGCCGGCAATAGCTACTGCCATGTCCAGAGGGGATAGTAATAACTACCATGAAAGCACTTTAAAACAGTCCAGCCGAGCTCCCCTTCTCTCATTGAGCCTCTGTGTTTCAGTACAAGCAGGATAGCTAGGGCACAACCCAGCCATTCCAAAAAGCAGGGAGATGTATTGAGATATATGGTATCTCACCACTTACTCTGATTTTTTTCCCTATTTAATTTTAATTTTTTTAAGTTCAACTGACCCTTCTGGTCACCAACTTTCTTTGTGGTTCACTGTAAGGATCGCTCTTCAAGAACAAAAAAGAAATCTCCGAGCTTTGATAGAGACTCTGGATGAAATTAAGAACTTCAAACCCCAGATTTTTGAAAAGAAAAACAGATGTCCTGTTTGTTGAGTATAAATAACTCCGTACGTGGAAGCCTTTTTTTTTTTTTTCTTTTACGCCGCATTAAATTTTATTTAATGCTGGGTGCATTTAAACTATTAAAAAAAAAAAAAAGGAGGGGGGGGCAGCAAAATATGTGGGTGACAAACCTCTAAATCTTTTCCTCTCTCGAAAGAGAAAGGAACAGGCAGACGGGAAACCCTTCATCTGGATGAAAGCGCTCAATGTGTTTCCTAGCAGACCTGGCGAGCTTGCCCTGGTCAGTGCGGCGGCGAGGGGAGGGGGAGAGGAGGCGGCGGCAGGGAAGGACGGAGGGAGGCAGGGAGGGAAGGAGGGAGGAGCGGCCCCGGCCGGGACAGAGCGGGGCGCGCCCGCAGGTGCCCGCCCGGCGCTCGGTCCCGGCCCCGCAGCTCGGAGCGGCCCCGGGCTGACTTACGTGAGCACGTAGTTGACGCTGACGATGCAGTGCGGGCGGGAGGAGCGGCTGTTGTGCACGATGGTGGCGTAGCTCTGCACCCACACCCAGCCGCCGTGCTTGGCCAAGAAGCGGTAGTACTTGGTGGTCACTTGGCCCTTCACCAGCACTGCGGGGACAAAGAGAGGAGAGCCTCAGCGTGGCTCCCGCCTGCGGTTTGATCAGCCCCGGGAAGAGACGCACACTCCCCCCGGAGCCCTGTGGGCGACCAGAAGGGTTAGGAACTTCTCAGCCAGAAGGGTTAGGAACCTCTTAGCCAGAGGGGTAAGGAACCTCTTAGTGGCACATGCGGACAAGGGTGGTGGAGCCCTCAGGCAGGGCTTATCTCAGTACCTGAGATCGTTATCGCAGGCTAATAGGGGAGATTGGTAGGGCCGGTGTGTGTGTGTGTGCGCGGTCGGCTACGGCAACCGAACCCCACACGTCCCCATCCTGAAGTATCACCATCGAGACTTTGTTCTATAAATCTGTCTTTGGGTTTTATCTCTTCTCGTTACGTTCTCTGTAAGGAAACTTACCGGAAATTGGCATCCTTTCTATTCATCTATCCGTGTATTAATGTCATCGAGTTATCAAAATAGAATAAAGTACATCTCGCCGAATCAGGCTCACTACTGCAGTCGAAATTAGATATACAGATAAGGTTTGTGAGACTTGGTGGAAGTGAAATAAAAGTATTGATATTTCACTGGTATGGCTTTTTAGAGCAGGAAAAAAAGGGTTTTCCTAACCCGAATTTGAAGAGACAATAGCGCCTGAGATTTGTGCAGGGCAGTTCTTGTCCTACAACCAAAAGAAGAGGATGGAAAATAGCCTTTCATTCCCAATCCCCTCCGTCTGCCACCTGCGTCCAGAGTTCAGTCTCTATCTAACCTTGTTTCACCAAAACCTCAAGGAGATTTAGCTTGTTCTGCCCTCCAGAGAGCTGACTTTTCACGTGCCGACCTAGAGGTAAATCCCAGCTGCCTCAAAGTCCTTCTGCAAAGGGACAGGATGGGGACAGGGTTTTAAACAAGAAGACCATCTCCTTACACAAGTGATGTGCACAACGCAGGTGAAAGGTGTCACAGCCATGGACATGATGGTAAAGGGTCTTCTCTATCAGGTCCTGGGGCTCGTAACCTGTTAGCTCAGCTACCCTGCAAGAGACATAAGCAGCAAATATAAGTGGGTGAGAGGACAGGAGAGGAGGCCTGGGTAAGAAGGGGCTGGCTAGGGAAATACATTTGGAAATAACCCCAGCTCTACCTGGAATCTAAGAATATGAGCTTCATGTCTAGGCTGGCCCGAAACATGAACATATTGCTGTGGAGCTTGATCTCCGTCACGGCGCTGGGCGGCAGAGAGTGGCCCACGGCGACCAAGCCAACGTTTTGGTAGCAGCCGTCAAAGGGGGACATGTCCAGGCTGTACTGGCGGATCTTCAGGTACCCGCTGCAGTGAATCACCTGCCGGAGACACAGGAAAGCTTGGCGGCCACTCAGCAGGGGGGAAGGGTGTGCTGAGTCCCTCCTCACGAAGAGGGCCCGGACAATTCCCCCATCCCGGTGCCGGTGTGGCTGCCGGGCTCGCGGGAGCCGCTGACCTGCGTCTCCGCCCTGGCAAAACGGCACTGCCTGGGAGTTTTCTGTCGGGGAAGATTTTTTTCCCATACTAGAGTTCAGCATCGATCTAAGGCCCATTAGAGTCAACACGCTTTTTTTTCCCACTGGTTTAAGTGGTTTTTGGCCCACCTCCTTACTGCGCTTTTATTATTCTTCTGAAAAGGAAAGATGTGGAACTGCCAATCCAGTTACGACTTCGTAATGAAGAGTGTATGCACGTGAGAAAGGGCTTACATGTGTGCATATGTCACATATGTAAGATGCCTCTGTTATATAGATGGAGCAGGCGCAATCCACAGCCAAAAAGTACCTTTGATTTAAGTATATCTCCTAAACGTACCCTTGCAGATAACTGCTGTCCACTTCCACTCTTACTTCTTTATTATTAAGATATTTCTTTTTGGGGTTCAGCAGGTGTTCTTGGACTACGGGATATCGTGACACGACATCTCCTTGGGTTATGGGTACAACCTCCTCCTCGGCGTTGTGTAGCAGCGAGGAGTTAATAGACAGCGCAGGGCTCTCCTTACTGAGGAGCCCGGAGCAGAACCGTGTGAAGCACCTGGTCAAAACCCTTGACTGGGAGAGCTACCTCTGCAGCTGACGAATTACCTAATTAAGAAATAAATTAACCAGGGCTCCGGTTTCATCACCTGGAAGCTGTCACTGGGAACATCAGAGGTTGTGCGAGGTTCAGTTCAAACAGTAAAATAATAACTAAAAATAAAAGATAAAAAAGCCCCAGAAACAAACATAAAGGGGAACTCGATTGCTTGGTTTTGGTTTTATGGTTTGAGCTCTTCAACCTGAAACTCTGAGAGAAATGGACCACATGAAAGAGTCCTGAGCTGAGAAAACCCTCGCGAGAAGAGGTCTCATCCCCTCTTCTCTCCCCATTTTCCCAGCCTTCCCGGCACAGGGACACGGGCAGGCTGGTGCGGGGGAGACGGGGAATCTGGCCGCGGGCACACACCTTATAGCCGCCGCAGGTGAGGCCCGCGTTCCTCTTGGCCAGGACGCACTTCATCCTCAGGAAAAAGGATCTCTCGATCTCGTACTCTGGGAAGGGGGAAAGGCAGAGGTGGGGTGAGCCAGAGGCTCCGCTGGCTCTGCGCGGTTCCCTACGCGGCCACGGCGGCCCGGCGGGGGCGGGGGCTGTGTGCTTTACCCTGCACGAAGTGCGAGTGGTAAGGCTGGTGCGCCGTCAGCACCGCCGTCATCTCGTCATGGTCGGCGGGGTGGATGTACTCGTAAATGCTGTTGCCGGTCAGCTCTACCTGTGAGAGAGGAGGAGGAGGAGTAGGGGGGCTCATGGCCGGCACCGCGCACCCTCTCCTGTCAGTCGCGGGGGTGGTTCAGGCAAGCACTGGGGCTAGCAGGCCCCCCAGCGTACCTGCGACAAGCCCAGGTGCACCGAGGCAGTCTCCGAGATGTACATGATCTTGCCATCCGGAGCCACAACAAATATGAAACCGTCCAAAGTCTGCAGAAAAGGGTAGGGAATATAATTGAATTAATAAATAGACCCATTATCTACCTGTCCCTCTGATTAATTTTAGCAAACAGGCGTCGATGTTCAGACTCTGATTATTCAAAAAGTTGGAAGGAAATGGGCAAACCTTGGACAAGAATCCCTCTAAAGCTCCTGGATCCCTGAGATACAACCCACGTTCCAGTAGGGCCGAGCTCAAAAGTAACGCCTTGAAAGTGCCTTGAAAGTATCTAAGAAGAGGTCCTGGCTATCTGGTGATTAATACGTGGGTCCCAGAAATCCCAAATACCTCTATTCTATTTCAAATGTCGTGGGGGGTTAGTGCTTGCCTATTTTGTAAGGAGAATGTAAGCAATGAAAGAGAGTTTTAAACTCTCCACAGTGTTTATAAGGAGAATTTAAGTGATCAAAGAGAATTTAAAACTCTCCTCAGTGTAAATTCGACGATTTGTTCGGTATATTTCAGCAGACACTGACGGGACTTCTGGGTGTAGCAAGAGCAGAATAGGCACTCCAAAGGCCACACGATTCCACCAGAAATACGTGGTGATGGTCATCACTAGTATTGTTTAGTATTTCAGAGCGTTGTGAGTTTTCAGATCTGTCCTCCCTGATTTGTGTCTCTGCTAATGTCGGTGCCCGCTGAGCCCTTCTGTCCCGGACAGCCGTCCCTAACCTGCCACTAGAGCCTCTCCCTGCCACACCACTCTGAGCTTCACAACATTGATGATGTGTGTCACCTTGTTAATAAATCAGGGAAAAGTTGTGCTCCTGTGTCTCTGGCACCCTGGGACACACTCTGAATCCCACTCTGCGGACGCAGTGTTAGATGATTCTGAGGCAAAGGACCCAGAGGGAACAAGCCACCAATAAAACACACGACACTGAATCACAGTGGTTCGCATTTCTGAAGTGGTTCCCCTCCTGCCTACCTTTCTATTAAACACTTGAACAGTTAAAAATTAGTCAAGGTGGCAATTGAAAGCTCAGAAGAGGGAATTATTTCTTTAATCATTAATACCATATGCCTGTCGTTTCCAGACCAGTACCTGCAAAAGATGGGATCCCAGTTCCCGTCCAACATTATCCAGTGGGCTGGTTCGACTGGAGTGGCCCCAGGCTTCTCCAAGCCCTGTTATTTAAAAGAGACAAACAAAAAAGAAAAGTAAGGTCAGGAGATGAAAAATTGACTCGTGTGGATCTGATGGGGCGGGCGGGGGGGGGGGGGGGGGGGGCAGGGGGGAAACATTTTTTCCTTGTCTGCACTCTAAAACATATATACAAACAATCTTTGGAAAACTAGATGTGACTTCATTGCAGATAAAACCTCATTTGTGCTTTCTCCTTTTTTTCAATATCTAATTCCTCAGAGAGAAAAATACCCGAATACTTATTTTGAGTTAACGGTGAAGTTAATTTTTAAGACCTAAGTGTAACAGCATGCCAGATCCAAGTGCTTTTCAGTGCTGATTTCGGCTACTGGGAACTGTCCCCCTTGAACTTGAGGGGAAGCGTCCTAACCTCACGATTTCTCGTCACTGTCCAACGGCACGGACCGCCCTCCCTCCTGCCCCACCAATTCTGCCTCCAGGATTCACCTCTATCCCTTCCATCCCTCTTCCTGCTGCTCCGGTGGGCGGGATGACTCCCGCTGCAGGGAGGGGTGATGTGCCTCCATAGAGCCCATTCCAGAAATTAGTCATTCCGGATTTGCCTTATGTTTTACACGCGTCTTGTTTTCTCCTATGCAAAGTGAGTAGCAATAAAAGCCACGTGGAAGTTACTTCACCGGAGTAAAGCTATTCATGGACGATGCCTTTTCACGGTGTTGTTGCTGAAATAATTTAAACGGGTCACTTAAAACCTTTGAGACTTGTGCCATGAAATGTCTCACTCCGACACGCACAAGCAGTGAGATAGAGTAAAACGGAGGGGAAACCTACAAATCCCGATCGATGGCTGGGGTGCGGATAGCAAGGGGACCCGAGCCGGCGGGATGTGCTCACTCCCGCAGTGCGGGTTCGAGAAAGGCAAGACCTCGTTTTCCAGTTATTTCGAGACAAACAGACGAGGTGCTGACCGCAGGCAGCCGCGGGCATCCCTCGCTATTGACCGGTCTCACCCAGGTGTTTGCCGGTCCGAGCCAAGCTAACGATTTCCTCCGCGCTCTTTGAACGGGGCATCCCAGCGCGGCCCCTGCGCGCTCTCCTCACCGCCCGAGCCGTGCGCCCCTCTCGTCCCCGCCTTTCGCTTCCTTCTCTCCCTTTCCTCCTCTGCCTCTTCACAACAACTTGTATCTTCACCAGCCCTACACTTTTCTCCTTCTTCCTTAACTTCACAGCCCTACAGAGGCAGGAGATTCTCTCTGGCCCGTCCCTCATCCTGCAGCCTCAGCCTGTAGCAGGTTCCCAGTCAGAAATAGGCTCCTTCCCATTAATTCCTCCACGCCAATTAAGGGGGAGCCAGCCGCCAGGATGGAGGATCACCTCCGCCCCCTGTATTCAGGAAGGAGCTGGCAAATCTTACTCAGCTTCCAGGAAAAGAGAGAAAACCCCACGGTATATTTGTTTTTCCAGAGCTCCTCGAAGGTTTCTCTGCTGGGGAGCCAGGATGGCCCGTTAGCGCTGAGCTGGCTCCGTGCCACGTCCCCCCCTCGCCCCGGAGGGAAATCTGAGTGACAGGTTTCTTTATTCAAGACTGAATCTGTACTGCCCGCCTATGATTTAAGTTGCTTATTAATCTAAGTTTACGGCTCTAATTATTCTTCTCCTAAAAGGGAAAATAACCCGACCCCAGCGGGTTAATGAACAGCTCACGGGCATTGCAGGTTAACCTCCCTCGGGAAGGCGGTTCTTCACGGCGCGCTGAGCTCCGTGAATATATATGCTTCAGGTGGAAACCCCGCGCTGCTGGGCTCTGTCTGCTCGTGGTTTATAATTAAACGTTTTCACTTGTCTACCTGAACCGGCTTTTTCAAATCCTGTCACATGAGACGATCCTTTGTGCTGCCCAGCTGTTTTTAGTACTTTCAAGTCGGAGACTATTTCTAAGCGTTACCAATCCCAGCCTTTCCCAAAACGACGGCCTCTCCTGATGCCCCTTAAATACTGTTTTCAAAGATTATAAGAGAAAGCCCCCTCCACTAATTTTCCCTCCCCCCCCCCCCGCGTCTATTCCCTCTAACATCCAATTTCCTTTTATCAAGGGGGCAAACTGTGATTTCTTGCACTTGACCTACCGCAGAAAATTCTGCAAATCCTTTGATTGTCTATTTAAAACAAAACAAGGAAATCAGCTCTCCCTTTTGCTCCAGGATTACGCTTGGAAACAAGATCTAAAGATTCTCTTGTAATTTAGAGAGCCAACAGCATAATAGCTTTGGAATAGAAACAAGCAGCTTTGTGAGAAGAAGGATAACTAAATCGTTTTTAGGCAAAGGATTTTCCCAGCTAAAGTGGCCGAAGACAAAGCAAAACATAATCTATTTTGGAAGATTTCCAAGTTATGCCACATTAACCTTAGCAGATAAAATTTGCTTTCTTCCCTGCGGCCCCTCCCCCACCGCGGTCTGGTTTATCATATTTACATAAGTAGCCTTAGAAGGGATGCATCTATTATGGATCTAAGGAGCTAGCGAGACCACATTGCATTTGAAAATAGAGGGGAACTTTTACTCTTGCTTTATACTTGATGCATTGTAGAACCATTTCCATTTAAATACCCCCGACCCACGGATTACCTCCATGGACTGGCTGCATGGGTTTTGTAATTTCCTGAAAATGAGATTTCGATTTATAAAACAAGAAACCAATTAGTAACCAAATGAGGCGAAGTAGATCCACTAAAATTGACCTAATCCCACAGGCACCGTTTAGGTCAGTTCTTGGCGAATGAATGATGAGCAACCGTCTAACATAAGCTCAAGGCATCACCCAGCTGTGTTATTCAAGCAGAAAAAGAAATTTAAAAAAAATGGATCGAGCTTTTATTTCAGAATGAATTTGATAGTCTTGCCAAAATATGGATTATATGTTCCTGCCTCACAAACTCTTCCTCCTATTTAACAATCTCTTTCACTCGACGAACTTTTTTTCCTGAGAAGAGAAACTATTTATGCCACGAGATATTGTCTGCTGCTGTGAGGGGGGAAGGTGAAATTGAAAAAAAAAGAAAAGAAGTAAAAAAGAAATTATTTTTTTAAGGAGAAGAAAAGAAAAGCATTTTATCCAGACTATCACTCATCGTTACCCAACAGCCTCCACCTATAGTGCGGAACCTGCCTGGAGCGAGCGTGCTGATTCATCGTTTCTCTCAGCACTCTCCAGTGGAAAGCCACTGTGCTTTTCACATCAAAAAGCATGTCCATCGGTTTCATGGGCTCGCTACAAAGGCGGGTCCCTGTGAAATGCCTTCTCCCACCCAGCCGCGCCCACGCCCGGCACTGAGGGAGCCGCTCCGCACCGCCAGCCTGTCCCCCAGGCCGGGCGCACAGCCAGACCTGCCGCGCTGCACTGCCCCGCTCCTGTCCTTCCTTCCCCTCATCTTTTGATTGATTCAAGCCTTGATGCCGACAGCCAATGGAACCAGGAGCTGGGTGGGCACCGTCCCTATCCAGTGGCGATACTGTTTCAAGAAACTCCTCTGTCCCACGGAAGGGGGAAGAGATTCCTGAATCGTTTCTAATTTGATCTAGGCAAAGACGGAGGGAGGAAGGCGCAGGGAAATGAGACTCCGAGAAGCCAGGGCAGCTTCTTGGCCCTGGATGATCTCCGGGTTACTTGTCCCTCTGTGAGCATCTGCAGCGCAGAGCCATCTCGACCCCGTCCTTTGTCTGGCAATAGCAAAGGGGGGCGGGGGTGGCGGTGGGGGTGGGGTGGCCAGAAGATGCAAGCCCTTATCTACTTTGCGCTGATTTGCCGGCTTTTAAAAGCAGTTACAGCGATTTCCCCAGCGGGCTCGCAGTCATGAAACCTCAGCGCAATCCGGATTCACTGTAGCGGGCGACTTGACGCCCCCGTTTAAAAACACCTAGTGGAGAGCCCACCCTGAGCTCCAGACCCGCTTCTTTGGGGGCCAGACCCTGAGGCCAGCTCCCTCCGGGGCCGGGGAACCCTTGGGTACCCCTCCGGGGTTTGCCCCTGTCTGGCGCACCGCCCCGCACGGCCGGGTGAGGCCCAGGGAAGCTGGCTGGGAGACGAAGCCCCGGAGGCAGGGACTTCTTTCCTGCTGCTGTGGATGGGCAGAGGGAGAGGCCTGGGGGGCTCTCCCGGAGGCAGCCCGCTGCTGTGGGGCAACGCTGGGAGCCTGCCCGACAGGCCAACCGCAGGGAGTCTTCCCTAAGTCGGGTCCCAGCCGGTCCATCGCGGGTTTCTCTTCCAGGAGTTCCTCAAAACTCCCTCTCTGGGCAGAGGCCCCCGCCGCCGCTTTCCCAGGTCTCTCCGCCACCTCCCGGGGGTCGTGGCCCGGGAACGTCTCCGTACGCTTTGGTTTCGCTGCGTTTTCTTTGCCCTTTCAAGAGCCGCTGTACGGTTATTAAAAAAGGACGAGCAGCAGCTCACCCATCGCCCGCCGGCGCCGAGGGGATGCTGACCCCACAAAGGGCGCGGGATGAGGGTCCCCCGGTCATCTCTGCCCCGGGGCTCGCCCCTTCCGTGCTGGGCAGGACGGCGACGAAGCTCGACCCGGGCACGGGCAGCGGCTTCGTTCAACCTGCCCAGCAGAGCGTCTCTACAGGGAGGACGAGAATGTCACCTTGTGAGCGGCTCCTCAAGCAGCACCTTTCCTGCCTCCCACTGCCCCTCGCCGGCGCTGCTGCCTCCTTAATACCAAGGGACAAGGGGGGGACTGGAGTTGTTTGGGAAGAGGGAGACAGGACAGCTCAGTCCCCATCTCCCACGCGGTCATTCTCCCTCTCTGTCCAGGGGAAATGACGAACAACAGCTCCGGGAGTCGCGGGAGCAGAACCTGCACGTCCTAATCACCGACAAGCCAAAAGGCAACTGGATGTTGTATCGAGGAATTAGCTTGATTCGATTAACCATTTAATTAAATCGTCTGCCGCCAGCGCTCCGTTCTGCCATCGCCTAACGCCACACAGAGCTGATTTCCCTGTTAATTTAACAGGCAGTGGTTAATGATAACTCAAAATCTCGGCCAAATGAGGCTTCTGTAAGGACTAGGTCGCCGTCGGAGGGTTCAAATGGAATAAAATAAGCTATGCGAAAAAAAAAAAAAAGCTGCTCATTTCCACTGCCTGCGGATGCCATTAGCAAGGTTTTGTAAAGATTTATTATCTCGGTAAATCACACGTATTCATTTGAAGTAGAGATAAATTAGCATCCCTATTTCTTTATAAAAATAATAATAACAGGGAGGAAATGCTCTGTTGACTAAACAAACATCCCTGTTAAGAAAATGGTAGTGGAAATAATGCTGAGGCTGTTTCATTATAGAAAGAAAAAACAGGATTTTGGCAAACACGAGGTAGCGGAATTGCGCTTTGAAATGCAAACAAACGGAACCATGTCCAAATTGGAGAGAGGGAGAAAAAATCAGGGCATTTTTGAGCACCAACTACTTATTCATTTCTCCAGAAGACTCAAATTCAAATAGCCCTTATTTCGAAGAAATAGGGGAAGGAAGGATTTGCGCCAACGCACACGCGGTTTATATGCAAGTTGAAAAATATTCTCCAACGTGAAAACGGTTGTATGTTTCCAAAGGAAATATGATTTTTCCCCCCGTTCTTCTCATTAAGTACTCCTTCTAAAACATAAATCTGTGGGGTTTTTCCAAAGATCCTGATAGTAGTTTAGTTCTGCTCTTCACATTTTAAGTTCGCATCAAAACTGGAATTAAACAGAGATTCAGCGTGGAGAGTAAACTGCTGCTTAAATGAGAAAAACTTCTGTAAGAAAATAAACATTGAAACCTAATGCTCAATCATTTCCCTTTGCAGTAAGAAAAACAGCATTAAATCACCTATCCACGTGGGAAACAGATTTTTTTTTCTGTTGATCTCTTCCCTTTTTAAAATAAAACAAGGTTAAGGGTTTCAATATTGAAATGTTAACCATCCTGATTCGGCGAAAGTTTATGTAAACGAAGTCTCTGCTTTTGTCTTGAAAAGCAAACGCCTCTCTGCGCCAAAACGACCCCTTCCCACTAGGACAGACTGCAAACCCTCATTTTGCATCTCTGGTCGCGGATGGAGAATAGGACCTTTAAAATATTCCTAACTAAAAAAGAAAAACAAAACCCAAACAAAACCTATTTATTATGCCACCTGGGTTTTTTGTTTGGGTTTTATTAATTCTTTTTTTCTCCCTTCCCTTTTGGATACTGCCGAAGGTCGGTGAAGAATTACCCCGCTATAGTAACAGTGATCGCATCGTTTTTTGGCGGAAAGTCCTTTTAGTCCTTTGACACCCTGGAGATTTTTCTGCCTATTTTCTCCATCCACGTTACTTACATTAGCGATTTAAATTAAAATGTTAGTATTTATTTATAACGAACGTTAAATCAGGAGTTAATTAATTAATTCTGCTTGAAAAAAACCAAACAAACAACCCTTAAAACTCTTCCTTAATGTCCTGAGAAAATTAACAGATATTCACTCTTTCCAAAGCTCTCTGATCACCGAAAAGCAGTATAGGTCTTATACGCTTTCTCCTCCTGAAAAGAAGTGTTTTAGTAATGAAACGATGCAAGAAACCTACGTCTTGCACTTTCGTCCTTGGCAGGTTTAATCTGCTGAAGACCTAATGAAGTGAAATTAGGGGCAGAAAGAACAACCCTAGCCTTTTAATAACTTGTGAGAATTGCACAACCATTACGAGAGAGAGCCCGTAGAAAAATTTCTGTCCGGTTTGTCGAGTTTGTCCAATGCCACTGCCTTATGTTTAGATGTCTGGGGGTAAGAAGGAAACCCCACGCGCTTATTTAGTGTGCGACTCTCCTGGCGTTTCACTCCCAGAAAATTCTTGTTTCCAAAATGAACCCGAAATCTACCCACCTTCTTTCTCTATAGGGATCTTTCAGACACAAAAATATGCAGACAAGCGCACACCGATTCTCTCCGCCCTGTCCCCAGCCCCGCGTGTGCGCGGCGATGAGGAGTGTATATCTTTCTGTACGTGATTATTTACAACCAACTCTATGCAAGCACTCTATGGGCAGATGGAAATTCGCTCTTGTACCGGGGAGAGGGGATATGAGTTACTCCAAAAGTGCAGTTCCCTCTTACGGAGACAACGTTCCTCTACCCTGACTCCTCCAGGATCTCTTAAAGTGTACGACATGACATTCTGCTCCCGAGCCTCCTAGTAACCATCTCCAGTGTTTTGGCCAACTCATCGGGTCTGTCCCTATGCATGTATCGCTTTCCTCCCCAGGGAAATACAAGCGAAAGGAACTCCAGCACATCCATCCAACATCCCTGCCCTGCCTCCTCCGTTCAGAAAGAATTGTCCTTTCCGTGCGTCATTACCCTGGCTGCCACTACCTGGTCTCCTTTCCCTGAGAAGCGATGGCTTTTTTTTTTTTTTTTTTTTTTTTTTTCTGGGTGGGGGCACTGGAAAATCAGAATAACCCCTCGCTTCCCTACACTCATACCAGCCGGACAAGCACAAGCACACCCGCAGCGGGTGCCCAAGCTGCTCCGCCGCGTTCGCGGAGCCCACTGCGTCCCCCGGGGTCCCGGGAAAAATCACTCGGGCTCGGTTCCCGCACGGCCAGGCACAGCGTGGGCGCCTCGCTCGTGTTTAACAGCGGCACGGGCGAACGCAGGGAAACCCGCGGGGCCGGGGCCGAGCCGGGCCCCTCTCTCCGCTCCTCGCCTCCTCGGAAGTACGTGGGAGGGAGAGGGAGCCGGCGTGGGACTGCGGGGAAGCCTCCCGGCTCCCCGCCACGTTGCGACTCCCGCTCTCGGGCCTTTGTGCCCCGCTCGCAGCGCGGTCCCGCGCAGGGATGCGCGGCCCCGGGGCTGCGGGCGCGGCCGTCCCGCGTGGGTCTGCAGCCCGCTCGGCGCTGGGCCTCCCGCGGCAGCGCCTCGGAGGGCCGAGCCCTTCCGAGCCTGCTCCCTGCCTTTCTATCTAATGCGCAGTTTGCCTTTAATGAGGCTGCGAAGGCTCCGCTGCCCCCCGAGCCCCGCTCAGCCGCCCCCGCTGCCTCCGCACTCAAATTAGCATCTGCTGCGGCCGGCAGCGGCCCCGGCCCCGGCGCGCTTCGCCACACGGTTCCCCAGGGCATTCAGGCATCCTGCGCTGCCACCGAGGGACGAGGATCAGCTATTCTTCTCTTCCCATGATTACTCACAGCCTACAAGCAACACCATATGCTTCTTCTGATCAAACAACCCGCTACATAGGCACCAGTAATTGACGAGACCTGCTCGAAATCACGCAGAAAGGTAGCCTACTGAGACCGCAGGAGTTGACAAATCATTGCTAATAATCCTTTTAGGAACATCATGGGCATCAGGGTTTGCAATAGCTTTATTTTTATAAAGTATGCGCTGACAGCATAAAGGACAACTCCGTCTCCTTTGAAACAGAGGATTGTCCCGCATAATGATCTTCAAGGTGGCAGAGCAAATAGAAGAAGAAAGTGGATTGATGAAGACTTTAATTATTATTTTTAAAGGTTTCATTTAACCCTTTCTTTGGTTATAAGTGACTCGATGATATGGAAAGTTATTTCAAGAAATCATTGTAAAATGCACTGGATTGAAAATTATTGCCATGGACTTTAGGTATAAAGGTTCATCTGTAACCTGGGGCGGGGAGGGGGGTGTGAGATTATCTCCCCCATCCAAATGACTGCCACATTGCATATTTATTTTAAAAAGTAGAATTAGTACCAGTAGTCCACACATTTAATCGGGGGAAAAAAATATAAACCCCTCAAACCACCAAATCAGACAAAGCTAGAGCAAAACAAAACTAGGCCATATACACGTTCTTAATTTGTAAAAAAATATAGGCCAACCTATATTTGTATCTGGAAGTCCAGATACAGCTACAGAAAACTCATGGGGACATATTATGTTGTCTTCTATGTACACTCACTTTTCAACAAAAGATGCAGCGAATTTTGTATTAGATCAGGGAAAAAAACCCCAAAAACCTCTTCGTACCTTTACTTTCACACAGACCACAACTCCATCGAGTTGATCTGAATAAAAGGTTTGTGATTTTTTTCCCCCCTACGTCCTATAAAATCAACGAAGTGAGAACACAGAAGAACTTTATTCTGACTCTCTTAACTTTGTTCTGTTTGTTTTTCTTGGCAGCCGATCTAGAAGACCAAAGACGATTGCTTTAGATCCTGATACTATTTAAAAGCAAGAGACACTTCAGGACGTTTAAGTTTTCTTTTGCTAGACAGGCGGGCTGTTGCTGCCGTGGAAGTCAACGTGAAGTTTACTGTTGCCTGTCGAGGAGAGTCGTGTCTAGGCTGGGCCAGTGGTTTTGCAGCACTGGGTGGTCAGGGGGATTGAATATGTCTGGGTGCAAAACTCCTGCTAAAATTTTCCGAGGTCGATTAACGCCCTCAAAGTGCCCTAGTGATCCTCAGAACGAGACACAACGCTCTCACACATGATGTGATTCAGTGTGCTTGACTTATTTATTTAGCCTGGGTGTGTGAGCACGCCTGCACGCGTGTCCTGTACCTGTACACCGCACCTTTCCTCGAGAGCTGAACTAAGGCTTTAGGACTTTGCATAGACTTATGTAAATATTTACCCATATACTAACTCGCCCTCACAGAATTACTATAAATAGGGGTGAATCATGCCCTCTTAGGCCTCGCGTGTGCTTGGTGGGGGATGAACATTTGACTGGAATACTGGGGGAAAAGAAAACCCGGGTTGCTGTAGCAGAACACACAGCAGAGCTCAGTGCCTTCAAGTGTTGACAAAAGCACCATAAGTCTCCAACCAAACCTGTCATAGGAGCTAAAGGGAAAGTACTTACAACAGAGAAAAGTGACAGCGGAGGGCACCCTGTCTCCCAGCACACCCCGAAGGACTGATCTTTTTCCTTTTTTTATTTTCTTTTTTTTCTTTTTCTTTTCTTTTCTTTTCTTTTCCTTTTTTCTTTTTCTTTTTTTTCTTTTTTTTTTTTTTTTTAACGAAAAAGTGATAAATGACATCTGAATCAGAACGATAATAGAGACGAATAGGCATTCCCACCTACCTTCTGGAAAAACCACTCTCATTTTTAAATAGCTGGTAGTGAGTCTGATTATGGATGCTTTGTCCAGCTGAGAGGTGATAGCGGAGGGCAGGGGTAGTAATTTAGCCAGTTCATAAAATTCACTGTTTTCTTTCTCCCGTCTAGTCCGGGCAGCATTTTTGGACTTCTCTTTCATCGTGTTTTTTTCCCGCTTCCTTGCTACAATTTAAACTCCAGAGATTCATCCAAAGGTGGAAGGGAAACTCATCTGCAATTCATCTCTCCGGTGCATCAGGCTGTGATTCTGAGCGCGGCCATTACTCAGAAAAACCGTTCTGTTGTGTAAATGCAAACAAGCATTGAAGAGTAAAGATGTTCTTAAAAAAAAAAAAAAAAAAAAAAAAAAAGAAGAAAGAAAGAAAAAAAAGTAAATATACTCTGAAATGCAGAGTCAATTAGATGGGGAAGGCATTTATCCAATGCAGTTCAGCACTCCAAGCAGCTGCATTAAAAAAAAAAAAAAAAAAAAGAAGAAAAAAAAAAGCTAGAAGATTGAGGCACCAGACAGCAACCAAACGATGTATTTCTGGCCTTTTTTCCTACTCATGGCGGGCAGCATAGCTCCTCGGAAGAGAGTCATAGTAATCCCGTTTTTTCCCGTGATCCGTTGTCGATCCGAGGGCCGAAACGCACGGCCGCGGGCTGCCTCCCAGGACGCTGGGTGACTTCCCCGGAGCCTCTCTCTGTGAAGACAAGAGCAGTCCTGGAGTGAGAGAGCCGGTACACGGCGCCGCAGCGGAGCCGCGAGAAATAATAATCAGCAACCAGCCGCCGGCGGGTGTAGTATTTTCTCCCACCAGAGGGGAAAGAAAAAAAAAAAAAGTGTATTTTCCCATCTAGCGCGCCCGTGGAGAAGCCTGCCCCGCACTCTCCTCCCACAGCCCTCTCACTTCCCAGCCCAGGTGTGCACTGCATGGCCAGAAGGAAAGCGCAGCCGAGAGCAGTCCCCGGCTCCCGGCGTTAGCGAGTTTGGGGCTGCTGGGGCTGCGCCGGCCCCTCCGCGCTCCCGCGGGCCGGCATCGCGGCGGCGGCCAGACCTCCCCGCCTTCCGCGCTGCCAGACCCTCAGTGAAGGACACATTTTCAATCATGGAGTATTTCTGCTTGTTTTCCCTTTCCCCTTTTCTTTTTTCTTTTTTTCTTTTTTTTTCCCCCCCTTTCTTTCTTTCTTTTGAATTTCTCCTCTTCTCGGCTACTGTCCTCATTCCTCAGCTGGGATCGGGGGTGTCTACCTCAGCTGCACCCCAGCCAGGGGAGGCACGCTTTGCCCAGCCCTGCCCCGAGCCGGAATCCACCCAAACATCACATTTTTCTAACCAAATTATCTTTTTTTTTTTTTTCTTTTCCTCCTCATTTTTCACCGTGGGGAAGCGACCCACAGCCTAGCATCGCACATCACTGCGGTTCTTCGCTGAGGCTGGCAGATTGTGGTGGGTTGTGATCTTCTTTTCACCTACCTTGAATCCCTGAGCCCGGCAGCCTGCAGAGAGCTCTCCCGGGGTGAGGAGCCCAACTCTTTAATTGGCTCATTAATGGCACGGGGAAAAGTTTGCGCCTGTCACTGCTCCTCGCACCGATGGGCAGACAGACATTGCCGCCTCCCCATCCCCTTTATCGGCTCCCAGGCTCTCCGTCTCACATAACGAGGGGTGGGGTAGGGTGGGGTGGGGGGGGCGAGGTTGGTATTAATGAAGAATCCCTAATTTGCGGCTGAGAAATGCCTAATAACTTCTTGATGGCTAAAAGCCTTTTAGCACAACTTCATTTCTCTCCAACTCCCCCCTCGGCCCCCCTCCCTCGCACCCGGCCGAACCCGCCCTTAACGCCACTCACGGACCCGCCTCGCGTCCCGTTGGCCGCCGCCGCCCCTCGGCCGGCCCCCCACTGGCGGAGGGGGCGGCGGCGTCAGGCGGACACATTCCCACCCCTCTCCCGCCTCCCCTCCTTCCCTGTGTCCGCCCTCTGACCTGGAGGCGCCGCCGGGGGGAGTGGGGATACACAGACCCCTACGGGCACACACAGACACACAGAGACATCTTTCTCCCCGCGTACCTGTGGGGGGATTATTTGGGTTGGGGTGGGTACATTTTGGCCATCGCCTCTCCGCAGGACAGCGGGGCTGAGCGGCCGAGGTCCTGCAGGACTGCGGGTGGTGAGGATCGCCGCAGTTTTACACACCCACGCACATTTCCCCACCCCAAAGCCCACGGAGCAAGTGGTCGCGCTTGGGAGAAATAAGCTGCGGTCACGTCCCCTGCTGCCCCCCTCCCTGACACCGCCAACTTTAACCATGGACGGTTTCCCCCTGGGCTGATGCGCTGCAGGACAGCGTGAATCGGGTCCCGCGGCGGAGGGGAGAAGGATGGAGAAAGATTTTAATTAATTTTCTTGATACACGCTGAAAAAACAAAACAAAACAATAGACAATCCCACGAACAGGGAAGAGGGGAAAAAAAAAAGGAAAGGGAGAAACTCAAACCCAAATCCTCCTACATTAGGAGACAAAGCTGCTTTAAAACTGCCTGCAAAGTGGACGTGGGGTGTTTTTTTCCCTGGGAGTGGGACTACTCCTAATCTCGTGTGTCCCCTGGGGAAAATAACCCTAAAAACATGACGCTGCTCCTTAAACTGCTGGCTCCTGAACAGAGTAGATAGAGCAGAGAGAGAGTGCCTGGAGTGGTGGGAGAAGGGTTGTAGAGTCATTTCATAACCATAGCAGACTCTCAAAACCCTGACATAATTGCCAAACCAGTCGGTGCGAGACTTCAGCTAAAATAACTGTTTAAAATGAGATTGCACTGGCAGGCAACAGTCGGAGTATTTCGAGGAAGAAGAAACGGCCCCAATTTTCTAAAGAAAAACATCAACCCCCCCAAAAAATTTTAAAAAATTAGCCTTTGAAGCATTTCATCCCTTTTGCTCCTTGGCCGGCTCTAGTTCGAAATGCAGGCTTGCAGTGCAGACCGTCTGTTCGCTGCTTATCACCTTAAATTTCCCCTCGGTTAAAAGCTTCCCCTGAGTTCATTTGGGTAAATAAAGGAAAGACGGAAAGAGAGGCATTCAACAACTCCTCTGGGTGTCCAGGCGTCTACAAGCATCAGAGAAATGTATCCACGTAGTCTCAAATGTTCTTTTGATTGTCTTGTTTACCGAAGCGACTCGTCGTTAAACAAACACGAACGCAAGGCATTTAGTGAAGGTAAGAGTAAAAAAAAAAAAAAAAAGGAAAAAAAAAAGGAAAAGAGCGCACCCTTCCCCACACTCTGTCATGTTGTATAGCGATCGCTGCTGTGGGGGAAGGTGATACTGAATTTACAAAAATCTTCCCTGTATGTTACAGCCCTCAGGTGTAACGTGGCTTTAGGGGACAAGAAAAGGATAAAAAAACCCCCCAATCTTCCTTCTGGTTTTCATTTGAGGGAATTCTCTTCCTAAACGGCACTGACGTCTCTAGGAGGGCATTTAGACATATGGCCAACAACTGGACTAACACTGTCAGGTAGCTCAGGACTTATTTGTCAACAAGGGCCAGGGAGAATGTCTTCTATAACACCCTGGGAAAAATAAATAAATCAGTAGGATACACTTCTGCTAATTTATACCAGGGAACTTGAGCATCCACCTTACTAACCCCACACAGCCCCATCGAACCCCGTAGCTCACCGAGGGTACTTTCCCAGTGTACCGGGACTCGGTTCCTTCCCTCCAGCCCGGGTGGGTGACAGAGACCGCACCGGTTCTCCCTGTGGCCGGGGCCCGAGGGCTCGGGTTCGACAAACCCCTCTGTAGATTTTGAATGTGTAAATGCTACGGTAGATAAAGTATAAGATGTGAAAGGACTAGCGGCTGAAGGGCAGTCACTCAGCTCTGGAAGTTACAGCAATCGTGGACAAATGCACCTCTCCACAGAACCACCAACGCGGGGTCAGTACACAGGGGATATTTCCCAGCAGATTTCAAGAGGCAGTTCCCGAATGATGGGAGAATTTGGCCGTTTCAGAGATATTAACCTTGTTTTCCTTCGTCAAAAACAAGTGACTACTGTAAGCGAAGATCAAACTCGGCACTGCCCCGTTCCAGGTGTTCAGGCAACGGCAGCCCGTAGGAGCTAAATTCGTGGTTTTCCTATCAGCCGAGAGCCCGCTGTCACCGACCCTGGTGAAGCCCGTCTATCCTGAAAGAAGGGTGCATGATGCTGCTGAACAAATGAAGCGGAGGATGCGGGTGCCCGCACCCGGCGCACAAGCCGTGGGAGCGGAGCTGAGGGCAGCGAGCGCCCTGGCGGCGCGGACACCTGCGGGCCGAGGGGCCGGACCCGGGGGCGCACGGCAGCTCCGGCCGCTCCAGGCGGGAGAGAGCCACTCCGGCCGCCTGAAGCTGTGGAGCTGTGCTGGGCTGTGCTCAGTTCACATGCAGTTATTCTCGGGCGAGAATCTCCTGAAAAAAAGAGATAATACCGGAAAATTGAATAAACAGGTACTGCAGTGCAATTTGATTTAAAAGGGCGCATAATAAAATGGTGTATCTGAAGAAAGGCTGAGCGAAAACAAAGCGTTTCAGAGACAGGTTTCCAACTATAGCAGAAAACTTGTGTAGGCAGACACAATATGCGGCGTGTATTGCAGCATGTGTGCGTGAGCGTGTGTATGTGTGTGTAGAGGGGGAGGGGGGAAAAACTGTACAAATCAAAGCAAGGGGAAAAAAAAAGAAAAACCCTGCCGGCCTATTTCCCTATAGGACAGATCAGATCCAGTTTCTTCTTCAGCATATTCGGGCATACTCTGATGTATTTATTAGATTATGGATTCGGACGGTTTAGTAATCTCCCCTAAAGAATAAGGTGGCCATTTCTTATGCAAAGAGAAAAATCTCTTCGAACGTAAGCCATCACTTACACACCGCTTTCGTTGGTGAATTAACGACGCGGGTTGCTCTCCCGATTTCTTAAAAAAAAAAAACAAACAAGAAACAAACCAAACCAAAAACAAACAAATGAAAATTCTGCCTGGTATTAGTTACGGGCAGATTTCCACACCCCAAGCCTCCCACATTTTTGCACCGGCGAGAAGCGGGATCCCACCTCGCAAGGAGCCTCACGGCCGAAGGGAGCGCCCCGCCGTGCATCGCCTCTGCCTGAGATGCGGCTCACTCGCCCAGCCCCGGGGGTGCCTGAGGGAGTGCGGGCGCTTGGAGAGCGAGACTGCCTTTTCAGAACCCAGTAACTTCAGATACACGCACTTGGGTACCCTGGTGAATTGGAGTGTGATGTGAATTTTCATCCATGCCCTCATCAAGATTTTATTGACATAAATATACACGGCAAATGCTCTTTGAGACCATTCAGAAGTAATTAATATGTTTTAACTGATCTAGATCTTAACCTTCAAGATTCAAGCCATGCTCTAGGTACTTTATTCCTGCTCTTTTGCTAATGTTATTAGGATGTTCAGGGCAGCAGGACAAGGAGAAAGCAGATTCTCCAACACAGGAAATAGTTAACAGACCCTTGGATACCACTTCTCAGATATAAGCGTTTCTGCATGCATTTCTTAAAAATAATTACGGAAACATTGCAAAATTTGAGTAACTGACCACTAGTATGATTGTTAGTTATTTTAGGCAACTCCTTCAAGCAATTTTTGGTGATGTATCCGTGTTAAAAGATACTTTGCAGGGAGGAGAGACACTTCTCTTGACTACGCACTCCTTTCAATTTTATTGTTTTTGGCATAAATGTAACGAGATGATTTATATTCATTTTTCTAGGGGAGGCAGAGGTCAGTACCTTTTAGCCTTTATCTTATTGAACACACTCTTGCTAATGATTGGAAGTCAAGCTATCTTACTGTGACACGGAGCAGCGAATGAAAACATAAACTAAATATAAAGAAACGCTAAAAAAATCTACTTAATGGCTAGTAACAGTTATCCCAAGGGACATTTTTTCTCATCTTCTGCATTTCCAAAGGAGCGTGATACACTGAACGCCCGAACCGAGATGAAATGCCCTTGTCAGGGATGAGAGGTTCGGTAACGACCCGGGACTGGAACTCCGATGAAATTACAAACTTCAGAAAGTGCTTCCTGCCCTCCCTGTGCCTTCACAGACATCCTGCCCAGCTCTGATAGTGCTTTCTGCTGCACCGGTGTGCCTTCTTTCCCTCCTGCTCCGGGACGGTACCGGCGGTCCGGGCTGTCCCGGCCCCTCCTCACCTGCTCCGGACTCCCCACGGCCGGAGGCGGAGCCGAGACCCGCACCGCGCTCCCTCACAGCGCCCTTCGGGGCCCGCCGCACCCTGCCGGCGCCGCCTGGAGCCCACCCCCACGCAGGGCTCGCCTCCCGTGAGATCCCTCTCCCCTTCAGGTCCCCACGGCGCTATTCCTCTCCCTCCTCCTGGAGGAGGCGGGGGCCCGAGGGCCGGTGGCGGGTCCGCCGCCGCTCCCTCGCGGGAGGGCAGGGCCGGGGTACTGGTGCGCTACCGCCCCGCCGAGCCCCTGCAGCGTTTCGGGGGAGGCTTCCCGGCGGCCGAGGGCTTTGTTCGGCTGCGGGCTCTCTGGGGGCTCGGCAGCGGCCTCCCCGCGCTCCGCTCCCCTTCCCTTTCCCTGCCCTCCGCCCCTGCCCTCCCGCGGCCGCGGGACCCGCAGCGCCCCACGCGCCCCACGCGCCAGCCCCAGGCACGAGCGCGCTCCCCGCGGCGCTCCCGCCCGCGGCCCCTCACGGCGGGCACGCGCCGCGCTGCAGCGACCCGGCCTGTCCCTGTGCCGCCGCAGGCACTGTCCCTGTGCCGCCACAGACACTGTCCCTGTGCCGCCACGGGCACTGTCCCTGTGCTACGGGCACTGTCCCACCGTCACAGACACTGTCCCTGTGCCGCCGCAGGCACCGTCCCTGTGCCGCCACAGACACTGTCCCTGTGCTACGGGCACTGTCCCTGTGCCGCCGCAGGCACTGTCCCTGTGCCGCCACGGGCACTGTCCCTGTGCCGCCACAGACACTGTCCCTGTGCTACGGGCACTGTCCCTGTGCTACGGGCACTGTCCCACCGCCACAGACACTGTCCCTGTGCCGCCGCAGGCACTGTCCCTGTGCCGCCACAGACACTGTCCCTGTGCCGCCACGGGCACTGTCCCTGTGCCGCCACAGACACTGTCCCTGTGCCGCCGCAGGCACTGTCCCTGTGCCGCCACAGACACTGTCCCTGTGCTACGGGCACTGTTCCACCGCCACGGGCACTGTCCCCTCACCTGCGAGGGAGCCCGGCGAGGCCAGGGGAGGGGCCCGCACGTTGCCGACCATCGATGCTTGTCGTCCCCGTCCCCCCCCCCCCCCCCCCATGTTTTTGGTTTCACCTGCCTGGGGTCCAACCAGCCCTCCTCACGTCTAAAGGAGAGGGGTCTGAGCTTTGCAGGGGCCGATGAAGAGGAACCGTTCTTTTTGCCTTGTTTTATCTGTTTTGGTGTGCCAGGTTGGATTTCAATGAGGAGAGTCCTTGTGGGGGCTTTGCCCCGGTACCAGCCGATGGCAGGGAAGCCAGGGGAGCCGCCTCATGGCAGGGGGAACCCTCGTGGGCTGCCCCAGGCCTCTGGTACACTGTGGGACCTGCACTTGTTCATGTATGCTGATGGAGCTGGAGTTGTGTCAGGCTTCCTCTGTACCCTGGCTATCACTGAAACCTCCTTTCCCAAGGCCTGGCTTTGATTAGCAAAGAAGTTATTTCATTAGTCGGGGGGGAATCTGTCAGCAGAAGCCTGTTTAAATTTCAGCACCCCAAAGAATAATGCTTAAAATAGTGGGATCCGTTCCACAGTCTGTTCTTACTATCAACCTGATAATTAACAGGTCACAAATAGACTTGTATCACTGCTTTGTTTCAGTGGAGGAGAGCAGCTTAACCCGCCTTGAGGACACACTTGGCTTTGAAATAACACATGCCCGTTTCAGATGAAATCAATAGCAAGAGGAGCCACCCCCTTCTGCTGCTCTGAAACTCATGTCTTCAGCCTCCTATTGCTTCAGAGAATAGGCTTGATCAGACCAAAAAAGGAGGGATGCAGAGCGAGGCTGCCTGACAGCTCTGGAGCTGGTGCCTATTCTACTTGGTGTATATCCTAATCATTATGGTGCTTATAGCTTTGTTGAAAGGCAAGGTGGGGAGCATTCCCTGCATGGGTTTTAACAGGATCTTTTCTTGTTTTAGTCTCATACCCATTTGTGGTTGCAAGTTTAATTGTTTTACGAGCATCGCATGCTAAGCTGGGAACAACCTCTCTTTTCTGAATTATTTGGTCATTTTGCAAGCCTGTCACAACTCTCCTCTGCGTTCCCCACGTGGTGAATAGATGCCTTCAAAAATAATGTGGAGGAGATGATGTCTTTGAGTAAAACACTGTGAGATCAATTGCTTATATTGGGTGGGGGCATAGGGAAAGAGCACCAGACTTGTAAGCATGAGTGCAGCTTGCAGACTGTTTCAGACTATGCTAAATCTGTTGCTGAGAAAAAGGATGTTCCCAAAGCTTGGCATATGCCTGTGATTAATATTTTTTATGTAAGTTTTGCCTCATTGTTGAAATGTTTTGTCTAAACCCTGATTTCTGACTATTATTCACTGATAGTTGGACTCCATTTACATGTGATGGCTGGACGTACCCAGCTGAAGCAAGAGCCCATTCAAAGGACAGTTTTCCCACAGCACCTCTCCTGAGGAGTGTTCACTACTTGCAGCTGGAGGAAGTTTCAGGACTTGCTTGCTCTGTCTAATTACTATAAGACTTAGCTGATAGATAAAAAAGGAATTAGCATTTCTTTGCTCTGGCAGTAGCTTAGTGATATCAATGACACATTTTTACAATGTGCCAAAGCCTTAGGATATTCTGGAGTCAGGTTTTAATTTTGGCCTCAGCACAAAGTGCTCCTGGTGCATGGCACAGCCCAAGCACTTGTCAGAGGAGAGTGAGGAGAATACCCTGAGTGTGAGGCTCCTGAGTGCAGCCCTGACCAGCCTCACCTGGCAGCTCCCTGCTGCACCCTCAGTGCTTGCCTGGGCCAGGCCAGAGGGGTTTTCGTGCCCAGCGCCCCTGCAGCCATGCCTGTACCTCACTGGGCACTGGGCTGTTCTAAAGCCTGACCCACAGACTGACTTCCCACCTTGACCTTGGCCCTGCCTTGCTGCCATGGACTCACCTGGTGACTTTGGCTCTGGCCTCAGCCTGGCTGCCCCCCCTGTGCCAGCCCTGTTCTCCTCATTCAGGTAATGTGGGGTGGGCCCTGGCTAGTGAGGAACATCCTGGCTGTCACACTTGGCTTGTGGTTCCCTCTCCCAACACCACAGCCCAGCCCTTTTTGTTTACTGACATTGCATCTATTCATTAGAGGGTTGCAATGGCCCTTCTGCTTTCCCTCTAGGGCAAAGGATTTTTTGTCTCTAATGCGCTTGTCTATATTTTGCTTTTCTAAGGGTAGTGCCTGTCTAAGAAACTGTCACACACTTGGGGACCTTCCTGAGAGATGGAAGGCTGTTGCCTGGTACAGAGCTTCCTTTGACTCCCTAGAAGGAGCACATTTTTTGAGTTGGAGAGATGTGAATAAGGGCCCAAAGTTCCATGAGATGTTTGACTTGCCTAAGTTCGGGTATAGTTCAACTGCTAAAGGGTGGGAGTGGAACGGATCGTAAGGTAAATGTTCCCTGCACCCAGAGCTTGCCGGCCGTTTTCCATATAGGAAGATTGAGCAGGAAGCTCTGCCCGCCTTGGAGGGCTGGGGGGCTCCACAGGGGTGCAAGAATGATTCTGCCCAGATCAGTTTACAAGGCTGGGACCATACAATATAAGCTCTTGGAGGCAAGGGCTGTGTGTATCTCCATACAGTGCTGATCACAATAGGGTCTTATTTCTGTTTAGGGCTTCCAGATGCAATGCTAGTCAATGTCTATAGTAAACAATAATATTAATAATAAGTATTAACATGCCAAGCTACAAATCACTGGCATAGTTTTCCAATATTGCTGGTTGCTTTCCAGTATTGTCCTCCAGCCTCACTGCAGTATATTGTATACAAAAGAATTGAAACCCAATAATTGGCGTGTCAAGAGTTTGAAGGCATGATCACATTTTTCCTTTTGAAATCTGTCTATTGAAACAGACATCACTACAAGTAAGTTCATTGGCCTAATAATCCCTGTGTCCAGCATGCACACACTGTTCTGTATCGCAGGACGTCAGTAATTATGCTGGTAATGAAGCTGCTGTTGTGTAGAATAACCAGTATGAAAATGTTAAAAGTTAAGCATAATGGGAGAATAATGTAGGAAAAATGTAAACAGTAGACTTCAGATATGACACTTATTTTCACTTATGGGAACACAGCTGAAAGGAAAGCTTTAGCTAAAATTTGTTTTCTCTGCTTTACTGAATCTATAAAAAGTCTACAATGACTTAGTTCTTCTGACCACAGTAATGTAGCTTTACACTTGAAACAGAAATACAGATTTAAATTTAGATTTTAATTTCATGTCTTATTGCAGTCACAGTAGAAACTTTACACTTAAGTAACATTTCTGCTATAAGCCAGCTCCTTTTGTGCTACTGAAAGAAATAATAATGAGAAAGTATTCCAGCAGGAGGAGCTGGTTTAGAAGCAAATGGATTCCATGGCAACTCCTGACTCTACATGACACCTAATAACTAGCATTTATGTTCGAAATTGTCTGTGTTATCTTGTACCCCAGATCTGATCTTTTTATAGGGTTTTCCCCTTATTTTAAAGCAAAATACCAGTAGGATGGTGTTTTTTTAATATAGATCCAAAAATAAGCATGAAATATTATGAGTTTGTCTTCCTCAAATGTGTGCTCAGGCAAGTTGTTTAGAAATGGATTTAATTTAAAAAAAAAATTATTTCAGAAATAAAATATGTGCTAGGAAAGGTATTGATCTGTCAAGGGAAGAGCTTTATAGGAACAGAATAATGGAACTGTGTATGTTTTAACGTCATGAGATATCCATATTCAACAGTTTGAAGCATAATAAAAGAAGATCCAATTGAATCAGACCAGCATCTTGGTTCTCACAGTGCTGAATGCACCAGGAGAATCTCGTCATGGGGCAGCTGGAGAATAACCCAGTCCTATGGGCATCCTGTCAGCCAGTCTGACTGATTTATGATCTGAAGAATGTGGATTTATTTCCTTCTCTGCCATGATCCAATCTAGTGCATGTGTGGGGCCTGACAACTGCTGCTGTTTGAGTGTGGAACATTTGTACCTGCTATTTTATACCTAAACTGAAAGAAATCTGTTCTTAAACTATCACATGATAAGCAACCTTTGCCTGTGACTGTTTCAGTACTACTTCATGACTGAGAGAACATTAGCTGAAATTAACCCTGGAGATGAAGAATTCTGTGGATGCTTTGTGGCCTGGCTGTTTTCTTAGCCAGCTGTTGCTTGAGGGTCTCAGATGGTAGAAGAGCATAGTCTAGGCTTGGAAAAAAGTATGTGTCTCCTCTGGTCAAATAAAAGCTGATTCAAGTTTGTGTTGTTTATCCTTTTTTTTGGTATGAGTGAAAGAACAAAGAAAATGTAGCTGAAAAAAGCCCTGTTTTTGTGATTGGCCAGGGACAAGTGCAATCACAGAGGGTGTTCTAATGTGCAGAAGTAAATGGTGGCCAAAATGAGAAAGATGAAAGTGTCTGGAGTAGTCTAATCCTATTGCTAAGTGTTATTGGTAGTATTTATATTTAAATATTCCTGCCTTTTGAAGGTGTCTAAGACCACTTAATTTTTGTCTAAGGAAAGGAGTGCTTTTTACCCCTTCCTGTCCATAGAGATAAGATAGGTCTAAAACACAAAGTAATCATTCAAAACAGGGATTATTGGTCAGCAAATACACTAAATGGATGGGTAGAAAATGTGTCTTGGTATAGCTAATCTTTTAGTGTAACTTAAAATTAGATACTGACATAGACTTCCTTGAACAGAGACCCTGATCTGGCACAAAGGTATTTGTGACTAGCACTTGGGATCAAAACCAAATTACTCTCAGAAGGGTTATAACTGATCATAAAGTAAATGTGATTAAAAAAAAAGAGGTAAGGCTACAGTCATACTTTGGGAATCAATTTGATGATAAAGGCATAGAAATGGAAAATACAGAAAGCCCAGAGAATGGTGCTCTGAGTAGTGACAGCAGTAGGAAAATAATTTTTTAAATTGTGTAGCAGTATGTCTTTATTTTTACCTACAAGAGAGAAATAAGTACACAACAGACAAAAGAAAGGATACAAATAAAATAAAACAATACTAGACAGATTGGGAAATTGAAATGGAGGTGAGGTGAAGGCTAAAACAGAAGAGAGGCCATAGTTATGGGAAAAGGAAGAACAATTAGTAAAAATAGAAATTTCAAACAGGGAATTACTTGATTTATTCTTCTTTCTGTATCTCCTTACACTGATGTTTCTCATAGTCTTAAGATTTGTGGTTTGGAGAGGGCAAAACAATTTTGCATGGGTGATCTGAGCTGGACCAGTATTCTTACATGAAAATAAAAGGGGCAGATAAAAGAATCAAATCACGATTGTGGACAAAATATTGTTGTTTGTCTTATTTATTATTGACTATTCAATTGTAGGAAAATAAAAGGATGTAAGTAAAGAAATGAAGCAGTAAAAGTTAATTTTAAATGACTTTGTCTTCTCCAGTTATGTATAAACCTGATGCATAGGCAGGGATCTGATTCCAGGCATTAATCTTTTTTGCTCTTTCAAAAGATCAAAGCAATATATCTCTTCTGAAAGTTAGTTTTGATGGGTTCTTGCCCTCCTTCAGTAGCTGGGCACCAGTAACTGCTAACTTCAATGGCTTGCTATTTTCATATTAGTGAATAACATGTTCATGTTCCTAAAATATTTTCTATATTATATAGACACATACAAAATCCTACTATGAATCTATTCTTCCTTCCCGGAGAAATGTTGACGTCACTGACTCTATTTTATTAATGTCACATGCTACACTTCCAAATGCAAAGAAATGGGTCATTTTTAAATGCAGACCAGTTAACATCAAGTTGGTGTACTATAACATGACAGTTCAAACTGCAGTTGTGTAAAATGGAAAGAAGAGCATATGCAGTTTATAAAATAAAGACTATACACTTTCAGGGATATAACTCATAAGGGCTTTTGAAACAGCAAGAGTCTCACCCCAAATGCACCTAGAACAGAATTCAAGATGTGAAGTGCTTAAATTCCCCTAACTGGTGGATATGTAAAATTTGGCGTTTCAAAATAGGCTGGATAACTGTGCATGAAGAGAGAAGCATAGCACAGAGATGGAACACAGAAATGTAACTTACCTTTGGTGTGTTGCCTAAGACTAACAGACATATGCTTGTCTGTTTAGAATGTTACTTGGAACTTTCCTCTGAACATAGAGCTCGCTGTCTTTCAGAATGAGGCATAGGGCTTGTTCTTTCTTGTTTAAAAATTGGCTGCATTCCACCATCCCATCTGTTCCCATACAAATTCCTTCCATCAGTTCTTTCTTCTCTTTTCTGAACACATTTCCCCCTAGTGTGCCCCCATCACCAGGTAACTACTACAGGATACTTTTGTGGAAGCTGTGCCATCATGCAAAATTATTGTCAGTAATGAAAGCCGATGAGATAATAGAATAAAACCAAACAGGACTGTTGCCTCACAGCAGCCCTATCTGCAGGACTCAAAGCTCTGTCCCTCCTTGGAAGGAGATTCTTATCCTGTTTTTCTCATCAGGGGCATTTTTTTTTTCATCTAATTTTATCTTTTAATGGTGATAAGTTCTTAGTCTGTTCCTGTAAAGTCAATGGTTCCTAAGAATTAAATAACTTTAGGACATTGCCTACCTATCCAATTCAAGAAAATACAATTTATCCCTGAATTAGAAATGTTATAAAATTTGCAGCTGTTAATCTTTGAGTCCTAGGTTTGAGTGAAGGATTAGATAATACTAATGCTGCTGTCTATTCGCCAAATCCTTTGAAAGTAATAACAGAAACTAAATTTAATCTACTAATAATATATGTTGGGAATGTATTTCATCCTACAATCTCCAAAGCAAAAGGGTAATGCACCAAGAGAAAAGAAACTTCCTTGTGTTTTTTGGTCACTTACTGTTGGGATTTCTTTCCAGGTTCTGTTCATTTTGTGAGAAGAACCCAAATATCCCAAAAGGTTTTCACTGATAGAATTAAATTAATCCAGCTGTTTCCCCAAGACTTTCAGGCAACTAGGTAGGCACTACATGTTGTTAAAATGAAGAAACAAAGCAATTGGATTTCTTGTGAGCATCCTCATGCTGAGATTTCTCCTCCTTTTTTCATGTCTATGAATAATAGAATATTCTAGCACTCCATCTGGATCCATTGTAAAAAAACACCCTTATTTATTAAAGGGACTGGACCTTTATGGTCAGCATTCCCTGAAGATCCTGGTCTTGAGAAAAGCTGGGACATGGTTCAGTTATTTGAAGTGCCTTTAAGTTTGGAATAGAAATGTCAGCTCCCATTCCCAAAGCCGTGCATCAGAGCACCCCTCTGGGCATACTGTCTTGCCAGTGAAGGAAGCTGAGGCATGACCTGGGAGGCTGATGCTCCTCTCCTCCTGTAGGACCTGTAGGCTCAGGAGGGGCCGTGAACTTCCTCTGTGAATTTCGTAGTGGCTGTGCAATGCCCACGACCTGGCACCTGACTGATCACCTCCTGTAAAGCACATAGAGACTGAATGTGTAGTGCCAGCCTCTCAGAGTGTCCCTGAGGTTCAGAGACTTTACCTAGCTGTGATTTCTGCATTTCTGGGGAGCATTGCAAAAGGTGGCACTGCAATTATACATAACTGGGGGAAAGCAAAGTCCTAATGCTGCATGAACGTGTCTTGCAACTTCTAAACCTTTTGCTAAGATGTCTGTGAAGCCTCCTGGTATGTATTCTATTGTATGTAAACAATGGAGGCCATCCTCTCTTGAGGAGAGCATGTATTTTGCCAATATCTGCAAGGAGGAGGCTGCAAGATATTGTCAGTGTTTGCACGTAGGAGTCAAATAAACATGTATGAGAGGCACAAAGGCAGGACTTTTACTTGACCAGATCTGTATGACATGTGTGGATACAATCTACAACTATTTCACTTTCATCAGCTGTGAGCATTTCACTAACAAGGAGAACTTGAGAAATCTCCACATCCCTCTTTTCCCGGATTAGCTCATTCCCTCTTTGAATAAAGTCGCATAGAATTAAAATCTAAAATTGTCATTTGCCTCAGTCATACAGCAAATTGTGATGCATATTTTGCACCTGTCTTATTTGCTCAATAAATTCTTCAAGTAAGATTGCCTCAAACTTTGAGTTTAGCACAGTAGGGCCTTATGAGGTTGTTTATAGCTTGTATCTTTCAGGAACCTAATAACACACCAGCACTTCCTCTCTGCTGTGTTCCTGTAACCAGAGAATGAAACTTCCATGAAGGTCCGACCCCAGAATAGTGCAAGGGCAACAGTGGGAAACTGTGAGGAGGGAAGTGGAGGGTGGGATGGGACACAGCAGAAGCGTGTCAAAGAAATAACAACATCCCATAACTGGGGTAAACTGTTAAATAATCACTCAGTTTAGCATTATAGAATTTTACTTTAAATAGGGGGAAAATAAAGAAGAAGAAAAAAAAGGGATTAATCTTGTTTTGGCATGGATGAATGAAAATGTCTTTTTATGGAGGTGACAGAATCATCTTGATGTTTTTCCCAGATCTTCCTTTAGACATTGTTAGCATTTGAGAAAATAAGGCTTAATTGCAGAATCTTCACAGCTACAAAGGTGAAAGTTTATCAGAACCTGATCTTACTGTGCTACCACAATCAGTAATTAGTTCCTAATTAGTTGGATTTGCTGAAAAATAAATGATGGGGACTCACCATGTGTTACTGGCATCTGAAACTATTTCATCCTGTTAGCTAGAAGAAAGTACTGCTGTCAAGAAGGTAAGCCTAATTTTCCCACATTAGCACCGCCCGAGATAAACTGAGTTATTTCCAATCCAAGGTGCAAATTTGCTACTGTGTGAAGAATGTGGTTCATCACATTTCACATAGAGATTTAGAGTGGAAGAAAAGGATTGTGATATGTCTAGACTCCCTTTTCTACCAGTAGTTAATAGCATCTAGTTAATATCTCTGTAACTATTTGTACATGTATCATGTTATTGAGAGTGTGATTTAAAAAAATGCCCAATTCACCTCTGCTGTCATTACAATTAGTTGGAATATTATGACTTGAAATGATAATATTCATCCCAGAACACTTTTCATTCTTTATTTCATGTGTTTTCTAGCAGACGAATAATAGCAAAAGTCTTTTACTTTCCTTTCCATATTCAAATGCAGATTTTTATTGACAGTCTTGGTAGGACGAGACTAAGCTGGAGGAGAAGAGCAGCAGTGAAGGCTAATGCATGGTCTTAGTGAAGCTTTAATGCTCCTAATTTTTGAGGAGGCATATTAATAGAGAAGGTTGTGGTTTTCTAGAAATAGAGATGCAGAAGAAAGACTTGGAGAGCCATGGATTCAAATTCCATTGAGGCAGTATGGAGCTCATTAGCAGATCTAAGGAAAAAACATATTGTAAACATATTTAATTGCAGGATGGTGTAATCACTGTGGAAGATCCCTTTACCATAGAGCTACGAATTATTTATGAAGAGACTCATTTAGTCCAACTTAATAAAGTTCCTTTAATGTAGAATTTCCTTTCACACTCTACATGTGAAAGCAGCTTAACCTCTTACTGCTACCAATGTATGACATCAGTAACAAACTTGGTTTGTTCACTGCAGAAGTGCAATGCAGTCTGAGAAGACATGACATTTAACAAGATACATTTTTAGAAAGGCAGGTGGGAGTCAGACATAACTGATAGAAAAGACATGGTATATAAGTAGAAATAGACAGAAGAAGCCCTCTCAGCAGAAGCCCTACTAACCTTTCTGTAGCTCACCTGTCTCTTTGGGCATCCTATGGCATCCAAACCTTTTGTCAGAAAATATTTTTTCTCATGAAGCGGAGAATTCTCCTCATAAAATTACTTGGAAGAGAGAATTTAGAACACTTGCAAAATAGCATGGGCTTGATTAGCTAATTAAAATTGAATCCATCCACCTCATACTACTGGGCCCCTGTTACATGGGGATGACAGAAGTGACACATGACCTATGAAAGACTTCCTGTCTTCTGCAGTGGCAACCAAAATATCTTCTGTTTATTTTAAATTTCATTAGATGCAGTTAAGCAACTGAATTGCAAACCTGACTAATGTGACAGGGAGTCAAGGTGGTTACCAGAATGTAGATATCAAATGCTATTTCAGATGACTTGGGTTACATGAGGCATCCACAGAAGGTGACAGATACAACAGCACTACATTTCACACCCTCTGCAGCTGGGGTATGTTCTTCTGGAGCTGAATGAAGAGGCCAGAGGAGATATTTCCAATTAAATGGCACTAGATCTTTGCATGTAAGCAACTAAACCAAGGCCAAAATGTGCAATTTAGCTGCAGACCTTTAGGGTGTGGAAAAAATATATACACTTTGCTTGTATTGCCTTACTTTTCTCTGTTTCACTACTTACTACATAGAATATAATAGTGTCCATACCACATCACTGAAAGGTGAACTTAAATAATTACTTCTGTGATAATTTACTGTCACTAATATGGATAACGTCTCTCAACAGGGTGAGGTTGTAGGGTTTATAGGTAGAGGAAGGAGGTAAAGAGAAGTTTGCCTTACATGGGAGGGGTGAAGGCAAGAAAGGAGAGTGATTATTCAAAACCCATTGTTCATAAATAAGCCTCTTAGAGAACTGATGCCTCCTGGAGTAGTAACCAAACTGTCTTAAAAATACCATAGACTCTTTTTCTGGACTGAGGGAGGAACATAGGAATTTGGACTCAGGCTGCGATGAGTAAGGGCAGATGCACATGGGATGCTTCTCTTTAGGTCTTCTCCCCAGAACTAGAAAATTTGAATTACATAACTTACATTACTTTTTGAATGCATCCTATTCTGTGAGTGTTGAAGTCTCATACCAGGCTCTAGGGTGAAGGCTGATAAGAGACTTCCTGAAGTTATCTCCAGGATGACTATCTGGAGGTGATCTCTAGAAGCAATGACAAGAGGAATTTTGGGTCATCAGCATAAACTCCTGAATTCATCTGGGTAAGATTTAGTCCTTCAAAGATTCAATTTACAACAGAAAAAGACCAGCAGTAGTGAGGATGGCTTCACATTGCCTCTGATACATTCAGTACCTGGGCTATAACAGAAATCTTAAGTAAGGTTCTAAATAATAAACTGTGTTATAAGAGCTCCTTCGGAAGAGATGGGGCATGGTGGTACATACCCAAACCCCCTCTAGCTCCTGCTGGGCTCTGCTGTGATGCTGCTATCAGACTAGGACAGGAATGATAGGAAAAGATGAAGTCACAGAGGCAGACTTAAATGTCTTGATGGACAAGATGTGCCTATTTTTTGTTGCTTTCCAAGTTTTGGAAGAAGTCTCATACTGGAACAGTCATGCACTGACTGCAGCTGCTCCTAGAAGGGCAAGGGGAGAGTAAAAATAGAAACCTACTTACAAACCAGAATGAGCAACTCAACATTAAAAATTTCTCTATGTGCTGTTTCTTTCATTTATCCATAAAGGTGATTATTACATTACTGAAATATTTTTATTTATTATTATTATTTTTTAAATTCTGTTTGGTATTCATACTTTTGTTAGACAGCTATTCTCACTTTTCACCATGAGATATCACTGGATTGAACACATTCATTGTTCCTTCTAAGCAGCTGTTACAAATGTATCAGAATTCTTTCTCTCGGATTTTTCAGCTAAATACTGATCCTAATCAATTTGCTTAAATTAATTCTGTATTACTTTAGACTTTGTCATCATGAATCCAATATTTTAGTAAAAAACCCCAAAATTATTAAAATATGTTATTCAGAAATGCCACCAAACTATTTCTAAAAACAATTAATACACTAGGAAATACAGTATTTCCAAACCAAAGCACAGATGGCACAAATGACATTACAGAAAATCTCTAATTGATTAATACTGAATACTAAAGCTATTGTCTGCTACTCTGCAGTTAGAATTTCTGTGATGTGCATTTACAAAGCAACAAGAGCTAGCATCACTATGTTGGTATGTTTCACTGTGGCATAACTCTTTTTCCTAATTAATTAAAATTGTTGAGGGACAATGTATTGTTTCAGCCAAGTTTTCCAAAGAAAGGACTTAATTTCTCTGAAAATTTAAACTTCCAAATTAGATGAAACAATTCTCTTTAAAATGGTCTAACACAATGCGTGAGTAACAAACTACTGCCAAACTATTGCCTAACAATTCGAAAAAAATCTGTTTCTTCTGTGACACAACACCATATTACATTGATATAGTCTAAATGGCAAAAGTGGCTTTTGTATTATCTATCCATCTCTAAATTTAGTGACAAGTTTTTTTATTATCATCCCATGGTTTTAGGCACATTTCTATAGGTAATATATTACCTATAATAATGAAATATATCATTTTTAATATGATCAGGGCATGCATACACTCAAGTACAGAATTGTTCATTTTAAAATTGCTTCCCACAATTTAGAGGTGCCAGATATGAAATAAATTACTGGTTAACTATTGAGCCTTTGAAATCAGGCAGCCTTCTGCTTGCTGCAGTGTGGTACTGCCAGCAGGTCAAGAGGTGATCAGCACTGGCAAGGCCACACTAGTGGGGGAGCACCATGTCTGGTTTGAGGCAGAGACTTGGAATTGTAAGAGGGAGTCCAGCAAAAGGCCACAAAATTGATGATGAAGGGGCTGGACCATCTCTCACACGAGGAAAGAATGAGAGAGCTGGGATTGTTCAGCCTGGAGAAGGCTCAGGGAAATCTTGTCAGTGGGTATCTGAATGGAAGACATTGATAAGAACACAGCCAGGATCTTTCCAGTGGTGCCTGGTGACAAGGCCAGAGGCAACAGGCACACCTGCTGGTGACACAGAAGGGTCCCTCTTGAACTGCAAGAAATACCTTTTTTTAACTGGGAGGGTGACCAAACCCTGGCACAGGTGGTCCAGGGTGGTGGTGGAGTCTCCATATTTGTAGATGTGGTCCTGGCCTCTAGCTGCCCCTGCCTGAGGAAAGGTGTTAGACCAGATGACCTCTAGAGGCCCCTCCCAAAATCAGCCATGCTGTGATTCTATGTAGGTGCAGCATCACCAGTGCCATTTTTTCCTGAAAAGCTTCTAGTAACAACTCTGCTGTATTCTTTTATCTGGTGAAATACAATGGAAATGACAGCAAAATGATCCCTTGGAGAGGTAATGCTTATCAGCTCAATGCAAAGCTGAGCAAGTGCAAATATTAATATTCAGTTTAAGGTCTAGTCTATCTGAATGAAGATGCACTGATGTTTCTTTAAGTATGTTGGCTCCAAGTACTTGCTCAGAATCTTGAATCCTCTTGAGGACTGGCCTCAGGATGCGTAGTCTCATCACAAGACAGATGCAGCTGCCTTCTGCCTTCAGATTTATGCCTTGCAGGTACTATCACAGAGCTGGCCATCTCTTACAATTTCTTTTGCCTAGCAGAACCATTCACTGCTCATCATACCTCCTGTTGCAACCCCCATTTTTGGAGCCTCATGCCCCCTTATTTACAGAAGCTAGTCACCCACTTTAGCACTGAGCCCTAGAACAGGACATCCAATTTTACATTCCTTAGTCCTACAAAATTCAGGAAAAAACACTAAGGAAATTGCAAGTATGCAATGTAAGTGTATATGTATATACATACATGAAAAGAGTAAACTTTAATAATTATCTACATAAATTGCATCATTGCTATACTGGAAACAGTTTTTAGGATTTAGCTTGCCCTTATAACTACATTTACTACTCATATAATTAATATAAAATTCTGACATTTTCCTTTAGAATATAATTTTCAAAATGTACTATGCATGAAGAGGATTTTTTTACTACATCTCCCATATTTTACACCTACAAATACAGTGCAAAACATTCTGGGAATATTTTTATTAAATATGAAATATAACACATCCATCCATATTTTCAGCAGCTCTTAGATCAAATTTTGTATTTTCCCCTATAAATTAAAAAAGTTGCGTATTTAAATGCTATTAATAGACAGGCTATATAACACTTTTCAAAATGAAGATGATAGCCCTGAATTTGCACAAATTACAGTACTGTTCAGTCTTTTATTTTGATGTTTTAAAATTCAACTAACAATCTGACTTCTGAGAGAAGAAAGATAAAACAAGAAAAGACAAATCTTCATAAAGGAGTAAGGCCACTGTGGCTAACTCGGTGTCATCAGAATTAATACAGCAGTCACTTTCGGTGTCCCTGTTGTCTTGAGGTTTGAAGTTGGTTCCAGTAAGGCAGATGCATTTTTGGATGTCCCAGAATGACCAGATGTCTTAGTTGCAGGACCAGTTCTTTTGAGTGAGTGGACTTTGCAGAGAGCCTTACTTCAGGGCCAGGTGGCTCCTGGCCTCAGTCCCCTCCGTGGCACCTTGTGCTGGTACAATGTTCAGGTAAATGTCGTACTGCTGGTCCATGCCAAGGTAGCTGTCGCTCATGAGATACAGGGTGTAGATACACCTGAAAAGTAAAACCAGCATTGTTAGTTTGGGAATTGGGTATTCATTGCTTGGAAAACATAATAACTAAGAGAATTTGAGAGTTTGTCATACTTTCCAGGAGTTTCTGGAGTATAAAAAGCAACGGAAACTGTATTTCGATTTCTGACGTATCCAGTTCTTTTCAGGGCGATGAGTTCTTTTTTATCAACTTCTCCCAATATCAAAAACCATCCTTCATCCTTAACTTTGGGGAATCGAGGAGCCATTGCTTTACTGTCCTGCTTTCCCTGTTGAGGAAAAGAAACAGCTTAGGAAAACTAGAAATCACCTTTCCAAAATGACATTTTTCCTTGAATGAGAAACACCTCACAACCACATTGCTGTCAATTGTTAGGTAAGGCTATATTTTAGTCAGACTAAAATAGTGTTATTTCTTTCCAGAAGGGTTAAAAAATAAAATAAAAAATCACACTCCACAGAGAAAAATCCAGAACAGAAGATATTCTATTATTCTAGTTATTTTGTAAACTACTAAAACTTCAATGGAAATATTATTGCCGTTCTGTAATTTTATCTAATATATTCCAAATACAGAAACATGAATTGTAAATCTAGCATCTTTAAATAAAGCTAATATATTTTATTCAAGATTAATATAAAGACAAAAACAACACTTAGCACTTATTTGAGTTTAATATAGCAAAAGGAAAGATTATTTCAGTGATTCTTTAAGACAATGACTTTACTGCTGGAAGCTGAAGACAGAATGATGCACATTCAGTCAACATTCATTTTGCGTTTTGTAAAGGGAAAGGTTTTACTGAAGATTTATATGGAAGAAGAAACACCAGCACAGCAATGAAGCTTTAGGAACAGTTTGATCCAGGTGTTTTTTACAAAAAAGGGATCAAATTCTAGGAGAGGTTTATAAAAAGGTGATCACAGCATGAAATGACTCTGGTCCTTTCACTTCCATGGCTTCTGCTTAGGAAAAGTCTCTGCCAGTAAACTGGCACAGCGAAAAGAATGATGTATGGGTGAGCTTTGGCCCTTTGTTCTTCCTAAAATAAGACAGTTTCCCCTTGCAACTATAGTGAATCTGCTGTAGTCATGAAAAAAAGTCTTCTGAGAAAAAAGAATACTTTTCAAATATAATTCTTAACTAATGTAAGATAACTTCAGGATTTTCAACAGCACACACGTATCTCCAATATTATTAAAATGCAATTGTCTTAAGAGTCTCAGAACTAACACCTAAAATTGTTTTGCACTTTTATCTTCGGCCCTTTGCATCTTACTGAAATGCTGGTAATTATAATTTTTAATTATTTGAAATTTTAAGAGAAATTAATTAGCAAAATTATAACCATGGAGGTCAATACATCATTCATGGTATGTAAATGAGAGAGAAAGGCCTGGATAAGTGAGTGACAGCTCCATGGTCAGCAGTGCAATGAAGGCAGGTCCAGCTTTCTTCAGATCTGACACACAAGTACAGCCAGACACTGCTGCTGGGGCAGAGCAGCTGGAAAACAGTGCAGCTCCTGGAGTTTCTGAATTGGCACACCAAGATTTACTGAGGGCCCAGCGAGCTGACCAGCCCAGGAGGCAATGAGATGTGCTTTAAATGGGCAAAGGGCTGGGACTGAAATGTAGTGGGAAAGAATTGTATGTGGAAGGTGTTCTAGGAACTGTTCAAAAAAGCATCAGATGTAAAATATAAGGAAAATATTCTCAGTAAAGGCCTGAGGACGTGTTACAAATAGAAACATATTTATAGGTGTGAGTCTCTACGTAGTTTGGAAGCACCTATGAATGTAACTGGAAAGCTTATAAATTAGTTTGATTTTTTTTCATTGACTTGGTCTAGGATTTTACCTTAAAAGCCTGCTTACTATCCTGTTGCAACCTGAAAAAAACCATTTTCTTCACTATGAATACAGAAAAGGCTCAGAAAGTGCTTATAACTTACATAATACTTAAACCATAAAGAAACCTATTATACTGTATAAAGCATCATTGACGACGTAAATGAATTATTGGACACTTGTGCAGGGAAGGAAATGATAAATAAGTCTACCTGGTACCCCATCTGGGTTCTGTGCAGGTTTATTTGGAGCACATACTCCTGATCAGCGTGCAGTTTGATCCATCTCTTGTCATCTCGTGTGTCTGTTGTCCAAGAAGGAACAGGTACTTCATTCTGTGGCTGAACTGCATCATCCCAACTGCCCTTAATGCTCAGACTGACGTTCAGAATTGGCAAACGGCACAAGAAATTCCAAGCCTGTAGAAAAAACCAGATCCCTATGGATTATGAGATAAAATTATGAGATCTATACAATCATTGTCACTCTAACAATAACAATTCAACGTGCAGTCTATATATTTATTCTATAATAATAATATTTTATTGTATATTAGAATATATAATTGTACAATTCTCAATCATAAGCATAAAACACTTTTCATTAACCTCTTATGCTACTTTGTTCCGAGCAAATAAAACAAATGTGAAGCTCCTCAAGCACATTACACATGCCTTGCTAAGATTACTGATTCCTGAACACAGAAAAAAATCCTTACTGCTCCCGATTAAAGTATTTTTTCCTTATAAGCCACTTAAAAACTAGTATAATTAAGTTTTAAATTAAACTTCCTTAGCATAATCCATAAAGAACAAGTCACTGCAGTGCTAATTAGCAATAGGCAAACCTCAGAGAGTTCAGAGGATCAGTTCAGATAATTAACCAAAAGTTCAACTGCATATCCAGAGTTATCCCTATTTTTTTTGAGGTTTTCTTGCATCAGTCCTCATGAACTCTCCTTCTTAGAGGCTTCCTGAGGAATTTTAATTCTCTGCGGTCTCCCTTGAACTGCAACAGGTCCTCAACTTGCTCATCCTTGTGCAGAGAACTGTTGCTAGAGGAAACAATCTGTGTAGCTCAACATGACACTCTTAACCTTAAAAAGGCATCCTGAATATGCAGCCCTATGTTTCTCTCATTTTGGTCTCTATCAGACAAGGAAAAGTAGCTCTGAGAAGCTGTGACAAAAATGGAAGGGAGTAATGTAGGCTTTCATTTAGTAAAAAAGAAAATCAGCACCTTCATGCAATGTTAGGAAAAAGAAATGCTATTGGCTGTGGAATGGAGGCAGTGATTTGTGGCCTTTCTATGGCTGACAAAGATGGATGAGGATGGCACTGAAAGAAAAAAACTGAAGACCAAAAATCACCCTCTGCTCTGACATCTTTCCCCTCCATCCCCAGAAAACAGGAATCAGCATATATGAAAAGCTAGAGGGTGGGAAGGAGAAGAAGGAAATAAGAATATTGGTCTTGGAAAAGAGCCATCAGATGCCAAAATGGGAACTTGTGGGAATGAAGAGGGTAGGCATAGTCACATGGGCAATAGCACAGAACAGAAATGTTTTATCTGGAAAAAGACTAAAGCATATTTTATTTTTCAAGTATGAGTTTGACCATGTAGTGTTTCAACAAAATCTATTTTCATTTAGATTGTGTCTGATTACTTTTTCTGTGCTGGAAGGCCTAGAGGCCTAATGAAAGCTCAGTTTGCTTTTTGCAGACATCATTGCCACGAGTCATACTGACAATAATAGCACATGGAGTCATACTGACAATAATAGTGCACGTCAATGCATGATTAGGGACACTGCAGCCAGGGAAAGCAGACCTAAGGTCGTGCTGCCCTAGGAAAGGTGGTGCTGTCTCTCTCTCCTGCGTTCTCCCCACCAGCTCGCTGTGCCTGTCTCCATCCCTGGCATGTTGGCATTGCCATGCTGGGATTGTGCAGCTAGATGGATCAGCTTGCTAATCATTTTGGTGACAGCATGAACTTAGATCAGCTTAAAGCTGATTGTGGCAACATATTCTCTAATCCTGCAACTCTGAATAGGCATGAGCCTTCAGTGCCACTGAAAGAAGTGGTCCAGCCTCCTCCCCTGCTGGCACAAGCATTCACGTAGCCACTTGGCTATGGGCCACTTTGACTGTCAGTGAGAGGGCTGACAGGATTCCCCTTGTCCCCAGATGCTCATTCCCACCTCCTTGCCCGAGGCAGACACAGCATTTGTGCAGCTGTGCAGTGAGCTGGGTCAGGGGAGGTGAAAGCAGCACGGGGAGGGCAGGAATGCCCATTTCGGCTGCAGCACAGGCTTATTTGGATTAAAATGGCTGCATTACCAGAGCCTGGCTGAACTAAATGAGAAAACTGGGTTCAGCTACAAACTAATCTCTCTCTCTCTCTCCTCTTCTGTGTACTGCATGAACAGCTGTGTCTGTTCAATGCAGAAGGTGGGGAGGGCCAGCTGTGAGCGCTCAGGAACTGCAGTGTAAAAGCAGGGGACACAGATGAATTGCACCAATGTTCTTAATGGTGTCTTAGCTGCGAAAATGACAGGAAAATTGTAACAGAAACTAAAGAGATAGGACTTTAAGGAATGAATACATCTCTCTTTTCCCAACTCTGAAAGAAAATGGGGGAAAAAAACTAGCACTTTGAAGAAGATGAAAAAACTACCACTGACATTCTTAATTAAGTCATTGTTGCTAGGATTTTGATACATATAATACACAAGACTACTACACCCTTTTTCATCAGATCACACAGAATGACAACTTGAGTAGGAACATCTCTGGAAAATGATTTTATCTTCAATGTTAAGGTTTTTAAGAAGAAACTTAGGGTAGGAACTCTACAGACTCTACAGAGACTGTGTCTCTGTGTGTATGAGCAGGGTATTTCTGCTGAGATCAGGACAGACACCCTGATAGTAACCTACCTGGCAATCACCTCTTTGGTTGTACTTTAGATATCATTTGTATCAAAAGCACATAAAAGCCTGAAAGCTTTTATGTCTCTCAAAGGACAAGACCTGTTACAAATATGTTAGAACAAATTTTAATTTCAGCAGAGATCATAATTTAATATTAAACTCCTTTAGTGGCCTTACGTGTTAGCTTCACCATAGTCCAGTTAAGATTATGATTTGGGCTGGTTTATATCATGCAATCCCAACATAATCTATTTGTCAAAGGTTGTCATGTCATCATGCAGTTTTCTCAACACAAACAAACCAAAGTAGCTCTGAGTAACTTTCTAATTAGATAAGAAAGCATATTTAATATGTCATCCTATGAGGGCTAGTGACAGATGCATTGATGATCTTAAGGGTCTTTTCCAACCTAAAGGATTCTATGATTCCTTGATTTATCATGTCTTGTGTATTTGAAAATTATACACAAAGTTAGTACTGCTTGATCGTTGATACAGTGTGCACAGCAGGCTGCCTTTTTATCATGCATGCAATGTGGGGGAAATGAAGAAACGCTTTTCTCACTAAGGAAAAAAGTCAAGTAGTAGCAGGTGAAAATGAAAAGATTATAGGAACACAGATAGTTCCAGAGTAAAAGTAGATTATACTAAAGTAGAGATAATATTTATTTATTTTCAATCTTGAAGTTTCCTTTTTCTCTTTCAAAAACATCAATATCAACTCAATATTTTAAAAGGTGCTTAATGCCTAAGTGACTTAGAAACTGAAAGAGATTTGTTAAAGAAATATTATTCACAAGGAATCACTGAAACATGGAGCTTTGACCAAAGAGTGGGGTAATTCTAAATAGTTTGAATTTAGGTTGTCAGCTTTTAAAGCTCCCCTGACTTTCAGTGAGGTTTGGAATTATAATACTAAATTCTGTAAAATTCAACTCAGGTTCCCATGTGGCTTAGGTATTTTTTGACAATTTTAATTTTTTTTTTTTTTTTTTTTTGCTGTATAGAAAGGCACAAGCACATATCACGTCCTTTTAAATATATCAACATATCCAACATATACATGCATATATATGCTATACATATACATTTATCTACCAAGCCCATAGATTAAAATTATAATTAAAATCAAATGAAAAATTCTTCACAAACCTTTGGGAACACCATTAGTATTTTTGCCAATAATCTATCTCCCCAGGACTTAGCCTAATATTTCAAACCCATGAGCAGCTTCAAGAGCTGCTATTTAAAAATTAATTACCAATCTGCTTAAAAGGCATTTTCTTCTTTCCAAATGTAAAATTCTTCCTTTTCCCATCTGTCAGAAATTTATGTAAAGCTTAAGCTGTTTTTACCAGTGTCTTGCTAGTAATCTTTAGCTTTAAGATATGGGTTCAATATAATTTGAGTGAGAAGTAAAAGGTTTTTTAGGAAAAGAATGGTTTTGGCAATTTAGTGTCATATTTACCACTTTATTTGGCTCTGTTCATATCTGGTGCCAGAAGGCTAAGCTTAAACTCTCTAGTCTGATATTCTTTCTTTATAGAAAACATAGAATATAGACGCTGAAGAATTTTTCTCTTGGTTGGCCCCTCTCTATGTGAGCACTGAAAGACTTTACATATGAAGGCACTCAACAAGCAGTCTCAATATGAATTTTAATTCTCTGCAAGGTATTACAATAGTTTTAAACTTTTTTTTTAAAGTAAAAAATAGTGCAAGGAATATAACATATTGGTATAAAGCTTTCACATTTGTAAAGCCCTGCACAACACAGTCATGGCTTTGCTATACCCAGTGCAGCCATTCCCAGCTCGTGGAAATGAAAGTTTCTCCTCACATGATGGGAAGACATTATGTTTTTCCCTCTTATATGCATCTGTATTTACAAACATAGATATATAGAGGCATAGAGTCACTCACAGTGTGAATGTACACACCACATACACGCAAGCTATTTTTGAAGAAACTGCTAAGACATTTCAATACCAGCCAAACATATTTATCTGAGGATTAATCTTCATCTATTGAATCAGACGAGAACACTGCCATGCATACAATTATTTAATTAGCAGCCAAATCCTCTGCCAGTCAGCAGCCGTTCCAGGCATACTGATGGGGCAGTAGATGCAAATCTCACAGTAGTACTGCTTTTCCTCATTACTACTGCAATTAGCACTTAAATTGATGCTTTAAACATACTAATTTCTGGAATAATTCAGGATTTGTATGTTACCTGGGATCGCCTCACTGCAGAGACGACACCAGATTGCTACGCAAATTGAAGCACTTTTGAGCCAAATAACCATCATCATATCAGACAGAGCCAATTTGCATTTGCTTTTAAAGATAACAGAATGGCAATTTATGCAAATAAATTAAGTAAGTTTACTTCTGAGTTCTCCCTGAACTAATTATAACAATGTTCTAATTTTTTATCACATCTGAAAGTTGGACTGAAATCAATGTGTATTATGTTAGAAATCTGTTGTTAAAGGAAGCCTTTTTTTGATGTCAATACATTTTCTTAATTCAAAATTTTGATGTTAATTTGGTTACAAATGCAGATGTCTGTTACAGACATTTAAGTACTTTTCCTCGTTTGCATATCAGTAAAAGGTTTAACTGAAGCTGAACAGTCAAACTGTCCTTTTAAACATTCAAATAAAAAAACATTTGAAGTATTGCTTTTGAAGTTTTCATCTTTCCTACATTTATTTGAAATCAATAGGCTTAGAATGTGATGAATGCTATGGAATATAGCTATCCTTTGCTGCAAATGCCTTGAAAACGAGACTTTAGCAGCTCAACATTTTGGAACAGTATTTTTTTTCCCTCCCCTGTGAAGTATGAAATTTTCATCTTCTTTTTCTGTTTCAAACAGAAAATGAGTGCTGGATCTTTTACTAAGAGTATTCTCAGAAAAATGGTGTTTGACAGTCCACTTCAGAAGCCAGCTATGATGACATTTGCAATGCATGTATTCCTAGTGCAGAGCTATGAAAAGGTGGATAACACTCAGCAGATTGAATGACCTAGAGAAGCATCTTTAGAGCAGAGAGATGTAGTAATATCATCCATAAACCAGAGTCTGTTACTGCTTAGCAGGGAATAAGTGAGAATAATATTACGAAAACAGGCAGAGAAGAACTTCTGTAAAGCCAGCAGTACCTTGAAATTAGAGCAATCAATGTGTTGCACTTTTATACTGAATGTCACATGGTATTTACTGAAGGAGAGAGAATATTTCTTTGCCCAAATACTTTTCCTTTCCAATCACAATGATAATGGTCGCAGACAGAAAGCGTTACCTGTGAAATGTGTGCTGCTGGCAACTCACTGTCCACAATGGAAGCAAAAACATTCTCTTTTCCTTCGCAGGCAGCCATTAGTTCGGGAAGACACTCGATAGGTCCTTGGTAACCTCCATGCACACTCTTCCTTTGGCCTTGGCTCCATTTCCTGATACAGACAGCAAAACATATGCCCAGGGAGGGAAAGCAAACATTTGTATTCAGTTGTTTTGGTGGTAAAACTCAGTACTGTGTTCTGTTTTTAAAGGGTGGTCATTTATTTTTGGTTAGCATTAATTACTGCATCATCTAAGTATCTATAGAGCTTTGCATTATCTATGATGTTAAGATGGATACTAATGTAGTTTTATAACGGATTAAAATAAAGAGATAATTAACATACAGAGTTAGATTTGTTAGGACTTGGAACCCTTCCAGTGGTCTCTTGTTAATTTGTCTGGAATCACGGTTCTCAAAATAATCTGTGGGGGTTAATTAATCAATGAATATTGAAAACAGAAACAGAAAATCCATTTGGGAAAGCATCACTGTGAAAGACAGAGCTCTGCTTCTGATTCGTTAACGAAGATTCTTGGGCACAACAATGCCATTCAAACACCATCAGCAGCAGGAAGTAGAAATAAATTGGAAACCTGCTAATGGTTAAAAGAATTACATACCGAAAAAGGTAAAGATGCTGGAGCTCTACATTTGGCAAAGTAAGCAGGGATGAGTCATGTATCCATCTACCCTGAACCACCATCTGCACCAGGTTGGTTATGTTCAGAGCAGTCACCAGCCAGCCATGATGTGCTGCTACATCCAGCATTGCCTAAGCAAAGGAGACACATAATTAAAAAAAACCCACAAATATAATTGCATACTTGGTTCATACAAGGAGCAACATGTGATTCATGTTTAACATACAGTGATTTCTAGGCCTTAACATAAGAATTTACTTCAACCTCTATCGATGGCAGTTAGGCACTTTTGGAATTAACCTTGGAAAAAGATGAATTAAATCCTCTATCATTGTCATCAGTTCTCATCGGTTCTTACTCTCAAAAAGGTAATTTACACAATGGTTTTGGAGGTGAGACCTGAAGGTAGACTCTTTTCCTTACGAATAACTGCTCTTTGACACAACTCAACTCAGAATGAAGGGAAAAAATCTCAACATTTACTGTTAAAGAAAAGGTCACAATTAATGGCAGTATTTATTTATATTTTGACATGAGAGCTTTCTCAGAATTACATAACTATTCAAAAATCCTTGAACTATTTAAGAACAACACTGATATATTTACATTTGTTCAAAAATTAATACTAATGTCATTTACCAGTAGCAATTATTATTTCCACTCGAACTAAGTACTTAAAAACCCCCTAGAATTGGACCAGATAAAAGCACTAAAATTTAGCTTAATAGCATATTAGAGGTTTTGTTCAACACTGACACATAAGTTGAAATCTTGAAGAAAGCTTACAAAATAGCTTATATTTTACCTATGGTGACTAAAAGTGATCTGAAACAAAATTAATTTCACCCTTAATTGCACTGTGAACAGTTGACTGTCTTGAGAATGAGGGTGAGGGATACTTGGCTGTCTCTCCCTTGGCATCTCTATCCTGATCCTGAAAAGCTTCCCCAAAGTACACAGAAAACACAAGCAAACAAAAACCCCCTATGCAGCTATACATCAGATTTCAAAGTGTTAAAAATCATCCTGCCTTCCATGCCTCATGACTTTCTGTTCCATTTCTACTTCCTGTGTTTTGACAGTACAAATAAGAGGTATACTGTTTACTAACAGCATACCTATTATTTGTATAAAGAGCTGAAGCTAATTCAGTATGGATTTTGCACTGCAAATGGCTCTGTGGACATGAAAAAAATGGTTCTGCTTCTTTTTTCCTTGACTGGACTTACACTCTGTTTGGTTAGTCTTAAAGTGAATTTAAGAATTCTTCCAAGGGAAAAAGGACCAAACATGAATTTTTGGTTTCAACTTTTTAAAATCGTAAATGCAGCTATTTGGATGTATAGCATACTTCCACCCTGTCTATAGTACATTGAATGAATTATTATGATTTCTGACAACATTTCAGCTGATGAAAAAAATAATGCTATAATGTATTAGTTGTCTTTCTTATTTTGTTGTTCAATAACATTATGATCACAATAAAGTGTGGGTCCTCATATTACAACACTAAACACTAAAACACACATTGGAGTAGAAAGTCATATATTTAACAGTAGTTTGCCATGGAGGGAGTTTAATGTTTGATTAAAATATGAGAAAATAGTTTTTTTCAAGAAAGTGAGGAACATTGATATATTGAATCTGGTGTACTGAACAGTTTCAACACCTATTTAAATACCATCCTGGTGTTAGGAGGGTTGTAGTGTGATTTTATGACTAGGCTTCAGATGTTTCCATGGGTTTTTCTTGTAAACACAAATGATATTGTTTGATACTTACTTAGGCAGCAGATACCTCCACCATTTTAACTTATTTTCCAGCCACTAGTGTAATGAGGAGAAGCTGTCTGTGTAAGTCTTTACATTTAATCAAATGTTTTACAGACAAACAAAAGGCAGCATTTACTTAAGGCAAACTAAACAGTGAAATCTTCTTTAAACAAAGGAGTTGTTTACACACGCAGAGCTATTTCAATTAAATTACACTGATTCTGGAGAAATACTGACTTTAAAGACACAAGTTAGTTTCACTCCTGGCCGAGTCACACAGTTTATTTTAGCAGTTTACAATGCAATTTCAACAGTTTTTTTTTTCCAGATCGGGGTGATAAGATCAGTGACACTTAGAAAAATATTTGAAATGTTACCCTGTATTACCCAAATGTTGTCTCATTTCTCATGAATTGTGGATAATGCCCCTTTCAGCTAATAAAGACCCAGATTTAATATTTAATATTTTGAAGGAAAGAGTCATAGCATCCTGAAACTCTCTAACATTCCTAATGACCCTAGAATCAGTACCACACAACACAATCTTACTGGCTTCCATTTTCTGTCTCTTCACTTGGCTTGCCAAAGTGACTTCCATGTAGGATTGTTTTCACCAAGTAGAAAATAAAATTATGTTAGAAATCACATTTGAAAGGAGACGCTTTGTGGCCTGCAGATTTATATGTTGGTTCACATGACATTTACTTGCACAAGGAGGGAATTGTTCTCAGCATCAGACTGGAGCGAGTCTTTGAAACTTACAAGGTGAGTTGCTCTTTACCCAATTTCACATTTTACAGTATATTGAAGACTATCCTTACAGTACAGTCCTTGTTTCTGAGCAGTCTGTGTTGCTGAGACAGTCTGGTATCTGCCTCCTGTTCTCCACTACCTGATTCTTGTTCTTTTCTGCTATTCTGACAGCCTGAAACATCACATTCCCCAGTGATGATACTGCTGTACGTATGTGAGGAATAACCAGTGCATAGATATCTTGTATTTTCCACAAGTGATAAGAAGAATACAGTAAGTTGTATTTTTAGTCAGCACGAAGCAGTGGTATTTCATAGAATGCTTCTGGAGATGCACACATAACACTGTCTACATTGCTTTTTTTTTTTTTTTTTTTTTTTTTTTTTTTTTTTTTTTTTTTTTTTAAATCTTTCCTTCTCCCCCTTTTAAACAGAGGTTTGAAAAGGGGAAGAGTGAAGATGTAAGAGAAAGATAAATCTAAAATAAGCTATACTTTGAAATTAACTGGAGGATCCTTTCACATAGAAAATCTCCTAGAAATTGATAGAGGCCTACAGACAGATATCCCGCAGGGAGTAAGGAAAGTCTGTGTGTGTGAGACTCTGTGTTCCACATTGTTATAATGAATCCACACAGCAAATCCTCTTTTCCTCCTTATTTTCTGCTTCTTTACCCATAGAATTTATTCACAGCATCTCTATCTGGATGTGAAATCCAAGACAGTGACATTGTGAAAAAGTCAGAACAATGGTAAAGTTGGCTTGTTTCATCTGCTGCCTTGGCAACCTCCACACATTTTGTTTCCCTCTAAGTGTAAAACATGGAGATGCTTGATACTTAAATGGTTACTGAAATTCCTATAAATACTCAAGGTAACAAATTGAGTTATTCCCCTATCTCCATACGTAAATATAAGCAACTAAACAAGATAATACAAACCACAAAATTTTAAAGTATTTAATATTTATATTATCTGATGAATAATATATTTAGTTTCTCTGGTTTATCTAGCTGCTACCCGTTTAGTTTGTTGTATAAACAGTATAATTTTATAGAAACTTATGGCTTTTTAAGCTCTTATTTTGCAAAACAGTAAATAAATTCTAAATATCTTAGAGTGGGTAAGATTGGAACAGATTATTATTCTAAATTGGGAAATGGCACAGTTACCTGCCTTTTAAGCCTTAAGAATTTAAAGCAATATGGGATAATTTCATCACAGAGAGAAATTTAAAAGAAGAAGACAGTGAGTGCAACAAGTGAAACAGGAAACAGTAAAGATGCTTTAACTACATTAAAAAAAACCCATATATTTTTGGTAAACCAACAAATTAAATAACAAAAAACCAAACCAAAATAAAAACCACCCCTCTAAGCCCACCACTTTTTAACCTGAAGTAGAATAAATGGGGTAAATAGACGGAGTCAAGGGAATTATTAGTTGTTATAATAGAAAATATGTTTACCATCCTCTTATTTGGGGCTCCTTCTGTGCTTAGGAGAATTAAAAGCAGATGCCTACACTGAGATGGGTTTTCATGAAAGATTCAGGCAATAGCTCTTAAGCCTTCCCAACGTCATACTTGGACAGTTACAAAGTAATAACAGCAATAGTGACACCTCCTTTACATTTTGTCTGTTACTCAAAACCAGCTCAGCTTGTGCCAGTGTGGGAAGCGATGACCTATTAGCCACAGCTGGGGCAGCACAAAAATGCCAGTGAACAGCAGCTCAACTCATGTAGATGTTGTCAGGTATGGCAAAACCTTTCATTCTGATGGTATTCGGAATTGAGTGTCAAAATGTTTGGATCAAAATCTTGCTATTGCTGTCATCATTCCAGGAGTGCATTATGACAACACCATCAGCATCTGTGATCAGGTTTTCATCTTCTGTTTTTCGGGAGCAGCAGCTGCTTATCCTTAGGTATGGAATGATTCAAACTGAGCAAACTGTACCTTTCTGTTCTGACATGAAGCTGAAATTTAACAGTCTGTCTCTTTCTAGTCAAAGTTATTAGTGATGGATGGAATTTAAATGATGGTTTATAACTTTCTAGTTTGAGGGGAAGCAAAGATGGAGGTAGGATGTGGAAGAGGTGAGTGTGTGGCACACTCACTGACAGCAAAACATTGCATTTCTCTGGTTATTAAGCACTCCCTCTATGTGCTCCAAATAAATTGGAACACTAAATTTTTCCATAATGAATATATCCCCCCACTCATTTAGGAGATTTTTCAGGCTACTAAAAAATCCTGATTGCTAAATTCTTTCTTCTAAAGACTTCTTAACAAAGTTTTTATAAACACTGTTTTTGGTATTACTTTCACATCCTTCATTTGAAAGTCAGATACTCTGGATCACTCTTGTACGACTGGGTAGGTGGCAGGGGACCAGACTAAAACTAGCAGAATTTCTGATCTACCCAAATGACTTAAATAGCTTTTTCCTTTAAGATAAGCTATTGAAGTGTTAAAAATGATAGAGCTTGCATCTCATTAACAGAGCCTGCATACTGCCTAGAATAATTTCTTCTTCTTTTTGAAGTCACCCATCCTTTAACTCTGAATATACTAAGCATTTTGACTTAAATCCTGTAAACATATATGTTACTATTCTGTGGATAAATTATATTTAAGTGAAGTGACAATGGAACTATAATGATAACTGCTTTGAATACAGAGGCAAGATAAAGAAATGTAAGAAATGCCATTTCAGTGGAGAATTACATCTGTGACTACTCAGCTAGATGCTGAGTGCCTACAGTGATGCCATTGGTGGCAATGACTTTGTGGATAGAGACTAAAATTTCAGGTGTACTCAGGGTGAGTTACATGGCTCAAATTTATCTACTCTTAAAAGATTAGTCTTATTTGTTATATCAGTGCTTCACAGTCTATGACACTTTAGTGCTTTTATTCATGAATTTGAAGTTTAGTCTAGGACTAAATTTCAGTTACATGTAGAAGTTTAAATCCATAGATCTATTAAAATTATTACAATTGTACCTACTTACAGCTGTTTAAGACTACAGAATTTATGTGACAAATATTTATAGATAATAGACAAAAGGGTATGCGTTTTACTAATTTTTCTAGAAAACCATGAATTCAGAATAACAATAATTATTTTGCATATGCTTCAAATGTAGGAAGCCTTCCAATACATAAGATTATATTATGATCCATGTGTGACTTGATATTCTGCTAATAGAAGTAAAGTATTTTTTCAGATGTAAAAGCATGCCACGTACTTTAAGTTTCATGTTTTTATATAAATCATGACTATGATGCTTCAATTACATAGCTCAGAAACAGCAACTGACTTGAAAAGTTGGAATTTATTTGAAGAAGTATTACAGAGACTTTAAGGTCACTACCTTTGGTACGTTATATATCAGTAAAACAGGTATCTACAGAGCCTTTGAAATTCAGAGGTCTAGTTCAAAATTACTTTTTAGAAATGTTTTAATCTGGGGAGAGGGGGAGTTCTTTTAGATCAATTAAATCACCCTTGCACAGCTGCGTGGTTTCAGTCTACAGAACGTCCCCCCTGTACTTCATCAGAGATATAGTGAATAAGTCGTAATTAATCCTTTTCAGGAGGCACTCCTTTTATACTGCCCTCTGTATCCTACTTCTCTTCACTTTTTTTACAAGCATATTCAGTCTCCTCTTCCATATGCTCTGCTACCCCCTATGAGAGACTAATTCTTCATTCTCCCATCATCATAAAGGTCTCACTGATGTATGCAAATTACAACCTTCCTAGCTGCTTCACAAGATTCCTATCCCTGTATTCATCCTTTAGCCTCCATAGTAACATTATTAGTATTTTCAGAACTGGAGAAAGGACAAACCATTTACTGCCTACATTTAGTGGAGTGCAACCCTTGGGTTCTTACTGATTTCTTTTAATAGTATTACAGAAATAAAAGCAGTTACACAGTGTCATATCAGCAATGTAAACTTGGTAGGGCAGAACCCATCACTCAGAACTCATTGAGTCCCAATAGCCAATTTATTTTCAAATTGCTAATTAATAAATAGGTATTTTCTGCTATACCAGCAAACCGTAAAAAGAAAAAATGATTTTGATAAGAATCACTTTGCAATAAATCCCAATTTCCTAACATAAACAATATATTAATGCCAGCACTTGTTTCAAATATTACACAAATCTACCAAAACCATGAAAGATACACAGATCTTTCTCATAATAAATCTGTTCTCTTTACAGTTTAGAGTCAGTTTCAAAGTAGGTATGTAATATTTTGCCAATAATAAAAATTTTTTGAGTGCATTCACAAGAATCCATTTCAACAGCAACAGTTATTCCCAGTAACTTTCTCCTGAACTTTTAGCCCCTTAAGGTTAGCATTCAGGAAGCTCAGCTGCTGTCTAACAAACTTAATTAATCAAAAAGTCATTTCCGAGCTGTAACTATGAGTAAAAGTGCTTCAAGTGTGCTAGCAAGCCTACAAGTTAATCAAAATGCTAATGCAGTACAAATTAAAGTTGTGATTAACATTTCACAGTAGCTGCTTAAGTGAATTGATCACACAAATGGGTTAAGCATTACTCATTTCCTCCAGCCCCAACTGGGAAAAGGTTTGTCATGGGTGGGGGAGGGATGAGGCACAAGCAGCACCAAATCATCATTAAACCCTCACCAAGGTGCTTCCATACACCACATCACTGATTATGCACAGCAACCAAAACTCCAGCACCACAGAGGTAACCCTCCCTTCTGCCACATATATACCTACACCACACAAGCAGGAAGCATTTCCAGCCCAACATGTCCAGGTACTTTCCCTACAAAGTGATCCATTGATGTTTAGTATCTATAAGTGAGCGTTGCCACACAGTATAAGCATGACAAGATTTTTTTCTTATTCTATTACTTCCACACTCCTAATGTGCAATAATAGCCATACAGCCATGAAAGCAGCCAGTATTTAAGTAAAACTGCAAACATTGTGATATCACTGGAATATTACTGCATACACAAAGAATACGTGTAGCAGCTGAGGAGATGTGGCCTCTGCTCTTCACTTGTTTCTGAGTAATCCTCTGCATTCTCAAGTTAATTTGATTCTCTTCCCTTCTTTCAGTAAAGCTGCCCATTTATTTATAGCTGCCAGTGCAACCATTACACAAAAGCTCTTTCCCTGGACACTCCTGGACAAATCTTACTTACACAAGTGTAAAATAGGCTTTTTCTGTAACTCCCACCACCTTCCAGCAAGCAGTTGGCACACCTGCACTACTAACAAGCAATACATGAGCCCAAATCACTCTTAGGACCTTTAAAAACTTCTCCACCTCCTCATAAGCAGAAAAACAAATGATCCAAGGGACTTGGCTCTCCAAATCAATAGTTTTAGTGGTGGTTATGAACTGAGGAGGTTTCGGGATGATGAGAAGTGCAGAGCCAAAGGACATTTTCTTTTTTTGAGTCTCAAAATGGCAACATGGGCTCCTTTGCCTTTGCATGGCCAGGAGTACTTTTGTGTTCTCCTTCTGAGGAGCCACCACCACCCACCCAGCACAGCTGCAGTTTAGCACAGTAAACATTTAGTACATAAGCCAGCTCTTAGCTGAGTAGGGCAGCAGATTTGTGCAATATTTGACAGCTCTGAACACGTACCACAAAGATGATCCTCGTAAGAACTATAGCAAAAGTTGCAGTTTAAATGACCAGAAACAACTTTAATTGGTTTAGAATGGCTAAAGCAGTATTATACACATCACCATCTAGCTAAGGAAACACAGTGCTTAAAGCAAAGAGTATTTTTCTTTCCTGCCAAAATCAGATTCTCCAGAGGACTAACAAGATGGGGAATGACAGGGCATTAGCATTTCAAGGTCCTTGTTACAGGGATAGGCACATTTCCCATGCAGAGTAGTCTTTCTTCTGCAGTTTGGAATCTGTTTCCATGTCCACCTTCCCTCAATGCCCAGCTACCCTACTGAGATGTGTTTAACACATCCATAGGTAAACACTTCTCAAAGGTTAGGGCTGAGCTCCATGGCAGTTCTACTCCTGGCAATTTTAAAATATTTTATCAACGATTATAGTACAAGTGGAGGCTTGTGGCCAATTCCAATGCAAAGCCAACAACTGTCACATTATTTCTGAGAAGAGACTGCCCTGCTGAATCTGAGAGTGATGGTATTACTGCCTCAATTATCCATTTCAATTAATGCAAATATAGGCAATAGTCTTGGAACAGCAGAATAAGAACTGATCGTTGAATACACAGTCAGAAAATATAAGGCTTGACAAAGGGAGCAAAAAAAGAGATTAGATTTAGTTTCATGTATTCTTAAATAAGATAGGAAAAAAAAGGTGGAGGATAGTCTTTACAATAATAATTATATCTTATAAAAATATTAGAAAAGTATTTTCATTACAATTTTTATTATTTAATGTACATTCTCCTGAAAGAAATGGAGAAATGTTTGATTTTGAGAAGCTACTGGAGTGTTCAGCACCATCTTAATGACACCTCTAGCTTTTCTCAGTAAAAATAACAGAGAGTGCCAGGCTTGAAGAGAATATATTGTCTATTGTAACTGTACTAATGGTATCTGAGGTAAATAAAAATTAAATGAGTTGGCCAAGGTCACACAGGAAGTTGAGGCAGGTTTTTTGAGCCATGGGAACCTCCTGCACTTTATCTGTGAGAGCCTGTCACTGATAACAAACTAGATTTTAACTTGAGGTTTTCAGTGTAGAGAAGGGGTCTTTAGCCTAGTCAATGCCTCAGTGGCCATTCATTACCGAGGTGGGAGTGGAAGCAGATAGGCATTCACATTCCAAAAGGCTACATACTGCTATTCCCCATATTTCTGCAACAAAAGGAAAAAATTCTACATTTCATCCTAGGTATATAAATACTAAATTTTATCTTGCTATAATGAACTCCACTATAACTAACAAATGCTAACCATCGGAAAACTGTAACAAAATATACTTTTTCCTTTTTTTCATGCTAAAAATTATATTCCCCTATTAAGCCAGCAATGTAAGTCCTCAAATTCTGTTAACTGCTAAAGACTTGAATATTTCACCATAATTGTAAACAAGAGAATTCTAACATAGAGGCAAAACTTTTAAGACATCCAAGGAAAAATGATTTAAGAGTTGTTTCATAATTTTTAATTATAGTGGAACCTTATCTGGAATCCAGCAGCTACATTTACCTATGTAATGCTGTTAACATGGTTTTCTGTAGGACCAGTAACAAATACTCAGCCTAAAGTCACTAGCAATGAAAAAACCCAGAATATGTTGGAGGAATGGAAGGCAGAATGAAAGATGTGGGATAGGAAAGGAGTCATGGGAGGGAAGGTTGTGGTGTGAAGGACACCACAGAAGATTGGAGAAGTTTAATAGTCTGTGATGGAAAGAGGCTTGCTTACATATCATGGCTAGAGATGGCAAATCTGCACTGCAGGGGACCTGGGATAAAGGCCTACTGTATAACCACCTACAAAAACTCTTTGAAAGATCTTTCTTTCTTATAACAGAATAATATTGCTGATATGACAAGTCTTTTATTCATGTACCCACCAGCAAAAAGAACAGTTTATGTTCAGGTCACAATCTGAAGATTAGCTATACAACCTCAACACTAAAATAATTTATAAGCAAAAAAAAAAAAATTCAATGTAACTCAAAAACCAATTCCCACCTCACTGCTGTGTTTAAGGCCTGACAATGCGCGAGCGCGCGCTCACACAGACCAGCACCCACTGAATCTGCTCATCACTGGATCCTTCCAGGCTTCACTTCCTTTTCTCATAACTAACATTTTTTTTTCTACCTCTGCTGACCCAGAGTTCATCAGCAGGTCAGTGCTAAGGAAAAAGGTAACAACCAGTATTGAAAGTGTAACCCTGTCTATTGCTTAGATTCTGGGAACTTTAACCTCCCGTTGGAAAGCGTGACTAATAAGATGGAACCAATAATGTCCCGAGAGATGTAAACCATGTGCCAACTTTAAAATACAAAAGTGCTTGCATGTTTTTCTTCTTTTTGCCTTTTTTTTTTAAGATGACTGTATATATAACATGATACAGTAGTTAGCTGAAGGCTGGAGTGCCAAGGCATAATATGGAATGGCATTTTTCTGAACTCTACTTCAGTTTAAAGGAACTGTTGAATATTTTGGACTTTCTTTTTCTGAGTGACTGTTTTTTTTTTCTAAGTGACTGTTTCTGAAATACATATGATGCAGTAGCAGGATTAAGAAAATACATTTCTTAGCAAAACAGAACAAAATAATTACAGAAAATAGTATTTAATTTAAATTTTCCCCAAATATGTAATTAACACCCTAATGCTTACTCCACAAACATCTAAATGAACTTTAAGTAAGTGGTTTCTTTGAAACAAAGGTGAATTTTCTCACCTGAGCAAGTGATGTTTTTCTCTGTTAATAACTGAATATATGGCATAGCTGTTTCTACATTTTCAGCACCATAATTTCATTGATTTGAAATATTTGAAACAGAGTAGCATCCAAGCCCTGCTGGTTACCAAGACTAGGACTGTGTAGCAGTAACATCTGTGATGTTATTTGCTTCTTGCATTCCCTAATTTCAGTTTTGCTCAATTTGATATTAGTATTTTAAGCTTGTTTTTATTAGTGTAAGTTTGAGCCTCACCCAAATTGCTGGACTGAACTGCACACAGTATTTTCTCTATCTAGAGCACTGATTAATTGTTTCTCATAGAGCATTTTTACAAACTGCCAGGCTTGACACAATGATGTTTGCAGTCGCCATATCGCCAACAGGCTTCAAACAAGAGCAAAGCTTCTGATAGTTGACAAACAGATCACTGAGGATATTAAAAGCTGAGCAAACAAAAACTGTAGGAAGAAAGAAGTACTGGCTCTATTTTACAGATATTAAACTCAGAAACATAGAAACAGCAGTTTGTTCAAGGCTGCCTGATCTTCAAGAACCTGTGAATGAGTCCTTGTGCAGTTCTGCTAAAGAGAAGAATTCTTCCTGGGAGACTCAGAGGGTCAGTTGTTTCCTGCGACAGCTAGAGCTCACCATCCCTGCTGTAACTGTAACTGAGCTTTTCAGATATGGCAGCACTCTATCCAAAATTCCAATTGCTGCTTTAAAATTCTTTTGAGGTGGCAGCTGTGCATGTGATTGCTTGTTATCAGTACTCTCCACGGTCGGTTTGGTTTCTGTGGGCTGCAACTGCAGTACAACTGTAAAAACTCACAAGTCTCCAGGGTGAGTGTAAAATCTGCGTTTAAAAACGTGTTCTTTGACTCTGTGATCATTGGGACATACAAGAGGTGTCTTTACAGTAGCTAGAGGAGCCTAGGGAAAGCCTCTGCATCTCACCCTGAATCAGATTTCAAAACACATTATATTTGTGCCAGGGAGTGACTATAGTGCTTTTGGATGCTAGAAAAGTAGAAGTACCTGGGGGAGACAGGTTCTTGGGTATCAGCATAACAATCTGCAGGGACCACGGCCTGCCAGAATGATTCTCATACAACATTCCACAATACAGAGATAAAAAACTGTTGCAAAGAAAGCAGAGGCCGTTTTATGGCAGTAGACGCCTCTAGTCAGAGCATGACTGTCTTTTACTCTAAGTTTGTTCACCTCCAGTTCTGTAAAGTGGAAACCATTTTGGGCACCCAGGTCCTCCCTAAACAAGGTTATAATATCGTGTGGTAACAGCTCTCCACAAGATTGCAAGAAATCTTCAGATTCTTCTATATTAAAAACATGAGAACACTAGCAATAAACAGTTTTATACTGAAATGCATCACGATACCTGGCATATTCTGATTGCTTGGTCCAGCACCGTTTTTGTATCAGTTGCATAATCTGGGCAAGGCAGCATGGCATGACTGAAGTGGGCTTGCAGCAAGAGGTGTGTTTTTGTGTGTGAACTGTCAAATGAATGGGGATTGACTTCAATTGGAAGGTGCTTGGCCAGTTCGCTGTTCATCTGATCTTCATTGTGTCTCACAGGCAGATCTGTGTACTCATCAGCATTCTTAAAAAAAAAAAAAACCAACATTATAATTAACTTCAGAATAACTATTACTGCTTACTGAGACTATATGCATTAAATTTAATACAGTTAGATTTCAACACAAAAATACCAGCATTTAAATATTTAGAAAATGTACTTATTTATCAAAATCACACAGGGGAAAACAATACCTAATATAATGTTTTCAAATATTGACACACTTATAGATTTTAAATATTTTTCCTTCCAAATGGCTGATACTAACATTACAGAAGAGGAAAATAAATGCAATAAAATTAATATATTCATTGGACGGATTCAGTAGTAGAAGATGACCCACAGGTATCCTACCTCATTGGGTCACAAAAACATTTTAACGTTAGCTATAAAGAAGTCAAAACTTCTTATTTTCAATTTTCAGGTTTTGAGTTTTTCTCCTAGTATTCAAAACCCAGTAGCTTTTGAATAGCTCTTATATGCTTCTTTTCAAATATTTTTTCAATATTTTGAGCAGTGTCTAAGCAACTGATGATGAATGATCAAAAAAAAGGGCTAAATTTTAAGCAGGTGGTGAAAACATTGTCTGTGTTCCAGACTGGTACTAATGCTATTCATTCCAAAATGAAAGCTGTGTAAGAACTTTCTCACTGTTGCAAAAAGGAGCCGGCAACCAACATGTAATCTAAATGCAGTTATAAGTAGCAACACCATAGCAGCTGAGAGGAGAAAGTACAACTGTTTTGGTATCCCAGGCAGAGATGCCAATTCTCCTCTTGGGAAATCCACGGTTTTTGAATAAAGGTTCAACAGAAACATCCTAAGAATGATAATTTAGGCAAAAGAATCAGTTTTGTGACTTAATCTGCAATCTTTCCCTCCACAAAATCCTCTTGTGCATGTACATGTGTATGTATCCCTTGAAGTGAGAACTATCTTTCTGAATTATAAAACTTGCAAGTAAGGTAAGAGTTTTATATTATGTGATGTCTTTTCCATCTTGAATTTATGAGACCGTTATTTCTTTTGTCATAAAATAAAAAGTCATTTGGGGAGCCTGAAGGGCAATGTCTTTGAAACTACAGGCTTAGCAGAGACCATTAATTTAAAGTGTTCAGGGTTTTATATTCCTCTTAAACTATAGAATCAGTATTTTGCACCTTAGTTTTCAATTTCATCAGACTTCCTGCAAATCCATATTAATGAAATATTCACAACAGTAACCAGTGAAGAGTGAGGTAAAGAAAAATGGCAATTTTAGAACACGTAATTGAACTACCTAATTGACTTACAAAGAACCATATCCCCTCATTAATATCCTAAGACGTAGAACCTTTTCTGACAATTCCTAAAAGCAGTTAGATAGCTGGTTTTACTCCTTGACAAGCGACAGCACAAAATTTTCTATTTTTTTAAATGGTGCAAAGAAACTACGTCTAAACTGTGATATCAATGTAAAAGGAATGGTAACCATTAGACAATTTAAGATTTGGAAAGAAAATCAGAATGTCATTAACTTATTTCATATCTCAACTGCAGATTAGAAGTGAAGACTGAATAAAGACAACTGCTGCTTAATCCTGGATGTCTCTGCTAGATCTCTTGTGAAAACTGTGGTCATTTATTCTCTGAACCTAAGGTCACAATCTTTTTAAGCCCTATAGAAGGCTGCATGTTTGCTTCACTCTTTTAACTGGCTTCTCCTTCAAAGATATTTTCAAGAATATTTACCAAGGAGATTTTTTACTTAGTTTTGCTTTGCAGTTTAAAGTAGCAGAAAGAAGGAGGATCAGCCAAGTCAGTCCAGACCAAATGGTATCCCTGAAAATGCATTTTCCCTGATTCTTCCCCAGCACATGTTTTATTTACATCCAAACCACTCCTCTTATTTTAAACAACTTGCCTACTTAATTTCCTGTTTGTGATCATTGACTGTAAGTAAGTGAGGTTCATTTTCTTATCTGCATCATGTAGGTAATTAAAGGAAATTGAGAATGGGTAGTGAAGCTTTTATACAACTGAGAATGAAGCTGAATGGAGGGCACCGAGGTCAGCAGAGTCCATTATATTTTTATGTGAGAGGCCGGTATGTCTGCCCTGTCCTTGTTTGCTTAGTGTAGGCTGGACAGACTACTAACTGCAAATCTGTTTCTCTGATTTGCCCAGCTGTCCTTGAATAAAGACATCTTCCATTGCAAAACGTTAAATGACAGTGATTGACAACTTAGTGATGAACTCTGCTTGTAACCCCCTGCTACTGTTTTCAGGTTGCATAAGAAAAGACAGAATAAAGAAACATCCTTTGTAATCACCTCAAATGGGCCCTGCTGTTCACTCAATATTTTTTCATTTTAGTTTTCCTTTTCATTGCAAATCTCAATCTGTTCTGTAAAGGCTGTAGCTTCAACTATTCCACACAACATATAATATATATTGTTTTAGTACATCATATCTGAATGCCGTTCTTATTTCCATGGGTGAGGAAACAGATCAAACTACATATAAATCATTCTAAAGTCTTCATTCTAAAGTCAAGAAACTTAATACAAGCTTCATAGTTAAACCACAAAGCACTTCTGTGCATTTTTCACTTTCCCTTCTTCTCCTCTTAAGCCAGAGCTGTTGCAGGTCATGTACAATAAATAATAGGTTTGCAAGCACCTACACAGTTAAGCATAACTTGGTGTATACCAGGAGATAACCAGGAATTTTAGCTACAGATTCTGCAATTATGCATTTGGTAGTCATGTCACATCTGTCTCTCTTACATTTCTGAGATGGACTTTCCCAATAATGTCTCCTTTTGGGCATTAGAGACTGCTGCATCATTTCAAGGGTGTAGGAGTCATCTCAGACTTACATTTCAACCCGCATGCGACACAAGGTGCTCGTATAGGAGACAGTAACTTGCACTGCCAGTGAGAAATGTCACACACAGACCTGCATAATCTCAACAGTTACATTTTACAAGGCCAAAGGGCTATTCTGGTAATTGAATTCTGTTTCCTGCATAACAGCAGCCACAGAATCATCTTAAAGTCCTGTCTACAACATCATGCTCCAAATATGCAGCTTACCATCACCCTTTATTTGAGCTGTTAGAATGGCCCTAAAAGGAAACAACTCATACTATTTTAAAAGATATCTTTTGCAGTTTTGTGGTACTATCAGGCATTTGAGGAGCCAGACCAAACTAAAATTTAAATAAGGTATCCAACATTGTGAGTACTGTGCTCTGCAGAGTGCACAGGGTTAAACCTCCCCCCAGATTTTCTTTCTACCTACAAAAAGTGGAAGTTTGGCTGAAAATACTGATTTATAATGAGAGCTGAGCTATAAACTTATACCACATTTAGATCTTCTAAAATATTTTAAATGTCAATAAAGTATATCTGGCCACTTTGTCTACAGGAGAGGATACTTGTGGACCACAGACAGAAATGAAATCAAGGTGAGCTACTAAAGCAAACTGGAATATTTTAAGTGAAGTTCAGTCATGGGAACAGTAAAACTTATAAAGTTAATGAGTTCTAGACTTTAAAGAGCAGTTGATTAATTTGTAACAATGAGGGTCTAAACCAAACCAGAAATAGTTTCTCACATTCCAGAGTTGTACCAGCAGTCTTTCCTTTAGCAATGTTATGGAAACTGCCTTAGAATTGACTGTCTGTATATTCCTTTCCTTTACATAGATACTGCGAACCCAATCAGTATATTGGGTTCTCACCATACTTTCAACTTTAGTAAACTTGCAACATATTTTGCTCTCCTTCAAGTTTCTGATGTCAAAAGAAACAAGACAAAAGAATTCTTAGAACATTTTGGTATAAAATAAACAGTTTTTAAACTAAAGTATAAAAAAATACTGCAGCAGACTAGTACTAAAATTAAATACATAAAAAAAGAGAAAAGACAAGGATCATTTTTAGCTAGTTCAGTAATTCCATTCTCCTTACCTGAAACTTGATTTAAATTACATAAACTTCTCTAATAGTCTAAGTATATGCTGAAGTACTGCAAAAATGATACTTTTGTGAATAGAATTAATAAGTTACAATAAATAAATGTGGGTGATTTTTTACAGCTGTTCTGCAATTAACACTAATAATCCATTATGAATTTTAGTTCTCTGCTACCAGAACTAAAATGGCATGCCAATGTCCAACTTATTTTCCCAAGGGAAAACAGCACTTTTTGATCTTTGGAAAACTGGATAGGTGAATATAAGCTCAACAGCAATATTATAATTGGCTTTTGTCTTTTGATCCATTGTACAAAGTGATACAGTACTCTAGTGCAGCATCCAGACCTGCCACATTGGGCCACTCTGTATAGGAAGATGCTGGAATACAAAATTTGAAGCAGCCTGTACTTGTCCTCATTTAGGTGATACCTACTTACTCCTAATATAGGATAGAGAAAAGAAGCATGGTCAAAATAGACCAAGGACTGATCATTTGAAATAGCTAGGAAACATCTGACTTATAAATGATTCAAAAATTCTACATTTTGCTTTGAGGATACTTGAGCTTCTGTACTTAAAACCATTTGAAGTTATTTCCAATTTTATATATACACACATATGTATCTCTACTCATGTGCTGACAGAAATCTCGTTTGATCCTGTTACCTATATCATAAGGAAAATTTAAGAAATCGGTTAACTAAACTTCTCAAGCTAATCTTCCTTTGCCCATGATTTTGCCAAGAGAAAAAGACCAAATTATGTGACAAAGGAGTGGCACAAGTGTATACTGTGAACATTATTTAAATTAACCAACATATCTACAGTATATTTTATTGTCACATTTTCGAGTGTGAGTTTGATTTATAAGAAAAGACATTACATTTACACAGATGTATCCTGGCTGGCAGCTAGAAGATAATCAACATTTATATTCAGAAAACTAATAAAAGTAAGGAAACGTGCTTTAAAAAAGAGAGAAAAAAGCTAAAAAACCAAAACCAAACCTAACTTACAAGTGGTTTTTCAGCTCGTACAAGAAAGTAATGTAGATTCAGAAATAGAATCAGAGAAGTACTTGCTAGAATTACTGCTCTGAAAAGTTTATCTTTGTAAGTGATGCCATTATAAACTCCTATTTTAAGGAATTTATTGGTAGCCTCTGAATGCATGCATTTTGGTCTCAGTTTTATGGGACATAATTTAAACTTACAAATGCTTGGGTGTTTTTTTTTACTCTTAGATATAAAAGGTCTACGACAATATTCCAGTTAAAAGACACAACCATATGTTACTAGTTATATGTTTTAAGAACAAACATGACATGTGTTTTTAAAATTCATATTATAGACTAAAAGGAAAAAAAAATTCTGCCAGTTCACTCTGTTTTATGCATGTAAAAATAAACTTTTAAGACAAACTTTTCAGAAGAAATGCTCCAGATTTTCAGGGCAGGCTGGCAGCCTCTGTTAAACCACAGAGCAGGCTGAGGCTTTGCAGAGATCTTAAAAATTCGCGAACATGGTTCAAAAGAAGACAACAACACTTTTCAGGCAAGATTAAAATATATTTGCTACATGATACTGTCACTCATCACAGACGCCATGTTTACAAATAAAATCCTTGTCTTCATATATTGTACAACATCTCCCCATAAACTGCATGTGTATGTGGCAGTGCCATCAAACTGCATCCAGCATTTCCAGCATTTTAGAGCCAGCCCCGCAGAGCAGCTCCTTCCCCCTGGGGCCTTCCCATGGCTCCCTTTCCAGGGCTGGGGGCTGTCAGGGAGGAAAGGCAGGAGGCAGAGCCCTGTGCCAGCCCTGGGCCACAGGGCACAGAGCAGTCAGAGCCACAGCCTCTAGGCACCAGCTGTCCCTGCCTGGGGAAAGGGGGTCCCCTCTTGGCACTGGGGCACTCACTGGGGGCTCTCTCTGCCCTCACCCTCCACTCCAGCTCAGCTTACAGGAAAATGCTCCAGGCACTTTTTAAGCACCCCATCAGACCACTCTTCATCCTCTGGAAAAGGAGGGAAACAGATGCATATAATGGAGAGCATTGTCCAAGGAAAAAGACCTGCTCAGTGTCTTCTAAAATAAATAGAAAATTTAAAAAAAAATTTATTCTATTAGTGTTTAATGCATTTATAGAGATAATAGATATACGTAAAAAAAAAAAAAAAGGTATGAATTCAAAGTGTAACATTAACCCAATTAACTGGGTAAGAGCAAAACAGTGAGGCTGGGCTTCTCTGGGCTCTGTCTCTGGATTTAAGACTCAACAGAACAAACACTGGAAATTTCCAGCTGGACAAGAGAAGTTAAAGAGAGAAAGTTATAAAACCCATCAACATGCAATTATGCAAATCTGTTATATTTTAAACATTAGTTTGTAGCTATCCTTCCACCAGGAGACCCACGAACATATTTTATAAGAACATAAAAGTCAGAAGTTCTTACAATTCTTAGTCCTCATGTTAGTGGTCAGAAAAATTATTAATTAATCTATTATTATGTTAATATGCAATATATTAGTTGTATTCTCATACTTTAAATAGACAAGGGCTTGATTTTTGCTTTTAAATAGCTGTGTATGATAAACACCACAAATTTTACAATTACAGACATCATAAAAAGCACAACCTAGGGCAATGAAACAGTTGAGTGATCACTTAAAAACACCCTAAAGGGTTTAGATTTCACAAGTTCACCTCTTACTTAAAACATCCAAACTACAAACTACTGATGACATTCCTGATGACCAGGGGTCAGGAGTCTGAAAGACCTTTGCCACTGCTCACAGAGCAATAGGAGGTCAGCAATATTAGCTACCAGTAGCAGAGAGTGACCTGGCAGATCTGGGAACTCCTAAACTACAAAGTTAAATTACAGACCTCTGCTTCAGCATGGAGGTGATAAAAGAATATGCAAGCATGCTAACATATAGGAGGGGGAGGATTTTTTATAAAGTAACCATGATTTGACATGGGAAAGAAGCTCTTAGGACTTCTATGCTAACTTGAAAGTTGATTTTCCTTTTTTTTTCTCTAGCTTCCTAAGCATACTAGAGAAGTAGAGTTTCAGTGTAGGGGAAGATACAGTAATAGATAATACAATCACTGTAATTTTCTTACTAATGTTAAAAAGATCCTTATAGAACTATATAGAAATTTTCCTATTTAAGTTACATACCTTACTAAAACATTACAACAAGGAATAAATTCATGATTTTAAGTTCTACCTCTCACATTCCTTATTTCATAAAGGTTATGATCACAGTCATAATTCAGTCCTACTTTTTCTGGCCAGTCCTAATAAAACCAGTCCTAAAAACACATTTTCCTTGAATGTATAGGTACTTTCATAGTATTAAGCCTGAACAACTTTCATAGATGTGGCCTTAGTTCGCTCTTAGGTTTTTGAGTTAAATTATTGCTTACAAGTATTCCTGTAATACTTGCACAGTTTATGAAAAAATAAATGCAGAAGAAGACTAAATTAGGACAAAAATAAGAGCAAACATCTGGTACTGAATACACATTATTCACCTAGAACAAGATACTTTGACCACAGCAAATAAATATAAATGGAATGGTACAAATTCCATTTATAAAGTGAATTTCCATAATGTGAGAGAATTACTACATTTTATTGCTGTAAATGGTATATTAGAGTTTTTGCCTCTCCAAAATGCCTGATTTTTCTGATTATTTCTCATGAGAATGCTTCAAACCTGCACATTTTGAATGTGTTATCATGCTCTATTTTTTTCATCTTAAAACCTAGATGGGGCAGTAAGCCACAACTTACTTTCCCTGCAATCTCAAGTCATATTATAGGAAAGATTTAAAATTGACTGGTTTTGGCTGTACTGAAACGAATTGTATTGCACTACTACAGAACAGCTTTTCAGTGCATGAACTCAGTAATCTGCTAACAGGAAACTGGGAAAATCTCTCTGAGTATACATTCAAAAGTCTCATTGTCACGAGAACTCCACTTCAGATCCATTTGGATGTCTGTCCGCATTTTGAAATTGAGCTTGGCTGCATCAGCTGGCCCAACTGCTGACTGAGATGATGATAGCAATAAAAACTGGAATAGCAAATCCTGGCACACAGCTTTCCCTGGGAAAGCGATCAGTCATTTTCCATCTTTGGCTTTGATCCTCCATTGGGATCCTTCAGTGCAGAGCCCAGACCCAGGGAAGAAGTTAACAGATCCCTGCACTGAGTTAATGCCACTCCGCATGGAGACAGGAGTAAGCGCTACTAATTCTTTATGTGAAATGGGGCCCCTACTTACTGTATATGTTAATGGCAAGCTGTAAAAGCTCTGTGTGCTGAAAACCAGATTTCAAATCTGCTGACCTGTGGCAGGTCCCCTAGTGGGGAGCCACAGATGCACACTGCTGCATTTTTGTACTGGATTAAATTCCGGATTCAGACTACTATGTGACCGGAGACAAACGGGAATAAAAAGTTCACAGGCGTGAATACCTGTCATCATGTGGTGAAATGAGCAGCAGCCTGTGCTCAAGAGAGGCTCAAGCCCAGAATAACAGAAGAACAATACAAACTGGCAGAAATATATGGGAAACTTGGAAGGTGCCTACATGCACAATGTCTTTTCAGCAAGCCAATGCTACTGGTCTCACTCTGAGCACTTTTAAATGAAAATAGTTTAATATAATAATAAAAACCCACAACTCTAAGAGGAAATGACAGCTGTTGCAAGTAAATTTCAATAAGGGTAGTTCCCTGCTGATAAAAACTGGCACATCTCCATTCATTTCAGTGTAACTATGTGAATTAACATTGCCTGAAAATCTAACCCAATGTTTTGAACAACTCAAGAGCTACAAGGAAATACATAGATGGAAACCACTGGTAATTACAAGGGTGAGAAAGAAGGGTAGTTACTGAGGAAACAAAAAAGTCAGTAAAGGAAAAAGATGTGAAGTCTATTATACAAATAGACAACCTGTGATTTTTTGGGATGCTTGATTTGAGTTCAATCAACATTTCTGTTACAAATGACAACAGGTCTGATACCAAGAATAACATGGGAAAAATGCCCTTGTACCACAGTGGACCTTAACAGGACATGCCATTATCAAAATAGGATTTACCATGCACTACTAAGGCAAATCTAATCCTTTTCTGATGCTAAGTGGTAATTTTTCTTGGTGATTGCAACATTTGCACACAAATTTGTGAAAACACTGTAAATTCAGTGTTCCTACACTTGCCTGCATGTAAATAAAGATAGTCATGTAAAATACACTGTGAGATCTGTATTAAAAAAGAAAGTGGAATGATAAATGATGATTAAGAGAGTTGAAGATATTTTGCCTCTGGCATAAAGTTTTAAGAACTTCTTTTAAAAGACAAAGAAAACAGAGATTTTCAGGACCAGATGTCTAGGAAGATCCCATTTGGATCTGAGCTACTTAAATTTGCAATCATGTATTTATACATCTAACAGAGCTTCTGTTTCCCCTAGAATCTGAAAATTAACTAGCTTTGTAGCATCTTCCTTGATCTGCCACCCGTGCCCTGAGGATTAGAGACTCCACCTGAGCTTGTTTTACAAGCATAACAGAAAAAATTAATCTCTGCTGGCAGCGATCCCACTGGGATACTGATGAATAATGATATCCCTCTCTTGCTGCCCTCTCAGTCCACTAGAAAAGCCACTCTAACCCAGCAACTTGGAAACCGCTGAAACCATTCCAGCTGTGGATTAGCAGGCAGTCAAGCATCCATCTGTTCTGTGTGAATCAAGAGAAAGCAAACATGCATTCTTATAGCTAAAGAAGTATTAAAAATTAGCATCTTATATGACTGCATATAGTAAATTAAGACAACCACATATAAAAGAAAGAATAATCTATTACCTACACATCATGTTGTTTATAATTGCTTGTTGCCTTAAGTGAATGATAAACCAATTGAAACTAATCTCCTTAACCTACAAAATACTGTGCATTCAATGATTGAATATGTTTAAGGTAAAATTTCCTAATACTGTATGCATCACTTGTATGTAAAAATCTTCTGTCAAGAGACATGTATGCACCCATTTTGTAAGCAAGTGTGGTGACATCCTGCCCAGAGAAACATTTAAGAGGCCTGTTGTGAGAGGAATTTTAGCTATTTTCTCACCCTGTAAAAGACCTGAGATATTTTCTCTTTCTGAAAACAAGTAGTTCCAGTAATCTCTGCTGGCCTGCTACTCTTTTCCACTGGATGACAGAAAGGAAAGGAGATGGAAGTGGAAATTAGAAGGTGGGCAACTCAATAAAATTGGTGATGTCTGATTTGACTCCTCCATGGAAAGAGGACAATGGCCTACTGTAAATTAACGAAAGCTGAATTTGAGCACTACCCCAGCAAAAAGTAGTAATAAAAGTGCATACACCGACAATTTTCCCATACATAAATTCTAATATTTTGCTTGATGCCTGTCTTACATTTATTAAGTTGCAGAGGTGAAGAAAATGCGCAACCGTTTGTTCTCCAGAAGCAACCTTCCTATCATACCAGAAATTTCCAAATATATATACCATTTTTTCAAACGCTTTCAGATTTTTTAAAATCCTAAGGCCTTTTGGTAGCAAAAATCTCTCTGCAATATCTTCTAACATTACAGGTAGCCTCCCTAAGTAGCTGTGAAATAAAACATCTTGTAAATATTAGGCAATAGGAGAGGCCTATTTCTTAAATGTTTCTAAATAGGAGACGTCGATTTCTTAAAAGTTCAGCTCTGATAATACACACATCAAGATTTAAAGCAAAACTCAATTTCTGAAGCTAGACAGACCCCCATCAGGAACAAAAATAAAAAGAAAATGAGACAAAGAAAGAATCTAAATGCAAATAGGAAAATACAAGTGTCAGATACTTCATTAAGGACTGATCAGTAATCCTCTTATGTTCTTTTTTTTTCCTTTAACTACTATGCTAAAGGAACAATATATGCTGGATATCAATCTTGTATGATGTAATCATTTCAGCCAAACCAATCCTTATCCTAAAATTTCTGTTCAAATCAGAGAACAAGCTACAATGTCAACAACTCTTTCTTTAGAGTTTTACAAGCAATATTGTCTATGCTGACAGAGAAAAGTATTTTTGTGCCTTTAAACAGCACTGTGTATGGCCCAGTTGGTGTCATTAAGTGAACTGTATTCTATGAAAACAAAGTCATCAATGTGATTGTTAACTGTTACAAATTGTAATACAATTGTATAAATCTATCAAAGGCAAAGGCATTCTCTAGAAGACAATTTTGACAAAAGAACTGCAGAGTGCAGAAGGCCTGAATTTGCTTATCCTGCTTCAGTTACAAATTGGGAGGAATAAAGCAGGTAGAACTTGAACTGACTTGCTAAATACAAACTGAGCTTGTAAGACTTCCTGCTGGAGCATTTGGGACCTAAGAATGCACAGCCATTGCTCAAAGCAGCCTTACAGATTATAAAACATTCAGCTTTACCATAATAAAGATGCTGTGGAGAACTTCGGTTCTGCTCCAACAAACACAAACATTATTTCAACAAACATATTGTCTATTTGAAAATATACAGCCACATGACTGCTGAAAAAAGCCATTCCATTTCCTGTATGAATACTTTGCATACAACTCTGCATAATTTAAAACCTTAAATGATGGTGGCTACAATCTGTCAAGCAGTAAGTAAAATCTGTTTGTGCTAAAAAAGACAAACAAATAAGTGGTCCATGGGTGAACTGCATGCAGCTTTGAGCAGTCAGCTAAGCCAAGCTTGCTATCACTGAACTTGCTTCTGCCATAGCCAAACACTGATTTGCCACAGATGGCAGCCAATGTTCACCTTCACCAGACCAGGACAGTACCTCTGCCCGCCTGGCTCTCAGAATACTTTCCACTTCTACACATGAGTGCTTTGCTGCTATAACTGCATCCTGGTAAAGGAATTTATTTCCTCATTTTTCTGACAGAAATGGTTACTAAAGCAGGTGTTTGAAATGGGGATACAGCCTGTGGCTACTGCTTTCTACTACCACAGCTATATACACTTTCAAAAGCTTTTCCCTTGGATGCTGAACTGTAATCACAGCAAATAAAACAAAAAACCTGAAAAAAACCCCCATATTATATTCAAGATAACAGTTCTTGTTTTATGACTTTTGTCCTGGCTAGTGTTTTTCAGAAACGTTTAGCTGCAACTTTAAAATAGGTTTTAATTGAGCTTTTCTGAATATTGCTTCAGTTTGGTGTGGTTGTTTTTTTTTTTTTGTTTTTGGAGGGGGGCTTTTTGTGTGTGTTTTTAGTTTTTTTAACAGGTATATGATGACAGAAATTAAATAAGAGGATTGGATGGGAGACCTGTAAATTGGAGGTTAGAAATTCATGCATACTGGAGATGGAAAGGATTTGTATATTCTGGTATTGACTGGAATTCTTTCTTATTGATGCCATAAAAATGGAAGACTTAGGCCATGTTGGGTTAGCTGTCACTGGTGGGCATTGTTCCTTGATTTACTAATGGACTGTGCTGTCTGGACTGTGCTTTCCTGGAAAGGAAGCCAGCATATTATGCCTTCAAACTAAAGCTCAAACAATAATTTGGAAAAAGAAGACCAGGAAACAGTTGTGTCATGATAGAAAAAAATGACTAAATTCAAGTACTACAGCAACATTAAAAACTGCTCCATCTACTGGAACTAGAGAAAAATCAGGGCTAATTAAATGTGTGAGTATCTATATAAGTACTTTTTCTGCTAAGTACAAGATATTTTTGAATATACTGGATATAGATGATTTTCTGGATGCTATTGAAATGCGCAATAGTATTTTGTTTTATTTTCATGAACCCCTACATCATTTAAAAAGTTAAACTATTAAACACACTGATACAATCTAGATGATTCAAGTGGGAGCTGAAGCACAAATGCTTTAACATGTTAAAATCCAGAGAATATGGACTGTACAAAAATTAAGTCAATTATCCAGGAAATGTCTGTGTTTAGGATGACCTTTATGTATTGAACAATCCTTGGTAGACATTTATTATAAAGAAAAGATTTAATTCTAAGAGGTAACAGTTTTCTTCTGTTAAAAATATACAAAAATATTTCTTCTATAACTAAAATATGAAGATGGCTGAGGTCACAGCACTGATGTTCACATTGTTGAGATGAAATCAGACATGGAAATTCTTTAAAGGCTAGCATATAAATAAATTGCTATCCATCTGACATACATTTTACATTATCAAATACTTCAATTATTGACACCGAAATGCCATATTCAAAAAGAATAACCTAATGAATATAGTTTTGCTGTGCTTTTATGCCTAGAAGAAAATAATGGTAGTGCCTTTACTTTCTTCTAAATTAAATGCAAATGTAATTTTACACTAACTGCAAACACTGACTGACTTAGGAAGAGTGATCTGATTTTTTTTTTTGAAATGACTAAAGAACAGAGACCCAGTTTAATATAATATCTTAAAAATTCTTAAAGGCAATGTTTCTGCTATGGCTTGCAGGGAAAATACTAAATGAAACAGATCACATCTGCTTCTTTTTTTGACAGTACTTTTGTGAGGCATTAATTCCTCCTTCCCTGGTGTTTAACTGGAGACCTGTTGAAAAGATGGTTTATCACTGAGTCAAAAACCTTTGTGGCCCCTTCACAGGAGACCAAATCAGCAACAGAATCCCCATACAGAAATAAAATTATTTTAGACTGAGAGTGTAAATACTCTCAAAGAATTGCATATTTCCCTGGTTGGAATAGAAATTGCCAACAATGATGAAGAGGAAATAAAGCTACAGGTTAATTGAGTTATCTGGGTTCTCATAGTACAAATACCTACCAGGTAATGAAAGACAGATAAGGCATTAATAACTCCACTCATTTGCTATCTATGTATCTTGAATGGAGAGTGCCTGTTTCATGAACTTCATCCTTCTACCTTCCAGGTCTGTGACTCCAACAATGACAGATTTTCTGCTGAGTTCCAAATTACTTAGTCTAATACATGCCAGTGTCACCATATCTATTTTCAGAAAGAAAGAAAGGGAAGAGGCATGTGGAGACCAAACTTCTGTGTCCATGTTTGTATTACAGAATGACAGATAGAGATGCTCCACTATAACAAAAATACCACGTTCTCTCTCTAAGGTCCCTTTTCTAAGAAAAAACTCCTCTTTCTTATTAACAATTTACATGAAAGACAGCAGTAGGCACATGAAAACCAACCAGTTCTATTTTATAGGCAGAATTAAAGAAAAAAAAAAGAAATCAGGGACAACATGTAGCTAAAATAAGAGATGAAAGATGGGAATTATGTTCTCCCCTTCACTGTCTGGTATTGACAGGTATGACAAATGTTTTGCTCCGTAAATATTAACAAGATAAGTTAAAAATCACCAAAAATCATGAAACTAGTGGATCTAAGTGTCACAGCCCTGATCAATCAGAAAGACAGACTTTTCTTCCTCAAGGTACAACAAACTGCTATTTGATTTTAAAAACATTTGTGCAGAAAAAGACAAGAATTACCCTAAAGTATCTATCATTGTTTTTTACCTAGACCTCTTTTTTAATCTCTGCACCTAACTATCAGAATGAAAGGAAACAGTCTTTAGGCACCTCGGGGAAATCCAGCCTGTCAGTAATAATTCATGAACACTTTCTCATCAATAATACTTAATGCAAGAAGCACCATAACTCAACAGTGATTAAGCTCATTTGGATTACCACTGCCCAAGCACGGTTAGGAAAGGTTTAAAGAAAGCTCTATGGAAAAACATCAAACATTTTCTCTCAGAAAAAAAATACCAGTCTACTAGCACAAGCCAGTGACAAAAATAACTGAATGTGAAGGTCCACCTGCAAACTGCAAACCCAAGACAGCTCAAACATCTCAGGTACAGATTTACTGAGAGCAGCAGGGAAACCACGAGGGGATTTTCGCCCACCTATCTGAATCACTTATTACTGCATATTTCCAACATTACTGTTGGGCTGTTCCCATGTGCCATGCTCCTGTTCATGTTATGAATACTCAACCCCTACACCAGAATGGGAAAAAAAATCATTTCATCTTGTAAAATTCTGGCAGATGATCAAAATGAATAGGTAAAATAAAAACAGAGAAAAGAACAGATACTGGAGAAGACTATGAGTGGTCTTCCACTAAGTGAAAACAAATCCTGCTATTATGTGACATTTTTGAGAGATCCACCAACACTAGAAACTGGATGACTCACAACTACTTTTTCACGTGACTTGTAAAGATTCCTTGATCACTCAGTGGTGATCAATCCTGAATTTTAACCACTTCCATTCAGCATGCAAAAATATCAATCTGAAACTCAAAATCCCTTAATAAAACTTAGATTAAGCCCTTTACAATATATATATATAATATATATACAATATATAATACAATACTAAATTTCTGAATTCTTGAACAAAATCTTGCTGTTTTCCACGGTTTGTTTTAAACAAACTTTTGCTACTCTCCAAGTTAATGATATATTTGGTATATATATCCCATTTGAAAAATCAAAATCAAGATTTACTTTCTTCTAATTGTTCACTTTTGCCTTCCTTATGTACATCAGAAACTTGTAAATATCAAAAGGTTTGCAAGCTTAGTTAAAACGCCAATGAATAATAAGTGTTACATCTATGAAATCCTGCAATTGCATGTGAAATGCTTGGATGGCTATTCTCAAAAAACACAGTCCAATATTTGAAACTTTAAAACACTGATCAACAGAATAATAACAATTATAATTATTTTTGTAATGGTAACAGGCCTTTTTGTACTATAGCTACAGCTTTCAGTTTCAGCATCATTAAGAGATTCTTCAAATTACTTTTTAAACATCCTTTTCCCTCAGGGTTTTCACTTATACCTAATTAGACTACTTACCCCATGCCATGCAATTCCCTATTGCCAAAACCGCTAAATGCTTCAATAAGAAGGAGGAGGGCAACAGTGGAGTGAGGCAGATGTAATGTCATTGGTTAACAATAGAGGTGTGAAGCAACTGCTGTAATTATAAAACTCATTAATGTGCAGTGTTTAGGGGGAAAAAACATCCCTGGCAGTAACTGTTGAAATGGCATTTCTTTTCAACCCTACATCAGATTGAAAAAACCTTTCATTTTGCACCTTCAATAAGACAGAATAGTAGTTCCACTAGTAATTATGAGAATCAACATCCACATAAAAAGTAAGCAAGAGCTGTCAGCTCTAATGGCATCCAGCACTTGTAAATCCTTTTCATCTTTAAAACTGATACATATGGCTCATTTTGACCCCTAAGCAATTTTATTTTTAGTCTCATTCCTCTTGAGATTGTAAATGGATAACTTCCAGAACTTTATTATCAGGAAATAAAAAAAAAAAAAAAAAAACTAAAGCAAGATTAATGAACTTAAAATTTTACAATCTCTACCCAACATTAGGTTCCTAAGTTTCATCTACAATAGAATATTTGCCAGTTACTTTTGCAATTCATGAATGCACACAGTTCAAACAGACAAATTCAAACAGGCAGCACTAGGTTCTTCTTCTATCATTCCTGTTCCATATTCTGCTCATCAGCTAAGGCAGTGTTATGAAATGCCATGTCTGCTAATATTCTCAAACTTTGCTTACCAAATTTGTCAGAAAAAAAATCCTGACATGTCTAGTTGCAGAAAATTTTCACTGGAGAGACATTTTAAAGAGACAGCAGCTGGAGTAAAGCACTCTTCTTGAATATTCAACATTGTGTTAGTTAATGTCTGTTCACATGTGGGTATTTCTTCTTAAAATTTCAGTTATTTTACACACAGCATATCTAGATATTGCAGATTACCATTTTGAATTCACCTGAATACACTGATTTTTATTTAGTGTAATTGCAATGTTTTCTGGCAGCAGAACAACAGATACTGCAGGGTCAGTGATAGCAATTCCCCTATTTAGGCTGTCTAACAGTTTCCATTACAAAAGATTATTGTGGCCTTTATTTCTGAGCTGTAACACTCTAAATGTTTGCAGCAGGTGCTTTAAATTTATCAGGAAGAAAAGTCTCTGTACTAGAAAAGTGGTTTTCCTAGTCTCATAAAATGCTGATCAGGTTTTGTCGAGTTGCAAACTGTTGAATTGTGTACAATTTTAACTTGTACTTCTCTTCAGAGAAGTTTTGGCAGCATGTCAAAACAATAATTAATACAAAAGTAAGATCTATAAATATTGTAAGACAGTACTTCAAATTTTGAAGGTAACACTTAGAAATCAGAATATTATTGAACTTAGGTCACTTGTATAATGTATTTAATGTAACAGAGACTATAATCATATAGGGGTAGAAATAAGTTTTCCTGGAAAATATTCAGGCACTTCTTATTTTGAAATATATTTGTAGAAGTAGAATTACACCATGTTGAAAAAAGAAAATCTGTAGTTGTAATTATGTAAGTACTTAAAAAGGAAAATGGAGTAAACCTTGATTCTTTTATGGTGAGAATGTAATACAAACACAGTGCACCATACACAGTGTCTTTGGCCTTGCATTGCACTTCTCTGCTTAACAGCCTCTAGACTGGCTGTGGGAGATGCTATTATTGCAGGTTATTACCTCAGGGACTGGGAGGTGGCTGGGAAAAGGGAAAGCAGACATTTTAGGAAAGAGGTGTTTCCCACAGGTTTCCCCTACCCCTTAAAGCTGCTGTATCTTCCAGACTGTCCTGCTGGATGGTCCTGCTACAGATTTAGTGTAAGCAGTCATTCCTATGGCATTTAATAATATACTCAACTTAGGAAAGACAAATATCAGATTTGTATAGATCATGCACATTATAAAGAATGTAAGAGAAGAAAGAAGTGTAATTTTGATGTACTGATGAAACACTTGAAAGACCAAAAATGATTCAGGTATGTTTCTCAAAACAATAAAAATTAAATTAGAGATCGGAGAGAAAGGCTCTTCTTTATTTTGCATGTTTTTTTTCAAATACTTGTGTTTTTAAGAGTAAAAAAATGTATTTTTAAGAAATATCAGCACTTACTGTCAGAATTAAGAGCAGTTCTTCAATAGTGCTTTCAGGTTTCAACTGATCTTTGAACATCCCAATAGTTGGATGCTTCAAATAGTAATAGGAGGCAATCCGGCCGTACGTCAGCGGCTCAATGCTGCGATTATCCTGTTACAAGAGAAGAGGAATCAAACACAGAGCTCCCAAGGGGTTCAGTATAACATGCTCCTACATAACTGTGAAACATGTTCAGACTACTTTAAAGAGAGAACACAAAAAACAATTTAGCATTATAATTTAGCCACAAGAGTTTTCAACCTAAGTCTAACAAAGACAAACCCTAACATCTCCCATCAAGGAGTGTGTATCTTGCTGTTCACAGCTCCTAGGAGTGTGTATCTTACTGAATCTTGTAAGGCACAGATTAGTCTTACCTCCCCAACTTCAATGCAGTAGGAGCCTTCCAAATCAAACAGGGATTTCTCAACAAGGCTTGAGAGGTACTTATTCATAGTGTCATGGCTCACATCATCCAAGTTATAGTAACTAGATAAAATGAGAGCAGATGCATTACAGGAGTATTTTTTACAGTCTGAAGACTGTCAACATCATTGTCTTCTAGGAAAACTTACAAGGCTTCTACAGTATACACATGAAACAGCAAATATCCATATTAAGCAATTAAACACAGTCCTTTATAAAGATGAACAAGAAATCCATGATTCTTAAACGGTTTGTGGGAGTAACCAACATAAGACAAGCATGTACATATGAAAGATGGCAACTGGTCCGTCTATTAATAGAAAGGTTGATACCAACAAAACTGGACTGACTCTATTTTATTAGTGGGAAAATTTTCCTGCTTTCACAGGTACACTTTCCTGATAACTGTGAAAGCAAACAAGAAATGCTAACACAAGTAACAGTATTTTAACTTCAAGGAGAAGGAAGAACACCCACCCAGGAGAGCAACTGTCCTTACATCCTGCAACTCTGAAAGTAAAACTAGGCATATAGTGACATCTCCTGAAAAAGTAAATTTATACCAATCCAAATGTTGGTGTTTGTTCTTATATTTCTGTGACATTTTATTCTCAAAGTTAGAATTGCTAAAAAAAGGAATAGGGTATTTGTTAATGTGGTTCCTTCACACACCATCAGGCAAAATGTTTAGGTAAACTATATCATCAAAATGGCTTAGTTCTCTGTATGAAGGGAAAATGATTATAAAGTGGGCCAAAATATATTTTCTTTTTATGTTAGCATATAAAAAAGACACAGTGACTGAAGTTTGCACTCCTTTACTGTAGAGCTGGAGGTGTATGATAAGATTTTACTCATATAAACCAACATGACTTCAGTGAGAACTTTTACCCCAGATAAAAATGCAGTAAGGACTTGTGTCCCTAGATTCAGCAAAGGCACCAGATCAGGAAGCAACAATTAAGTTCAATTAGTAATGAGCATGCTTAGAAAGTTTTAAAATTTTGAATTTAAGCAGAGTAATTAAACCATGCAATTTCAAAGCAGAATTAAAACAAACATAAAATCTGATTATTTACTGAATTGTTAAAAAGCAGAATAAAAAAGGTAGTGATTGCTCATTTAATGCTGTCAAATACTGTGACAGAAATAGACTACTGAGATTGTGCAATGATGAAAGATGCTCCTTTGTTCTACCTGCCTTGCTTTACTAAAATTTACTATTGTTATGATCTTGCACTCAGCATTCCCACTTGAAATAACCCCACTGTAATCGAGAGTGGGTTCTTTCAATGCTATTTTGTGCAGGTGAACAACAGGCTGCAAAAGAGCATGTGAGATTCATTTTCGCCCATTTTACAAAGTTACTGCTGCACCTGAGTTCGTTTATTTAAACTCTTTTCACTGTCACTGGAAAGAAGTGTGCACCTGCAAATTCTACATAATTTGCTGTAATGCTTCTGTTGGCAAATTTCAAAAGATGGAATTAAATTTTATAAGCTACAAATGTCCTTACATAACTGCTTAATTTACATAATCTGATTTGCATTATTATTTTTTAAACAAAGTTTTACCATACATCTCTTAAATAGCCATAGCATAACTGAAAAAGCCTGAATGCTAAATAGCAGTATTGCAACGTCCAGATATTTTCCTCTTGCTAGTAATTCCAAATTATGGGATTAATTCTCTGAAGCTTTGAATGTTCACTTATAATTGGGTAAAGTTGGAGTAAACCAGTACTTTCATAAGAAGAAGTTTTAAAAAATGCGTTCTGATACCAGCCAGTTACATGAGACAACAACAAAGCACAGACACATGGCAGTGGAATATTCAACTCTGTGACTTTTTATCTGGGTTCATGCTGAGATGATCTGAAAAACTTAAAACACACCTATTGTCCAAAATCAAACCAAACTATTTGTACTGACTTACACATTTTATGTAGTACCCAGCCATATATTATCAGCCTCATGCAAAGAAAACTCATTTGTTGAAAAATTATTCTAATAGTGTTTTTGATGCAACCTAAATTTCATGAGCGTCCTTTTAAATTAAGTGATACAGGGATAATACAAAATGGTCAAAATTTCTACCCGCCCATTTTATTTGCCTGACATCACCAATCACATTTATTTTCTGGTTATTTGCAGGAATTACTTTGTCAAATTTTGTCTACGTTCTGAAAATAAGTGAACAAATTAGCTAAGTAAGTTGTTTAAGGAGGTGAAAAAGAATTTCTAGTTTATACTCCTAAACTACTAATGATTCATTATTAGTTCTCTAAATTGAATAGAATACTTCTGAAATGCTTATAATTAAGGCACTTTGTTGTCACGGTATTCAGACTTCCACCATATAATTTCAGCACCTTTATTTGCAGTACCATGACACTCATGATGAATACTGATAAAACAAAAAAAAAGAACATGGGCAATAGACTGAAATTCTTTCCTGAGAATACAATTTAAGACACCAATTCAAACAGGTTTGTGCTCTTATTCTCTGCCTAATTTGCAATATTTCACTGCAGTTAACTGAAGTTATCATAACAGAGGAATTTATAATATCTTCTGAATTTTTTTGTGATTTTTAAATGTACTGCTTTGTAACTTGTAGTTAAAGGAATGAATATGTAGCTGCCTAGTGGAATTAAAACAATATAAAGAAAAATCTTAAATGGTTTGTAATCTTGAGTGAAGTGGTACCAGTATGTTTTAACTACTGTCTGTAATGAGGCAGATATAATTTTGAGCACACCCACAGGAGCTTCTTGGTCATTCAGCACATTTTCCCCTAATAAAAATCAAAGCCATTCATCTTGAAAGACTGTTAAAATTATTAGTGAAAACAGAGGTATCATGACATTAGATTTCAATGCTCAGGAATAAATGCAAGTTGAATTCTGCATGTTGGTATGTTCCAAGTATAAAAACTGCATAATACGTGAGTTCCTCTATGAGGCAATATTGCCTAACTATTTAATTACAGATAAAGAATAAAAACAATGCAGTTTCATGCTCACTGCATTGAATCATCTAGTCATTAGTTCCCCTTTGCTATAAACAGACAGCCTACCTTTTTATCAGCACACCATTTCATTTATTTCACAGTGAAGCCCAGTTTCACAATAATTGACTTGTCAGAAGCTCTAATTTATGAGGCTGGGCTCTGTAAGCCTTCTCCTATATTGGACTCAACCTGCACACAAGCAGGGTTGAATATTTACAATGCTGTTAACAGGTGCTGAGTTGTTTAATGATTCTAATAGCCAGAAGCGTACTGAGAAAGCCAGCGGGATCACAATTACAGGCTGTTTGAACACAACAATTACTCGTCCCCTGAGAGGTGTGAAAGTCAAAGGCAGTTTTATCCTAACAGCATCTAGCACATGGGCTAGACAGGCTAACTTCCATTAGTAGTCCATAGGGAAAAAGCAGTAACAAACCCCTAGGTATCATAAAAATTTACAAAGTATGTAAAATTTAAACAATCAAAAGCTGAAGGAACTTTTTATTGTCTATTAAATAACACATTTTAAATCCCAAAACCTTGTAGAGCTTAGCAAGAACAACAAACTGTGAAACATGAACTTATTTCTCTAATCTAAGGAAGTGTGGAATTTCATCAGCTGAGAGAGACAGAGAGACGTGCAGGAACATAAAATGTAGATGAAGTTACACAAAACATTTAGGATTTAATGTGAATGGTGGCAATCATTTCCTGTTTAGCTTATGTAAACCTGACCTGAGATCTCTCTGGGAAATTTTTCATCAGCCTTGAAATGGTCCTGCTATAACTGTCAATGCTGTGGAGTCATTTGTTACAGCACCATGTTTTTTATGTTCAGATTATACGGTGGTAATAGTGACACACATAATGAAAATCGGTGACAAGAGTCGGCCAAAAAATATTAAAGAAGAACCTTGCTAGTCAGTAGGTCAAATGCAATGAACAAATGCATGAAACAGCAAACCCACAGCATACACTGGATAGCAAGAAAGTGTGCTTTCTGAGATTTTACAGTTCTGAAAGCAAAATTTTGTTATTAACAAGTATTGGGGAGCATAGATAGTAATGTGGGTCCCTTTACTGCAGTCATCATTTATATTTACTTTCATCAGCTTCAGCAGCTGCCATCTCCAAATAGCACCATGGAAATGGTACAGAGTATATGGCACAACTGATGAATCTTCATAGCCAGAGAGAGATATGACCTTAAGTACCAACTCACTTCTGTTGTTAAGGCATTACTGACTGACTCTGGAGTCCGTGACTGGCTTGCAAAAAGGCATTGCAGAGTGCACACATGCTGCAGACAGTAATGCCACCCTGTATTTTACCTCTATCATGTTTTCCTGTATCCATATCTTTGAGTATGCCAGGTGGGAGAAATAGATACATTGCTGCCTTTAATCAGCTTTTAGTATACTGCACATTGTGGTCATTTAAGAGGAACAAAACCAAGTTCAATGTTTTTGACATCAGCAAAGTATTTACTCCTACATCAGTGCTTCTAATTATTTGCAAGACAGTTTATCTCCCAAGATGCATTCATGAGAGATGAGAGGTCATAGCCAAACATAAATTTGCTCACATATTGATAAGATTTTTCTTTTTCCAACGGATAATTTTTACAGGTAAATCATATCCAAGAGTAGGAAGAAAATGATGTGAATTTTCTTTCTGGATGGAGAGGTGTGGAGTCTTCAGCTTTGTATTCTCACCTAAGATTGCTGCAGACTGGGAAGCAGGAGGCAGCTCAAATACTCAGCAACCTGGGGCTTTCCTCTCTGACAGACTGAGCAAATCTTTATTTGTCTGAATGTTTGGTAAAACTATACTGTGAACTACATTCCTGTACTTTTCTCATCACTGTGACCCTAATAATTCCAAAGAACAAACTCTTGTTATTAAATTCATAATAATGCCTATTGCTGTCATTTATTAAATATATATACATGCATATATATCAGTACATGCATATAGGTCTAAATGCCACTGTAAAAGGAAGAGTCCTTTGGAAAAGTCCTTTGTGAAATCTGTTTACCAATTGAAAATATGGTTATTAGTAATCACTGCAGTACAATATACTTGCACATTCTAGCTTCTATTAGTTTAGCTACTGTAAAAATTTTCCATTTTATCTCTTAATCTTAGCTAATTTAACTTCAGTAATCTCCCTTCTGACACACTTCCAAATTAATCCTAAAATTCCGAGTAACTGTCATTATGTCATTGAAATACATAGGTATTCTGACTGACTTCTACCATGATATTATCTGTCATCATAATAGCAGAAAATATATTGGACCAGTATATAACCATAATTTGTATTCATATGTTTTATTCACATGCTCAGCTAATCATAATGAGAAAATGAAATTTAAAGTAAAACATAAATGCATGATAAGGGCATCATCAGTCTGAGACTATAATTTATGTTGTATTATTCATTCATTCTACAAAACTTTGCAAAACTGATATCAAGGGAAAAACCCCATAATAATAATAATAATAATAATAATAATAATAATAATAATAATAATAATAATAATAATAATTCTCAGAATGAAATAATAAAATACCTTTTTTCAGATTTTCACAAGGAATTTACATAGAAACTGGTTTTGTAAGTGTGTGCATGTACACAGATGCACTCTCACATATAAATACATAAATAGCCACACACATTTTAATAGTGATGTGATGTGTGCTCTTGGGATATCTAAAAATTAACTTTCCAAATGAAAGCTGATTCTGCTTAACTTTACATGTGTTGTAAATTTCTATTTCTCTTTTACTGCACATGTATCTGGAAAACATCATAACCTGATTTACAGAAAATGTTTCTCATAGACATTCTTTTACAGAAAGTCACAATTATAATCTTTTATAAGGGTAAAAGAATGAAATACCCAAGGCATTTCAGCCAAGAAATGGAGATGGATGAGCCTGTCAAAGTAGCCCCTTGCAAAGAACAGAGCCCTTTGCTGATCTGTGTGATGTGACCTTGCCTAAGTAAAGAACACAGTGACTGCAGCTCCATGTGGAAAGGAGTACATGTTGCACTCCTTGGCTGGAGTAGTACAGAAACTCTGAAAAGCTCTGCACTTAGGATTAACTGTTTTCAGGGAAGAGAAGAACAGGGAAGAAACTCTGGATATGGAGACTGAAACACTGATAAACATTTCATTAGGACCACCCCTGTCATTCATGTGTGATCTCCCAAACAGGACAAGCATGACTAGTTGTCACTCATCTGGAAAAAAACTAGCACTCAGCTACCCTCCTTCCCCAAAGCAACAACTCCATTACACCTCTTATCTAGAGAGTTATAACCCATTCCATAGAGCTTGAGATGCAGGAGTTTATTAAACAAGAAAATTAAAATGGTTTGATGAAAAGGAGTATTTTAACATGCAATAATTTTCCACACCATTAAAACAACTATCACTAGAAGTTTAACAAATTATCTCAAATTTGCCAGGAAAACTTTCAGGATGACCTCATGTTTAGAAGAAACCTGGATACTTAGAGGAAAAAGATATTTGGATCTCTATCCCACAACAAAGGTAGATTACCATTACTTAAATATTACAAATTGCAGGCATTCAGTAAGGCATTTTATGATGCTGGATTGGAATAGGATGGGATGATCCTACGTTTGTTTATGCAGCTTTAATATACAAGTAGCTAAAACTGGCAATAAATGAGAATATAAATCTTCTGCATATGATCTAACCCATTATTTTGGGGATTTACAGCATCACATGCAATGACTTTTATGCCAATGAATCCCAAGGCATTTTACTAATCATGCATATGGGAATTACTTGTTCACCACTAAGGTAAAATCACCTGCTGTCTGGAAAATAGGTCTTGTTTCACAGTGGAGAGAAAGTCAACAAAATTGCTTTGGGGCAGGACACGATAAAGAGCACTTCTGTCAAGTGACAAGGAATGAGTATTGCATAACCATCTGGACCAAAAACCAGCAATTGTGCTCCTATTCTTTTGAAAAAGAAAACAAACCAAAACCCAAATGCTAAAATCTTTGGATTATTAAGAGCCACAAATATTTTCTGTTTGATAATATCAATCATTTCATATGCTCTCTTATGGCACAGTAAAACTCCATTACCATAATGCAACTTATTCAGAGTTATCTCAACAATCACTGAACTTCTGTTTGTAAATCTCTTCAGTTTTCCTTGGATGTATCTCATTCAAACACCGACCATGCTGGAACTGCTTGCTTGGCTTTTAGAATGTCTGAAAATACCACAGATAGCAGGTCCAGGAAAACTACTAACTAAGTTTAGTAACTTTGGATGAAACAAGCCCATAATCATGTCAAAGAATGGAATGCATGCACATCCATTACATTTGTGTTTGGCATCTAGAAATGATTTGACAAACTGTTTGACAGACTAAATAATATCCTTACTTTTTTTCCCTGCATGACTAAGTACAGAAGGAATGCTGAGTACCTGTGTGGATAAAGAGCTCAACTTGTCAACTGTTCCAAGCTGTGTGTGTGGTGTTCCAATGCAAGACTCCAATTTCATTAGAAACTTCATTATTCATTCCTACCCTGCCACTATGGGCATAACCAGTCAAGATCTGTTCATCTTGGTTCTCCCTACAAAGACTCTACATCTCATTATGAAGTTCCTTTTTTTTTGCCCCCCAACTTTCTTCCCACCTCAGAATAGCAGAACTTTTGCTTGGAAGTTGAAATTGTGATTACTCCAGATTTAGCTGTCCATGACAATAAAGAAACTGCTGAGAAAAACTAACCAGCAGTCAACATGCCAACCTCATACTAAAATGGAAATCTTCTTTTATATTGGGAAGAGATTGCCTATTAAATCAAACAATATCTCTATATTCCACACTTACCTTTGGCCTATATACTGTGTCTTAAAAAAATGTACCGGCCACAGATACCACATGATCAAAGCTTACCAAAACCAAATCAACTACAGCACTTTACCAAAGCAATTCAAGAGCAAGACATTTTAAAGGAATAGTACTTATTCTTTATACTAAAAAAGTATAAAATATAACTCTTTAAAAAATTGTCATTTAACTCTCAGAGGAGAGTTATGCATTATATGCATTGTATCAGTTATGAAGCAAGAAAATGGAAAATGCTTTCTATAGTTTACAGTTCTAATACTCTGCATTTTTTATTTCTCAAAAAGACTAGATGGAAATTCTGTTTGTTTTGTGGGAGATTCTCAGCATAGGACTAGATACAGAATTAAAAACTAATAAAATACTTAAAAAGAATTAAAGGAAATTATTTTATCACCTGCAGGGTCCCAGCAGCACTTGCCCATAAAGTACCAGGCAGAAAATCTGGCCAAATGCTCTGGACATTAACATGACTTCAGAAACACAACACACTGGAGTACATCTAGAAATATTTAGTGATCTAAATGGTTAATTCTTTATTTGCCACATTATTTTAGTGGGTGAATGATCACATGACAGGTAACACACCATTTACCCAAAACAGCCTCGTGGCAAAGGCAGGCTATACTGGTGGAACAGCTCAGAATGATCTGCATACCAGCTGGGGCTAGGCAGGATGATAGCAATCACTGAAAATATTGCACACATGGTTTCACCAGGGTACCCTAATGAAAGCAAACGTTATCACAGAGAAACAGCTGATAGTTATTCTCTCATTTATCAAGAAAGTCCAAGCCTTAATAAATTTTCTAAAGAAAACTGAGCAGAACATATCAATGTGGCAGCTAAAAAAAAAGGTATTGCATTATAAATACAATATCCAAAGGAATGTGATAATCTGGAATTTTATTTTAGGGATGCTGGTGTAGCCCTCTCAATAAGGTTATTTTATTGCTGTAACTAAGTTGTAAAGTTATCTGCCAAAAAATGCATTTATATTTAGAGTAAAATTTATAAAAAATATGTGCTCACAAATTTTAATCCACATGTGGGCCAGCAATGCTCCTGCACTGGAGACTGTTAAGTATTTCTAGGCTCCAACAGCAGACAGATCACCTTTGGATCAACTCTAACCTCAAGTTACCTTGAGATTAAATTGCCTTTATATTGTATACTCACGTTGGGTTCATTATAAGTCGACGGAAGAAGTAAGTCCAGGTGATATAATCCATTGCATCCTGCTTAGATGTAATAGTTCCAGCAGCAATTTCAGCATTCAAGTGGTCAGCCAGCACCTCTAACAAGCTGAAGAACAGGAAACAAAAGGATTTAGCTGACTTTACAATCACAAAGACAGGTAATATATTTTAAGAGTTGTCCATTAAAAGGTTTATTACTTTCAATCTGAAAATATTATATATTTATCTTCCAGTAGAAGGGAAGAGGGGAAGAAGGGGGAATGTAATTGCAAGGTCAGTCATCTTCTTTACATGATAGTGGAATGAAGCTCAAATTATTTTTTGATTGGACCAAGAATGCACAAGTTTAAATCATTCATGGAACATATTCAGATGGAGCTACTCAGTGGCAACTTCTGAATATTGTATGTTGACCATATGATCATGCTGATTTAATCCAATAGAGAATCATATGGAAAGACAAACAGGAAATGAAACAGTGGCAATAGCTTAGCTAATACTTGACAAATACTTCAGGGCTATTAAAATTACATCAAAACTGCTTCCCCCAGATTTTGCCTCATCTTCATCCAAAAAAAAACAAAAAAAAAAAAAAAAAAGGAATAAGAGCAGCTACTTTTACCCAGAAACAGAATTTTAAAAAGCAGATTAAAATGATTCTTAAAAAATAAAATACTCAGTCATTAAACAGAACAAAGACCTCCATTAGGGTATCTAATGAGATCATGCCTGGCTAGAGTTCAATCGGAGAATAGCCAATATCCTTAAGGTTCAACTTAATTTTTCTTGTATTATATCCTTTTTCTTCTCCCAATGTTCTTTTCCTGTTGCTAAAAGTAAAGAATAATCTGGCATGAGTAGCTGTTTTACTGCTCTGTACTGGTGACTGCATGTTTCTAAGGGTCAGAACTGCAGGCATTCTACACAGATTGTCCAACAGAAGCTGGACAGATGATTCAATCGCTATTCCACAGAAATGGATTTCTGGATTTTCTTTTGTTTCTAATTTGCTGTGTTTCAGGCCCATAATCAGGGAGAGCACAAAGACTGTTCTGAGTTCAGTGATCAAGTCTTACAATTAAATATGTAAACAATGGCTTTTAGGAAAAATGTTAATTAAAAAATGATGAAGTTTACTTTTACAAAATGGAAATACTACACAAAGATGATAAATCTGCTCTTTGGTAAAACAGATGGGAAAGCATTCCAAAACTAAAACCTCCCCCCAAAAATCCCAACCAGTATCCCTTTGAAGATATGAAATACTTGATAATAAAAGAGACCAAGAAAAACCTAAGTTACGTGGTTTACAACCTACAGAGAACTTACAAGATTATTATTAATATGTGACTCTTCATATGCAAATTTATCAATTCTTTTATAATAAAAGATGGAATATATCAGAACTACAAAGTAAATATAAAAACACAAATGGAGTTACTAGTAATATAGAGTATTTGTAGTCTTCCAACCATGAACAAAAGTGTGATTACTACTGTTATAAAGAAGATATGATTTCTTTCTTTAGAAAGACCACTTCCCAAGGAATAGAGATATTTTAGTTTATGCTAATGCCATGCAGTCTGGATATATCATCAGCATTTTAATCACACCACTCTTTTCACTCATTAGCTATCATTTTAAAGAAGTTCAACTCCTAGATTTATGTGCTAAGTGCAACTTGTATGTTAAAATGTGTGGTTTCCTAAGGAAATGAAGTGTACGATTCCACATTCTTTGTTTGCAAAAACTGTATGTCAGTCTGTGCACCACAGAAATTAAGTTTCAAACACACCAGCCCATTTCAACTGCATTTCAAAGGTGGATTGCACTCTCACACTCCAACAAGTTTCCTGAGCAGATAGAAGTCTCATTATCACTTATGTTGAGGGATAAAGTTTCCTTAGGAGAACAATACTGTGAATTCTTTGCCACTGAGAAAAGCTTTCAGTCATGTTCATGCTTTATTAGATCTCTGAGCATTGCTCCATGAAACATTCCTCTACAGGAGACCAATGTAACTAATTGGCTTCTCAGTGAACAACTAAATAAGTTAAAATATCAAAATCAAGGCACAAATTAGATTATGCTGGACAGCAAACTTTGCATCAACTGGGTTCCAAGAGGCTGTTTGGTGCTGTTTTTACACTTCTCACAAAAATATTGCCATTTTATAGGGAAATATCTGTTAAAACTGTATTAGTAAGAGTTCACACCATGTAAACTTGAACTTTGAACTTTTGAGATTTTCAAGAATGTGTTATCTATAATGATACAAATATTCTAGGCAAAAAGTGCTATAAACTCACCTTTCTTTTTTCCTATTAGGAAATTGCCACAGAATTTCAAAGAGGGTTTTGAGGATCATGGATAGCTGTCCTAAACACTGCCCTTGAAGAACAGTTTGTGCTTTCACATGTCTGAGACAACACCCCCTAAATGGAGAAGCACTTGTGGTATTATTTGGGAATGGACTGACGAGCTCAGTAGTGCTTCAAAACTCATGGAAAAAAGGATTTTTCTACATAAAGATGAGTAATTTCTTTTTTTAAATTGTCTTCCTCTTGACCCCAGTGTTTAGGACTTATCCAGCGCAGGAATTTTTTTCCCATGTCCTCTATCCCTCATTTATAGTACTGGTTATAGTTAGATCAGCTCTTCTGATTGCTTTATCTTTACCTTGATTCCACTGGGAAAGGTTCATAAAGGAATTTTTTGTAGAAGTCTTTCTTAATATCATGAACTAGAATGACAGCTTTTCCTTGGTCATCGAACTGTGGTCTGCCAGCACGCCCCATCATCTGAAGCACATCTGCCAGAAAGACAATAATGCATAAATCAAATATTTGTTTGGATGTATAAAAAAATGTGTTTATGTCTGTATAATGTGCAATATAGGATTTTTGCATTACTTTGGCCGTCTATGCCCTATTGGCTCTGACATTTCTAAGTTTTTTTTCCATCTCAGATAAAGTTATGACGAACTTCTTTCTGTCAGAGACAATCTTCTTGTATTCTTAAAGATTACCCATTGCAATAGAATCTAGGATTATATCTAATATAAATTGCCTTTACACTCCTTTAATTACACATCCATCCCTCATTTTATCACATGCAATTAAAGATGATGAGTAAGAGAACTCATGAAGGCTACAATGACAATTGTCTATCATTTCCGAATTTTCAAATACTTGACTTCACACTTACACAAGTTCCTCATGTAGGCTTTTCTGCTAGATATGATTTCCTAGGTTTTGACTACTTTAGAGATAAAAATGGCATAGGCAATTTCTAATTACTGAGCACTATTTTATATTTACCACTTAAACAAGTTATATTAGTTATTAGCACTGGAGTGCTAATAACTAATATAACCATCGAGATGGTTTCATATCCTATGTTGTCCTTACATCACATCATAACATACAGATTTAAAAGTTGGCTCAGACACACTACCTGCACACCATTACTTGTAAATACTAATTAATGACTTCAGTAAACATTGAAAATACTAGTTTATGCAAAATATACTCAACTGGCTACCTGCCCCCAAGGATAAGCATGCTTATCATGTATTTGTTAGTCTTCTCTTCATTTGAGAAGTGCATCTGCATAGGTAGCTTTGTGCCTCATTCACCATGGCTCTGAATCCTTCTGGTACCTGCAACTGCTATTTAACTTAGAAGAAATAATGGAAAGCAATAGATAAGTTTTACATCTTTATTTTACAAGTTTTAATGTTTTTTGTATTTTGTATGAGCTCTATTATACCTGCCCAGTATGTGGCTTGCAGCACTTGGCATTTTGAAGTGATTTATTTGAGTTAATAATCAGTAAGCTTTTGGTCCAAAGCTCTGTTGAGGAAGGAAACTCCAGAAAGTAAAGAATGAGATACATCAACTGACCATCAACAGGAGAAACAGACAGCCCAGTTGTGAGTTTTAAGTAACACCTTTTCGCTTGTGTACTGACTTGCATATAGAAAGCAATGTTTTTTATCAGTTTATTCCTTTTATTAGCTTAGGAGTGACATTAAGATGTAAAATGAAACTAGTTTAAATCTGCTGCTTCTGAATAGTTGTGTGCACAGAAAGGTGATGGAACAACCTCTTGCTATTCTGTGTGGTGAATTAAATTGTGCATAATACCATATAGGAAATGGACTTAGCAAAAAGTGTCAGGAAATTATTTATGCCAACATCCACTATGTAATTATCCAAACTCAATATTTTCTTTACTGACTATATGTTGCTTGGCTGCTTTTAACCACTGGACTAAACTCCTGAAATATTAAATATGATCCAACTGCTGACTAAATAAATGACTGTTAACTGAGAAAAAGTCCTCCCCAAAACCTCTGACTTCACTTAAAGAAGCATTCTTGCTTATTTTGAAATTGCTGTATATTCCAGAATGATTCATTCTGCCCTCAGCTGTTTTCTTGGAGCCAAATGCATTCCTGACACAGAAAGGTAACTTTAGTAGGGAGAAGCCAAGTAATATCATGATGGAACACTGAAGGCATAACTTGAGGGCAGCATTAAAGACAGTATTGTGAAAGTTTTGGAAGTATTTCAGAAAGAAATTAATTACATTTTCATTTTATTGCTGCAGCAAAACTGTACTACCTATCCACAGAAGTTCCAGATGCATAAATACTCTCTAGAAAGTTAAAAATAAAAATGCTTTAGGCAAACCACACCACATGTTTCTTCATAAAATAAGGAATCTGCATTTTCTGTTGCAGTGCAGACAACAAAATCTGAATGCTTCCATCACAGATGGTGGTATTCCATCCACCCCCTCCCTGCCCTAAGTCTTACTGAAGATTCAGGAATTGAACAACACACAGTGTTGAAGTTACCTGAATTAAAAATGGTAATAAAGAGTGAAAGTATCAGCATTCCCTGAAGCCTTTGTGCAAACTTGTACAACAGATTCCTACAACACCATAGTAAGTCTGCACTGTTTATTGAGTCTCTGACTTCTTTTAAATATATTATTTGCTCTACTACTGATTTCTGACAGTGCCATGGATTCAACACAAAATTTAAAGCCTCTGTTGATTTCTTCCCTTGCCGCTTTTCCCTATTCAGTAATAAACGATCACCGCCGCTCTCCGGTCGGCACGAGCGCGACACGACTTCACTGCAGACTCTGCTTTCACTAAGTTCACTTCAGCCAAAGGCTGTCACAAAACACAAGTGTGCATGGCTAAGATCCCAGGTCAGACCAGAATCTTTAAAAAAGAGAGTTTGGTCTGGAAATTGATCCCAAATTTCCTGCAGAGCACTAACCACTAAATTAAGCTCTATGATGGGTTACTTGAAGAAGTAACCTCTGTAGTATTTTCAGTTTGAGCTTTTTTTATGTTACTAAACTTCTCTCAATGAAAAGACAGTGCATGGCTAAAAAGATGCAAGCTCTGTATTTACCTAACAAATACTATTTAGACTGTCCTTAGGTGTACACATCGCTAGCGTAGTATAGGAGCATTTAATAATAAACTTTCTTTTCAAAAAAAGAAAAGAGAAAGGGAAAACAGAACAGGAAACCTGGAATAAATTTAGCTTGTCCTCATTCTTCAAACTTAGTACCATCCAGACAAATATTCTCCCTGTCTGAACTCTAAAAAAAGTTCTTCCATGGTTCACTTTCTTCAGCTAGTTGAAAACACTGCAGAATGGTTTATGAAAACTGGAGTTTACTGGAGCCAGAAAGCAACGAAAGTCTGTATCAAGCCAGAAATTCAAATATTTAATTTAGTTGCTTATTTCTGAAGTATCCTTATATCACTGAAGATACCAGGCCAGTTAAGTACCAGCCACTACCTTAAGTAGTGACTATATATGCATTTTATTTTCTCATGTGTGTGATTCAACTGTTGCACTTCAAACCATGGCTAAATTTACTGTTAAAGATTTGCTTCTATTTAGAAAAGGTTTAAGAAATGAAAAAAAACCTCAACGCTTGAAAAATTCCTTTTATACAATTCTCTAGTTAACTAGATATAGAGACTAAGCTTTATACTGTCCCTTTAATTGTTTAATGTCGATTTTGGGTGATACACATTAAAGGAGTTTAGCATGAAAAAAGATTCGCGAAACAGAAACACTTTCATTATTGCAGAAAATCTTAAAGAGTTCTCTTACAACTTACATCAAACAAAGAAAAAAACCCTTACCTCATTCTCCTAGTCTTTATCCAAATTCAGTTACTAAATAATTGAGGTCATTTGCATATGCTTGAAATACATTTTAGGATTTGAACATTTCCATAATTTATGTGAGTACCTGTAATGGGATAATCCACGTAACGCCTTGTTTTTCCATCGTAGTATTCTGTTCCTTTAACAATTACTAAATGAGCTGGAAAATTTACGCCCCAAGCTAATGTGCTTGTGGCAATAAGAACCTAAGACAAAAAGAAAGATTAATGAGGTATATGTAACAAAAAGCCAACTTTTAAAATTCCATGTAAAACTCATTACAGCAGGATTCAAAAAGAACACGTGTACCTGGATTTTGCAGTTCACAAACAATTCTTCCACAGTTTTCCTGTCCCTTTCATGCAGACCTGCATGGTGCATGCCTATTCCAAAAGCAAGTGTCAGCTTCAGATTCGAATCTCTAACTGTGACTATAATGTCATTCATCTGTAACAGAAAGAATAATTGCATGCTTTAAAACAGATTACTAAGGAATTTTAAACTTTTTGATTTCTTATATTTATTTTTTTGTTTTTGTAGCAATGAAAATTTGCCTTATGCTGTTTATATAAGCAGGAAATCAGAGCCTTTTTCAGTCTCTGAAAAGACTGGATTTGTCTAAAAAAATACCATATTAACAATGGGGGTGGAATACAAAATGCACATGACTTTATTGACATGCTAAGTAACACAGACAAGGAAATGAAAATGCTGAAAATATCTTGACAGGTCTGGCAAATACCGTGCATTCTGTTCTGTGTTTGTTTAATGCAATCTCTAGTATCAAAGGGGTTAGGACTGGTATAAAAACATAGCAAATCCCTGCAACCAGTAACATAATAACAGTCATGAAAAATAAATTTGACTCTCTCTAATGCCTTTGAACATTAGAACACTGAACATTATTCCTCAGTTTGATAATTTTGCAGTTATTCATCAAAATGAAAAATAGAAAGCTTTCTATTTACAGGCTGAAATGCAAATTAATTTGAAATTTTTTTTGACTGTGAGTTTGTAATTTATAGACTCAAACTCAGTGAAATCCAACATCTATTAAGTGTGTTCATTTAAAACTTTCAGAAGTCCAGATAAAAAGCTATTTTTATTATTATTACTAATTATTTCAAATCTCAAAAAGTCAATGACTTTTGGGATTCTTTTTACTACTATAATTTTAACTATCTTTTTTGCCTATATTTTCAAGTCATAACTTTTATAATAAACATTTATTTTTGTAGATGACCTCTGTGAAAAGCCTCTTAGTAAAACAAATGAAACTGTCTTGTTAAGTGATTCTGCCCTTCAAAATTATTTGTATTGCTTTATTTCTAAGGCCATTTATTATTTTATGTGATTTTAATATAATTATAGCCAGGAACTTTAAAATTTATGCTCTTATTAGTGGTTTCTTGGTGCCACCAGCAGTGGCATCATGATATTGCATACTTGGGGCAGAATCATTCATGGTCATGGGAGGTATAGCCAAGTTAGAGAAAAAACAGTAGTGCAGAACAAATTAGTCAGGGTAACTGAGTAATTTGGACAGTGTTCATCCTCATCTCAGACTGAGTTCTCCAGAGGACTGAGACATAATAGCATCACATGACTACAGTGATATTTTAATTTCTATGTAGGACTCTGAGGTATTTCACTTCTGATGTTCAAGATTGTAACCTCTCTAAATATTTCTTGTGTTTTATAATTCACAAACCTTAATGTAAATAAAATGATTCACATCTCTAGACTCAAAAACATGTTGCTACTATTAGAAAAAGAATCCTTAAAAGGCACCAAAATATCTACAGAATATAACAGCCCATATTGAAGATTTTAAAACAAACAAGATTTTGTAAATTAATCAATTTTGTCAGGAAGAGTAAATTGCAAAGCATTTAAAAAGTCTATTTGTTGAAGTAATTTTGACTAACAGAACCACAACTGATGGCAGTAACAGGGAAACTAATTAAAACAAGAAATTGTTCAACTTTTGACAGATCAATCAATTTCATCTGTCAATAGAAACTCCTAAACTTTATTTTCCCTCACAATGCAGTTGCCTGGATGTTCCTGAGAGTCTCCTGTACTGTAAGACATGGAAGGTTTGCAGTATAAACTGATCTAGCACATATAAAATAAAAGAGTGCTTACAAGAGTGAAAGGGTCCATGAAATACTGAAAAGAAAGGGAGTAGAAAGAAAAAAGCCCAATGAATTGAGAAGTGAGGAGGGGATAAGTCCATTTAGGAAAGGGATGCACGAAGCGGGGCAGATAAGTCGAAGAGAGTAAAGAGATGAATGAAAGGAGGATATGTTAAAGGATAAAGTTTATCTATCTAGATACAATCACCAAACCTTTGATTTCTCTAGTCAACATGTAGACATGTGACTTCAGTGTAGACAACATGAATTATGACCCATCTTAGAGAGTTTTTCTTTAAGACTAAAAAATGTCTCGATAAAATGGGAACACACATACTATTTTCTCTACAATTATGACCAGCACCATGCAATACTAAAAATAGTATCAAACCTATTAATGATTTTTTTACTGCAGGTTTATTAATTGGTACTAGTACTGCAGAAGCTCCTTTTGCCTATGTACACACTTTAGGAAATAGTAACTATATGTATACATTGAACAGGAAATTAGGGTGAAAAAATAGAAAACAAAATTGATAAATATGTGAAAAACAAAAAAAAGCATTTAGATTTTAGTCAGTTTCTGCATTAAAGAACTGACAAAAGATACTACATGGCTGAATTAATTTTTCTTCTCCCTACCAAGAATCAGCACCTTATGATAGTTATGCCTTTAACATAAGGGAACAAGAAAATTCCAAAGACATTAATTTCATTATTCACATCAAAAGAACATGATATTGGGAAAATAATGAGTCTAAACCCCCTTTTCCTCTAGAATAGTACAGGGATCAAATTAGCTGACTGGGCTTAGTCTATAGTGATTAGACTGCTCCTTCAGCATACGCGGTTTTACACTGGGAGCTACTTCCAGTACACAACCTGAGCTAAACCCTTCTGCCATAGAGTTGCCAGCACAAAACATCCTAAATTCACGCTGCTGGGAATTTATTCAAAGATGTTCTTCTTGCTTTTACAATCAGTGGTGGTTATTTCTTTTCCCCTCTGACTCGTATTACAGCGGCGGCCTGTGGTGCTGTTAGTCATACCTGCAAAGCAGTGTAATTTAGCACAGGAAAACTAAAGAGCCCTTAGCAGGAGCACTGGCACATGTACTGCTATCCTGTCATTTTAGCAGCAGGGAATCCCAGTCATTTTTAGCTGACCCCTTACTTTCACATAAATCACTGCAATAAACATTAACTGTTTTACCCATAGGCACAATCCAAGGCTTAAAATTCTCATGTCAATTTATTTAAAAATGTAACTCCCTTATGTCAGTGTAGTGTAATAATATTATAAATTTCTATTAAGAAATAATGGCACAATTAATAGGTTCATTAACCAGAAACAGACACAGCACTGTGACTATAAAACAAGCCTAACATTTCTGAATTGTTATGACTCAATTACTATTTATCTTTCTGAAAACAACTGTCATGTAGTTTTACTCACAGAAGGATAAATGAAATCTATGTTATCTTAAGAACAGAAAAAAAATTAAAATAATATAAGGAAATACAAATTGTACTGGCATTAAAAAAAGCCCTGTACAACACCAATGCAGGAAACTTAATGCCAGGAAGGGATTTTTCCCTGGACTCATACACAATCAGGATCAGGCACAGGCTGAAAGGCTTGGCTATCTTTCATAGATTTTTCTTTTTTTTTTGGATGAACAAATTAAAATATCTTCTGAAAACCAATTTGGGAACCTGGTAGCACTGCAAAATATTTTAAAATAAACTTTATTTCTACATTTTCTATTCTTATTTCTAAACAAACCAGATTTTTGTCAAACTACTAAGTAGTCATTTTCTTTGTTCCTGCACATATGTAAACTGTTGAACCATTTACTTTAAGCTAATAGAACTTTTTTTTATATTTTAAATTTATTATACTTAAAAAGCTTTTGTAGAAAGATAGGATTCCATTTAAGCAGATACATTACCCTGTGCCTGAAATACATTCCAGTCAGAGTATAATTCAGCAAGTTGATGACAATGCTGGCTCCAAAAGAAAGGAGGAGACCAGATTGGACAAGAATGAGCTAACAGATTGTGCAGCCCAATTCTGTCCCTTTGAGTGTGATATATTGTTTCAAGATGCTAAAACCCCATACTTTCTCAAAGCATATCTGTTGTGCTGGTTTTCCCATTTTCACAGAATCCTCATTATTAGTACTCTCTACTCTTTTCAAAGCACGTCAGACTCAGACCATATGCCACTGAATAATGCTTATCAATTGTCTAAAATGCCCAATAGAAGAAAGATCTGCCAAACAAAAGAATCGTGAAAGTTATGAAGTCTTTTACAAAAATAATTACATATTTCACATCTGCTACAGATGTTAAGTGAAATAAAAACATCTCCTTGTTATAACTAAATGTTAATTTTTATGACACACTTTTGTGTCATAAAACCAACATCTTGTAGAAGGAAGTTGAACTTCTAGAATGACTGAAACACTTAGAAATCATTCTTGGGTACCCTCTTGATCTTTAAAGGCAGGAAAAAAAAACCTGACAAAATTATTTTTGATGAAGAATTGGCTTATACTACAGAGCTATCCCACACAGAGCAAGCTGCCTAAAAAAACTCAAATAATATTCAAGGAACATTTTAAACAGTTGAGATATATCATTAAATCATATTTAATAATATATAATAATACATTAAAGAATAATAATATAGTAAAAAATTTAACACTAAAAGACACATTTAAATGACAGCAATATGCCTGTTCATGACACAGACCAGATTCTTCTATTCCTGTTTTATAGCACAACATTACCTCAAAACATTAACATGGAGATAATAGGTTGTTTGATTTAAAGGTTAGAGAAGGAAAAGCCATCTTTTGTCTTTCCAAGAATTTTTAGGATTTTTTTGTTGGTTTTGGGTTTTTTCTTTGTTTTTATTAACAATGCAAACTGACTATTGGTAAAATTTAATTCCCTTTCACACATACAGCTATGTGTATTTCCACACAGTACACAAATACACACATACTAACCCATAATTATTGCACACATGTTTATACACTCACATGTCTAAAATAGCAAAATCAGAATTGGTCTGATTCATTCTTTTGGAGTCAATGAATGTCCTTCATTCAAGGGCCCTTGAATTCTGTGGAAGCAAACTATTGCCTGATATGGATGCTATTGAATATTACTGCAGGTATCTTTGTGCTAAAAGATATTAGCTATTTCTAGAGGTTTCATAAAGAACAGTCTTAACAAGATGCAGATGGCCAAAGGATGCACAAAGCAGAATGCAAAAACCTTTGTGGTTAAAGTTAAAACTATGTACACTGGTACATTTCTTCTCCTTCCTTGCACTGTAAATATTAAAGAAAAATAAATCCAAGTATCTGGGCAGGGAATAAATTTTTAAAGAAACTCCACCAAACAAATAAGAAAACACCCTGCTTGTCTGCTGGTGAGAACTGCATTCTAACTTCAAACAATAAACCATAAATACTACTTTTGTACTTTTGTTTTAGGTTAAAAACAAAAGGCTATAAAAACATTAGAGAAAAATAAATAAACTGAAAACTTGATTCTAATAAATTATGTTGTAAAAAGATTGCAACATTTTCTGCCACCACAGATGTAGATGCAATTTGTGACAGAGAAGGACTTGTTCCTCTTTAGTCAGCTCCTAATGTAGAGCAGTATAACTGATCTTACCCAAGCTGACCATCAGAAACTGGTGGCACTGTCTGTCTCCAAAATGACAATCTGAGCTATTGTCCCTTTTAACAAGATAAGTAATGGCCCACAAGCTTGAACACAACAGTCCTGGCTGACAAGTCCAAATTAGAATTTTAGCTAGTATGTGTATAATTAAAAAACCTCTAATGATTATACAAAAAACCCCAGGGTAAGCATAACATTTCTTTTTCCATGGGCATGTCGGCATCAAAGAACAGGAAAAAGAAATGAAGAACCACTCTATTTACAGATGCAGTCTCCTCTTTGAGATGCACTGCCCATTCACATTTCTTGTCATGATGCACCTGTGCCTCAAAAGCATGACCAGGACAATCTTTACAGATGTCTAATGAAGAGTCCTTGCTCTTATTGCAGATGGCAAGGAAAACAGCTTCTGCTGCTGCTTCTTCAGTCTTTGCTGAAAAATAAACTCAGTCTTGGGGCACATTTTAAGAGAGAGAAATTTTGGAATGCATATGGACAATGCAACTTACAGAAGAATTAAGAAACATCAGGAAGGCTCTAAAGGGAACTATTCTTTTTATCCTAGAGACTGCCCACTCATACTCTGGATGAACTGTAGCAGTGTTGCTTAAATCCTGAAGAATGTCTGCATGCACAGTTGGAAAATGTAGGGGTGAGCTTTAAAGCATCAGCTACAAATCCTGGTAAGTATGGTATTTTAAACATCATTGGAGACTTCCCTGGTAAGACTAAAGTATATGTAATGCATCAGGTCTCTGAGTGGCCATTTCTTCACAAAAAAGCATGCACAGAGCCTGAAACTTAGTTGGATAGAATCTATGAAAACAAAATTAATTTTAATGCAGCAACAGGCCCAGCAAAACTGAGCAACTGCAAAACTGAGCAACACTAGAAACAACAATTTTCATTAAGTACTGGCCAGATTTATGAAGATTGACTGCTGTCTCAACTTTCTGAATACCTTTCAACTTTCTGAATATTGTACTGGGTATGAGCCAAAATGTGCGTATCAGACATGAAATTCAAAGAAAATGTCCAGGAAGAACCCTTCCCAAAACCTAATGAAGCTGCCTATAAGATATCTATTTTTCAGTAGATGCCTGTATAACAAAATTGCTTCTCGACCATAATTCAGTTGCACCTGTTAGATAAAGACTCCTTTGAGGGAAAGAACATCTTGCAGGATTCCTCCATGATCCAGGCAAGCTGTTATCTACTTTGGTGGCAACAGTTGAAGGGTTGTTTCTATATGTCACTTATACATACAAATATGTTTTCCAGAAGGTTCATGCAAGTTCATGTCATTTGAAATATAACTGATTGATATGCTGCCTGAATTTGATATTTGGAGCTGGAAGTGGATTTGCCTGTTATCAGAGAGTACTGTGAAAAGCAGCCTGGAAGTTTGTGAACAGAATCATTCATCACAAGCTTCAAACAAGAGCCTGGTTTACCACCACAGAGAGAATCTCTACAGAGAAGATGAGTGAAGCTAACATGATGGCATAGCTGATAAACAAAGATCTAGTATTGCTAACAACACATTAACAAAGAACCAGCACTGGTCTCTGCTGCATTCCAGTCTCTTCCCCACATGGCCTGAATCTCTCTGACACCATCACAAAGAGGAACAAAGAGAAAACGTATTTAATGGCTGCAAGAATCTGTCTTTACCTCAACATCAGTCCTTTAGAAGTTATTATGGATGGTATTGTTTTAGAACATTTCAAGAAGCCTTAAGAAATCTGCTGGGAAGGTCACATGAACAGATGAACTTTTAGCCATCATGTAGCAAACCCAATTACACCATGAAACAAAACTTACTAACGAGTTCTCCAAGGAATCTTATGCCAGCCAAAATTAATATTATGTATAATATGTATTATGTATAATAAGGCTGATGGAAGAAAAATGCCATGGTCTGCTATACAGCTTGCTAACTTTCTATACACCCATGAAAAATCTCTTATATCTCGAAATACTTCACAATTAAGAATTACAACTATTTTGAAAAAGAAGTAATTTATTTGTAAGTCTTCCTAAAGGAGTAGTGGTTGGCAAAAAAACCCCTCCAAATGTGAAAAACTGACACGAAAAAAAATGTTGTTTAAAAGGCAACAAAATTTAATTCTTCTGACTGGTCCATTTTAATCCCATATAGAATTGAGAAACTTTCCAAAATTGAAATTTTGGAAAAGTGCTTAAGACATGGTATGCCTGCTATAAAGTATTTGCTAGTTCTACTTTTCAAACTTAAAAATTTTATAGTGGTCTGGAGAGAATTTTGTCTATTTCCTGTCTAATTCTGACTTTAATATTACTTGAGATTAAATTTTTAAAATTTAAACCCCCTAAATTATGGTTAGTTTTTATTATTATTAGATTATTATATAAAAATTAGGTAGGATATATACTATGTATGTAGCACTACTAGAGCTTTGTCCTTTGCTTCAATGTCAAATGAAACTCAGGCTAATCATGCTCATTTAAAACACAAAACTACAAACTAGTCCCATAATTGCCCAAAGAAATGTCCACTTGAAATTGTGGGTACTTCAAACAGAATTGTGTTCTGCATAATAGTGGTAAGATATAACAACTTAGAACTTAATCCTCAGTCTTTTACATTTACGTAATCAGAACTGAGTAACTTGGTAGGTATCTCATGCTCCAAACATTCACCTTATTAATTCAAATACAAATCATATGCAAATGTTATTAAACTAATAAATGCAAAGTCTGCTTGTCCTTGTTGGCTCCTATTTCAAAACCTTCAGAGGCTTATTCTGAAACATGAAATTCAAAGACTCCTAATAGAAAACCCTTTTCCACCAAGTGAAGAAGCTTCAGTTACAGCTCTTTTCAGAAGAGCAGTGGCTCCCAGGACATGGGAAACTATCCATAATAATGCAAGTCATTTAGGGCAAGCTGCACGCTCTAATTCTAGGTGAGATTACTGCAGTAAACCAGTACAAGGTACTAGAGTACTCTACTAAGTAATAATAACAACTTGCATATGGAATATTTCTATTAGGTTCAAGAAAACATGAAATAGAGGCTATACAGCTAGAAAAGCACCAACAAGTTGAGATATGCTTTAGTAATAGTGGTTTATCAGCCAAGATGGCCATTTTCTATTTTAAAATCCATCCAAAACAGAAAGGATGAAGATGTTATGCTTTATCTCTGGGAAATCCCATTTTATTTTTTGACAAAGAGCAAACAAACACAAATAATATAATCTAGAAACTTATACTTTTAAATATATAATATTTATAATTGTATAATATTATATATAAATGATCGATTTATATGATATATTTATATTCCTACTTATATGACATAAAAATATCCATACATTATTCAACTTGGATTTTATATTTATGATTCCTGCATTTTGCTGTGTTTTGATCCTAAATTATCACAGAAATTCCTAGTAGAAGATTTGCAATAAATCCAAAATCTAGTCAACCTGAGAGTATCGATCAGAAAAACCTGTTTTGCAGCAATGATATACTATAATCAGGACCATTAGTGCAGAGTAAAATAAATAATACTGCATTCAGAGCAGGTGCTGAACTGAGTGAATTAAATATAATGTGGTATACAGTTTGAAGAATACAGATAAAAGAGAATATTGAAAGGCTGTTTATTATTTAGCCATCCTTCATGTTTTGCAGTAAACAAAAGAAGATTAAAAAAAAGGAGAAAATATAATTAAAGATTATATTTTTTGAAAAAGAGTGAAAAATAAGTCTTTCTGCTAGCATTGGTTAACATCTAAGTGTTTGACTTTGCAATCTTTATATTTAAAAAAATCTTGGCAGAAGGTTTCTTTACTTTTTTTATATCATTGATTTATTTCATTGATATGCAAGACTGAAGCATTGCTAAATGATTGGTTCTGCAGTATATCTATCTATCTAGGAATACAGGTGGATGCATGTATGTACATAGGTACATATATTCACACAGATATATATGCAAATACATATACTTAATGCATCGTATGAGAAGGATGACTTTTCTATTAAAACACCAAAAGAGATTTGGTTTAGATTTCAGCTTAACATCTATAAGTCACAGATGTCCAGCTGTAAACTTTAGAGAGCACTAGCCCTTTTTCTTTTAGTCTTTGTCTTATCTTGGTATCAAAGACTTGCACCATGTGATATATGTTGTCTGGGACCATGGAACTAGCATTAATAAGATATGCAGGAAAAAACAAAGATAAAAGAGTTTGTGTTCTGAAGTTCAGCTCTTGCACAGACCCTTCTATAGCCTTAATGCTGTCACTACTTTTAATACATAGGGAAATTTAGCATATGCACAACTCTTTCAAGATCTACCCTCAAACGACTCTTTTGTTTCAGATGGATTTTTTTTTTTCAAACAAACATCAGTAAGATAGAAGCAAAGCACAAATGAGGAAGGTAAAATGATTCTACCTCTCTTTCATCCATCTTCAGCCATTGTTTGGGATCATCCTCTGTGGCCAGGAAAGCTATGAGATCTAAGGCAGTAAGCCTTGTCTGACGTCTGGATGACACAAAAATAAGAACAGGCTTGGCTGGAGAATGACTCCGAATTGCTGTTGAGCAAAACAGAATTTGAGAATTAGGCCCTTTAATGACAAAAATGAGTTTCTCTTTGCAATCCCATGGCAGCTGATAGACCTCCCTGCAGATGACACTGAGGTATGTCTACCGAGCCTTTACTCTGCTGGCTGGATTCCAATGAGGTGAGAACACACCACCTCTGAACCAAAGGCCATAAAACTACACTTAGCTGAGTCTCTATTACCCTTCAGCTACTTCAGTGAACACTGTTAGCTAATTAAGAGAACCAGTTATAAAAAAAACCCAAAAAAGCACCACAAAATCTAGACAAGCTTCCTAGACTTCACGCTTTTGAATTTCTCCATCTCAGCCTAAAAAGTATGCTAATGTTTTTTCTACACTGTCGGGGTATGTTGTCTCAGACTCAGTACCATGAAGGTCTAGAATTTGCTTTCTGCCTGACCCAGAGCTCGAGCTGCATAAACTCATGCCAGCTTACAGAGGATCACTTCAATCTACCAATATCAGAAAAGGTAAAAAAAGTAGAAAGTGACTTTTCAATAGCTGCTGTGAAAGTGGGCATTACAGCACAAGAGAACTTGGTTTCTGTGCCAACTAACTAGTTCAATATATTTAAACCAATTAGGTTTTAGGACTTTTTTAAATAGCATTTTCTTGCTCAGCCCATCTTTGAAAAGTTTCAGGTTGCATGGAAAGTTTTATGGTCTCAGGAATAAGTATTGCTGTGAAAATGCTAAAATAACCTTGACTGTATCATGTCAAACAAGTTGGGAACAGAGCGTGCAATAAATCATATTTATACATATTTTCTAACATCAACAAGCACTAGAAGAATAAACAGGTGTACCTAGAATTTCAAATACTCTCTCTAAACCACTTATAAATCCATTTGTGTGTTTTCTCATGCAATTCTCATTCAAGCAATTAAATTTATGTACTGTTAATTTCTGAACACTATTTCATACTGCCCATCAGCACATATTATTCCTCAGTTCATGAACACTACCCAGCATGTGCTCCTGCATACACACACGCAATGCAGTTGTGAAATTATTGAAATGGGAAAATTCATGTGTATTTATCTCTTACAACTATATATGCCAATATATCTAAATATTTTAAAAGACCAACATCTAATGGATTTTTGTTGCTCCAGGAACAGGTGTAGCAGAACAGCTCAAGACAGATTTATTGTTCATTAGTGTTTTTGTACAACGCTCTTGTGGAGGTGTAAATAATCCGAGCTGTCAAGATTGGTCTCTAGTCCACAATCAATACTTTGCTTCTGTCATAAGGCTAATTAAAGCAGCTAAAAAGTCCCCTCACAAATGTCACCTCACAATCAACAGCAGTTCACACCACAAAATTTATTTTGGAGGTTATTTTTAATTGATATAATAAATATTCCTTATGTAACCAAAACAAAAGATGTTCAAATAAAATACAAGAGAGCTTTTCTTAAATCTATACTGCTTGCCAGCTTGGTTAAGAATAAAAAATTGGAAGCAGAAGCATATCTGGATGCACTACAAATTTTGAATTTTATGGTTATTGCTTTGAAACTAGAATTATAGGAGGTTAGCCTGACTTGCAACTTCTGTTCACAATTTTTTTAATGCTAACATGCAGTGGTCCATATGAGAATACCTCAGCAGATTAATAATATGAATGATTTTATTGCTTTCTAAATTTCCAATATTTTTACATGAATATTTCTTTCTGGTGTCAAACACTAAGAGAAAACACATTTTATTTCCCCTTCACTAACACTAATTTTATTCTTCTGTTCTAAATACATTACATTCCTCTTTTACATGTTGCATTTGCAGCACACTTTATGTTTCAGACAAATATCTTTGGCCCATTAGCGGAGCAGATTCTCCCAATACATGCCAAGAGTACATACACTAACACATGTTGCAAATGTGCTGCAAATGAACTGTGCACAGTCCCTTTTTCTTTTAGAGAAAGGAAGAAAAGGTCTAGGAGCTGGTTGCTTACCCTGAAAAGCAGGTTTGTTCATGCTGGCCATGCGAGGACAGTAATGCTGGCCAGGGAAGCCCTGGATGTGCACCTCCAGAGGAACTGGGCGCACCGATGGTCGGAAGTTGAACAGACCCATCTACAAGAGAAAATTTTTTTCAAGTTTAACCTTGAGTTATCTTACCAAGTGCTATTTTGTTTTCCTACATGAAAACTTTTTTCATACCTGATTAATGTTAAGCCAGTCAGCAAGGTCTCTGGCATTTGCTAAAGCAGTGGATAAACCAACCACTCTTACTGGCTTCTCAGTGTGAGATGAGATAAAGTTTGTTCGAGACACAATGACTTCCAACACTGGGCCTCTCTCATCCCCTAGTAAATAAAAAGTAAATGGAAAAACAGAAGAAAAGGAAAGGTTCAGAGGTCAAGAAGTATATTCACATCATAAGTACCAGCACACTTCAAATTTAGCAGTGATTCTGATCAAAAGCAGTGAAACATGCTCACCTAGAAGATGGATCTCATCTATGATGAGAATGGCAACTTTTTGAACATAGCTTCTGTTCTGCCAGCTTCTGCTGACACCATCCCACTTCTCTGGGGTGGTAACAATCAGGTCAGCTTGGGCAATAGCTCTCATATCAGGAGTCACGTCTCCTGTCAATTCTACAACCCTGTAATCAAGAAGGACAGTGGCTTGGCTTTACCAAGTTTTACAACATCTTAATGTTAAAATATTTACACCTTAACTTAAATTCGTAAAAGAGGGAAGAAACAAAATTAAGCAAAGTAAAGTATTCTTGTCAAATACATTTAGTAGGATTTTCAAAATTGTTTTAAGTAAATAAACCTGCCTCTTTGTTTTCCTAGTAAATACTGTATAAATACCAAATATCATTCTTTAGCAAAACCATATAGAAAGAAGAGGAAGAATATGAATCCCAACCAACAGTTAGTTCTTCAAAATGAAGATAACATAATATTGGTATGATGTAATGTGAACCATACCATCCTATCACCGACAGGATGAAAGCTTTCATGGAGGCTACAAAGTTGCTGCCTGCTGTTCTGCATAGATCTCTGGTTTGAATAATAAGGCTAAACTGCAGTGTGTATTGCATTTGTTGGTGAAGGTCCATTAAGACTGGTGCAGAGATTAGCCTCAAATTACTTTTTGAAGAAGATTAGCAGATATTTTCCAATTGTTTGCAGCATTTGCGATGATTCATCATTTTAGATGGATCCGTTATAATGGATTTTAGACATTTCAATGACACATTCCAAACCCAGCTGAACATCAAACAAAAATTCTTAAAAGTAATGTGTATATTCTGTTAAAGATTATAGTCACAAGTAACTGTAAATTTAAAAAAAAGAAATAGTACCATAAAATATTTTATCTCATTTCTGTGATAACAACAGGAATATTACTGATAATTTCATGGACACAGAGCAGCATCTCTTTCTCTTGTGGTGTGCTTTGAGCTTAATGTATGAAAAAGACTATATTTGGAGAAGGTGAAGGCCCTAAATAATTCATTCTATGCATAAAAATTTTAATTCAGGACACTATAATTTTGGAAACCATCAACACGACTGATATACCTTACAGATCATACAGTAATGGCTGTACTCCAGCACCTGGGAAGATCAGGAAGAAATTAATGTTATCAAGGAATGAAATTATATTAATTTATATATGAAGGACATAGAGTGACTACTATTATGCAGTTCATGCAAGTCCTGTATGTTCCTTGCAGCTGAGGTTTCTAAGGAGAGCTTAGTTTGACTTACATTTTCAATTTCCAAGGATATTGTGGAGTGAAACCTGAGCTTTTTATTTTTTATACTGACAAGGAAGGAGAACGAAAATAGCTGGGTATCAAAGCGTATCCCTTTCTTAGTTCTGATTTTGATCTATCACTTTTGATCTATCATTTTTGATCTCAGTTTTGATCTATCATGACTATTGATAGAACTTTTCAAGTACTAGAAATTTGAAGGATAGTATAAAACCAAAACCCTTTTTGAAATACGCATAAGTATTTTGAGATTTTACTCATACTAGATGAGTTGCTCTTTTGTTTCTCATTTCTCTGATTAGGTAAGCAGAAACATACTTTTTACCAAGCATTTCTTCAATCCTAACTTTCCAGTCCTCAATCCTCTCACGGACGAGTGCTTTCAAGGGTGCAATGTACACTGCCTGCAAAAGAAAAGGCACAAAACTAGACGTAAAACAAGATACTTTTATTAAAGTGTACCTACAACACATGGTATTTGTGGGATTCAAACATATAATCCATAAAATAAATAAGGCCTGAGTTCCTAAAATGACCTACAACAGGATTATATTTAAAACAGACATAATGCCTGAAAATGTTTTTTTTTTCCTGAGCAATTAAGAATATTTAGATAAGGAATAATTTCTTGAAATTGAAGTATTTATCACACCTTTTAAAATCCAAAACCCACTTATGTAAGTAATGGCTTTTGTTGCCATGACCATACCATCTACACGTTAACATTGCAGAACAGAAATAATCTGAATTTCTGGCAAGGAATATCCTACCTGATTTCTAGTTATGTCATTAAATTAATAAAAATTACCAATTAAGTAAAAAAGCTGATTATATTAAGCAAAAGTTCATAATATTTTTCTCAAAGAAGCCTGCAGTGCAGAGGGAAATATGCTTACATGTACAAAACATATTTACTTATAGATTTATGGTTAAAAATTCTAAAGCCCTTGAACAATGAAAAAACTGCTACATGAAGAGTTCACATACATTCTTTGAAATATATAGCCAGGCTTCCAGCTTTATTAAAACCTAAAAGATGCATTCCTTAGAGAACTGGCTATTTTTTATGTCTTGCAGATAAGTTGAAAGTGTATGAGTGATTTGTTTACCTCACTTGGACTAAGAAATTACATGAAGATATTTAAATTCAAAGATGATTAAGGAATTTATGTACGGAATTTCTGTTAATGGAAAGGTTATACTTTTTTTAAATCTCCCCATCAGATACAAAGATTTTTGAATGACTTTAAAATGTGGGTAACTAAGACAATATGGCTAAGTTGAGAAGCAGATATATATTCACTTAGAAAAGAAAACTCCAAAGGCTGAGTTGTTCAGCTTTTAGGCAATTTAAAACACAGGGGGGAGCTGGAACAGAAAACTGGCTTGTAGTAATTAATTGCAACTTATTTGTTTAAATAATAGACTGGACTAGCTGTAGTCCCATGGAAGGGAGCTAATAGCTATAAAACAGTACCACTGCCAGTAGAAGGAGATTAAAGCAGGAAATGCTGTTAAGTAAGGAAGAAAAGGAAATCAAGCATGCCTGCATGTCACTTTTGTAGATTTAACTCTAGCTGTCAACTGATTAAAATAAATAGTTAAAACAAAAGCATAATGCACATAATGCACATAATGCACTACCATTTTGTATCCACACACATATAATTTGGAGAAAGTAAAATTCAGTTCCCCACAGGCTTCTTCTAGACTCTTTTATTACTGAGATGCTCATAACAAAATGATTCTAGTAAACCTGTTTTACAAACCTTTGATGTGGGATACTTGTTAAAAACTCTAAAGATGGCTAATTCAGCTGCAACCGTTTTTCCAGAACCTGTAGGAGCTCCAAGAAGAACATTGCAGTCTGTGTGATAGAGGGTATGGAATATCTGTGTCTGAATAGGGTTGAAGTGTGTGAATTTGTACAGGACTTCATATTCAGGATGTCCCAAGGCTGTGATAGGCAAAGGCTGAAGATCCAGAAGCTCTAAAACCACAAAATAACAGTAAGTGGATGACAAGAGATGCCATGACATGACATAGCTTGTTATGAAGATAAATATATTAAATATTAATTTAGTGAAAAACAGTTTACATTGAAAAATGTTTTACTTAGTAACTCATATAACAGAGAGTACACATTTGGGTAATTGCTCACTTTGATGAAGAAAAATGAAAAGTTGTTTTATAGCTCTGAAATAATTCTGCAAGTAATTTTGAAAATCTGATTTGAAAAATCTGATAGCTGTGAACCAGCTATTTGCATATTAATCTTTTTCTTATACCTGTTTTCTTTTTATCCACTTGTAGTAACTTCTAAATTCACTGTGTTAGATCATACGTATGTCCAGCTTCTTATGATTAAAGACTGTGGAGTATTTGAAGTTTGAGGGAAAAAATCTTTTAAGAAGGAAGGATTCTTTGGAGTTTCCAAGTTGATGGAGTAATACAAATCAGATGAGTACAGCTAAATTTTGCATCTTATCCTTTAAATGTATAATTAAAGACATAATCTTAATAAATAAACAAACAGCTTTTCAATATATGATTCTCAATATATCTTGAGGGCATCTGCTATCCAAAGAATTAGAGATTGTGGAATTTGGAAGATGATATATATAACCAGATTGGATTTGGAATCCTACCAAATTAAGGAGACTGCAGTGATTCTGCTATGCAGATGCTTGCTTTGAAGTATGGGTTTGGTTTTTTTTTTGTGGCTGGAGGTCTCCTTGTCTTTTCAGGGTGCTTCACATTAAGGTATGATATGGGAGTCATAAAATCTACTGAGGCAATGATGCCTAATATTCTTCACATGCTTTTCACTGATACCTTATGGCTGTTTTATCATTCCCACTGAAACAGGGATTTCTTGGGCTCTGTTGAGGAGAAAGAAGGGTTTTTTGCCTAGCAGAGCCTCTACGTACTTCGTTGTTGAGTGGGAACCAGATGGGAATTGAAATCAATTACCATAAATCCTGGAGTCTCCATAACTGGTGATGTGTAAATATCTTTCTGTTTCTTCTGAATAGTAGTCAGTGATCAGTCAATTAGATAAAAAGGTTACACATGCTTTTCCAGACAGTGTAGGTACAGTATAACAATAGCTAAACACTTCACAAACACATGTGAATTTATGCACGCCAAAGGACAACACCGTATGAGAACTGTGCATTTCTGAAGGCACTCAGCAGACTGCTAGATGAGCCAAATGTAATTACAGAGGAAAGGTTTTACAATGACATCAGCCCCAATGAATGTATAAAGCAATTTATGTATCCAGAAAAAAAGAAGCAAAACACAAACATATGCTTCTGTGCCAAGTGTTAAAAAAGGAGGGGGAGGGACATAACTTGATGAGACAAAATGTGATGTTCAGTGCTGCAACAGTTCTTGCTATGATAAACATTTCTCAGCAAAAATAGGAAAACATTTCATAATTTCAAAATTTTCGTTGTTTGTTCTTTGCTGAATGTCATTTATTAGACAGTCTAAGATTATTTTTAGCCAGTCCAGAAGAAAGGTGTTGCAAGCACTAAGCTAAGACATATCGTAAGACAGAGATTTGCTTCGTTTTGTATGACAGGTTCAGTTTTCTTATGGTTTATAGAGAATCTGAAGTAACTAAAAGGCTGTTATACTAAGATGTATGACCAAAATTCCTGTATTTTGTTCAGGAATTGAAAAGCTTAGAAAGCTGGAGGACAAATATCACATATTTATTTATTCCATAAATTTTTCTCCAATGAAGCAGAAGTAAGAGTCTTGTTGCACTACCATAAAAAACCCAATATGAGCAATATCAATTAAAGCAAAATTATCAAATTTGAAGTTACCTGTGTGGGGTGGATGTCTCTCTGGAAGAATCAAATGTTGAAAATTTATGATACATACAGCCTCTGCTCCTAACCATCTATCGGACACAGCTCGAATGTAATATTGAGAAGGAAGAGGTTCAAAAATTGGGATTGTGAACACCAGCAGCTGAGGCTCTTTAGTAATGACCTAGTGCAAACATGTAGAGAATAATTACTGCACAGAAAAATCAGTAACTTGAAAAATCACAGTTTGCCTCACTTCCATAAGCATTGCTAACACAAGACAACAGAGTATGTGTGCAAATATTTACACCTTTATAAAATATTTTACTGCCTGGAATGAATTTTTCTTCAATAGTCTTCCAAAGATAAAAATAAGGCTGGCTCTTGATCTTGTTCTTTAACAAACAAAACCATTATAGTCTTTCTACATCACCTGAAAATAACTGTCCCAGCAAAGGAGGAAGAAAAAAAGGGATATTTGAGCTTAGAAAACATTGTTGTGGAAGTCCAAGCTGATTAGGTACATCTGAATTTGAAAGCTGTACTGCTGATTTAAAAATCTGCTTAGGCCAAAATACTGTTTGACCTAACAAATCCACATCTCACTAACTTTGTTTTTGTTTTGCTGTGAGATTCTGGATGAAGTCCATTACCTGTTTCTTTTGAATGATGAAATACTCTGAATGATAAATGTGATCATTAGTAGGGTCTTCTACCCAAATCCACCAGGGCTCTCCAACACTGCCATGTACCTTTATGAGTAGAAAAGATAGTTTTCTTTAAGTTCTCTGGGTTTAGATTCTCTAGATTTGTTAGAAATAGTGAATGTATTTCTAAATGACACAGGTTCATAAAGGAATACAGAAGTACAGAAATCAGAGATAACAGAAAAATAACATTTTTAATCAGATGAGTCTGCCTAAAGATTATGCTTCAATTAAGAGTTTGTTTAAGGTACATATAATAAAAATGGACATGATACAAATGCAACTGAAGGTAGTGCCTCAGCTGTTTATAAAGTCATTTAATCCCAAGGGTTCCCTCTAGGCTCCTAGGAAAGAACATGTTCTCTTTATTCCTCCCTGTACTTTTGCCTTTAGGTTCTGTAGAGAAGATTGTAGTTTGCAGCTGTGCGCTCATTTTTCAGTCACAAACATTCTCTCAGGAAAAAACTCCACACGGAATTGTGATATTGCTCTTCTCTCTCTCACCCCTCTCCTCTAGAGAGATACAGCAAGTGCATTCAGAAGGCTGTAATGTAGCCATTGTTACAGGTGAAGTGAGAAGAACATAAACAGAGCCATCACTTGATGATTTCCCTGCCACCTGGCAACATGTCTTTTTAAACCTAGACTTTTGTTTGCTTTGTTATGTACCTTACTTTGCAATGCTAGCAATGCTGATGTTAAATTAAGATTTTTTTTTGTTGTTTTTTTTTTTTTTTTTTTTTTTGTCAGAATAAATACCCTTTGCCAATGTACAGGTATTTTACATAAATATTCCGAAAAATAAGAAAAATGCATGGTAAAGGGGTATGGAAGACATAGTACTAAATAAATGCAGATTTCTGATGTTTCTGATGAGGTCTGTGATAAGTTGCAAAACCAGGAGATGAAAAAAAGTTGGAATTTTTCCTAAACTTAATAGAAAAAAAGTCAAAGTGCATAGTTGCTTCTAATGGCAATTTTAATGCTCCAGGAATCTGGTATTGATTCACACAGTACACATTATTTTCAGCATAATTCATTACTGTGTCTGTGTCAGAAAACAGTCTGTACTAGTTTGTGAAGACAAAAATATGCACAAAGAATAAAATTAAGGTGCTTTTCTTTCTTTTTTACCACAGTTGCACAATAGACAAATAGATGGACAGTCAGTCATTTTTATTACATTTGAATTTCTCTTGCAGCTTCATTAGGAACTGAAGCAGTGAAACTGAAATGACATGCAGGTGACAGCTTGAAAAGTGACAGTGAGACTATTATTTCATCTGGGTTTAGGAGCATTTAAGAGATAAGAAGAACTAAGGAAGGCAGTTAAGTCCAAAGCTCAGAAATTTTATTATTAACTGTTATAATAATTTCCACCTAATTTTGGAAAGTCCCATGAAAAAACTGCATGGGGTAAGCAGGACAATCTGGGAACAGGAAACAACATCTTCTCCAGTAATGATTCCCAAGGATTGGTGAGCTCTTAAACCTGTGCCTGTATTTTGGGCAACCATCACCCTAAAACTACAAATCTGATCTTTGTCTCAGCTAATTCATACTATTTGCATTATTCTGCATTTCTGCTGGACTCCTGGATGCATTAAGGCTTAATTTCTCTGTCTGGGTATGTTTATAGTCCTTTGCTTCTAACAATAGAATAAAAATCCGGGATTTGGCTCACATGCTTTTACTGAACTCAAGGGTTCCCTGTACTGAAAACTAAAGATAAGCTGATGTCCTATCTCACAAAAACATCTTTCTCTTCTAACGTCACGCACAGTTTGTGATGAGATCATTATAGAAACAATTATCTGGGTAAAGGAACAATCTTAAAACCATGAAATGTTAGAATGTTAGCCAAACAGGGTATTTCAACTAAGCATGGTATTTAAAGTTTTCATAACTGGTTTTATTTGATTACTGCAATTCTTTAGATGGGATTTTTTAGCAACCCACTTTTGTACCAAACACAGGTATACTGGTAAGTTTCTATAGACATCTTCTGAGAAGCTTGTTAAAATAATGTGATGATAGAGAAGCAGTTTCAGTGTCTATGCTTGAATTTGAGACAGCTATACATTTTCAGAAACTATTAAAATTTAACAGTTTTAGTTATTTACTGTGATAAAAGCTTCATTTACTGAAGAAACAGGAAAATCAACACCACATTACAGAAATAAAAAAAGAAAAAACCCACTTTTCCAAGCTTTTATGATTACCCATAAACAAATGCACATAAAAACATCTCCATAAGCTTAATTGATATAACAATCATAGTATTTCTAAAGCAATCATCAGAAAAAACTGTGTAAAGGGGTCATGGCAGAAAATAGATTTGTGACAAACTTTTGCTCTAAATTTAGAAGTTCAGAATCAAAGCAACAGTATAATTTTGTGTGGATCCCTAACCTGTAAAGATCTAGAACCTAGGTTTTCTAGAAAAACCTAACAATGGATTGAGAAATTACTTTGTATTAAGATAAAGTTTAATATGAAGAACAGTAATTTTTTTGTCTTTAGCAGACTAAAGGTAAAGTGGATGAACTGAACAGTAAAAACTTGTTTCAATCCTAAAAAGTAATGCTTTCTTTTCCTTCTGAAATATTGCCCATAAATAAGGTAAAAAAAATCATGTTATAATTCATGTTAGGAATCCATTCAAATATCTATTCAATAAATCTAGGTGGCAAGCATAATCAAATTTTCTATATTTTGGTTACTCAAACTCTGTATTTTGATTGCTAATATCCCATTTATAAGGTAACTTGATGAAACTTCTACAAGAAATTAAAAAACCTTTCATCAGAGAAAATAAATTCTAAAGTAATTTAAATATTTGTGGTATAAACCCCTTATTTAATTATGATTAATGTAAAAAATGTAATCTAAGGGATTTTAAAATTAATTTTTAATAAAAGAACAGATACTTAATATCCACATTTCAAAATAATTTATCTTAAGCATAAATTTCATAAGTCTAAAAGAAGAAAATTATGTTTGCCTATGGAGGTATCTTTTTTTCCTGCAGAAAGTTTGAAGTAACAGCAACAATACAATGCCCCCATGTGGACATTTATGTTTCATTTAGATTCATCTTAAATGTATTTCTAATGAACAGATTCTGAACCAAAGGATGTGTGTATGGCTAAATGTGAAACTGGTACAACTCCTTTCATATAAATCTGCACTATAAAATACAGATGAACATAATTCCAAACGTATCTCAGGGGGTTTTTTTGTTCAGACAAGTCCCAGCAGAAAAAGGCACTGATACTGTGAACGTATATTTGAGAAGCCAGGAGGAACAGGAGAACCTGGCATACATGAACTGCATTTCAAAGCTTTTCTGTGTTTGACACTCACTCATAGTTCAGAGAGCCATTCATGTCTCCCTTTCTCTTGCTTCTCCTTTCTGGGCACACAATTCTAATCTGTGTGTGACTACTGTAAACATTCAGTATTGAGCATTTGTCTCAATGTGTTATAAACAGCCCAATCTTACATGGCTTAACAGAAATGAAAAGATGATCCTTGCCTGCTTTCTTCAACAAAAGTCATAAAAATCATCCCATTCCTATTATCAAATTTGCTTTTTAGCAAAAATAAATGCTTTTGAAAAAATCCCAAAAGCTATGGACAAGCAGTGATCATCTCCTTTACTGAAACTAAACTAATGCTTCCCTTCTTGCCTCCTGCCCGCTCTGTGTTTACCTGGTCGTTCCAGGTGAAGTCGGGAGCGATGCTCAGCCGGACTCGGAGCACGGTGCGGGTGATTGGCTGGATCGTTGCTTCCATGATGATGGAGGGTATTTGATGGACACACTGCTTTACCTTTAACCCAATTTTCACATGATGCAGCATATGACCTGCCAAGAAAACATCAGGTGTAACGAATTTGCATTTCCAGGAAAAAGCACACAACTCTGACTTTCAAATAGGCTTTTAGAGAGCAGTATTATTGCTCGCTTGTTTTGCTCCTGGGTACGTAAATGTCTGACTCTCTTGACCTAGCATGTCTGAATATTTTGTAATACTTAACTTGAATTAGCAATTTAGAGCCTTGAAAAATCAGTATTAACCCCCTAGTTGGCTATAACTAAGGGGTTAAAATAACTATTAAGAATTCACACTGAAAATATTATGTCAAGCTAGTTCTCTCTCCTTCACTTGCTTTTAGACCAGGCTCTTATCAAGCCATATAATTCTTTTTCAGAGCACAAATACCAATTTTTTACTTAATTAAACTTCTAAAATTTCGGTGTAGTGATTCAAAGCAGACAGAATGCTTTTCATAAAACTGAATAAAGGTACTTAATAGGTTAAAAATGCACATAAGTAAACAGCAGTTCTGATCTGTGAGAATATACCAATGTGTAACTGAGACAAAGGAAAAATTAAATGTTGCAATATTTTTTATTTTCTATTGTAATCATGGTAACTAGGGCAATAAAGTCACTCTATTTAGAAAAATGTCCTACTTGTATTTTACAGCTCAAATCTCTCTTCCCTTGCTCTTCATTTTGAATATAAAACAAAGTATGTAGCAGTAATTTATTTTTTTTACTGAAATTATTCCACTTTCTGGCTTATTTACTACATTTTCACTGAAATTGTAATGTAATTATGTGGAGCATATTTTAGATTTTAATTGTGATGGTCATAAATACTCCTTGTTAAGATCTACCTTACCAATTGCTACTGATATTTTCTGGTATCATTATGTGGTTCTGTGCATACTTACCCATTTAAAAAAACAAAAAAATTCAAAAAAGAAGTCCTATTATTTGCATTATGTGCAAAGTGACAAGGTGATACAAACCTTTCCTTGCAATTACAAGACATCTATGAGCATAGCATCTTGAAACTGGTATTTTTAAATTGATACTGACTTTCCCTTTTCAGTTTTTCTTATTTAACAAATTGGCAGATAGATTTGTCTCACACGGTTAAAGTAATGAATGGTGACCTTGACTAAGAATCAAACTGCAAACCACAAGTTTTAATACCTGTTTAATCAGTTTAATTTGCAGTTGGTAAAACAATTGCACCTCCAACAAGTGGGTTATTAAAAACCAAACCCCTTGTGTTGGTACACTTGGATAATACATGCAGCATTTCAGCATACCTGCACAGGGACGAGCTTTGGTAATTAGAGGTAAAACTTCAGAAATCATGTTAAATAAAGGCAGATGACAAATATTCAAAAATATGACTCAAAAAACCCATGTAGGGAAGTATACTTTTCATGGCAAAAATCACTTTCTTTTTCTAAACGTGTGAGATTTGTACAGGACAGCACTGAGGTTCTTTCACAGTTGTGTGCTAGGGGAAAATAAGGCTCCTCTCTCAACTTCTACAAAACGTGATAAAACTCTCTACTTCCTAAGCTCTCTCTTTTTTCTTTTTAATAGTTACATTATGAGAAACCATCAATGGCATTTAAAAAATATTAAAACCCTCTGAACAAAAGCTAACAAAGAAAATAGGCATGTCTAAAAAAATTTGCTTATTCTAAAATGTTTGTCATCTGCATTCTGAAAAAAAAAAAAAAGGACCTGTTTATCTCAGCTAACACAGTGATTTCTTGGCTATCTGGAAACTCCATGGTTACATGGCAATAGCTCATAGATTAGTGTCGATCTATTCATGGTACCCTGGAATCCAGGATCTGTGCACACAACATGCTCTCCACCCATCTGATGCTTTCATCTCCCCCTAAGCCAAGGGCTGAGTTAGCCAGCTAGCTCCTGTCTTTGTTACTCTGTCTCCAAGGTGTCCATAACATTTAAAAAGCAAGAAACACTAAGACTGAAACTAGCCCTGTGGGGTAAGAAAACAAGGCAGTTCCTGGAAGTTGTGCCTTACCTCATTTCAACACGGCTTAGAATTAGAATTACAAATACGGTGACTTCCTTCGCACGCCTCAGAAAGAGAGGCCGGGCAGGAGGAAGTGTGCCAAGCAACCACCCCACAGAGATACACAGATCAACTTTCTTTGATATTTATAAGGCTGAAGAACATGAAATATCATTATGTACGGCCAGCAGCGCCCTATTTCTACAGTCAAATCCCATGTTTCATCTACTTTCAAACTAAGTTAACATAAACCAGAACCAGACAAATTGTAGGTATATATAGATACATTTCCATCTTGTCAATACTGGTTCCAATACATTGAAGGAAGCAAAACTGGCTTTGTATTATTACACAAAATTTCCTGCTTCTCAAGTGAGGGTATGGGGAGAAAGAACGATTAAAAAAACCAAAAACAAACAAAACATAAACAAACCAAAAAAGCTCTGAACTAATAACAGCTCCACGAAACCAAACAACAACCACAAAATAAAAAACCTGCTAATACAATTAATGGAAAAGAATACTAAGCACTAAAGGGCATCACAAATACACAAAAAATTACCAGTGAATTAAAAAGTGCTATAACACTTCTGAATAAAAAACTATAATGCTAGCATTTCAAATAAAATGCAATGGTTTTAATACATTTACCATTACTATATTTTAAAATGCAGGTAAAGTAAACATCTAGAATTTTGTCATAGTCTTTTGGTTTAACTTATTAAACGAAAATATAGCATCTAATTCTGCAAACTTTTACATATTTATTTAACTTTTTTCAGCCTAGATTAGGCATATAACAAAGTTTTCCAAGCCAGCAATGTAGTACTCCTGCAAATGAAAGAAATATTAAGTTAGATGTGATAGCTTCTAAGCAGTGAGTATGAATGGTATTTTTATTCTAAAATTAGATTTTTCAAAAAATGGCAGTTTGTTTATCAACAGGTTGGTAATAGCAGGTGCAAATGAAGTCCAAATAAAAAAAATACATGAAGGAAAATGAAATGCATTACAAGTGATTTTTTTTTTACTTCAACCAGCTGGTGGGCAGTTTATGCACAACAGTTTATACAGACTTACTGGAAATTGTCATTATGTCTATCAGTAGGCTTGTGGATTTTCTCATTATTGGACTGTCAAATCCTTTAAAAAATTCCATTAAGGTTTTGTTGCAGTGACACCAGTGACAATGAATTCTCCATGTTCAATGAAAATTAATGCAGTCTTTCAGAAGAAGGCCATTTACTGATAGCATACCTGGATGTAATAATCTGGTTTTATTCTTTTCCATATTAATAGTTAAAGAAATAAGGCCACATGGTGCCAACTGGCAAAAGTAAACAGATGCCTTTTATAGCAGTGTGTTAGGTAAGGTGGACAGAAAGGGAATCACACAGGTCAACATAAATATGTATATATACAGATATCTACCTAAATAGACAGCTCCTTTCCATCTGTGTTCTGTGACTACCAGGACATGGGCTGGCCTTATCCTCAGAGCTGTGCCATTTTACAAGCTGTGGAGACTGGAAAAATCCTCCTTTATTGGACAAACCATATTAATATGTGGTATGTGGCTACATGGCTTCCAGACCAGAGAGGGAATATTGATGCATGGCTCCGATTTAGTTCTTACTTGCCCATTGTTTTCTATAGTTTAGGCAGATCAGCCTTGCTGGTTTCTCACCTATTTCATCTTTTCTCATGTCCTTCATCTTGTCGATGGTGAGGTTCTTCTCCTCCAGCTTGGAGAGGACGGATGGTGGTAGCGCTGAGAACTGCCTCAGAGGGCTGACCCAGCCCCAGAGCCGCTTGTCAATGACTTTGCTGAGGTTCAGTAGCCGGTAAGTCATGGCAGGCCAACGTTTCCTCAGGGCAATCTCAAAAAGAGCTCGAACAATGCGAGCTGCATTCTGGAAAGTGAAAAGTGGGGGGAAAAAAGGCAAAACTGTTGTAATTCTCTCAATATTCTTTGTAAAATGAAAAGGATCCCATAGACTCATCTTTGACAAACCATAACAATAGATTTTTCTTTTCAAACTGATTTCAAACATTTTTGAAAAGTATTTTTTCCATCACTGTCTAGTGGCAAAACTACCTCATGGCTGCATTCTGAAATTATGAAAAGAAACATGTGCAACCAATTAAAATTGTAGTGTCAGGTCTGCCATAGAACTTTGATCACAGTTATGCTAACATTATGGAGTTCTAAATTTATTGTGTATCAATCACTTCTGAAGCAAATTCATTTAATGTAACCCCCTATAACAGACACCTGCAAATTCACTTTATATGGAAATTCAAGTTTTGTTATTTTCTAGTTTATGCTTCTAAAATAGCATCCCATCTCACACTGAATTTCGCAATATTTGCACAGAAGCTTAACAGTAGTCAATGTTTAAAAACATTTACTATATTCTGAGAATAGTATATAACCAAACTGTACAAATATGCTTTGGACTTGGAAAAATAATTAATAACATAAGTTTGAATGAGGTCAGTCTTATCCTGAAAACCTAAGTTATGATATTCCTTTTATAAACTTTTCAAGCTGCATTATGAAGCTATCCTTTTTTTTTTTTTTTTGCCTTTTTTTTCCCTACCAGTACTATGTCTGGATTAGGAATTATGTTCTTGATTCATTGAATAGAATATAATCATTCCCTACTGGCTCTGCGATGCCAACAGGAATAAAAAATAGAAAATTATTTGGTTGTGATAGGAAGCATATGTTACTAAAGAAGCACATTCCTCTTACTAAGAAAGGATGAAAAATTTTCTTAATACTCCACTATCCAAACTTAAAAAAACCCCACACTTTGTAGCACTGGTTCCACAAGTACAGTTTATGAAGATCTAAGAAGAAGACCATGTTGCCTCACTAAACATGCTATAAATGAGACAGACAAATAAAAGCAATTGACTTGAAAGCAAAGAGTAAAAGGATCCTACTGAAAATGATTTTGCTGTGCAAGTGCACAATTTTTATGATGTGTACAATCAATTCAGCATTTTCTCATTTACATGGATACATGCTACAAAACACAAACATTTCTGAAAAAGGTTTTGCTACTATGAAAATGTTGCTAAAGACTATGTATAATTTTGAATATTTAAATCTCATCTTTAGCACCAACTAAATGCAACTTTTCGATTAACTCTTTCCAAAGCAGTTTTGTAAGGATGAGACAAAAATAATTCCATGCAACATCTCTGCTGACTATTGAATATAGAAAAGAAGAGTGAGAGTGAAATGGGCTGATTTTTTGGGGGTCGAGACCATTTGTCAGGGTCACAGTTGTCTGAATAGATCTCTTTGTCATGTCCCCCTCTGTACCTGCTTATGTGTGGTAACTAAACATGCTGTGTTACAATCAACCCTTTAGGTGTCAAATGAAGCCAAAAAACAAACATAGACTGGTATGTCAATCTGCACATTTTTTTGCTCGTTTACATCCAGCAACAGAATTACAATAGCACATCCTCCGTGAGAAAACCAAGGTACGCGAATCAAACACAAAATATGTTTTGCAGAATGAAGTATAAAAACACACAAAGCATAAAAATAGATTGCAACAGATTTTCACATGAAGAAGAAAACCCTGAAATTTAGAGAATATAATTTCTGTGCAATCACAGTTTGAGGAACTAAATAGAATAAGATTACATGGGTACTACAAAAAAAAATGGGCATTCATAATTAACAAAAACTGCCATAGTCTCCCCCAAGGTAGCCTTTTGCAAAACTTTTCTACTCAAGTGTTATAGCTCACATGCATGCACAAACACAAGGCTCTGATTTTCAAAGAAACTTGCACAAAAATGTACAAAAAAGATGCAGATTGGGGCCTACTTGTATAATTGTAAATATTTGGGAGAATTAAAACAGCAGAAGTCAGCAACAAATACGTAGAAAATACTATTTTTACCTGTGCAACATATGCAGAATCCGAAATAAGGGAGAAGCTGTCCATCTCCCCTCTGCTAATGTATGTTTGAAGGAGGATATTAATTTTTCCATAATTGTTTTCCACACCTCCTGGAGCAGGAAGTTCACAGAAATCATTTAGTAAGGTATCTAGCTCTTCTATTTCTTCTTCTCTTACCTACAACACAATTATACATTATGAAGAGGCTGAAGCAATTCGATGAAAATTTTTACACTGAAATCAAATTTTCCTTATAACATAGTTATATTACTTTTAAATGGAGTCTCTAGTTTTAAGGAGAAAAAAAACAAGAAAAAAAGCAGTAAACCCACATCTTCCACAATGTAGCTAATAGATCATAATTGAAACTATCTTAATAGGGACACAATTACATTTTGTTATTCATCACCATCTATTAAGGTTGCCATTGACATACAAAAATTTGATATGCCACAAAAATTGAATCTTGTGACCTTGTCATCCTTCATCTGATGAGATTTTATTTTTTATTTGACCAGAGTAAAACTTCTGTCCATCTGGATTAGGGCAATCTTGAATTATCATTAAATGCACTCATTATAGTTACACAGTTTGCATGTGATATAATACATTTTTAAACTCAAAACTGTGAAGTACTATGATTCATCATATTAAAATTTCCACTGTTAATAAGATTAAGTCTTAATATGAGTAAAGAAATATTAATATCTATGGTTTGAATAATGCATAACATTTCACATTCTAACTGATGACCCTTACATGGCAAAACTAGCATAAATCTACATATTCTTTGACTTACTGATAGTCTGTTAGTGTAAAACTTATTTGAAGAGGGTAAATGTTTGGTCCCTGCAGGGAACCATCTGAAAGTAATTTTCATTTGGACCTGACTACCTGACATACAAAAGACCCTAAGACAATTGGGTTAAAATCCCCAACTTTCTAGTGACTAGTCCCACAGGAAAGAAAGACATGAAGTACAGAACCATCACAAATTACTCCACTTTCAGTGGAATACTATGCTCTGCTTAAAACAGCATTTTTGATAATTTTTTCTGCTCTTGCACAGCACAAGCACTGGTCTTATCCAGCTCTGTGTTTCAGCTACTGGTGAGTTACATATCTCAAAATTCAGAATTTTTAAAGGCATTATGGAAATGTGATTAATTTATCAAAAGTCACAATTTCTATCACACAGAGGGGCAAATCCTGAGCTATTCTTGTGAAAACCGGTTATTCATTTTAACATTCAGAGCTGCACAGCAAATGAATCACAAAAATCTGGAAATGACAGTGCACTGATGCCATACCATATAAATCAGAGAAAGTAAACTAGAAAAACTGTGCTTTAGTCAAGAAGCATCACTACTAACATTATTAAAAATATAGAAACATATCACATGATATTTTCCATATGCTTTCCTTTTAAATATTAAATTACGCTAAATTTAGACCTAGTCAAGCATTATCACTGTCATAAAAAAACCCTTCTAGCTTGGAAAATGTTCCATGTATGACTGTGAAACCTCACTGCTTATTATCTTCTATAATAGAAGAGATTACAGCAAAATAGAATTTCTCCATTAGATAAAGAGATGGTAATACCCAGACAATGTGTGCAAATATGTAAATATGTAGATGGTGAGGGATTCACGCTGTCAGCTCGCAGAGCCAGGTGAATGAGAGCCAGCTCTGATCTGCAAGTTGTATAATTGTGGTAAAATGGCAATGAGCCCAAGCTAACAAACCCCGTGGAGTCTGGCTCGTACCTCTGTGAGATGGAAGCATGGGCAAACAAGCTCATGCCAGCTTGGAATGTACTGCCTTGTGTCCTGCCCACACGGGAGGCAAAAGGGAGGTTGGAATTGAATTGAGTACAATACAGCAGTAATCTTCTAGCCCGTGTAAAATCTGTCATGACAACTTTCTAGATTTCAGATTTGAATTTAGGAGAATTTATTGGTCTGCCAATCTAATACTGTTCCCTGCAGAAAATATATCAGAATTCACTTCTGTGAGTCCTGCTTCATTCCTGATAAAGCAAACTGTTCAGGGAGACATCCAATAATGCCTTAAACTTCAAACACAGAAACTATCTCATCCCTCGGCACACTATTCAAATGGACACTTAGCTTCACCTGTTAATAATTGAGAAGCTGAAAAGTTCTTAAAAGCATTTTAAAGAATTACTCAAAGATCCATAACTAGCTATTAAATGTGCACTACAGTTCAAGCTGAACTACATACAAATTTGAGCGACAGCATATTATGTTTACTCAGAAAACATTTTATAATGGTGCTTAGCATTTAACAAAACTTGTGTGTGTAGACAGTATTTAGGAGTAAGTACTACAGAAGTGTCTAGCTTCAAGAAATTCTTTACCTTTATCTGTTCAAACTCTTCAGCTTTTGATACTATAGCAAGAATGTCACCTTCGGTTTTATGAGCATCAAACAATTCATTGAAAGTCTATTAAAAATAAAAAGAATTGATTTGTCACTGGAAATAAAAATACACATATAGCAGGAAACAAAGAAACCTTAGCCAAGAGTTTTAAAGGCATATAAGGCTAAAATGCAAGTTATTGGAAGACCAGGGTGATGCAATTTCAACAGGAAAAAATTCCATAATGACTTTTTGTCGGTTTCAAAAAACCAATTTCTCCCAGCGCCTTGGCCACTCCAACATCAAGAGACACGCAACGTGGCCACTTAAGAAAAAAAGTCTAGGACATATCTGACTGAATAAATATGTGAGACTAATAATACAGAGTGACAGTATACAGTTACAAATTATTAATGCTGAGTCTTTAGCTTTTATTCAAGAAAAATACTTATTCACTAAGAAAGAAAATGTTTTAAGATGAATGCGTACATCAAATCAAGTTTCTAATACTACAAAATTTTGAACATGTTTACAACACAATCTGATTACAGTTCCAGAAGTTGTTCAAGGTTGTCAACATGACAGGACTTTCTCCCAGAGGTCATCTGTTATCAGACACTACAGTGCAATGTGCTATCAAGTACTAATGGTTGCACACACCATGAATATCAAAATGTTTCTTATAATTCTTCTACAACAAGTCAAAAAGACTACAGAAATTTAAATCTCACCTCACACTGAGTCTAAATTTTCAGTATTGCTTGATATTTAGTTTCTTTCTTTTTCCTACTTCCTCTCCCCCCATCTCAGTAAATATGATTTGAAAATACAGTGAACAAATCAAATACATATTCTGAAATATCCTACAACTATTTTAGGCATATGTTTAAAAAAAAAGGAAAAAACACCCCAGAAACAGGACATCATCTTTTACCTCTATAGTATTGTATTTAATATAGTAGTGGCTGGCAGTTCTGCCTAAATCTGTTGAAGAAAAAAAGCCAGTCCGTTCTTCAAAGCGAATCATGCGGGCTTTGTCCAGTTTTCTGCCAACTTCAATAACCAATTGTTCTCTGTGCTTTTCTAGACCTGGATCCATCTAAACATGAAACACACACAATTATTTGCATAAAAGAAGTATTAAATATATAATTTTCTTGAGGTAATCCAGTCACACAAAGTCAAAAATCGGATAAAATGAAGTTATTAAGTCATAATTTTCTTGTGATCTCACTATTAACAATTTTATTGACATTACTGACCAAAACCTGTATGTACAGGACAAAATAATCAGAATAAAATTTCTTTTACAATTATTTGGGACTATCACTACAATGGAGACCAATACTATTTATGAAACAGTAGTATGATTATGAAACAAATTTACATTAAAAGTTTTGAAAGATGTTTTAATGATAACATATTCTTCATTAAATTATCATTACTGTATCACTTAAAAAAAACATGTCATCTTTTGGCACCTTCTGTTGATGAAAATGGCTGAAGATATACCTTCCTGTGTAGCTGACATGAGGCTGGCTTTAATTGCATAGATAATAGATTAAGCTTCAAATTGTATGGCTTAAATGTTTCTTAGGAAAAAACCTTTAATATCCCCAAAAGCTTTTGGTAGGTTAATTGGGATATTCTAATTAGTGAGTTACAGATGTACAGTAACATTCATGTTAAAAGCACACAAAGGAGCTTCCTGTGCCCAACATCACTTCTATTCATATCAAAGTTCAGGAACTTGGACATATTGTCCTACTAATAATGCACATTGTCTCATTAGTACATAAAAGGCTGGGCAAAACTCCCATCTGAGTAGGACTGCAGTATAATTGTGTGTTTCCACATCAGGCACCTGGGATACCCACACTGACAGGGATGAGTGAAAAGGGATTCATAGTTATGCTAACCTTCTGCAGTATGTGCACCTGAGATATGGCTCTAATTACATAAGCAATAATTAGTTTGAAGGACTGAAACACCGTTCTAGTCCACAGGCAGTATTCTTATTTCAGGTCTTGTGTATAGTTCAGATTTCCTACAGAATAAGTCATACCACCTCTCTGGGTAAATCTGAAACAGAGATACACGACCAAGACAGCAAAAAGGAGCAGGCTTTAAAAATTGTTGTGCCTTGGTTTGCTCTGGTTTTCCCTGGGCCAGGATTCAGTTTCACCTTTGAGCAGAAGTACATCATCTCACGGTCAGTGAAGCTGCAGACAAACATAGCCATCTCCACAAAGCAGCTGGAGACTGGTTCCTAATATTCCATGCTTGCCTGAAGCTGTTTCTCCTTAGTTATGGCTTGCCTTAGTTTCAAGTCAAAAGCTAAGATGGCAAAGGTCTAGACTTCTATTCTCAATAGCAATTCATGCATTGAGGTCAGATTTCAGAGCAGAGTTGGTCAACAAAAAGTGATCTAGATGCCAGATGTTCAATATTTCTTAAAATTATCGTGGGGGAAAAAATTAATAAAAAATCAAAATAACTCCGTATTCCTTTGGCAGTTGAAAGTACTCATCAATCTTTTGCCTTCCATAAAAGCTGAGGCTGCAACAGCACACTAACATTTTTTACAAAGTTTTAACTTTAAAGGAAAGGTCACCAACTTGAAAAAACTGTGAAACAATATTTGAGTTTAGAGAATCCATGGTTAGCACCCTTCCTGTTGAACTTGCATAATTAGAAATCCTCAGAATAAAGGATCCAGTCTAGAACAGCTTTAAGCCATTCTCTTTAAAATGAGCCTTGGCATGTCCACAGTAGGAAACTGAGCAGGTCTGGAGTATGCATATGGAAATTTAAGAATGCATGATAAAGTACATTACTATCCATTATAAAGTACATTATTATCCCCACTGTTTTCCTCTAACTTACTGAGAGAAATGTTGGGCACAAGCTCCTTTAATTTTTATATCTACATATAAATTGTGGTGGTAAAAATCTCTGCTTAACTGTGGCAACACCAAAGAATGAAACCAAAAAGAGGAGAAAAGAGACAAAGAAGGTTTTTTAATCCAGGTACATTTTCAATGGAACCCCAGAAGTATGAGAAAATGCCTGTAATTCATACTACTGGCTTCACTAATACAACATTTGCATTTTCTCCACTTTTTCCTTCCACTCTTTGTTTTCTTTTGCTGCTCATCATTAATTTTGGCCATTTTCATCAATCAGTAAGAGGCATTGGCATTTCTGGCAAACATCTTGAACAATCACAAATCAAAGCAGTGGAGCTGCAGTAGCCTGCTCTTGGGTGTAGTCCAGAAAGCTCCTGGAGATAAAATTTGGGGTTCCAAAGATGTGCATCCTATTGTGTGGGTGCCCTGAAGTATAATTACTGGATGTGGTGAAGTGGAAAGGGAATGGGGAATGAGTTTGCATGATTTCAGTCTCCACAAACAGCTAGGAAGTGTGATCCACAAGGGATACAAGGATTCTGAATAGATAACACTGACTGTCAGTGAAAACAGAGACAGAAATTGGCATACTCTAATTATTAAAATACACTAAGACACCAATTATGAAAATTGGATACCTATACCTAGAATGGTCTAACTGACCAAAGCTTTTCTTATACCTGCACTAGAGCATTCATATACTCTCTATCACATCATAAGCTTTGGTGTTTAAAACTGGTTTATCTAGGAACAAGAGGATTTGCATTGGTTTTGCTCCTACATGAATGGGTAACACTTCACAGTGATATAATTTGTTACTGCCTTAACTCAAAAATATCAAGGTCTAATATTAGTGCATCAAATCCAAATGAGTAGAAGGAAGGTTAGTGGAACAATCCTCACTTTCTCAGCAGCTGAACAGAAACACTAGAGCAGGGGGAAGGAGAGAAACTCCTGTTCATTATTTTTAAAATTTTTAAGGTATTTCTGTTACTGATTTTTTCACCACTTATTATCACCACGGTTACATTTCTTTTAATCTAGAATTCAATAGTGAAACAAAAACCAGAATTTATATTAGTGGGAAAACAACACTCTTCTGACTGGCAAATCAATTTTTGATTCTCATTTATCTATTACTTTGTGGTCTGTGTTATATACTGTGATATTAACATATGGTAATGCACTATATGGCTTTTTATAGAAAATAAATTTGAGATGACCAGAGGTCTAAAGGTGTCTGCAGAAGCTTCCTTAAGCAATAGCACACCTATTTCCACTGCAGTTTCCACTACCAGAGACAAAAAGTATCAAACAACTGTCTGCTGACATATACCTCTGCATGTCACCATGACCTAACAAACTGCTGCTCACAATGCCAAAGTAAAGTACAAAGTCACAAAATAGATCCTTGACATGAAATAAACTGCAGTTACCCCACACTTGTGATTTTGCCCTGCATTAGGCTCAATTAACTGCCTCTAACCATGTTAACATTAAATGCTCATGAACAACTTTACAAACAAAAAGGTAATAATATTTCAATTATCTGGAAACTATTAATCTTCCTAAAAATTATAGACAATGGAAAAAACTTGAAAAAATCCCTTTATGTAAATGTGCACTGATTCATATCACAGCATGGAATGCTTGTAAATATGACAAAAAAATTCCAAACAAATTAATTTAAAAAATCTTATAATTAATAAATCATATGATAGAAAATATCACCCAATTAAAATTTTTATTTTCTAGTTTATAAATTATTATACCAGGAAACATTCTAAAACAAAAGGCAATGGGGCGAGTGGGAATCAAGCTACTCAAAAATGCTTTCTTTTATCATTTCTATCTAGTCTACAAAACTGAAACACTGAAAACAGCCTAAGTTACAGTAGTTGTGTGATAAGAATGAATGGTGTCCTTTGGAGCATAACTTGACCAGTTAAAATGTATTTTTATGTGAACAGAAGGGGCCTCATAATTCAGTGTTAAAAACACTCTGCTACAGAAAATATCTTCCTTTTTCTAAGCACTTTAAAAGAATTGCTGATGTCAGGTTGAGTAGAAATAGCAAATATTTATCCTCACATCAGGGAAGGATTAGAGACTCAGAGCAGGTTACAGATTTTTTTTTAAAATGCATTTTATACCTGATAAGCTTTGTGACTGATGCCATATACTAATGGATTTGCTCTCATCCGTACATAAAGATAAGTGTAACTTATCCACTTTACTGCTTCTTCCACATTAGTTACCGTGCCAAGAGCAATCTGGAAATAGGAGAAGAGACAAAATTAAGTATATATGTTACAGCTGTACATAAGCACTTGCCTGAAAACACATGGAATTCAGAGTATTAGCACAAGAGTTGGGATATTTCGAACGTGTATAATTTTGAAATAATCCTAAAACAATAACTTGACCAATTTATGCAACTTTATCTTGTGAACATGCAATAACATGGGTTGCTTTGACCTAATATTATAGATACAGTGACATAAATGATCTTTCATACATCACTTAAAATTTTTACAATTAAAAGATATTATTGAGCAAGATTGTTATAAAAATAAAAAGACAAACAAACCAAAATTATTCTGTAGTGGATATGGTCAAGGTAATTGAAAGACAAGTACTTGAAAAGAAAAGAATCTACATTTAAAAGATTAATTTCATCATGCCAATGTGAAAGCACCATTGGGTCCTAAGCAAAATGATAGCAATAATCTTTAGGTTTTTTCTTCCTCATACTTGGCAATCCTTTTATACACAGTCTTTATAAATAGTTTTCTCCTTTTGTAGCTGCAAGTCAAACATACAGGTATCTGCTAGATTTTTGGTATATCAAAATATGACAAAATTGAACAGATTTTATATATATACATCCATATATATACAGGTTTATTTCTATTTCAAGGCTAAATCAGGTACACCAAACAATTTTTTGTACTGGGTGACTTTTTTTTTCCTGAGAATTCAATACTTTTATCACCAAATTGTTGACCACACATATATTTTTACTTGATAACTTCAGCTCTATTTTGTACTGGTTACACTCACAAGAAACATTTCACTGCTTAATTCTAGTTAACTTGATTTTACCAGAAGCATTTAGTATTTCCTGCATGTCTCATGAACAAACCTTTTTTGGTTGTTGCTGGTTGTTAAAACAAGCAAAAGTCCCTCTTACCAAACTTTTGTGATCCATTACTGCATTTTTAAAGCTATTTTTGTTTTATTGGTGTTTGGATTTCATATAAATCTTCCACGTGACTTGGAAGAAAAAATAATTTAAAAAAGCCTATAGAACTGAGTACATATGCACATTCAGACTGAAGTACCTAGACCTTAATAACAATACAGACATTCTTTTTCAAATAACATAAATATCTGGTTAAAAATACCAATGAAAGGCATAGCTGCCTTGAGTAAACTTGAATCCAGTAAAACTTTGTTAATATCAATGTCTAATAGCATGGAGTAACCCTAGGCTTTGCTTAACACACTTTTCATGTGGCATTTTGTTGCTCAAAAGCATCAGGAGACTGGGGGAAGTCCCACAGTATTGCTTTTCAAGGCCACAATGCTACACAATGCACTGAAGCAGCTACAAGAGCATTCAGTTCTTCACAGACTACTACAGGGATGACATGGGATAGAGCCCACAGGTTACTATTACTTGATTTGTACACAGGTTATTTGGAGCATTTGGTTTCTTTGCATGACTCAAATATCTTTCAGTGCAGAACTTGAAAGAGCTTAAAAACATAGTCCACTAGTAGCATTTTCTAAAACCACTTTCACAATCATGAAAACAACATTCTTGTTACTGAAGACCATGAAGTCTGACAAAAAACAAAACAAAACATGCCTTACTTTTTATTTGCCTCATTTGTTCAAATATCTGATTCTATTGCTATTCTATTCTATTCCAATTAATTATTTTAATAAGTTAAAAGAAAAACTGAAGGAAAAAAGCAATTGTGAAATACAGTTGGGTTTCAGATATGGCACTGAAATCTAATACTGCACTTTCCTTCTTCCCACAAATTCAATAATATGCAGTAAAAAAAAAAAAAAGAGTAATTTCTAAATATTTGCTGCCATCTAGTGCTCAAGTAAAGTTCTTAGGCACTGAAAATTTATCCTACATTAAACAGTATGAATAATCCAAGTTTCCAGCATTTCCTCAATGGTGTATTAGACATTTAGTTACAGATGGAATAATTGGTGAGTAGAAATATTTACTGTCTTGACATTGTACTGTCCAACTGCACCAGTTTTCATAAATCAATTTTGAATTTTCACAGCTCAAATGTAATAATGGTGTTTCATCAATCACAGAATGCAGTTTTAAGTACTATTTTTATCCAACTCACTGTGTAATTTTAAATTACAGCAATAAGTAGCATCCCACAATTTTAACTAATTTTGCCCCCACTGACGTTGCCATCATTGAGCAATGTGCTTAGCATTTATTATCATTTATTTTCTTTTTGCCCCCCTTTTCTTTTACAAATGCCACACCACAAACATTATCAAGTTGAATGATATTTCAGAGGAGGTGGTTTAGATTTGCAAAAAAGTGTAAACAGATCTAAGTAGCATGGCTTTTGGGGGGCAGCTCTTGAAAAATGAGGTTTTTTTTTCTCTGATATTTCTGATGATTAGAAAATGGCATAAAAATATTACTGAACACATATACTGAACTTATATAGCATAATACATTCTTTTTTACATACGTATGCCTTTTTTACAAATATACTGCCTGTTATTGTTGTATAATTGAGTCTGATTACACAAAGAAAAGCTTCATATATATATATCAAATATTTGTTGTTAAGTTAAGAGAGCATGGAACCTTTCTTACAACCAAATAAGCAATTTTCTCTTTCCTTTGGAAACCAGTGGATTTTAAATTACTATTTCAGCCCCATAGGACTATGGTCTTACTCCTGTGAAGCTTTTGAAATAATTAATGCTACTAGAACTGTTCCAAGTCAGAAAGAATCTCCTTTGCCCCATACCCAGATCAGACATTCAGTCATCCAGCTCCTGAGTGTTTTTTTTTTAGGAAGGTCTCTGAAGGAATTTTTCTTCTCTTCTGAGAACCCCTTCTTTCAAGGCAAAAGATTAAGAGGTTTGTCCAGATTTAAAAAGCCACCGGGTTCTACATTCCTGTCTTCAGAGGAAAATCGCAAGCACATGCAAGTGAAGGCACACACCCTGGGGAAGGTATGCCCACTGTCCAGCACTGCAAATCATTTCCTAAGCTCTCTGGGGAAAGGAGCAATGCCAGCAAACAAGCTGGAGTCCAGCTGTGGTTGTCAGGGAGGGCTCTTTCAGGTGGAAACCATTAGGGAAGGAATGGTGACCTGCATTGTATGAGCTATTGATGATAGTTCCCAGGTAAGTTAAAGTTTATGGTCTAATTAAACCACATCCCCTGCATCTTATCTTTCTTCCTGTATTTCCAGAAAAGACAGCCATAGGTATTTTCTGTTTCCCAGCTGGTCAACTGTCCCAGGACTTGCTCCTCTCAACTTAGTACCTTAACTAGCTGTTTTATTCCTTTTTACATCCTATTATGCCCACTGGCAAAATCTCAGCAAAAAAAGGAAAAGGGTATCTCTATGCCTTCGTTGATCATCACTTATTTACTATTCTGCTAATTTTTAGGAGGAAAAAACCCCACAAAACCAAAGCAAACCTCAGATCTGAAATTTAAGAATTAACAGCAGACTGAAGAGAATTAACAGCAGACTGACACGCTGATATACACATTCAAAGTTTTAATTTTGGTGACAGCTCAATGTTGTTGGATATATTTCAGGTTTCTCCACTCTGTAGATCTGCTAGAGAACAAAAGCACTGAAGCATCAAGATCAGCTGTCTCTGAGGTCAGGTAACAGCAAATGCTGAATGGAAAAATGCAGCAATGAGGAAGAAGCATCATAGACATTTCTCCCAAACTCTTCAACTATTGCATCTCAAGGTCTTCAGTTAAAGGTATTGGCATTGTACTTGGTATATTTAAATGGATTTTTATTCCATTTGTGGACAGTTTTTCAATACTTTTCTATTTAAAAACAGATCCCTGTAGAGAGTTCCACTGTTTAACCATCCAGTTAACATCATTTTGTTTTCTAAACATGCCACTGGCTCATTGCAGCCAAAACATCCTGGTTCTTGTTGCTGAAGAGATGCAATCTTTTGCCATATTACTTCATTTATTACTTCACATTACTTCACAACTCTGTCTTATCATCTTGATTTGTTTTGTTCTCTCCTGAAGCATACAGAAAAATTGGTGGGCTCCTTTAACTGAAACAGATTTATTGCTTTGCCCTCTGCAAAGGGCATCCTCTCTGAAAATTTCCTGCTTCTAGAGAATTATTTTTTATATGGGTATCAGAAATACTGCAATTTTTTGCACCATTTCTCTCCTGCACTACATAAGTCTAGGTACAAAATTCAAGGCCCTGGATTCCACTTTCCAATTGTGTGGCTGGGATTATATGCTATATTACCATAAATATCTGAATCATTCTTAACATCCACCTATTTCTTTCATGAGACCTGGTCTAGATAAAAGCAATTTCATATTCTTGTGGAAACATGAAGTCTTTCCATACTTTCAACTGCTGCCTTCCTTTTATCAGCCCTTCTTTCAGCTATTAGTGTGTCCATAACAAATTAAGAATTTAAACAATTCAGCAGTGCTTCTGGCCTTTAATTTATTTCTCTTTACAACTAGAGAATAAGCATTTGGATTTCCTGAACTACTTGTAATAAAAGCAGATTCTGCTCCTACAATATGTTGTTTTATTATTCATCAGTACAGATTTCCTGGTGCTAACAACAGGCTCAGTTATGGAGAAGTTGTCAGTGGTCATCAACATACTTGTCTTGATTTCTGTAACACATCAGTAAAAACCCATATATTTTGTATCCATACAGTGCTTTGTTACTACCAAAGGGCAGAAAATGACAAAAATTGAATATGTTTCCTAAGACTACATACTTAATCATATAATCATATGATGGCATATATTTTCAAACATGTTTTTTTTCCAGAATGGTGCAGCACAGTGGAATAATCATCTCCAGATAAACTTAACAATTTCTTCTAAATCATCTCTATCTTTCTCAGAGAATTCCACTACCTTAGATCAAATCAGCATACACAGAAGTTTAGACTGACTCCAATCCTAAGGAAATGTTATGAAGCAACTTTCCAAGAAACACTGACACAATAGTTCCTAGTCAGTGCTCACAGTATTGGTTACCTGTAATCTGGCAGGTGCTAATCTTTCCTGCATGTTATGACAGGAGGATAAGTAATGTCACACATGTTGCCTTCATGCCCTTGCTATACTATTGTGCTTCATTGCTATTTCTACCAACAATCATTTATCACTGTAATTAACAAAATTCTGATTGCATCTTCAGCTTTTGTAACTGTATCACTTAATGGAATCTGGGGTGATTTTAAAGCCATGAGTACACTGTTCTTTTCAGATTACTGCCATCACACAAAATCAGAAAAAAAGCCCAACTTCCTAATATTTTATAAAATGTAGCAAACTCCTCAGCTGTGAAGGAAAGCCTACCCAATCCTTGTTTCACTGTCTGCTTCCTGTGTCTCAAAAAAGAGAACAAAGCTCTACTATGAAATCTGGCTGGATTTTTTCCTAGTGAAAAGGCACATGGTATCCCAAAACCAGATTTCTCTCTCCTGACTAATTGTGGTGCTGAACAATAACCACAAATATTCCTGGCTTACACAACCAACTTTAGGAAGTAAATTTTTACTGGTAATGTGTAAGTTGCTACTATGCAGTTTTAAATAACTGAATATCCATCCAGTTCCACTTAGAGAATATTCAGAGGTGTCTATTTCCAGGACCATTAAGTATTGTCAAAAGGAAATGGTTGAGAGCAATATATCTGCCCAATGCAAGTATGCCTACCATCTATTTTTTCTCTTTTTGTTTTTTCATGGTAGAAGGAGAGATGGGAAAATTGAAAAAGTGATGAAAAGACAAAATAAGCAAATATGTAAGAATTGTGTAGATAAAATAACAAGCATCTTTAAAAGGCTATTCTTAACAGACTAAATAAACTTCACATCTTTCAAAATGATAAGCAGTTTTATGTCACTGGACACTTAAGTCTAGCTAAAAAGCTTGACTTCAACTGAAAAAAATGTCTTGTGCCTTTGAAAAAAAAAAGTTAAAGCAAAGTCCATTATTCTTCTTTCCTGCAGTAAAATATGTGAATTTGGCTATATACAGAAAGACAGGCTTTAATTTTTTGGTGGATTTTACTTCTCAGTTATGCAGAACATCTACTAAATTCTAAAATACCACTTCTGATTAGGTAAATGCTGCATTGCTACAGTTTGATCTTAATGGTATATTGACCCTCCATCCTACTTTGAATACCTGCTATATTTTGTAAAAGACCCCCCCTTTTCACATATGTAGCACTTAAACATACACACCTAGACACTAACAGTAATAAAATATGTACAATGAAAATTTTATGAAGTGTGAGAATATTGCATTTTTGTTTCAAATAATGTCCATCCTTTAAAGTTTGCTAGTTTCTCTAAACAAATCAAAGGTTACCTCTGCATTTAAGTTGTCTGCAAGGCTTTCAAGAAACTGGCTTTCAATTGGGTTCTGCTGTGTAAGAAGAGTCAGGTAATGACTGAGTTTATCATGAGTTGTAATAATGATGCCTTCTCCGAATTTGTCAAACTGAGGCCGTCCAGCTCGACCAAATATCTGCATGACATCTAAAATTCCAAGGTCAACAAAGGAGCCTCTTTTTGCAGCATATATTTGTGTTCCCTGGTTGAGGAAAAGTTAATAAAAATTAACATAAATACACATGAATATAATCCTGATGAGCTGAATACTGAAATTAGGCAAATATAGTATGATTTCACAAGTGTACTTTAACTAATCCTTTCATAATCTTTGATATATTTAAATCTTTACTATACAAACTAGACTCCCACTGGAGAGAATCAGTTTAATGAGATATAAATAACATTTCAAGTCAATCAGATATTTCCCCTCCAGGCCCAAAACTCACAAGAAATCTTGCAATCTATACTTCACAGGTTTCTTTTAAGACAGATAACCCCTTGCAGAGTATGGAAGCTCTTACCTTAATAACAACAGCATGAGCAGGCAGATTGACACCCCAAGCAAGTGTAGCTGTGCAAACCAAGACTTTGATGTGTCCATTGGAAAACAAGTTCTCAACCAAACTTCTGTCTTGCCGCAGCATTCCCGCGTGATGAATACTAAATCCATCTGGAAACAGCTCACGCAGCTGCTTATTTCTGGATCTCTGTACCTGGAGTGGGCAAGAATAACAATTAAATTCACTTCTAATTACAGCACAAGAAGTATGGTATTAAAAAAATGCAGGAAAAAATTGGACATTATTATGAGTCATAACAAAGAAACTATTTCTATTAAGATTGGACTTTCCATCAAGGCCAATTTGTGATGATTTTCTATAAATTAGTATTTCTATACTTGTTTTTTGAAGAATACCCTTAATTCTATAAAAGACTTCAAGAAGTTTGATCTTTGTACAGAAGTGTAGTTTCACTTAAATGGAGATTCAAGGTAACCAACACTGAGTACATGGAAACAGAATTCTCTTATCATTTTTCCTTAAAATAAACTCTTTCAGACTTTGAGGCATCAGGCCACACACTATACTGCCCATGAAGGAGGGGACACCCTTCCCCACCACCAGCCATTGTATCAGCGCAGCAGAGCTTGAATCAATAAATTCATAGTACAGAATCAAACGCTTCATCTTCCCCTCATTTTCCCTTTCCCATAGGCAGGAGCCTGGGATCTCAGTCTGCAAAACCTCCAGTCTCCTGCAGGGTATGAGCTCTGTGAGCATTATTTCTGGGTGTTGGCTTTATCATGCTTCATCTACACTGAACACTGACTCTTAAGTTATGAAAAACTAACATACTTCCCTAATTTGCCACAAACACTTCTGATTTTCTGCCTGTCTCTTCCACATTCCTACCTGCTGCACTAACTGCCTTCCAAAACCAGTTGCTGCTAAATGTGATACTAAAAGGGTTGTGGTAATGACAATTCTAATATTTTTCTAAACCAGATTTCTTTATCTTTGTCCATGGAGAATCTCTACTTTTCCAAACCACACGAAGGTTAAGTAGTATTTAACTCTCACTGTATTTTCAGCCGTGTGTATTATAGCGAATTAATTCTAGATAAAATTAGATTTTTATTGGTTTTATTGTTGATGTTGTTATCTCTTCCCATTTACTATTTCCTGACACACAGCCACCGAAAAGTTGATTTATGGGATACAGAGTGGGTAAAGCAAAGCAAAACATGGTTCGCAGTACTGGCAAACTGCCAAACATGAACAATAAATCTCTGCAAACACAGAAATAAATAGGGAGATGGGAATGCAATTATAAAAGGAGGACATGAAAAGAAAAATATTGTAGGAAAAACACATTTCTCAGTTTCTCAATTATCCAGCTTTTCAATATCTGATCTTTCCCGCTTTAGCAGTAATTATTTACTATTCGTTTAAAGGAAATCAAATTCAGCTTTTAAACTACACATGACTTTTTGGCAAATTTAATTAACTGCTGTAGTGCCTAAAAATGAATAAATAATAAATTGATAAAGTGGCTCTGCTGTTCATGAAGCTTATTCTTCATGAGCTAACAAATAGAACCAAATATTTCATAAAGAGCACAGATGCACCAAGGTTTGCCTTTATTGATTATCAACAACAAAATTCACAGAAGGTTGTGGAAAATTCACTTCAGTGAATTTTCAGCAGTTCACTTCAACTGCTTCTGTGACACAGAAATTTGGATTGCTCCTGATTATATCTGGAACTTGGTGTAAACATTTAAGTATGAATTAGCTCTTTTCTTAAATAAGTGATTAAACAACCATCAAAAAATTCACTTTTTTAGAAGAACTTTCTGTGTTGGTGTCACATGCCTATTTTATATGCATTAAGGTATCTACTTTTCAAAAAACACAATTAGTCAATATAAAAAACATTACACTTTATTATAGTCTTAGCTTAAAAAGCAGAATCTTGCTCTGAAATCCTCAAAATTTAAAAATTTCATACCTTTGTAATTTGATTGCTTACATTGTTTAATGTATGGAATGACAGGGCAATATACAAATGGAAAGCTAAGAATAGTAGGATTGTGTACTAGATATAGAAGAAAACGATTTGTTTATGGTTTTGGGAAGTACAATTTCATCAATTTATAGGAAAGGAACTTGTGAACACAGTAAAAAGAAAGAGGAAGGAGAAAGGTTTGTGACAGAAAACGTATGAAGATATGGCCATGCTAGTCTGACTATAATTCAGTACTGACAAGCTTAAGCTTAATCTAAACTCTTCAAAAATACATACGTACACTTACATGTTGCACTTAAAAAGAATAAAAACCTAGTTCTAAAATCTATCACACATTCTAAAATAACGTATTTTAAATATTTAAAATGTACAGGTTGATTTACTGAATCTGTGAAGTGCTAGACTTCCAGTCTACACAGCTAACAGGTTTAGAAATATAGGAATTTTTTTTTTACAAGACAGAAGATGATGAAACTTTTTAAATGAAAAAAATCACAGGTCACTTTTGACATAGGAAAAAACCAAATGCTGACGAAATAAAATTGTTAGTTATTCTGGATGATTCTATTAACTGCACAGAAATGGAAATTATTTTCTTCCCATAAATTTGTGTTCACTTTAGATTACAAAGATACAAGGCAAGTTAGTTCAAGAACAATGATATAATCCAATTTTATAAAATTCACTTGAGAAAATAAAATAAAAAACCAATTCCCATATTGCAGTGATGCCTAGAAAAATTGCTCACACAATGTATCATTTAAGCATATTTGCTTTTGTACAAACCTTTTAAACTCTTGTGAAAATGAAGTGCATGGCTCTTGTATTTAATCTGAATTTTAATGGTTACAGAGAGAACAAAACCAAGAACTACTAAATAAAGGACCTGAAACTATAAAAAGTTATATTGCTTCCACCTTGTTCTATTACAGAATAAAACTAAGACATTTTACTTAAAATTTATACAAAATGTTGGTAAGTGCCTCAGGTGTATGGAGAAGTTGTTATTATGAGGTATAGCACTGGTCTCCTGATTAGAATTGATTTTCTTTCCCCTCCCTTATTGCTCAAGAGGGCTATAGATTTATGACCTTTGCTTACATGTGTGTGTGCATCTAAAACAGTATGTGTTAAATAAATTCCCAGTTTAGCTTGCTGCCACCTATATTTCTCCTTTAAATGTCTTGAATTTCGTGCAATTCTTGATTAAGACACATGAAAAATGTCACAATTAGACATAGAAAAATGTCCTGCTTAATTTTAATGAGAAATGATGCATACATAGTAGGAAAAAAGAAATCCAATGTTTCTACTAAGGATTTATCAAAGGTAACACTCTTCCTTACTCTTTTCATGCATCTGGTATCAAAGGAATCATCATTCATAGCAACTATAAGGTGTACACTCTTTGAAATACTCATACAGTGAACCAAAGAATGAATTTTTTAGGCCTATAGATACCTTTTTCTCATACTTCATATAGAAAGAAGGTAAAAAAGCAATAAGGCTTGATTATGAGAAGCAGCTGCCAATAAATTGCTTCTCGATATGTGAAACATGAATTTATGGTTTGTTTTGTTGGTTTTTTTTTAAATCTCCTATTGCTACCCTTATCTAGGACAAAGTAGATCATCACTACTTGCTATGATAATTTTTTTTCTTTCTGTAGATTACTCATGTTTCTTTTTTATGCATGCTCATTTTAAGGTATTGCTTGAAATTCTGAATTTGGGTGCTTTTTCCCACTAATAATGCAATTTTTGACTCACTTATTCTCTTTCAATAACAAAAATGGCACAGGCTATTCTAGCATTTTTCTCACGATCTCCTTACTACAGCAAGCTTCATGCTCATGACCACACGACTCAATCATTGTAATTTCCTGTCTGTGGAGTTCACTGTAGGGCAGCACTTGCACTTGGTTCAGAATGCACCATTCTATTTGTTCACTGATTTGAGCAATCCTGAGCAATTTATTCCCACCCTCCATTCTCTGCACTGTCCTGACACCCTGCAAAGTGGCAACTCTTAATTTTGAGGCCTCATTAGCCTCACTTGATGAGTGTTGGAGCTCAGATAGCACAGACATCACAGACACCACACAAAGTAAGGAATCTTTTGCTGCAGCCTTCGATGAACTGCAGTTTTCATTAGTGCTACTACTGTGTGATGAATACAGGTCAAATGTTCCCAAGTAACTATTTTGTAACTTTGCTCAAGACACTCAGAAATGTAATTTGTAGGCTGACCTAAATTGTTTAACTCCCAACAAGACAAAAGTCTCCTCTGCCTCATTCATATTACTAAAGCTGCTGAATCTGCTCTGCTGGTTCATTTTAAGAATACTGTCTGTCTTTCAAAATTTATGAGATCAGGGGAGAATGGAAAAAGTGTCCATCTGCTCCAGAAGTAAAGGTCAGCTGACAGAAGCAGAATGAAAAAAGGGAAGTTGAAGAGTCCATCCATGGCCTTATTGCTGTTTCATAAATATAAAAGAACTAAGCATGAGAGAAACAGAAAGAAATGATCAAAGGATTGCACGATCATTCACCATTTTTGCTCTTCAGAATTTACTACATTCATGTTGTGTATTAATTTACCTATATATGCAAAAGTTTTATTCTTTTATTTTCAACTTCTGTTTCAAAGGAGAGAGATCTTGGATGGTGTAAATAAAACCACTAGAGGTTGCTTTTTTTTAATATGAGTTCAGAATGTAGTAATTTTTTGTTACAGGGAAAAACATGAACCTCCCTTATATGCAGTTAGAGAAGTACATGAAACCTAGAGAAAATACTATGAAAGATAAGCAGCAACATTATTTGAGAGTTTATGACAACAATTGTATGGAGAAATACAGATTTGAGTCTAAAGGGAGAAAACAGGTGTGCTTCTGAGGTACACTGATTTTACTTGAGGACTGTCCTTTTTGAATTAGAACTGTTATTTGCATCATTCCACTTGTATTGTCTGCATAACAATTAAGCTATCAGCAGCTGTTTCTAGGACAACGATAAAGCAGCATTTTTTGGGGTAGCAGTACAATTACCTGCTTTGCTCTTTCCTGGGAACAGAGGCCTTAGCTTCACTGACTGCTCACCCTGCAACTGGGTCCTGTGAAGAACCCAAAACCTACCGAGAGTTCTCCTCACCAAGACAACACACATGACCCAGCAGATAATTTCAGGAGGGATGCAGGCTGCCCAATATGTTATTCTACTTAAGGAGTATGCATGCTCATTCTCTACACCTTCACTTTTTTGATGTATCTGACAATTCACTTTGTATAGTTATCCTGAAGTAGTACCTCTGTTCAGCACTTTTTTACTGGGATATAATTAGTTGGTACCTGGCAAGACATTATTTGAAGATGGTAATTCTAACAAACAAATGTGAATCAGTTTGAATCTCTCCTGAACAGTCAATAATCTAACTGTCTCCCTCTGGCAATTTAAGTTCACTGTATTTTTTAAAGCTATGAGTTACTGTCTGATCAATTTACTTATATCACCTCAGTTAATTCTGTAAAGTGCTTTAAATCCACCTCTGAAGGAGAAGGAGAGTAGTGGGACTGCTCCAATCAGAACAGTAAAAAAGAATTCCTATAAATTATACTTTGATTCTTTTTTTGATTCATAAAGGAAGGAAGTGCAAGGCAAAATTCTGGTAATTTCTTTTCTATTGTCCTGGCCTTACCACTGATCCTAACTCATTTATTGCATAAGGGTGTGTTTCATCCAGCTGGTACCTTAGGGAGTGATGATTACCAGTGAAAGAAGGGATTGGCATGGTGTCCAGAAACGTCTTGCTTTTTTCAGTGTGTTCTTTTTACAGTAAATTGTTACATCATAGCAGCCCCATTTTTTTTTTCCACTGGAAAAGTTTCATGGTTTATAGAGAATGAATTATTCCGTGGGAAAAGGAGGAACAGCCTTCAGATTTTAAAACTTGTGCAAGAGCATTTAATGTAATCTTTGATTCCTCAGGTCTATAATCTATAATGCATTAGACAGAAGTGTTTACAGACTTCACTGATCAGAGAAGCTAAGGAAATGTAGTATAATGTTTAAAATGTTGCATTTTTGAGCCAGCCAGACAAGCCACTAATGAAAGAAATGTGAATGCAAGTCTGATCATGCACAAATGATGGATTTTGGATGGACAAGTCACTGAGGATGTAGACATAGTTTCCAATTACCTCCCTTACTGCCTAAAAAAACCACCTATCAAGCAAAAAAAGGAACTATTTGTATAGACAATACATTACTTCAACCTCAGCAAGAATTTTACAACATGGACCAAAGTAACCTAATATTTTACTTCAAGCCAAACTGCAATGTCTTTCTTAAAAGTGAATAAATTAATAACTCTCAAATAAAAGGGTTTGAGAACTTAGATTGACAAACAATTCCAGCAGTACAATTAGACAGAAAGGAAAGTTTAAGCACCACCTAGTTTAAGCACCACCTCTCAGTGAAGATAACAACAATTTTACAATGATAAGCATATTTCTCTTGTTTATAGCAAGTAAAATAAAATTAAATAGAGAAATTTTTGTACTGCTTCAGTGTGTTGAAAATCTGGACTTCCTCAAATCTGTGACACCAATCTGTGACTAAATAATCTCATCTCTTATTAAGACAAGTGTCAAAACAGTTTAACAACAACACGAAAATGCACATCAATTAATATTGAATTAATTATATAACATCACAATTTTAAATTGCATGCAAAATAATTCTAGTCAAAATCTTTCTTTCTTTCTCATCAATTTAGAATTCAACCACTCTCATTCTGGGAACAGAAGTATGAAACGTGTGAAATACAGCAAAGTGTCTATTTGTCTCCAGTCTTTGAGATAATAAGTCCTGTTGCCATATTTGATAACCACTTGGAGTACACAGATGGAAAAAAACATCAATCTTGGTCTGTTTTGCTGACAGCAGAAGTTTTCAGTATGGTGTTATAAAACTAGCTGGTGGGGAAGATACACAGCACGGAAAGAAATTGATAGAGAGAGTTTGATGACATGCAAGAATGAATTTTTACTGGTTTCACTTTGAATACTGACAACCTCTGGAGACCTAGTTAAACCTTTTGTTGCTGTGCTTAACTGTGCAAAGATTTCAATATTTCTGCCTCAACAGGAAAGTGATACTGCATGGTGTCTACAAAAACATTTGTTATATTTGAGAACACAATTTTTGCTTTGCAATACTCAAAATTGCCACTCTGATGAGCCATGAGAAGACTGAATGCATTTTTAGTGAGAAACAATGCAAGCAGAAAGTCTTTTAAAGTTCTTTCCAATACTGCTGCACCTTCCTTAATACATATCATAACTATTTTTACTGCAACTGCTCCTCAAAGGCTATACTGACTGAGACATTATTAAATTTGCAGGAAAAATATTTTGTAAACATTAAGCATATTTCTCATTCAATAATTAAACCACAAATGTCCACTAAACTTCACAGCTATGCAAAGTGACAGACTGAGGATTCTCTGGAAGAATGGAATTTTCCTCACAATTCTTGTAGGTAATGGGAAATGTGCAGTATGAATTATAGTTTACATGGGTTTCAAATAGCTGTAGACTGGCAACATTATGCATGACCATGAAAAGCTGAACCTTATTTTAAACCAGGAAAGTTAATTTTTAGAGAGATGAACATTATGAAATATTAAATGTCTTTTGATTAGGCATTGTGGCTTGGTTTCTCCACTCTTTTAACTTCTGTCCTGCACAGTATGGAAGATAAGCATAACAATACTACGAAGGCACAATAAAAAAACCTGGCAGTCAGTAAAAGTGACAGAAATTCCTACATTAAAAAATTTCACAATTATATTTGCCACTCATTAACTAACGTGAACTATGTAACTTGAATTTTAACAAGGAAAAAAAAAAAGAAACAAACTGGAACATCAAACCATCTGCAGCACTGCAAACCCAAGCTTTTTTCACTGCTACCAGTGTAATATAGAAAGAAAATTTATGATCTAACTAGCATTACTTAAAGGTTTTGGGTTTTTTAAATTGGTATGCTAATATTAAACAAGTCTCAGAACTAAAGACATTTTATTCCTCCTGTACCTTTGCCATTACAGAAGAATTTCAGGAATTCCTTAATAACTTTTGTAGTTCAGGGCTGCTGAATATTAAATCTCACAAGAAAAGCAGTTTTGAGAACTCTCTAAAGGATCTGAAGGATCACACATGTTTATGTATTTTCGTATTGCAATATTTATATAGTAACATCTGATTAATTATATTATGTGGTAATTACTTACTTTATTTGATATAGAACTAACAAACAAAAAAATCTATTAAGAAACTAATAGACTTTTAAGGGGTAAGACCAGTAAAACCTGATTTCCTATGAATTTTATATTCCTTGTGCCTCTGGCCCAACTCAAATGCTAGCTCCATCTGGTTTCCCTAACCTCAGCTCTCCCAGAATTATTTCACTGCATTACTGTTTCATAAACTTTTCCACTGCACCCTCAGGACAAAAAAACACATCTTAAAAATGGCATCTGTAAGGCTTACGCTGATTTTTAACACAGCCATCCAGTTATTACTGACACCTCTGACAACGATGCTGTCTTTTTCCCTGGTTTAATTCCAAATTACTTGCAGACTACTCTCAAGTAGTCTCAGTGCACAACTGTGAAGACTGTGGACTATTGAACATCATTCAAAATCAGTTTTACAGGTAATGAAGTCTTCATGCAAGTGAGAGGGTGCAAAAGCAGCACCTAATGCGTGCCAGAACAAGAAGGTTTCTATTGCTGTGCTCTCATGGCCAGCAGCCTCGGGAGCTCGGAGCCAGTTTGTCAGCTGAACTGAGGCAGCTATTAGGCTTGCTGCCAGAGGAAACCAGCAGATGCAACAAATGAGCATTGTTCATTCACCTCCAAGCAGTTTAATTTTACTCCCAGTTCCTGTTCAAATGTAGGGTATTTTCCCACAGACCTCTGCTAAGTTACAAGATCCCTTATAGTTTCAAACTCTACTGAAAAAAATCAGGTTTTTTTACTCTCCTCTCTTAAAAAAAACCCTCCCCTCAAATCCAGCCATTATAGTACCAGTATTTTATGTTACCTACTAACATTTTATTTTATATTTCATGAACCCTGCAAGATAATTGCTTCGTAAAGTTTAGAAACCACAGAGATGAACATATTTATGTATAATTAAATATGGCTTTGAAAGACTGTTTTCTACATCTACAGTTCTTTAAGCATTTACATAACCTAGCCTATATACCTCCCACCCAAGGCTGATATTTTGAGCAACGGAATACTTCATTTTCTTGTTCAAGTAATTTTTATAACATATTTACAGAGATTTGGGGAGAAAAAAAAATACTGCATTGATCTTAATTTATCCATCTGCCTTGGGGTTTATAAACAAGATTAGAAACCCTCTGCAAAACTGAGGAGCTGGTAATTGTTAAGCTATTTCAATTTATTTACAGTTATTTTAAAGCAAGATATACAGTTTCTTCATCAAGCTAACTTTAATTGTCTTATATAGCAGGTAAAACTCCGGGGAAATATAAGAAAACATCTCACATATCAAGCACACCATGGAGACCAAATTATCTGGTATGGGAAGAGGTAAGGAGATTGTTACTTTCTCACTTAACACAGTACATAGCAGCACAAAACAGGTGAGAGGAGAGCTGCTGTGCTGATTGCTTCACAGTCCCTCTCCAACCCTCATTAATTTCCATTTTTCACACTCTGTTTACTTATCTTGCATACATTAGTGCTAATGACTGTTCAAAAGTGTCAGATGCCACACTATGAGCTTCATTTTCTTTAATATTTTAATTATATTAACATTCTTCTGTAAAATTAGTAGCCATATCTGTTAAAATCATTACATCCTTCATGCATTTAGTCTTCTTAAAAGAGCTGTTCATTCCACAACTCTACCTTCTTTTAAGGGCAGCCTGTGAGAGACTGAAATGTGAAAGGCGAGTGATTCAAAGCAATTGGCCATTTGTGGAGCTGGCAGGGTGCTTTGCTCTGGTCCAGGTTTGCATCCCTTCTCCCCCAGCCAAGGGCAGGAGCATTTTGTATTTGTGGTGGGGAAACCTCTAATCCCCATAATGAAAATAGTAGACAATGCCAGCCCTTGCCTTAAAAAAGCATTGTGTACATATTTATTAGTACATATATTAGTCCAAATAATTTATCACTTGAAGTAATAACATTTTAGAACAGAGTATCATTTTATTGTTTTAAGTAGAAAAAATAAATGAGGCTGAAGTAAAAGCACATTGAAAAAAAAAGTGATTTCCCTACTTTAAGACTGAAAGCAAATACTACTTACGTAAAATACTTCTATAGATATCACTGCAAATGCATTCAAAACATATCAGTAGCTTTCCTAGATAAAGACAACCACTTGATCTGTACAGAACTGAACCACACACCATGGTTCAGTGCCAAGACAAATATAATGTTTGAGGCATTATGTAAAACATGCATACTACAGGGTTATCATCAGGATATCAGTCCTCTGTGGTTTCAAGATGGTAATACTGAATTATGAATTAAAATCAAAATAAAAAGAGTGAAGAATCTTTGACTCCTGCCCTCTGAACAAACTTTTATTTAGAATCAGTGCGACACATAGTTTTAAAACTTTCAGTTGCACTTGATTTTCTCATTTTACACTTTGAAAACTCACATAAAATATGCTATATTGTATATAAAATGAATGTAAACATTATGTACAAGTAATAATATAAATACAGAGTCAGAGAGGATGAAGATGACCTTCAAGATCATCATCTAACTTTGACCTAATATGACCATACCACTAAACCACATTGTGAAGTGCCACATCCAATTATTTTTCCAATAATTCCAGGGATGGTAAGACCACCATTTCCCTGGGCAGCCTGATCCAATGCTTGGCAAACTTTTTGGTGAAGAAATTTTTTTGCAACTTGTGGCCATTTTCCTTTGTCCTATCACTGGTTGTCTGGGAGAAGAGGCTGCTTTTCACCAAGCCACAATCTCCTTTCAGGCAGTTGTGGAGAGCAATAATGCCCTCCCAAGCCTCCTTTTCTCCAGACTGAACACTCCCAGCTCCCTCAGCTGCTCCTTATAGGACCTGTGCTCCAGACTCTTAACCAGCTCTGTTGCCCCTCTCTGGACTTGCTCCAGCCCCTCAATGTCCTGCCTGGAATGAGAGGCCCAAAACTGAACATGGGATCTGAGGTGTGGCCTCCCCAGTGCTGAGCACAGGGGAGCAACAACTGCCCTGGTCCTGCTGGGCACAGTACTGCTGACACAGGCCAGGATGCCTTCTGGGCCACCTGGGCACACTGCTGGCTCATGTTCATGCTGCAAAGCAAGGTTGGATATCATATCATCACTTATCTTTAGGAACTGGTTTACATATCTAAGAATATTTTACTTTGTGAATTCCAGCCTAAATGTCAGAAGTTATTCAACAAAGGTATCTCCTTCTGTTCATTTTATGTTTGCATATCAGCTATTTTTTTTAATTGATTTTTGAGTGCCAAATATAGAATTAGCAATTCTGTTGTCAAAGAAATTTTACACGGAATGGAAAGAGAGGGGCCACACTGACCTGTAACACTGACTTGTATCTCTGCTAACCCCAGTGACCACTTGCTAGAGGGAAACCTACTGAGCCTGTTTTCTATAATATTATCAGACAGTCTTTCTGATAGTACCTGTAGAAATGGATGACTTATAATTCTTGGCATAGCCTTTTCATTCATGAGATCAACCCAGAACATACTCCCTACTCTATTTCTTCTTTGAGAAGGCATCATTTAAGATAAGAAGTTAGCTTCATCATACTTGTTTAATTTGCAGGCTGCTAGTATGGAAGCTAAGAGGGCTGGCTAATGCTGTCTCTGGTGCAGAGAAATCTCTAAGTAAAAGCTAAGCAACTGAGTGACCCTTTGAGACAGGCCACTTGACATCAGGGCAGGGTTCAGTTTGAGATTGAAACTCTGCAGATGCCTACACAGAGATCTGCACATCTGCAGGAGGAGTCTGAGCACCCTGCACAGCCAGGGGGAGTCAGGCAGCAGAGCCTGTGCAGTGCTGCTGCTCTCTGCCGTGTCTGCTCGTGGTCCAACTCAGGCTCCACTGCCTGAAGCACTCTGAACGTCACCCACTGCAACAGCAGCTCAGACACAGCACACATTTGTATTTTGTAGTTACCATGTGCAGTCTCCTAAAACCCCTGTGCTATAATTTCAGCTGAAAAAGCACTCCATGTTTCAAATTTAGACTAATGAACAAGAATTATCCTGGAAAGAATAAAAGACAAATTAGACCCTCAAATAACTTTCCATTGCAACAAATTTCTATTGTAACTGACTCAGGTGGCATTTTCCCAACTCTCCCAGATGGCACATATCACTAATAGCTCTTAATTATCACTCAATATTCCAAGTAAATTGGAACTTAAATTATCTGCCTTCACACTAATCTCTGCTTATTCTAATACTCATACATTAAAATTAATCAGATCATCCTATGTTTTAAATGCTGAACATAACAGAACTAGGAACATCATGGTAAAAGTAGGAATGGAGACTTTACATCCTTTCTATTGATGACAATGGCAATTTAATCAGGGGACATTATTTATCACAAACTCACTTCAGACTTGTTAGATCCCCCAAATGTAATTATGCAACCCCAAAATTACATTCTATAGTGCTTCCTTTGAGATGGACAGTCAGATGCAGAAATTCACAGTCTGGTATCACCAGACTCAGTACAGCTCATAGTGCCACTTGAAAGTATGACAAAACCCAGTTTTTCTCCATGTGACAAAGCTGGTAAGAACATACTCCAACCAAAATGTTCCCAAACTGTGGTCAGATAAATAATGGGATTAAATGCTTACTTAATCTCAATTTTTCTCTAAGAAGAAAAAGGACAAGAGTTGCTAAGTGATTTTTTAAAATCTGTCCAATTTTCTACAGTTATTGGTTTAATTTTTAGTTTGAGAGCAAAATTCCAGCCTATTTTGTATTTGATAAAATGAGTTGACTGTGAAATCCCAAAGTTGTCTGAGATTCCTGAGTATAAATTCAGTCATGGGGAAGACAGATTTCCATTAATACCAGAAATAAATGGTTTTATGAGGAATTTCACTCCTATCCCCTCAAAATCCCCAAAGAAAATGCTTTGTAGAGTATTGGCCCTCTTTCAACTGCTACCATTACACACAGTATATACTTTATAGAACAGAAAACTGAACTTAAGGAAGTCTAGATTTTGGCTTTAACTCATGAAGTCCCATATTTACATCAGCCCCTTTACAGTCACAAAAAAAGCTGATCCTTTTCCCTCAAAAAAAGACAGAAACTCATAGAACCCTTTGACAAATCTATGTTTAAGTGTAATCAATTAATCCTAATGCCTTTTCTCCATCAAATCCCTGTTCTGATGCCAGAAGCTAATTTCATACATATCTTTTATAAGGGGAAATACAAATTTGAAAAATAGAAATATTGACTTTTCCTATTTTCTATTAAGTGTTATTCTGGTGATCAAGGCAATGACTGAAAGACATAGACAAACAAATGCTTAAAACTGTCAAATTTTTAAAGCTTCCTAAAATATGCGTTGGTCAAGAATTTTTACATCTTTTAAGAAAAACTGAATGGGGCCTGTATTACATTACTATACAGAAATATGTATATGTACTATGCAAGTAAATTGCACATTTTAATTATTACACTCGTACCTTATCTGCCCTGCACTTATAATATCATCTATTAATGGATGCAAGAAGAGAAAAAGGAAAGACTAAAGAAGGGGAATAAGAAAAAAATATCTTAGAAATTTCATACAGATGTAAAGAATTCGTCTTTCAAGTCAAGAAGAGTGCTGCACCTCAGGCAGATGCCTGGAAGTCGAACGCATTTTAATTCTCAGTCACCAAAATGCTCAGAGACGTGAAGCAAGGATCGAGGGCCTTTGCCGACCGCAGAATCAGCGTCGTTTACGCGCATTTAAAGGTACTGCCACAAGGTGGCTCTCAATACTCAGGATTGAAAACTATGACTCGAAAAATGAAATAAAAATCTCCATTTTCTTTGTTTTCTTAAAATTGTAACTGATATGTTTCACCTCCCTTATTCCAGAACACATTTATTTCCACACTAGGAAAATACTTTGAAAATATTTCAAATTTCAGCTAAGAGGTTTCTAGGCTCAATCCATAACAGCATAATTTTCCTGTAGTCTCTTATTTTTCCCCAAACCAAAGCCTTTGTTGTAGTTGAAATTCATAAATACATAACTGAAATAACCTTATATACTTCTTTTGATTAAATTAGTTCCCAACTATTTACTAATACTAGTTCTACTTCATGATGAAAACTATGAAGCTTCTACCTAGAACATGAATTTGTGTATGGAGAGCATCTTATATAGCTTGTTTTTTTCTCTGAAATGCTCTAGCTATATTATTCAGGTTGTTAAATATCATTTTATAACTTATCCTTTTAGAGGCTTATTAATAGTCTTGGGTATTCTGGCTATCTTTCACCCTTTAATTATTTTAGTTATGAGAATATCGGTTTTCATTCAATATCTGTTTTCTTCACAAGTGTGAAAATCTGAAATTTAAAGAAACTGGAACAGGTAGGAAAAATTAATAAATATGGCTATGCCTGCCAACTCAGCAAATCTGACAGTACTCAGTAAATATGTGATGCAGAATCAAAGAGCTGTAGACCTGTACAGCCCTCTGAAAAGTACAGGAGTCTCTACAACAATCACCTTGGATATTTTCCTCAGACAAGAGATCTTGGTAGTTACTTCAAGGAATATGCCCCTTTAGAGGAACAAAATCTAAGGGAATATCTGAAAATAACTATTACAGCTGTTTTGTAACTACAGGCCAATGGAGGAAGAAACTGGGTATGTTTTCAATGTTACAAGGCAGTAAAAACACTTTTAAACTAAGCTACAACAATTGAACAAGAGTCTAGAAAATAATTTCTGAGTGTGAGGGATCATTAAAAGAATTGTAAGCAATACTGGTGTATCTATATAATGGTGAATCTATATAAGTGTTTTAAATCCTTGAATCACTGGGACAAATTTGCATTTTCTTATTGCTTTCAGTTCCAGAAGCCTGCAGAATATCCACACCTGCAAAAAGTTAAACACTCTGCTGTGTTTTCTCTATGAAACACTATTTTGTGCTGTATTAAGTTGTGTCCTCAGGGCTAACTCCAAAGCCAACAGTCTATTTTCCATTAGTTTTATTATGTTTTCCAATAAGATCCTTCAACTGTAAACCAGCTAGCACTCTGTTCCATTATTTAGCAATACCACAGTTTAAATGAAAGCAGGGAAATACAATATTAACAGTTTCAAACACTTCAGATTTCTGAATGTTGTCCTTGATAAACATACAGAGCACAATACTTGGAAAAAGTGATCACTAGAATCAAAGACTTTGCCCTAGAATTCTACATTTGATTGCAAAATTCATACATATCAAAGACAGAGGTACTCTCACAGAAAGAAAATGTGCAGCATTTTTCATCCTTGATGCAATGGCCTTTGATTCCCCAGCTTTTATTATTATTATTACAAAGAATTTTGGAAGGCTTTTGCAATGCTTTTGATACTCCAAATTCAAGAACCTCAGGGTTTGCCCTCCAGTACTAGGTTTTTAGCATTTTGTCAACAGCTCTCAATATTTTAGAACCTCCACATATGCAAGTCACAGTTTTTGTCTTAGAAAAAGAAAAAAGGACAGAGAGGAATCCCTAGCACATGAATTACTAACTAGAGGTCATAACCTTAAACACAGCAGGAATGACAGCAAATTCAAGTTTCATCTCATAGTGTTAGCACTCATAGATCATACAACATCCCCAACATAAGGGGACAGATCCTCAGAGTAGTTAGCAGAGATCAAGAAGGCTTCTTAAAAATGCTGGTCAAGATCTTTTTTCAAAGAGATAAGATCTTACATTTCCTTATTTGGGAAAAAACCCATTATAAGTGAAAACTGAGCAGCAACCAGCAAACATCAGCCCTCAAAGAACCAAGATGCTGCAAGCTCTTCTGGTCACAGGGATTTTGCTGCAGTGCAGGGTGGATTATTTCAGGTCTTGCTGAGTTCAGGCAATCAGCAGATGTACACATAACATCTCTCCCCAGGTAACAAGTACTTATTTTTCTTGTCTGAAGATATTTTTTGATTGTTAAGGAAAAGCTTTTTTTTTCCCATTAGTTTTAGCTATGAAAACTTTATTTTGGTTTTAGTCCTGTTGTATCTACTGGAGAACATGGACAATTTGCTAATTTTTTTTTTTAGAAACCCTTCCTAAGGTTCATCAAAGCCTCCCCGTATTTAAGGACTTTTCTGGCTGTACTATGTGGACATCCATTCCAGTGACTCATATTTTCACAGTTTCTGCCTTCTGTCACTGAAAAGACTCACCAGATGAGTTGTACAAAAAATTTTGAAATCCCTTCCGCAGTTTCCTACTTCCAGAGGTGGCAAACCATTATAATACAGCAAAACTTACATGTAAGTAACTATTTTCAGTAATGCTTCAAACAAGTTTCAATATTCTAATGTTTCTCAAGTTCTAAAAATTTAAAAATTTTTCATTTTTTAGCTTTTCTGGCTAAAATTAATTTTTTATCTACTTGCACTGGTATTGTCCAGAGATGAAGGTCTGATAGGTGGAATGGGGAACAGAAATTTGTTTAAGAATTCATAGTTCAGGACTGAAATTCACAAGTCTCCTAATACTGACGCCTGCCCATCTGCACTCTTCCAGCATCTTCTCACAAACTCTATACTTCCAAACCTGCCTTCCATATTTTTAGCAATTTTATTTTCATTTCACAAAACACAGTAAGTTTAATTTTGTTAACTACCAGTTTCATTATAGTTCATGCCCAGCTTGTGTATACTCTACACTTGTCAAAAACATGAGGCTGTTACTCTTGTTCCCATTAGCATAACACATAATTTCTAGTTCTAGATTTTTACTCAAATAAGCCAAAAATTACAACATGGTACATTTAGAAAGATTTATCCAAATGCATGTTTATATGATGTTCATTCAAAAAATCTCAGTTGTAGGAAAAAAAATACTGGTTTTCAGATTTTTATGTTTATTGAGAAACACTCTGTAATCAGTTTCTCTTTGTTTTGATGCAACAATAAAAACATTTCTGAAATAATTGAGTAGTTCAAAATAGATTTGGCAAATTTAGGCAAAATTCTAACTGGACTTTGATAAAGGTGACATGCAGTGGTATCTGTACATTCTAAAGAGTAGCAGTTTGTGGCTTTATACAACAAAATGCTTTCCTACAAGACAATGATTCCCAGCAAGCAGGGATTCTTCTGATTCTTGTCTGACTTTGGAAATTCCAGCTCAAAGGATCCTAAGATGAATTCAAAACAACCAAGACAAAAGAAGATACAACTAATCCTGCAGATACCAAGGCTTCCATAAAATATATAAAAGATATGCTAAAAAGAAGAGACTGAGTATACATGTAATCAAACTTAGACTACAGAAAGAAATATATGGCAATAAATATTTGGCAGTTCTCTAAAAATAAATCTCCACCTCTGGCTCTCAGTACGTGGAATTACTGGAATGAGGATCCAATTGAAATCACTCCCTCTTTATGTTTTCCTCTAATTACTCTTTCATTTAAAAGTCTTAAAATGTGTCCCCATTTTACTCATTATTTCTCAGTTCATCTTAATTAGATGGCATTGCCAGCTTCAATGGAAAAACACTTCTGTCCAGTTCTGAACAACTCTATATCTTGTGCAAATAAACTAAAGGAATAGTTATAAAGCCCAATGAAATTTGCCTACATGATGGTATTTGGAGGAGTTGGAAGTAGAAACTGAATGGCAACTGAAATAGTCAACATACATACCTAAACAATTCCATCAAACAATAATGAAACAAGTATTTGAAAAGCTTTATTATTTTGAAAATAAATGAAATCAAGCATATGAACTGAAATCCAGTATATATATCCAGTATATATATAACCACTACAAACTTTTTTCCACTTGTTAATAAAATCATGGTTTTTAAATGAAAACCTGAATCAAGCATCTAAATGTACTCTGGTGAATCTATTTACTTGCACTGATTCTAACCAGGTTTTTAAAGAGACAGTGTGAGACAGTTTCCAATATTTTAGTGATGTTTTCTGCCATCCTAGGTGTTTATGAAAATTTATTTTTCAATTATAATGGGTCAGACCCTCAAATTTAAAAAAAAATAACAATTCAAAATATCCTATACCCTCATTGTTTTACAATATAAAAAAAATTATATGAATCCTCAGGGAGCAAAGGGGACACAGTCAGTTAACAGTGATACTCCAAGGAAAAACATCAAGAAAATCTAGAAGAAAGAACATGTATTTATTCTACAGGATAGCTGTGAACTACAGGTTTTGTTCTGAATTTTATTTCAGTAAAGACAACTACAAAGGGTGTTCTCTGATGGTCTGAATCTTTAAAGCAATCTCCAACCACTTAAAAAAACCAAGACACTGTATCCTTCATTTACAACCCTGAAGAATAGTACTTTGTGATGAACTTCTTTTTAAAGTCAAGTGTGATTGCTGGAAAAAACACTAAAATAAAATACAATTCACCGAACCTTGCAAAATTTACTTTCGTTATTTACTGTAGAAGAAATCAAACACGTTTTCTAAAAGAATGCCAATCACTGAACAGCATCAAGCCTGTTGGAGAACAATATAATCACCATGAAATACAAAGTACAACTGATCAACAAGCAGCATTGACTGTCAGTGTGAAATGCAGAAACCCTTCAAATTGTTATTAACTTTCAATTATTACTCTTCATTGCTAATAATTACTGTAGCTACACTCTTTCCTGACAAATGAATTTCTAAGTAGATAGGATCTCTTTAAAAACTATTTTTTAGTCAGCAAATGATTTCCGTACAAAGGTACGAACACTGCATGTGATCAGAATAATTTGTCAGTATGGTTTGGTGCATCTTATGCAGAAAAGGTGCCTGAAAATTGTCTACAGTCTTACTGTGAACATATTGCATAAGGTCACACACTGCAAACTAGAACTAACTGGTACATTTTGGAAAAGCAAGCAAGACCTAGGGGTCTAGGGATTGAAAGCAGCTGAAAACTGGCTGAAGTAACCCAGCTTTTTGGCTGAAAAGGGGCTGGGGCAGAGAACACTTACGCTGACTTGACTATTTATAATTTCTTCTTGCTGGAGTCCTCACCACTAACTGCGTATTGTATGTGTTTTAGCCTGTTAAATGACAGAACAAAATGAAGAAAAGGAAGCTTTATCCATTCAAGATACCTCACATATTTTCAATATACACCTGACCTAATTAGGCCTGGTGAAAACAAGTGCTGGCAAAAATGAAAAGCGGGGAGTAGGCTGTGCTACTGAAGTACAAAGAATACAGTCCTGGTCCCTAGACTTGTGAAAATTAAAACAATTGTACTGGTTTTGGTTTTGCTTTTCCCTCCCAAATGTCTCAGAAGTTGGTAATTTCTTTCTTTATGATTAGCACAGCTATTCAATATCCAATATACTTGATACAATGAATGAGATTTCAAGTTGAAATCCTCTTATCCAGGGAACCTGTTGATTAATAACTACTGGGAAAAGACATAGCAAACTTTTTGATCTGGATTACACGTTAAAACATCCTAATAGCTGACTGAAGGAGATTTTCACAATCAAGGGAAAAAGGAATGTTGGGTGGCTTTTCTCTCTCAGCGCCCAGAATGAAGTTAAAATTTCAGGAAAGACAAAGAGATCACAATTGCTTAGGCAAAAAATAAGAAATAGCTAAGAATGCATAGGAAAATAGGAAAAAGGTACTACACCTTTAATACATTTATTTATTTAAATCAGTTAGTTTTACAGTAATATTAACATTTATGCTGATTTTAAAAAATACATATATGCTGCTATGACTGTTTGCTGCTGTGCAAACCCCCATAACTGCAGCATCAACCAAATAACTTGTTAGAACTACTCATTACAGCAAGCAATGTCATAGCCTGACATCAAGGAATCTCTGTTAGTCTAATATTCTTCCTATATCCCATGAGAAACAAGTTCCAGTATATTTTAAAAGAAGTTTTAGATTTAAAGAGAATTACTTATTAAGGACATTCTTTTAAACAGTTTAACTTTGAATTTCAGTTTCTGTATTTTGAAGCACTAATAAAACATTTGAACAAATTTATTTTCCTTAAGGTCTGAATTTACTGAATGCAAAGATTGCACTACCTTGCAGAAGACTGCAGTAGACTTCATTTAAGGAGAGATGTTTAATCATGTTATAAATATGACAACAGTTTCAAATGATCTTACCAAGCACATTTAGTATTTAATAGGAATTTTGTCAACAATGAAAGGGGATGCTAGAGGCAACACATTATCCCAGAGTTTATCAGAGCATTTCCATGGAGGATTAGTAAGAAAGGGCATTAAATCTTATATTTACAGTGGTTAAATCCATTACTGATTTTAACCTGAATAACTCTGAAATAGCTGAGAAGCTCTGTACAAAAGCATAAAACCTCTTTCAGTAGTTCCTTGAAGAAAAACATCAGCACCCCTGTCAGCTGTATTTGCAACCTCAGAGATCATTCTAGAAAAAGGTTTGCTAACCCATTTTTCTTGTAGGAGATCCATTACTAATGCAGTGCAGCTTCTGGAAGTAGAACAAATATTCATGAGGTGGCTTTCAGTGATAAACAGGATGAAACTAAGCATTGTTGCATATCAGGCTGACACTCATGATAGATAAAACAGAATATACAATCAAGCCCATAGATTAGGGAGGGGAAAAGTCCATTTTATTTTTTCACAGGATAGCAGAAGACTGTTACTTGTTACATCAATGCTGTACTATCAGAGTCTGAGAGACAAGAAGTCTGAAATCCTTGGATAAGAGACTGGTTTTCAGGAATACAGCTGATAACAGAATTCAGTCTATACCATATAGTTTATACCTTCTGATTCATAATAAAAACACTAGAAAATTCCAGCAGGCTGTAAACAATACACAGGACACTACACAGAGCATCAAGCTGAAAATAGAACTACAAACTTAGAGCTGTGCAAATACGATTTCCAGAATGACACATTAAAAGGTAACTATTATAATAACAAAAATATACATCAAACTTCGAGCGGTTTTCCTTTTTAAAGGTCAGGAAAAGCAAAAGCAAAAAGAAATTTACTGTTTCTGTCAACTTTTTATTTCAGTTTACAACAGCTAACACTTAACTTTAATATCTAGGAATACTGCTAAAAAAACTGAAGGCAATATTTTTCTATTGCTCACAATATATCCCTCTGTAAAAAGGCCTCCCCAAAATGGAAGTGTCCGTCTGAATAACAATGCTCAATTCCACAGCTCAGGATTCATGAAAACAGTGGAATTGCTGTATACAGAACACATTTTTCTTTAACACCTGAATTTTTAGGATCACATCTTATTGTGAATTTTGTCTCTGACCTTCAAGCAGGACTACTGAATAAAATATCCCATGAAAGAAATACAGAGCGCTTCACTTCCTTCTCTGAGAAACAATTAGCAAATACTTTTCACAAATAAAAAATATAGTGATTATAAAACAAATAGGAAACTTCAATGTATGTTTGACATTTATTATAGCCTAATGTATTTGAATACATATCCTTATTTTATTTTTATAGTTTTTTTAATGGCATATCAAATATTAGATATGTTATTAGCAAAACAAAAATAAAATTTGGATTGCTCTGAAATAATTAAATGTCAGGCAAATGATTACACATTTAATATTTGATGAATACTCTCTAAAAATTAATTTCTAATTGTTTAAAAATGTTTGAGAGATAATTAAGAGGATTAGTAATTGCTTTTGGAATTTTAAGGCCAGTAAAGAATACAATGCTTTTAACGATTTTATTTTTTCAATTCATTCTGTGAAGTAGCCTTTACTTCCATTTGCTGTGTCTAGACTAGAACTGTTTGAGTATTAATTATTCTTGTAGGTCATATACTGGATTTCAGATGATTCTAAGTATGTTATTTATCCATTACAGCAAAAACTACATACAGAATACAAAATGAGGACTGTATTACATTATCAAGATTATTCTCCGCCAGGTATTGCTAAATTTCATGTCAAATGAAATGGCAAGACTGAATGGCCTGTAGTCTGCTAAATTTGGGAACAGTGCCAATAAACATCCATTTATACAAGATAGCTCTTGTCAGACAAATATGATATTATCATTATGTAGCTTAGATTAATCACTCTGCATCACACAACAGTGACATAATACAGTTAAACTTCTGTCAGAAATTTCATTTATATGATGCAGCATTGGGCATTAAGTACTATAAAAAATTAATTTCATTTATTAAAGAGATTAAAATCAGGCAATGATGACTGAAGAAATTAATTGTATATAGGAACTTTCACATGACAGAATGTCAATGTCTTCAGAGATTCAATTTGACCTATGGATATTTAATATTTGTACCAGTGATCAAAACTTTAAAATATGAACATGCTGATTAAAGGTACAGTTTGGAAATAGAAACACTCTCAAGGAATGGTAACTGCTTGCAAGGACAGATCAGTTCCACACCACCCCTTGGCCCACCTACAGATGATCTTGGAGGTTTCAGGAACAAAGAAACCAGGTCATGTTTGGAGAATAGATTTTAAAAAGAACCTAGAAAAGCTCTTAGAAGTCATGTTTTATCGTGTTAATACTCAACTTATTGCATAAAATGTATCTGATTTATGGTGTAAGGTGTGAGAAATGCTGTACCAGGTCAGACACACAGTCTGTCTAGAGCAATAGCTGCTTTGAACAGCAAATGCCTAAGGAAAAGGAGTGTGAATGCTCTTCCCAGTATAATCTCTTGGCCCCTCTAACTTTGCCACTGAAAGACTTTCTGAGTAGCTTGATCTACCTCTAACAACAATAATTTGCTATTTCAATTAATAAAAACTTCCTCAGGGAAAGAATTTAAGTCAATGAAGAGAACTAGCATAAGATCCTGGGTCTAGAGCACTAGGCAGGCCAATTCAGACATGAAGAATTACACATGTCAAGGCTATAAACATTTTAGAAATTGTTACTGGAGCTCAAACAGAATTTTGTGCCTTGCTCAATTCCCTACATCACATTATAAACATTTCACAACAGCTGGTCCTTCTTGTACACAAAAACTATGAATCCATTAGTGTGTCCCTGCAGTATTTCTACAGCTCTGACTTGTTCTGTTTAGAACCACAGTTGTCTGCAATAACATTTTCTTTTTTTTTTTTCCTAACAGTTGTAATGGTAGAAAACTGTACAGATCCAATTCCTGATGACAGTCACTTAAGCCTGTAAATGTAGGCTCTGTGTGTACACCTGTGTGGTACTGAAGTTTGTACCTTAGCCAGTAAACCTCTCCAGCATTAGAATTACTACTGAAGGAGAAAACTTCTGCACTTTCAGGCTACCTGAATGTAGCACTGTACTTGATTCAGGCACTGCTATTCCAGGCTCTGGTGTCTAATTCCAGGATGGGTTATTGGAAAGAAAGCAGAAAGTTAAGGAAAATTACTTCTTTATACCCAACCTGACTTCACTGTGCCTTGTGTCTTTCTCTATCTGTTACACTTTGAAATCTTTAAAAATACTGGCACTGAAAGTTCCTATGACAAAATACATGATGGCAAAACCCTTTGGTAAGATGCACATACATTACTGCTCTTAATATAGCTACTTCTGTTGGAAATATTATCTGCTAAGAAAGAAAAAGAAAATTTAGATTGAACAGTAATAGTTTTAATAACAACCCACTACATGCTCTAATCACTGAAATCTTTGGTGTACTCATAAGTCTTCATCTGTAAGAGCCTTAATTGCTCAGAGAAATGTTGCTGGCATATTACTCATTTTATGATTATTGATGGCTGTTTATGCACAGTTGCTGCTTTGGCAGACTATATATCTTATTTGATTAGTATCTTTATTGTGTTAACTGTATATAAATAAAAATATGCCTCAAAGATACATGCTGTGACATAATTATTTCAATACAGTATATTCACATTAGTTTAAACAGCAAGTTTCTGATGAACAGAGAACATAAAACCACAAATTCCCTCAATATCTTGAAAACTCCTTTTGTAGACAATAGTTATTAGGTAACAGAGCCAGAATCAACAAAGTAACTAATTTTAATTGTAAATGAAATGAATATAATTTAGCTTTGTTTGTTGAATGGATCCTGAAAGAGGACAAATGGAAGTATGTTGGGAAAAGTTACTGGGGGTGTTTTGCTACTGATTTCAGTATGACTAGGCCTTCACTCTGTTTTTAGTATTCCCATTGCTGATTTATTTATATGTGACAGTGAAGGAAACCTTAAGTACACTGCAGTATCTAATCTGTGTAAAATACTAACAACAGTAATAAAAAATAGTAGTTTCCCCCAATATCTAGATCACACTTACATGCACAAGAAGTAAAATAATCCAAATTTACACTCATGTAATATGTGCATATGACATATACTGATCACTGGAAGAATTTAAAGTTCTTCTGTCTCTTCGTAGCCATTGCAAGACTCAAGACAGACACAAGAAGGTTATGTGATCCTTGCTTGAGAACACAATTCCCTCTCATTCATTGCTCTATGTTGTGGTTTAGGGATGATACTCCCCAATTTACTGCTCCCCACTGAGAGTCTCCAAACCATGCACTGCTTGCTTGTTTCTCCCCCTCCCACAGCCTCCCCTTGCAGCTGGAAAGGAGCATTGGAGGCAAAAAGGTGGAGATCATGGGTTGAGATAAGAATAATTTACTGGAAACAGCAGTAAGGGAAGAAAACAAACAGTAACAGGAACAACACTAATGACAGAGGGCACAAGAAAGAGGGGAACAACTCACGTGTGACTGCTGGAACTGGTGTTACCAGACTACTCTGCTGCACCTACGTGACCAGAAGCAGCCCCTCCTGCCCAGAGGACACTCCCTTCCCCCTGCCCCCAGACCCCAGCAATGACGTGAGTTGGTACAGAATAACCCCCAGGTCCCCTCTTGGCCACTGAAAAAATTAACCCAATCCTGCTTGGAACCAGAACACTCTGGTCTTCACACCTTTTCCTTCTTATCTGGTTATAATTTTATTCTGTTATGGACAGTCACACTTCTTGTTCTTGCTTTCCCAGACAATCATCACCAGCCAGGTTTGTAAGTGCATTTTGCCTCATCTTCCGCACTCTTCCTAGGTACTGATTTATAAGAATTGTTAAAATTCTGTTGGGAAAGATTCCATAATTTTGCACATTACATTTTCATGCCTCAAGTTTCTCTGTAAGAACACTTGGAAGTGTGTACCATTAGTACTGATCTTGTCTATAGCTTTTCCTGAAAAAGGGATGATGCTTATATTTTCATATTAAAAGAGTAGTATTCCCACACAAGAATTCAAATTCTCTTGGGAGTTTGCTTAGAATAACAAGTACATTTCACATGAACCTATATAGTGACAATATTTTACTTGCATTTTTTTATGAATAGCATGTAAAGATTACAATTTAAGTACTCACTTTCATTTCCCTCTCTCTTTCCCAGTTTCTCCCTCACTTCCTGAATCATGATGCTAAGTTATCACTGTTTTCAGTGATGTTTTCAGCCTCTCTATTCAAGCCATTTCTTCAGTGTAAAAGCAGAGAGATTTGTCTGATTCATGGCAGCTTCCCAGAAGATTCTACTGTGTAATTCTCTAAATAAGCCAAAGACTGCACTCCCAAAGTCCTAAGTCTCACTGTTTACCATTATAACCTTCCTCTGAATACTGAACTCAATCACTACAATGAAATCTGCCATCCATGGAAATTCTTGAGCAGCAAAATAAGGGCCTGGTTGGACTCAAAAGCAGTCCCTAAGCATAGCTTATGAACCTCATGTGTGGCCTGAATAATGCCACTATCCCAGATAATGGTTGAAAATGAAGTGGGAAGACTTCTGCCAGTATCCACTAGAGTGAGTCACAACCACTGTGTCTGCCTGGACAGACAGCCCACAACAGATCTCAACCAGAATCTCTCTGTCCCTCCCTTCCTGCTCCCACCTAGAAGCAGACAGGAGCTGCACACGTCCAGTTTCCCTGAGGGGCTCTGCGCAGTCAAAGATCAGCCTAACAGAGAGCACAGCTCCCTCTCCTCCCCTGCCCTGTCTGTGCTTCCCAGTTTGGAGCATTCCATGCACTGCCTCAGAGATGAAATCTACTGCCATTTCCACAAGTAATAAGCATCACAGCACATCAAACCACATTCATATCACACATATTCCAAACAGGTTTAGAACTTTCCCCTGTGACAGTTTTGTGGTTTCCATCGACACAGGAATATGCTTTCTAATTAATTTAATCTAATTTAATTAATTAATTAAAAGTAAAACTAATGAAAAGTATCTTTACAGGAGTTGTTTTCACTGACATACACAGTGAGTTGATGAATAGTGAGTTGATGAATACTTCTTTGACAGATATCTCACAAAATATGCACTTCTGAAATAAGCATAAATTTTTTTTTAATTTCTTTGGCAATAATTTTGACTGTCTAAAAAAGTACTAGTATTTTCAATAGCTTAATTTTTTCTTGTATTACCATTAAAACACTAACATTATTTTTAATAAATGAAGAGTTTCAGTTTTTTCCTACGAAATCTAATGAAAAAAGGTTCAGCATTAATTAGTGCTATAGTAGAATCATGGGGTCTTCAAGTTCAAATTTGATGTTTTTTATAATATAGCAGATACGAGCATCTACTAGAAAAAGAGGGGCTGTTAAATATGCTATGTTATGAAATATAATGACATCTACTTATAGTTTTAAAATATTTATTATAGCTCTCAGAAGCATCTTGCCAAAAAGAACATAATTTACCCTGATTTCTCCACGTTTCAGAAATCTGATTCTGCCAACTGTAACATCTATGCTCCATTCATAATTACTAAGACTGAATGAATCTTTTCACATTCTCTTCAGAGGTTTATAATAAAGTAACATATTTCTTATAACTAAAAACAGACACAAGAACCTAAAACCCTCAGAAGATTGCAATTCACAGGTCCAAAGTACTGAAGAGTTTATAGATATATTTGCCAATGCAAGAAAGCATCTCCCATATATATTAAAACTTTTACAGTAAGTATCTTCTCTTTGTTCATGGGGAGAAATCAATTGTGGAAAGAGAAAGAACCTTATTTTTCATGGGATCTTCAAAATACACTGCTAAATCTAATCTTTAGACTTCAGTTGATATAACCAAATAAAAATGGCACACAGAGTACAGAATTAAGAATTGTTATGAAAATATTCTTTCAGCAGATATCATGGCATATTCCTTGAAACTGGTGGTTTAGAGACTTCCTTAGCTGCAAACATGAAAGTTCCTGTCAAGTAGTGCAACACATGAAACACAGTTATAAGTTTTATCTTAACAAACTGAAAATAACAAGACTTTGCTCTTCCTTTACTATTACTCCTTCTGCTCCCCTATTCAATTCAGCAACCTCATATGACTTTTCAAAGCAAAATCTTCCCAGAAGCTCAAAAATGCTGCATCTATTCCCATACTGGTTCTTGTAAAAAATATCAATTCTAAGACTGAAAAGACTACTAGTGTAAATGATTCACTTACCTGTTTTTCAGCTTGTCCATATTCTGACCCTTGGGGTGACAAGAAGTGACAAATATGACCATTGTTTTTTGCTTTTTCTCGAAGAGCCATAGCAGTTCGTACTGTAGCATTTCTAGCATGAACAAACACCATCACCTTTAGACAGAAAGAAACAGGACCAATGAGAAATAATAAAAAAGGTTTAATCAAATAATGAAAACTCTTTAATTACAAAATATTGCCTATGAGAATGACAAAAACTAGTTAATACATGACATACTGATGAAAACTAACGTAATTCAAAGGCAATTAAAGGATGATCCTGCCTACATTGTTATTTAATATTTTCAAAGAGCTTTTGAGGAGATTGTATTTTTAAAAAATTCTTAAGTCCTTAAAAGTAGAGAACAATTGTTGGTCATAAATAGTTCATGTTCACACAGTACTAAGATTAACATTGATGGAAAGAGTTGTGTTATTTGACACATCCTAAATGATCTGGAAACAAATATTGGGCTGATAAAACATTCTGATGCTACAACTTGGCTATGTGAGAAAAGAACAACCAATCAAACAGAAGAAAACTACTCTGCAATGCTCACAGTTAAAAGTCCACAAGAATATTACCACTGTTAACAGCAGGACCCCTAATGCAATATTCAAAAGCCATGAAAACACTAATCAAACTGTTTGAGAGAAATATTTTTACTTTTTTTTCTTTTCATGCTGTTGAGAATGTCAAGAGATCTCAAAAAAGAGTTGGAGTCTTTTACTTCAAAACATCTAAAATATTGTTTCTTTCTATCTTTTTGATTACTGCCTGCCATAATGTATGTCTAGAAACAACCCTGTGGGCCTTAGAAACTTTGATAGTCGGAGGCACTCAGTACAGATGCTTCAAGAACTGGAATGGGACAGATGGATTGGGACCACATTGAGTTCCCTTTCTCTTCTGCCTATTATACTCAATAAATTTCAATAAATTAATCAAGTATAAACAACAAAAAAACCCCACGCACGTTTCTGCTTTCACTTAGCAGAGGCTTGGAATAAAACTTTGGCTTTATTTCAACTTCAGAAGCTTTCTAAAGCTTCTGCCTGTGACAATCTCTGACACCATAGCAATCATTCATTCAGTAAGACCTCAGTATGCAGACAATAACTAAGAAACAAGCATTGTGCACCCATCCTCTATCCAGAAGCCTTTCTACAGTTCTTATAGACACTTAATTTTCAGATGTGCAGCCCCTTTCTTTGATATTTATCTGCCACTGATTTATGTACAGCTGGATTAATTGGCTTTCATGTGTTAAATGATCACATATCAACACCTGAAAAAATTTAAAGTGATTGCAAAATTGTTGATTAAAAAACCAGAACTTTTCAGACAACAATCTCTGTACATCTTGTTACATCATGTAATCTCTGTACATCACAACATGTTTTTAAAGAACCAGCCCTAGCTAAAAATTGACATATAACACCTTGTTGGATGTTTTTTTCCCCAATGAAGTCAGTAAACATTCAAATACCCTGTAAGACAGCAATATAGTCTTAGGAGGGTTAATTTAGCCTGTCCTAACTGTGTCAGAGAATATTATATTTCAGTGGCAAAATCTCTGTGCATTACATTATGCAAATAAGTCAGGAAAAGTAATTTAGAATAGAGAGAAGTGGTTCCACAGTTACAAGCTGTGTAATTAGATCTGTACTTTGCAGTTCAAAGCCAGCTCTGGTGTATATAGCCCTAGTGCTGAAAGCGGCTGCTGCTGCTCTCCTGAAACCAAAGCTTTTAAATAATAAAAAACATACAAGAAAGGAGAAAGCAAATGTCTCTAGCTAGGTTACCTCCTCAGAATTTTTGCAAAGTATAAAACAAATCAAACCTTTTTCTGAAGACTTTGTTTAAAATTCACAGCAGGAACTGCTTGCATTCCCCAGAGTTGCATATTCCAGGTTTTAATCTTTATGAAAGATGTTAGTGCATCACCAAAGCACAGAGAAATGTGCTATTATTACTAAAAATGTATAATCAGGTACTTGAAATACCTTGAAATAGATTTCTTTTGCCTTGGACAGCAAAGATGCTTGGATTAACTTTTCCTACTGGAAAATACATATCTCAAACTGACATTCTCTATGATAGCCTTAAAATGTTACATCATTTTTCTGGGGAAACATGCTGACTCTTTCAGTTATCTTTCCATCTTCCTATTAAAAGTGCTGGCCACTTGAATGCTTGAGTTCAGCAATTCTCTTACTGAACACCTCTCCTTGATGAGAGAAGGCCTAGGTTTTGTCAGCCACTTTGCCTCATACCTTTCAAAGAAACTAAGACTAAAGAATGAATTTATTTAATTCAGTGTTGATATTAATTACGTGGTAAAAAACCAAGCATCTATATTTTAGCCTCAAGACACTGTTTGGCTTCACATAGCTAAATCCTTATAACATGTTCTTTTATGTGGCTCTTGATCTGGGTGTTACTTCCACTGAAAATGAACAGTTAGGGATATTGATCAACAGATTAATCAGTCCAAACACCTTCTGCCTTGAGGTCAGCATGAAAACTCCTCCAAGTATTTTACAAAACTCAATTCCTAAAAAAGTTTCAGTGCTTTTCCCCAAGGACTGCTAATGACACCTATTTATGTTAAAAACATTTCCCTCCACATCATTAAATAGAACCTCCTTACAGACTAAGTAAAACTCTAACATGTAGCCTAATTCTAAAGATTAATAAAACTCTTTTCTCTCATGCTGTGATTTCTCCCTGCCAAGATACAATTCAAAATTGCAATGCCCAACATTTACAGAATGAAAGTATATTACATTCAGAATATACATGAAAACAACACACAGAGCTCACTAATGGCTCTTGATCAAAAATGATGCTAAATCAGGATATCTTAGGTTACCAGATCTAACTGACAGCATAGGAGTGTATAAATGTGATTTCCCATTCCTCTCACCAAATCCAGTAACTCATTCAGAACTATCCAGAACTATTAACTAAAAAAACAGCAATAAATAAGAAATTTCATAAGTTGACCTATACTAAAGCTTAAAAAGTTTAACTAAGAAATCTTATTTTTGCTTTAGCAGATTTTTGTATTTTGCATATTAAAGTTCTTCCACATATTAAACAACACCATGGGAATGGAAAGAGCTGAACAGGCTGTCACTTACTAAGGCAACAAGAGAATTTGAATTTACTTTCTAATTATTTTAATTAATGTTAGTACATCTTGTATTTAAAAGAAATATTGATATAATTTGCATGTGTACTAAGATCTTTTACCACAGAAAACTGAAAGATTACTAAGCTGCCTACAAACTAGTGCTAATGAGACATTTTTTATATCCTTCCTTGTCTACAAAAAATCACAATTTAAAGGCAGACTGCATTTACTCATCACATAACATTAAATAATGTGAATTGGAATATATGAATTTTCATTCAAGGTTGAGAAGTCAAATTAAAGAGAAATATTTAAGAAACTGTGCTGTAGAACAAAGTTGCACAATATCATACAATATTTTAACAGAAAATATTAATTAATAACAAATAAATATATAATGTTTCATCACCTAATCAAAACAGTAAGGTGATATGTTTTGAAGGCTTGAAAGGTTGCCATTCATGATTCCCTAAATTTTAATTTATTCACTCAAATAAATTACTTCTGAACATCCCTGTTAAAACAAAACCCAGGATTTTTCAAAACACTCTATATAATCTCATAAAAATCTGTTTATCATTACTATTTATCTAACTACCTTTCTATTTTGCTCTACTAGGTTTTAAGGGGTAATTACTCCACTGTGCAGATATTTTTACTGTTGCATTGTGCACTTATTTATTTATCTGTAATAATAGTGCTGTTTAGACATGTGCCCTATAATTTCAATTTCTGTATTTTTTTTAATGTGGAAATTTTTTTAATGTATATTTCCTTAAAATGTGACTACCCTAGTGAATGCTTTATTGCACAGTCCCATCTAATTTTTTTATTGTTTATGAATCACAGAATTTTTTGAGTTGGAAGAGAACTACAAGGATTATCAAAGTCCTTCTCCTGGCTTGGCACAGGACAACCCTAAGAATCCCACCATGTGCCCAAGAGCATTGTCCAAATTCCTTTTGAATTCTGTCAGGCCGGTGCTGTGACCACTTCCCTGGGGAGCCTGTTCCAGCACCCAAGCACTCTCTGGGTGAAAAATCTTTTCCTAATGTCCAACCTAAACCTCCCCCAGCTCATCTTCATGCCATTCATGAAACTATGTAAAGGGTTCTGGTAGGGACATTGTATTAAAAGTTCTTTATTTTCTTCCTATTGGCCCTTTCATTTTGCCTTGTGTGTTTTACATCTATCCGTAAAAAAATGCTCTATTACACAAATTTTAAAATACTATCATATTTCTTATTCTTAATTTTTATTTCTCTTACAGTAAGGGTATGACTAAGGATAAGTTTTTGTTATGATTTTTCCCATTTGCCCCAGGGACACTGGGATTCCTGGGCAAATCGTACTATAAGACCAAGGCAAAGAGGACATTGAATAGCTCAGTGTTACAGATGTTTTATGTCACAAGATTTGCTGCCCCATTCAATAAAGAGCCATCATTTTCCTTAGCTGCCTTCCTGCTGCTGCTGCTGCTGTACTTGTGGAAGCCCCTCTTGATGCCCTTCACACACCTTGCCAGATTCACTTTCAAACAGAGTTTGGCTTTCCTAATCCTATTTCTGCATGCTTGGACAGTGGTTTTATATTATTCCTGGGTCTTTTGTCCCTGCTTTACCCTCCTGTCTGCTTCCTTATCAAGTTTGTCAGGAGTTTCTTACTCATCCACACTTGCCTTGGGCCATTTGCTAGATTTCCTGCACATCAGGATGGACTGCTCTTGGGCTTGGAAGATCTGATTCCTGAAAATCTTCTAGCTATTCCAGAACACCTGTCATAGGATTCTTTCAAGATTTCTGAAAAGGACAAAGTGTTCTCATGCAGCCCAGGACAGTGCAGCTTTTTGTCTTGTTCCCTCCATTAAAATCTTGAACTCCATGGTCACTGCAGCCAAAACATTTCCCAGCATTCAGATCCCCAACCTGTCTTTCCCTTTTTGTAAATACAAGGTACAGCACAGCATCAACCTTCACCAGCTCCTCAATCATCTATGTTGGGAAATTGTCATCAACACACTCCAGAAACTTACTGGATTGCTTTTGCTCTGCTGTGCTGTCTCTCTAGCAGACATTGCAGTGGAAAAGTCTCCCCAGAAGACAAGGGACTACAAACATGAGGCTTCTTCTAGTTGTCCTCATTTACTTAATTCCTGAGCAGTGTCTGTAGCAAAATCAACATTGCTTATGTCTATCTACTGGCTAATCCTCCTCCTAAACTCTCAGCTGGCTCATCATCCATCCCTAGGCAGAGCTCTCACACACAAGCTTCTTGCTGCCCTAACCTTGACCTTGCTCAAGATTCTGTTTCCATCTACTGCAGCACTCAGTCATGTGAGGCACCACATCACATCTCTGATCTCAATAACATCTTAGCTCAGCAATTAGGGATGCAAATCCCTAATTTCTCCCTTTTGTTCCATATGCTGCATGTAGCAATACAGAGGCACTGCAGAGAGGCACTCAGCTATGCCCATGTAAAATGTGACATTGCATCCTCTGCCACTATGTAAAACTGAAAATTATAGGGGTTTGCTGTCATTTCCAGGCTGTGGATATATGGATGTATTTCAAGGCTATGGATAAAACAGTTATGGACTTTAAGTAACACTAAGCCTCTAGCATTAAAATAGGAAACTCCCATGACATCAAACTTTTACATTGGAGAACAGCCAGTGTTCACACAGCAGTACTTATGGGAGGATGATTCAAGTGAAAATTACTTGCCCACATGAAACTTGACAACTCTGCCTTTAAACAACAGTTATATACATTTTCCTCTAAAGAAAACCTGCTTCAGAACACTATAATAGGATCTGTGCTATCTTCCATTTGTAGCGCAAGCCAAATATATCACAAACTGCAGAGGAAAAATGAATAGAGTGAAAATTAAAGCAGAGGGTGAATTAAAAATAAGACAAACAAACAATACTTTACTGACTTCTACAGGTAGTAGAAATTATTCTGAATTTTAATTGACAGGATAGAAATAGAAATAGCAATAACTATTCTTGTATAGAAAATTAAGCAAGAATAGCTAGTCTATTACTATGCAAATATATGTCATTAGGCAGTTAACAATTGCATTTTTGCAGATGCCAATGGACTTGAATGACAATTATTATTCAAAATTATAAGCAGCTTTTCACTGTATCTTTTTTTAGAAAAACAAGATCATGCAATAATTTGTTTCAAGCATTTCCCTTTGTCCTGTTTTGACACTAACTATTTTGACTTTGTATAACAAAATATGTTTCTGTGGTAAAATAAGCTATATTTTCAACAAATATCGCTCTAGATTAAGAGTTGTCATGTTCACCATGTCTCCTCTTATGTTTTCAAACCTATACTCAGATGTCTAACATTCATAATATGCAAAAATGACCCAGGAGTCAGTAGTCATAAGCAGGTTCTATTCAGCTTCAATAAAGGAAAGGAACATAGAAGATACTGGAGAAATCTTTGTATCTATTCCTGTTACTTCAGCAAAAAGAGATTAAGGAAGTTGCCATGTTGCCAGTTGCCATCTCTATCTTCTGGTTTTGGTAACATAAACCTACTAAACCAAAAGAACATGACTAAAAGTCATGATTTCTAATTTATTTTTATCAGCACTGATTTAAAGACAGACCTTTATCCAGATCTTTGCTCCTAATCAACAAGTTTTCTATATCATCAGAAAAACAAAGAACTGCTTTCAAGGACAAGCAGTATTTTTCACATGAAACTTACTAAGTTATGAAGAACTTAAATGATGCACTTATTGTTAATGGTAATAAACTGTGCTTGAACAAATCAAATCTTGTTCCTAAACCCACATGCTACATACCTAGTCCTTCTCAAAATATCCTAGCCTAAATAAGAATATCATAAATACCTCATGATTAAAAGGCATGCAATTATCCAAATGTAATATATTCTAGTAGCCACAAAGAAAACTCTTAACAACCACAGAATTACATAAATGAGAAACTTCATAGTCTCGAAAGTGATTAGAAGTATAAAGCAAATTTCCTGATGCAACTTTGTGAAAATTTATTTACCATCCTCATGGATTCCTCAAAATGCTTTCTTTTCTACAACAACCTACGTTTCTGTGTATTTCTAATTGAAACCCATCAAAGACATTACCAATGGATTCTCAGATCACATCTGTTAAAAGACTGTGACAGGCATAAGATCTTGGTGGAGAGTAGCTGCTTTGGTAATAATTTACAGATGTTTTGACAAAAAAAATCAGATATTTTATTTACATAGTTGATACTATGATGATAAATTAAGCATATAGATCCATTTCTTTCAGAACTACAGGGCAATAATTTTCAAAAGCTTTGAACCACTGACAATGCTTAACGTATCTTTTGGAGTATCATTTAACCTTGCCATTGAATTCTTACAGAAAAATAATATGCAGCTGACAGAAATGCACAGACTTAACTTCCCACAATCTTCTAGACTGCTAATGGTCTGCAGTGTCACATCTGAAAAGCAGCTTTTAACACAGAGCTACTAAAACTCATCATATATGGATGCAAGATTGCACAACCTGCCTTTGCCACACTTGCATGCAGTGAATCTGCAACTCAACACTTAGGTCATCCACAAGAGGCCCAGGATGCAACTATCAATTACTTAATTTAAATAAAATTTTAGGCTATGAGAAGCTGCTCATCCGGAATAAAATTGGATATTTTTTTTTTGTGTTTTAATGATTCAATGCAAATTCATACCAGAAGAAGAATAATTCTAAACAGTAGACCCTGTTACCTCAGATAGCTGTAATTGCCAACAGCAACAACACTGTGTGGCTGTGCAAGACTGCAGACATAAACTGAAAACCTCATGTACTCATAATTAACAAGAAAATGTTAAACTGGTGTTTCTGGTCTACATAAATTCATTGTGAGCACCTGAGTACACATATACAGACAAACTGTTATATAAATACAAGCCTACATGCAAAAATTAGCATGCTGCATAGATACATTGCACATAAACATTTAGAAGGCTCCCTAATTGAAGAATTATGGGGTTTTTTACACATAGCTTGTTATGGCATCCATTTCCAGCAATTTCCTCAGTGGTTCATAAAGGCAGCTGACAAGGTATATGTTGAAAGTCAAATGAATTTGGCCAGAAAATATAGAGAAAAATAATACATACATATAATTTGCCAATAATACAAAACATCTGGTATGAAGCACTTTTTGAAGTGCACAGCACATCAATATACTATTTTCAATTAAAGTAAGAAACAAAATTTCATTTAAACAGGCAGAAGATTATATTAACTATAATATCCTTAAAGTTGAAAAGGCAGTTATTGTGAAAATGAAGAGCATAAATAAATGATGAAGAGGCAGAACATAAAAATAGTGCACCATCACTGAATTACTTTGTGATTTTGTTAAAGAAACCACACGTAGAAATGGGCCCTAATTGTGCAAAAACTGCAAACGAAAATGATCCAAAACCTCAATTCTTCATTTAATCAGCTGACAGGGAAATAACATTTAAAATCAGTCATAATTTAGTTATCCTGCCAAGTCACTTAACCTTCTGTATTTGTCTATTTTTATTCATACATGTGCACACATATAAATGTAGAAGCAATATATACACATATATATGCAAATAAGCCACATCAGATGATGAAAGAGAAACAATCTGTGCAGATACAGAGGTACAAAAACTCAGACTGAAATAAACCCTTTAAGCTCTAAAAGGAAAATCTAGAAAAAAAACCCAATCCAGATGAAAAATACATGTTAATAAACTCTGTAAATTCTCAGACTTATTTGTCCAAAGCATGCTATAAACACTATTTCACCAAGGGAAAAAGTACTAGGACAAGCTTAATTCTCAAGGTACTAAGTCCCAGAAAGACCTCTGAAGAAAATAATGTTTTATTAAATCTTATCTCAAGACATGGTTATAAAAGCATTGTCAACAGCTCCAGTAACTAAGCTTATTAAACTTTTATCTTCACACGGCTTCTGCAGCCAAATAACAGCTGGAAAACTGATAATAAAGAAATTTAATCCATCATTTTTACGGATGAAATTAATACCTGTCAAATTCACTGCTGACAATTTAATATAATAGATTTAAATTAACTACTCTGTTTCTTTTTTAGTTTAAGATAGCTCAGAAAAACAAGATGACACTTCTAAGTACTGCAAAGTTCAAGTCAATTGTACATAGAGAACAATTACAGATTAAGTGAATGCTTTGTGTGCCACATGGATCACAGAACCAGTTCTGACTATACAAGTTTGAGTAAAATTTGTTTCTGACCTGAAACAACAAAAACCCTGATTTGAGAGAGTAAACTATTAAAAAGCTTTGCAAGGTGACACTTAGAAATAATTCCAAAACTTTTAAAAAATTTATTGCACCTCAAAATTATTTCTAATGAATTAAATGCAGACCTGTAGTGTAAGACAACATTTTAATTAAGAACATAAATTGTAATTAATAAAGCAATCTTGATCTCTAGAAAACTGCAGAGTAACCACTCAATGCTTAGACTAATTTAAAGTGTTACAACTATACATGGCTCTATTCTACACATGCATTCAATTTTAAAAGATGGAAGGTAAAAGCTCATAACAGGTAAATCAGATGCAGTTGAGACAATACCGCAAAAGCAGAAGAGAATACAGTCCAGCCAAACCTAAAAACTAGCTCAAATGAGAAGAGTAAAAGCTCAGAAACTAACAATGTACTTCAAAAAGCACTTTCTTCAAAAGGTTAAAAAAACTGAATGGAAATAAGCACAAAATGGGCAGTTCAAAATCACCACTCACAGTGCCTCAACAAGAGCAGATGGTTTGTATAAAGCTGTCCATTGTTACTTTTCATCCACATTTTTCATCCCAGTAGTGAGATTTCTAGCATGTTAATTCAAAAAAGGGCTGTTATATCTCTACTGGCTTGCAGTTATTAGCTTTAGTTAAGTGGAGTTGCTGCTAATTTTGTACAATTACTTCTACTGCTTTCCCTTTCTGATGTTGTGTTGAGGCTTTCAAAACCATACAGCATTTCAAAAATCCAAGTTCTTTGCAACAGACAATTTGACATCTTTCCCCACTAGAAAAGCTGTTCCTGGTATAGTGAAACCAGTTCTTGTAAAGCCATGATGTCTCCTCAGTACTTATGTACTGACACCTTGAACCATAAACAGATAGGGAATGGGAACCTCAGCAAGGTGTCAGATCTCCTGAAGAACAGCCAGTTTTTGCTATGAACTGAAAACACCAAGCTCAGTGGGAAAATGAACTTTCAAGGAATTACAGAATAAGCTGAGCCAGAAGGCACAGTCATGGATCGTCAAGTTCAACTCCTGGAGTTTCCCTGAGTACCAGAGCTAGTGAAAGAAAAGATATTGTCATGTCAGACTTACACAGAAAAGTCCCAAAAGCAATGGAAAAACAGGAATTATTGTCTTAAAAAGGAAAAGGTTTCAGAAGATAAGAAAAAGCCAAAGGCACTTCAAGTTAAAAACTGTCATAAACAGACAAAATGGCAAAAAAGCAAAGTTCATTGGATATGGAACCAGGACTGAAACTTAGATACCTGTGACTGAAGATGAGTAACAGAGTATTGAAAGTCAGCAGAAAAAGCCATACAGGAGAATAAGGTGCAGAGAGAAAATCTAAGGGACCTGCTGAAACAACACCAAGGGCAAAAAAACCCACAGAACATCTGAAGGTTTAAGTGATATCAAAGAGAATCACTTATAAGAAAAAAAATAACAAGAAAATGGAAAAACAAAAGAGGTGCATAGTGTGAGGAGTGGCAAAAGAAGAGTTTTATGACTGCAGTTTGAGGAAGAACCTCCTTCAAAAGCTTTCAAGGACTTCAGCAACAACTCTTCTAATTGATAATACAAGAAATTTATGGGATTTTTTGCTTGGAAGAATTTCAGGCCAAAAAAAAAAAAAAAAGAAAGAAAAAAGGAAAGATAGCAAAGAGTAAGGTTCTGACAAACTCATAACAGCAAAAATATTTAAGAGGTGATGGGGGCAATGGGAGAAATGTAAGATCATCTCCTGGTAACCAAACTAATGAGATAAACCAGCAAAAGCTCAGTAACAGGAGGAGACATAATGCATGTCAATTTATGAGTCAAAGTGAAAAATAGTTAACTCCCTAGGAAACTAAACAACTTAAACAACTGAACCTTGACAAAGAGAGCAGCAGTTCAATATATTAGATAAAGGAATTTAACATGAAATCAAAATTTACATGATACATTTCAGGGGAATACCCAAAATCTTAAACATACTATGTTGTTTCTCAAAACTCATGAAAATTTCTCAAATTTCTCAAATCATAACATGACAAGGGTGTCATGCCATTGTCATAAATTGTTGATAAATACAGTATGATATGCATTGTCCTAAACTGTTATTGGAAGGAAAAGACTAAAAGCAGAAGGATGGTGAGGAGGACGGTAGATTCACTCAAGTGACCTTGCAGCTGGGATTGCCTAGGCCTGCAGATTAAGAGCATGGAAAATCCCATATATTAGGTCTACTGCTGTTTATCCTCTGTTTTGAGAAGTAGAATATCTGTGTTGAGACAACAAAGGCATTCACAGAGACTTGGAGGCACTCTCATGGACAAGCCTGAGATTGCTGTCCTGAGAGAGAGATCAAAGCTCAGAAATCACAAAAAGCACATGAAGAGCTCAGCAGGGTGGTACAATATGTGGTAAATGGGTGCAAACAGCAGCCCCAGTGCCCATCAGAAGGGCTGAGCCTGGCAGTGCCTGTGCTGCCCCTCCTGTGTCTCTGCTGCCCAGGTGCTGCCTCAGGGTCCTCCAATTAGCGAGGTAATGAAAAAAAGTTAACTCTTCACATTTCAGCCTGGGTTTGTGCTTGTTCTGGCCACCTGCTTTTCAACACACACCCAGCCAGTAATGCAATGTTTCAGTTTGTTATAAAAATTACGCTGGCAAGTGCACTCTTCAGTCACTGTCTTTGCTGATCTCATGAGGTTCTCCACAGGCTGTCTCAGAAAGGTGCTACTTGCACCCCTGAACTTGTTGCCATTAGATGCCCTTCTCACAGGGCTGTAAAATGTGATTTTTTTTTTTCAGCTTTGTATCTGAAATAATTCTTTTGGTTGATGTGGCCCACTACTGGTGACTGTCTGAAAAATACAGCTGTAATAACACTGAGGGAATGATAAATTTCAGTCTCCTAGCCTTCACCTAGATTTAAGTGAAGAGCATCTTGGAAGAGAAATGCTGGAAAAATACTCCACCTGCAACTGAACATGGAGTCACATTTTCTGACAAAGGGTGCACAACCTTTCTCTTTCTTAATTTAAAGTATCTGTGGTTTACTAAGAGGTAGAAATAAAACTCAAAGAGGTAGAAATAAAACTCTGACAACGAAAATTAGTCCAGGAAGATCTAACATCTTTTTAGATTATATCAGAAGATCTAATATCTTTTTAGATTATATCAGAACATAGTAAATTTAAAGTATGACATGAAAACAAATATTCACCAACTAATATCAAACATGGAAGGACAGTCCCAGAAAAGCAGACTTAACAGCACCAGAGGTTCTCACTTAAAGCTGTCTTAGGAGGTAGGATCTGCCAGAGAAAACTTCCAACAGATTTCAATACTGTTAGCAATCCTTCCAAATGAGCACACTGATTTGAAAAGTACTTGGAAACCTTTGGGACATTTTCTGATCTTTTTTAGTCACAACAGGAAGTTTCTGTAACAAAAACCCCAGAAAAGTCAGTAGGGCAAGGCATTTATCAAACTACCTCACGTTAAACAAGAGGAGAATTGTGCTATAAGACAAATGTTATTGTTTCAGCTGCATTTGGTAATTCAAAGTGAAGCCTACAAATGAGATATCTCATTAGTTTGAGCAGATGGATCAAAATTAAAGACTGAACCACCAATTCTTAATTTCCCAGTAGCCAGGAAGAGCTGGAAGTCTTGCAGAGGATGAATGTTGAAAAATCAACATAAAAAGCTTCTCTCCATCTGTCAAAACACTTGCCTATAGAATGCAACTACTCCTACCAACCTCAGCCTTAAAAAATGAAAATACACATATATCTAATAAAAACACATGGACATGTAACTCTAGCCAAACATCACACTGCAACCTACAATATGACAGTGACACATCAACATCAATTCCATAAGAGTAAATTATTTAGTTCTGCTATGACAGAATTCTGTGAGAATGAACAGAACAACAGATAAACAATGCTGAATTTAATTCATTAAGATATTCCAAAGACTCTGGTCAAGAATCTTAAAAGACACAATGTGTCTTGTGAAAACTTGATGGCCACAGGAAAATCTACATTAACTCAAGCAACTATAGTGAGGGAAAGTGCTTTTCTCTGGTTCTGGTATTTCTTTCTTGCATTTCAGCATAAAACAGAACAGAAGTTTTAGGCTCTCAGGAGCATTGCTAATGAGATCTGTGTCTGTCATACGTTATTGCCTGAATAGGTATAAAATCTCAACCATGTCCTGAATGTCATACAGATACACAACACCTATGGAAATTTTTTCCTAAGTATTTGGGGGAAAGTGATGAAAGTATCTTTTTAAGAAATATATTTAGAAGCAACCACAGCTTTGTTAAAAAGCATATGAAGTCTGCACATATATAATGTTAATAAATACAAGTTTTTCAGATAACATAAGCTAAGAAAGGTAACAGAGCATGATGATAACAGCCTATGGTGAATGTGGACACAAGGTGATGGGCTTCTGCAAAGCTAGAAAATCAAAGGGCATTCTCAAAATTATGAAAAGACACTGAAGAAAACTTTTCTAATGTAGTATTAATCATATTTGCTCACAGTATTCATCCTCCACTATGGGGTAGGCATCTCAATGTAAATATATCTACATGATCTTTTTTCTGCTTCCACTTTTTAAACATCTGCAGTTGGTCTAATGATTAAATAGATCATTTGTCATAGCAGATTCATTAAATGGAAAACTCAAATTTTTCATCTGGTACAGTACTACATATTATAATTAGACAATGAGCTGATGTGCTTGACTCTGCATGGTCAAAGCTTGCATACTGGCACTTGTATTTAATTAATCTCAGGTTATGATATTTTGTTTAATAAATATCAAGACCAACATGAATAAAGAGTCCCAAGAGAAGTCCAGTGTAACTGGTTGCTATTTACATGTTCTAAATGAGAGTTCTGTAACACAGCAGAATGAACACTTTGAAACACAGAAAATTTACAACCATATGAATCAAATTAACCAAAGTGGTCTGAAATCAAACCAGCATTTATATAGCAAGAGAAACCACACTTCTGCTTTGTCCAAAATTACACTTTTATGGCCGTTGGTTTGAAATACAATTTTCAGAAACTGAGATCAGCAACAGTGTCCTTTGCTGAAACTGCAACATTAAGGAGACTACAGTTCTCTTCACCTCTTAAAACTGCAGCTCATGCCTTAAAACAAAACACTCATGCATTCAACTGCTAGCACAAAAATCAAAAGTATTCTCAAGAAAAGCTACAAAAACATCTTCTACTAGAGTTGAACAACTTACTGTATTTGAATCTATTCAAATAATATCATATATGTTTGCAGTCACTTTTTTCCTCAGTGTGAAGAAAAGAGAGGGGAAGAAAGGTGCAGTAAATATGCCAAAACAGCATACAGACTCCCTGCTGGGAATCCAAGATACTTTACTTAGACACTACTGATTTAAAGACTCTGCCACTTGCACTTCAGCAAGTGAAAATAAACAAAATCAAAGCAATAAATGAAAGATAAGAAAATAAATGCGCTTCAGTGTTAGGAATTTGGTAATGTTTTTGCATAATTGACAAGGAGGAGAACCCGAACAAAAGTTCCCTTGGTGCTGCTAAAAAATTTAATTAAGAGTCTTCACTCAGGAAAATAACAATATTTCCATAAGTAATCTTCATGAAAGTTTTCTGAATTTAACAACAATAACTGATAACAACAAGAGGAGATAAGTGGAAGAATGGAGTTAAAGCAAGGCTGTGTGGCAGGAGGACTAGAAGGCTGTTGCTGAAGTATTTTTTCCCTTCCCAAGTCATAAACCAACTGTTCATCTTTCAAAAAACACAAGGAATTTTTTTGTGAAAAGCAAAAAATGTGCACTTCTTACTGCAACTGTACAGGACAGAGTTTCCCTCTTTTATATAAATGTTATTTACTGAAAAGGCCCTTCAAGCATCATAGAAGATGATGAAGATGAAGATGATGATGAAGAACATTTGTTCTTGCTTTGAAGAGGTGCCATATCTGCTTTATGGGCAAAGTTCTAACAAAAAAGAGACATTGTGTGGGAGTAATTCAGGACCACAATCATAACAGAATGAGAAACTATTCAGGCAAATGAGTTAGGCCCATATTCTTAGTTGAGGGGAATGTCAGACTTGAAAATTCACTGCAGAAACCTCTATTGTAAAGAAAAATGAACTATTACTTCCTTTAAAAAGAAAACAAAACACAAACCCCAGGATATTTCAAATGACTTATGCTGAGCCCTTACACACCATGTCTTGAACACTGAGTAATTCTCATCTCTCATCTCTAACACAAAAGACAAGAATTTGAAAGATAAAGGAAAGGCTAAGAAAAATTATTAAGTGTTCCATTTTTGATTTTTTTAATCTTTAAGTGTACCTGTTGTAAGGTCTCTAAAGTACTGACCTAAATTGCCTTGTAATTTTAAAAAAAGAGACATAAATACACATTAATTACTTTACCGATATATAAAGAACTGGGAATTTTGACCTCTGTTAGAAACTAACACTCTTTAGTCAATTTACATTTTCTTGCATGCTGTTTCTATGAAGTATTTGTAGGGTTAGAGGCTACCTCTGAAGTGACATATTATAAAAGAATAATTCTCAATACATCACAGTGATGATTTAAATTTTTTACGTATGTTCTGAATGGAAAGTAAACTAAAAAGTAGATACCTGATGTCCAGCCATTATTTGCTTCAGCACACTTTCATAACATACTTCATCCATATGATTCAGCTGCTGCACCTGAAAAAGAAATATCACATCCATATTAAAATAATTTTTATCTTTATGGATTATCTACTATGTATCAAGCAATTTAGAGTGATCCATGAAAAATAAATTTGATTATGCAATTAAATTTACAGTATATCAATTCCCATTCCAACAATAGCATTTTACTTTTAAACTCAGAAATAAAACATGAAAATACATACATAAAGTATGAATAAGGGCAGTTAAGACAAAATTTATTATGTGACCTTGCTGGTGTTTTTTAATGACCAAAGAGAAGTAACCCAGTTAATTAATTTATCTGTTTCGTATTAGGCAATCTTACTTCTACAAGATTTTGAGGAAATATCAATTTAATATATCTTATCTAGAATTAAGGGTTTCTATTTGGCATATAAAAATAGTTTTTACATTGCATGCATATATATTTTTATTATCTCCAGAAAATTACTGATAGGTTTTTTGCCATATGAGATTTCTTCATAGTTCGGTCATGCACAGAGAACATTGTGAGTACCACGTAGAGAGTTTCCAATTATAGAGAAATAAAAGGTTTAAGAAATATTCCAGATGAAATAAAGAATATTCTTCAACCTAAAAATTTTTTTCTATTTCTTTAATGTATTACAACATAAATAGCATATATCTACTTGAATGCACCTCAGTATTAACATTGCGACAAATCAAAATAAATAAATGAAGTCCAATATCATAGCAATAATTCCATTCTTAATTTGTGCACTTGTGTCTCATAACCAAATTGTTTTGGCACAAAGAAATGTTCTACATAAGCAAAGCCGGTAGATATTTCAAAATGGAAATTTAATACTTGGACTTAATACTAGAATAGATGAAAGTTCAAAAACAAAGTTTAAAACAGATTTATAGGTAAGAGAACATTTGTCTTCCAAACTGTACAAATATAGTAATAAAAAGATGAGAAAATATGGGCATGTGTGCTAAAGACAAGTACTCAGTCGAATTATTCTTAAATTGAGAAGTCAGCATTTTACCAAATATGTTTTTTCAAATAATAGCAAGTGAAAATCATTAAGGAGAAACTGACAAGAGCAGTGCATGAAGACACATGAACATATATACACGCATACATACATATACCATAAAATTAACTTTACATATTCTTTGCATTTATACCTAAAGAAAAAACATAAACACGCCTAAAGAAAGAAGACTGATATTAAAGAAAAATATCTTACATTAACAGACCTTGACTGAAGAAGTCAAACCTTAGTCTTGGTGCCATATGCTCCAAGAGTTTCAACATAGAGAGTTTTAAGAGCTTTTCTGGATAACTTCTATGCATAATAAATACATCACGCTGTCCTTGCCTTTGAAAGCTTGCCTACAGTTTGCACGTGGCTCTGTAAATTGATAATCGGTTCCAAAATTTGGGGCAGTTTTTTTTGGGTGCAGGATTTCAGCAAACTCTGGCAAAGCCTTTAGGTAAAGTAATTAAAATTGAGTCTTCTGTCTCCTTGCACCTCATTAGTGCCTACAGACACCACACTGATTGCACTTGCTATGGTCTGCAATAACAGCTTCTGATCCTGGACTTCCTTACATTGCTTTCCTCCTCTCATCAAGACCACAAGGATGTTGATAATGGCAATAATTAGGCAGCTTTCATATTAGTATTATCTTGAATACAATCCTTTTTTAAAGAGGCTTAATATTTCTATTGTCTGCTTGCTATAAAATGTATTATCTTGATTGTAAATATATTTTGCTAGATGAAATTGTAATGACAATCTCCTGAAAAATAAAAGAATATCTCCTGACTGTGGTATTATCAAAACAGTCTGCCAGGTATTAACATTTCAGAATAACTATTACCTCCTAATATTTCCTCATCTCCTTATGCTTCTTTGGAAAATTACTGGTTTTTTAAATAATTTCAAATTTTAGGAGATTTATTTATATCTTTGATTTTTTGAATCCTAAATGCATTCTAAAGTGAGTTGGAAGAAAGGGAGTATTTTCTCTTTTCTTACTATATAGAGAAGATAAACTAAATATTAGAATCAAGTAGCAGTGAAAGATGAATTGAAAGTAACTGCAAGTAAGAGTGAAGGTATTAAAAGCAATTAATTAAGACCAAAATATGCAAATAATGGTAAGCACCATATGGTAAACTACTCTTACGTATATAGATTTGAAACATATCCCCACAGTTGTAAAATAAATTCTTCTCCTGCACTGCAGATGGAATGACTACTGAAATAACCTAGTAAGAAAGGCAATGTCCATTTTTACAAAAGCTAAATAAAATGCTATGATTGATTAAGCCACGAAATTAACTTTTGATTGAAAATGTCTTGATTTCTATTAGTTTAAATCACATGTGAACAATATTTTTTGAAAAGTCTAACTACATAAACTTTAATTATAAGATAATGAGATGCATGGGAAATCTATGTAAAGTGTTTGTATAAAGTCCTGTATTTAAAGAGCTATAATTTACACGTCAAGTGTCACTGTACTAATGATTTTTAATAAGAATATTATACCTGACTATTTGTCTTAATGCTTCCCAAAATGAGCAATAGCACAAAGAGTAAAGAAGCTTATTTAGGAGTTATTTTAAATACAGTTTCTATCAAATATGTACATATGATAATTAATGGCTTAGCATGCTAAGGTTTTCATCAGTAGCTTTAGTATTAATGTATGTGTACATATACATGAATACTATAATAATATATAATAATATATATATATATATGTATGTATCTCCCGATTAAAAAATTTGGTATTTTTCTTTTAGCATTCCTCATGCATCCTTACAGCTAAATAAAATGCATCACATGGAAACCTAAAATGAAAGAGACAGAATAATCAGCTGTTAATATGACTCTGCAGTTGAAGGCAATGATTTCTTCTCCACCAAGCAAAATTCAGTGGTGAAGAAGAGGCAATGCAAAGTTAAATAACTTTGTATACAACTGTAACAAGGCCTGCTTGCAAGTATGGTAAACTGAAGAAAGAAGATTCTTAAAGCACCTCTCAATTATATATATCTTTATATCAAAGAAAATATGCTTCAAAAAACACCTGTAGCATAATAAACAAGTACCCCATGCACATACATACATGAAGCATGATGAAAAAGAGACCACAAACAGCAGCCCTTTCTTAGGCATTCACAATTCCTTACCTTATTGGTTGTCTTGATCCCTATAAAGGTTTGTCCCAGAGGTACAGGTCGGAAACGGCCATCAAAGTAGAATAATCCAATGTAGGGATTGACGTGTAGAAATGTAGCAACATCAAGATAATTGGGTAATGTAGCTGAAAGGCCCAAAATCCTAATCATGCTTTGTGTAGATTCAACCTATTAAAAAAATCAGAAAACCTGTAAATTTTCCAAGTGTTTTAAGCCAAGGAATCAAGCAGAGAGTTTTAAAACATCCCTTACAAAACATTAATGTGAAAGAAACAGATAACACTTTCTACAAAATGTGAACAATACATATGAGTTGGTGATTATCCTGTGTTGAAGAAACCAGTGCATTCTGTGATTCCATCAAATCTTGCTTATTCATCCTTTTATTTTATTGTACTTGTGCCCTCCAAAAGGTGAGCTAGTCATTAACTGACATGGAGGAACAAAAGCAGAAAACTGGCTTTGTTAAGAAGTCCAATTTATAAGCAAAACTGTGACACATGTTCCTTACGCCGCATCAGACCACTGTTCTGGAAAGAAAAAGGAATTTAATTTGTGCCACTTCTCTGTCTTAGGTTTTTGCTTCCACTATTCTCCTAGAAAATGTATTCTAGTTCTCTGTAACTGGCATTTTATTCTAATTTCTTCTTTTTAAAAATCTTTAATTCCTCAAATGTTTGGTTTACAAACCTTCCAATTTAATAAGGGACAGAAATGGTGCTTTACAACTAAATGTTCTGCTCCATACAAGAGCCTGCATATTATAGGTATTTTCAGGTAATTTTCACAAAGAATGAAAGCACACAGAAGACCTGAATGAACAAAGTACGCAAAAATTTTCCCATTTCCTTCTGGAACATTAGGAGCTGCGTAGGCTGGCTCACAACTAGCATAATTATTTAAAACCAGAGTTCCCAGTAATTTTATTATAAAGCCTTTTTAGACACTGTAACTGAAGCCATATATAACGTTCTCATCTAGTCTCAAATGGGTGAATGTCTCCAGATGAGTAAGGCTGGTAAATTCTGGCTAAATCCTATTAAAAAAATATGAGGCTTAGATTTTGATTTACCCACCTGTTTTGAGTTCAAGTGAAAGGAATGCAATTAAAACAGTTAAATTAAACATTTTAAAAATAGATTATTAAAAAGTAAATGGAGAGCATTCTCAAGGAAGACAAAATAATACCACACCATAACCCAGACCCGAAGAATAGGGAGCACACCAAAATATTCAACTAAATCTCAAAATGAACCATGGACCCAAACACCACAGACAACGAGCAGACCAAGTAAACAACTACATTGCCTGGTAACAGACAGGTTCTCTGGCAAAATTCTGGACACTAAAACTGTGGCTGCAAATAAATTAATGACACAGAAAAGCTGTAGACCCATTTTGCACTTGCTCAAGAGCAGTTTTAAGGGATACCTCCATGTACAATAAAATATGAAATGTAAATGCAACATAGGACAAATGAGATTTCATTTTGTGAAGTCTTCCATCTACAGGGAACAAAAGCAGTGTTCAAGAGCACAAGGAAGTTTTCTCACTTCTTACACAACTTTTTTTGGCTGGATTATGTGATGACCTAAGGGCTACACTCATCATCAAGCGCACAGTTTTGAGGTGTTTGAGGTTTTGGGTTTTTTTGAGAGGTGGGGGAGGTTTGTAGGGTGGGTTTTTCCTCTCTTGTCTGGGTTTTCCTGGTTTTGGCATGGTCCCATGGAGTGCCACATCCTTCTGCACTGACCTTAGTGTCTGCAGTGCTGTTTCTCATGTTTTTTCCCTCTCAGCGGCTGCACAGTGTTTTTACCTTTTCTTAACCATGATCTACCAGAGGTGCCACCACCTCTGGCTGGTTGGAGCCTGCTGAGAGTGGCCACATCTGGCTCGTTGAGCCACAGCCATCCCTCCCCACAGCCACACTGCAGCCCCTCAGCCAACACCTGGGCATCTGTGGTACAAACCTTTTCATTTACCCAGTGCTTATACACTCTATTTTTAAGCTTGGATCTGTAAGCACAATTACCCCTTGCTGATATATGTACCCTGTAGATTATTCACAATTGCCTAATAAGCACAGCAATCTTAAAGTGTAACTGAGCTCCCATCTGGAAAACATTACTTGATTTTGCTAAATTCAATAACAATATTTTTTTTTTCAAATCTCCTAAGAGCCTGAAAGCACTAGTTTGAAAGTATGCTTGCTTCCATCTGAAGGCAAGAAAGCATTTCAAGTATTTAAAGTATTTAAACAATTAACAAGAACATTGCTTAATTACCATGGACATATGTATTTTTACAGCAATTAAATGTAAGATGTTTTTTCAAAGATTTCTTTTAAAATAAAAACAGTGCCTAGAGAACAGTTACAATTTCCTCAGAGTTGCCACTTTCAAAACCAAAGTAAAACAAAGAAGTCACTTAATGTTGCTGACTTGTCAGGTGACCCTGGAGCTAAGGATCTTTCTGAGAACCCTGAATTAACATTCCACATGACAACTGAAGCTGACAGTTAACACAAGCAAGTAATTAAGATTACTAATATATTTAGAGCACATTTTTTAAACCCCTTCCACTAGACCAGGTTGTTCAGAGTCCCAGCACTACAAGAGATAGGACATCCACATCTCTGGGAAACTTATTCCAATGCCTCAGCCCCTTCACAGTCAAGAACATCTCCCTAATATCCAAACAAAACCCACACTTAGTTTAAAGCCATTCCCCCTTGTCTTATCACTAGTTGCCCTTGTAAAATGTCCCTCTTCAGCTTTCTTTTAAGTGCCCTTGAGGTTCTGAAAGGTAGTAAGATGACCCAGGTGCCTTTGTTTATTGAGGCTGAACACCCAGTTCTCACAGCCTTTTCCCAAGGGGAAGGTACTCCATCCCTCTAATCATCTTAATAAGACTCTAAATCATTCCATCAATTTCCTTAAGATCTTTTGAGGTTATGAAAACAAAAAAAATCTTTATTTTTTTACAATCTACTTTTGTATTTGCTCACCAAAAATATATATAATTTATATAAATATATAAAATAATCAAGATGCAAAAAGAGGGACACTTACACTAAAATAAAAAATGTATCAAAACAATCCTTCAAATTATTTTATGTCCAGATCAAATTCAAACCTATGTGTTCATTTATGCACATCATTGCATGCTGATAGAAAACAAGGGTCTTTTATTCTTTTAATTATACACTGCAATATAAAAACAGCCGTGACTAAAATTGTGCTTAACTTAAAAAATAAAAAACCAGGACTACCTGAATATGCAACTATAACACGATTTATTTTTTCATTCTCTCTCTGATTATAATTCAGTTTCAACTACGTATCTATTATTCATCTATCCAAGCACTACAGAGATTTGATTTTCCATAATGGCTTATAGAATTCTATCACATTTTTATAACAGAGTTCTCTGCATACATTTTTTGACTACTTTTCTGACTTCCCCTTGAAGACCAAGCACTAACATCTTTTACTCTCAGGTGCTTCTAAAGAACAATAAGCCTTGAAAGTGTACAGATGCCTTTTGTAAATACAGATCATTCAAAAATTAGTATTTTTCAACTACTGGATCACTTATTATTTGATCTTAGAAGTCCCAACTAGAGATTATGCCTTCATATACAAGAAACCATGAAGCCACAGCCTTTCCCTGAAATGGCAGTAGAAATTACTGATAACACAATTAGGATGACAAAGTTTTCTGTTTACATCGCATATTGGAGGCTGGTGGTAGGCAGCTAAGTGCCTTTTCTTCACTACTGAAACTCAGCCTCTAACATTTCATTCTTTATTTGTGTTTAATTATCCCAGTAAAGTAATAAGCATATTTGAAACTTAGGAGGCTTTCCACGTAAACCTGAACTGACACAGTATTTGCACACCAGGTTCTTTAAAAGCCTTACTATGTTTTACTGGTTTGATGTCACACTGGAAGCGAGAAATAAAACTGACATTGCTACATTTAATTGACATGTTTAACTAGTATATCTAATTCAGAAACATTCTTGATGGCATGTGGAGAATTGAGAGCATTCACAGAACACAATTACCACGCCATGAAATTCCATGTATGCAGAAAAAATAATCAGGAGATAGCTATCCCAGTATCGATTTCCATACAAGCATCATCAGCGTTTACGCTGTAAATGATAAAGGATCAGGTATGGGAAGTGCCTCTCTGATTGTAAATTGATCACAGCAGCATCATTTCCTTCTAATAGGTTTTTAGATTTGCATATCGTTACATTACAGCCGCCACTTGAGAGCATACAGTGTGTGCATAGAGACACTCTTTTATCTGACTTCTAAAGTTCTTCCTGAACTTTGTGATCTTGGCAGCCTTCCCATTTCCATATATTAAAATATCACATTCACAGAATGAATTACAATCAAGCTGGAAATCGTACCTCTGATTGTTCAACTTGAGCACAGTATTAAGCGCAGCAGACAAGTTTACACATTTTAATCTTTGAAGAATTGTCTGCTGGTTAGAAATTAATCTGATATTCAGATGACCCAGGATTAGTTCAACACACCCTCTGCAGTCAGTCTTTATGCCCTTCAGATGTACACTAAAGACAGGATACTCAGAAAATTAGACACAAGCATGTTTTAGCTTTTAGTGCAGATGTGCAAGAAGGTGAACCTTAAATTAGGCCCCCTGCTCAGTGGTAGTAATAATGAAGTACTACATATGGGGGTTCAATTTAGTTATTAGTTGGATACTATCCTACCCACAGAACGGCTCACAGGATCTGTGCTCTTGATCCAAAACAAAGGAGAAAAAGAAATGGAAAAAGAATTGCGTAGGGCTCAGAACATGAAAAAAGAAATAAAAATTAATGCTTCAAAATTACTAAGCAGGAAGTTTGTTAGAATGTTTCATCAGGGTTTATTTGTTTATTGCTTGCTAGTAATGAAAGAGTTACATTGTCAGTAAGTCCACATAGGTGCAGTTGTCTAGTTTTAAGAACAGAAATGGAAAAAAACAGTGAAATTGCAAAACCTAAGTACATAGTAAAAATGCAATTACTAATACAGTTTTGAAGATTCTATATAGGACGTTATCTACAACTCACTCTGCACAGAATGCATTTGTTACTAGGCAACCATCTAGTTAAGTAATTTTATTAGTTTTACTCTGCATCCAATGAACCCTGAAAATACTGTGATCTCAGTCCTCCATTTAGAATATACTTTAAAATCTAGAGGTACTGAAAAAATGTAACCACACAGAAAGCACCATTAGAAGCCATATTATTCTCCCTCAGCTAAATATTAGGCATGCATTACTTTGTCTTAAGAAATGACATTTTGCATATATCTATTAAGAGATTTCTATACCTGGCACAGTGTCAGTTTTTCCTGACTGACAGAATGCCTTTTCATGCTCTGCTTACTGTTTTGTTTCCTAAACTAAGAAACAAAAAATACCTCTGAACCTTTCTACAAATTAGTTTCACTGCTTTACCATAATATGAAAGACCACAAAATGTATGACAATCACTATTACATTTTAAACTCCACAGGTGTGTCACTAAATTGGAAAACAGTAACCTATCAGTAATAAAAAATGAGATGCAGAATGACTTCCTGACATCCCTTCCATGCACAGTAAGAGAAAAGCTTCTGAAGATTAATCAAAATGTCTGATACATAACACTTTCCAAACAATGGAGATTAGGTTTTGTTCCAAAAAAATAGTTTTTAAAAAGCAATTTTTTACACAACGAAAGATAACAAGATAGACTCATGTAAGACTCCTTAGACATACGGCTGCACAGCATACTGCCTAAAAATAGCACCCCGGAGTAGCAAGAAAACATGTATTAAATTTATCACAAGCTGATGAACTGACAGATTTTAAAAGAACTTATAATTGAAAAATAGCCATTAAAAAGGGATTCCTCTAATTGCTTTTTAAGCCCAACTCTATTCAATAATTTTATTGATGATATGCAGTACAAAACAAGAAAGTGTTAGTAAGAAGAAAGGCAAGTGATTGGCAGAATTAATATAACTGATGTGTGTCTCAGCCATACAGATAAATCTAGGCTGATAGCCCCATTCAAACTAAATTTCTTTTCACTTAGCTCATTCTATAACAGGTCATAGCTGCAAAATAAAACACTATTCTCAGGAAACATTCTTATATCAATGAGCTAATCCTGCAGCAGCTATTAAGAGGTTTGTCTGAGGATTTAACAAACAAGTACCTGAATGTAAGCTCTGAAGATGTGTGAACAAATTAAATACATGCAGTTCTTAAAAGTATAAAAGGGATAGAAATGCATAATTGAAGGGAATCCCTCTACCTCTGTATCTACCAGAACCAAACTAACACAAAAGTTTTATCTATATCCAGTTCTGCTGACATGTTTTACAAATACAATTGTGAATTTAGGAAAGTCTAGTGAAAAAAGGCCTCACAACACTATAGTTTGAAATGGAAAAATTATTGCAGGAGGCTTCAGTAACCCTGTTTGGTTTATCCTTTAATAAAAGATGCTAGGTAACTTGATTACTTCACATATGGAATATCAAAGAGACAAAAGGCTAATAGAAGTCACTTAAGAGAGAACTGAAGAACCCAATGAAATGCCACTGTCATTCTAGTCCCAAAAGACCCTTATAAGAACTACAGTGGGCCACCATTCCATAAAAGATAGACAGATCTAAGCAGCTGGTTTTATGCCATTAGCTATCAATCTTGACTTTTTTTTTTTTAAACTGATCCAATTATCAAAGCCAAGAATGGGATTCCAAACACATAAAAATTCCTAATTTGATCACAAGTAGACATTTGGCTTTGGGTGAGAAACATCTGAACTTGTTTGCCAATGATCTCTAGTGAGAGGTAAAAAAGTGAACAAAAGGGACAGAAAAAAAATAGGTAGAGGAAATAATAAGGCACTACAGATATTGAAAATGCAAAGAAAAACCAGAGAAAACTACATTACAACTGAAAGGAAAAGCTCCTAAAATAGGGGAGCATGAGGAAAGAAAGCTCAGAAAGGAAACATGAGGATTTCCAGGGAAAGAAGAGCTCAAACATCTTGTGACCACTGCAGTCAAAGCTGCCTTTGATGTTCACTTCCCCAGCAAGCTCCTCCTTTCTTGATGAGTAAAAGGTGCAGCACAGCACCTCTGCTTGTGGAGTCCTCTACTGCCTGGAGGAGCCCTTCTCATCAATGTATTCCAGGAATCTCTTCTATTCCTTGTACTGCTGTGTTAGCCCATCTATACTAAATTTGTTGATCTAATACAAAGACATAAAGGAACTGAAACTTTAACTTGAAAAATGAGACAGTTCTGAGAACAATATTTGTATGTCTAAGATGGCAGCTTTGGTATCCCAAAATCCGAGAAAGCTTTAATTATGGATTTTCTTTTATTTAATTTATCATTCACATATTGAGAACAGGTATCGAAACTTGTGTATAACTCAAGTGTAGTATTCAGAATGCTTTTTTTGTGAAAAAATACCCATAAGCAGCAAGGAAGTAATCAAAATCTCTGAATAATTATAACAAAATACTTCAATGGCCTGTAAAAACTGTAAATTTTTTTCTTTCAAGCTAATAACCTTAGTATATTACAGTAGTGTGGAAAGTTTGATTAAAAAGTTTAAGCATTTCAGTTTTACATCTGCATTATGCTCTGGACTAAAACTTTAAACATCAAAGCTATAAATTGGATTCAAATAAGTTGTTTGATGTTATACCTACACTATATAACAGAGCTCAGAGCAATTTTCCCACCAAAATGTTTAGCAAAGTCAATTTAAATCACTTGCAAAAACATTCTCTAAAATTTGAAAAGTGCAAACATGCACAAATATGCCCTTCATTCTGCTATGAGTAGAACTGTCAGCAATTCCAATATATACGCTCCTTCCAGGTTTAAATAAAACCTAATTCTAAAAAATGCCATAAGTTAAAATGAGCGTGTTAAAGTCTTACAGTAAGTGGTGTGACTCAGTGTTCATCTGGGGGAAACTATATCAATCATTCAAGTATTTTGAGGTACAAATTAGGACAGACCTGCGAATGCATCAGGATATTCCTGCTTTAAGAATGCATTTGGATAGCTGTATTTTTACTTCATATCAATACAGATCTCAAAACATTCTTTTCTGGCACAGTTGTAGGCCCAAGTATCTAGTTGAATACTAATTCTTAAAAAGACAAAACCCCAATCTACTGTCTTTTTTTTCTGTTGTACACCATCTTATCAAAATACCCCTCATACCTCCAACGAAACAAGAGAGATGCTTTGTCTCTAAGACAGGATAACAAACCCTGCAAAAGGTAAAAGGCCCTACACTGTCCATCCTGACCTGCACAGCAATCATGACATTGGCTCATATACAAGCTAGGGAAGCATGATTCAGATGGAACTACAGGTACATGCATTATTAGAGTTGTTATTAGTGATTTATGGAAAAGGCTGAAGTAGTATTCAAGAAATTTATCATGGTTCTGTTCTAGAAGTGATAAAAGAAATGACTGTTCCAGGTCAGATCAAAAATCACACTGTTTGAATGCACTGTCTCCTGCAGGAGCCAAAAGTGACAGTAGAGAAAGTGGGAAAATGTCAATGACATTTACCAGAATAGATCTCAGTTACTACAGCCTCCAGTTCTGATCTAGTGACTACTGCTCTGCAATGGATTTTCTTTTGAATTACTTGTCCCTCTACTACACATGAAGAGAAAATAGTCAATATTTTGGATGTCTGAAACCAGTATATAAATCAGGTAATTGATTTCAGCAATTACAACAGTGCTGTAATTGACATAAGGACATTTCAGATTAATATTGTCCTTGGGGTATTTTTTGTTTTTCAAGAAGTGAGCAATTATTCTTACTTCCTGTGTGCATGAATATTGAACAAGTATGATATTTCTATAGATATCAAAGAAAAGTAAGTTCTATAACTACTTTCAGGAAGGTTGGAGAGGGGATTGAAATCACTGAAGACAGAAGGACATTCTCCAGGAATGGGCTAAATATCCTGGCTTTTTTTCATGCTCCAGGGGCATTTATGAATTTCTATCAAAATACATAAAATGGAATTATGGGCAAGGAACAAAACCAAGGAAATGCAACACTGTATTTCTTTTTCTCACAAAGTAATATTGAAACATTAGGTGTGATTTTTTTTACACTTTGAGCACATATAACAGTATTTTCACTAAACTCTAGGAAAATTCTTCTGAAATCAGATACATTATGTTATCTTTCTTTATTGACTGTATAAAAGTTCCAGTAACTTCATAGCTGTGGATGTATACTCCAAACTTCACAGAACGATGCCTGCAAGCTCAGATGCTGAAGTATAACATTTCACTGTAATTTAAAAAAGTAATCCTCTTATTATTTGTTTTCATATTAAAAAAAACCCCCAACAATTGTACAAAACATCTCCTGTTTCTTTGTCCCCAGGCTCTCTGGGAAGCTTGCAATTTGAAATATTTTTGTCAGTGATTGTTTTCTACAGCACAATTCCAAGAAATTCTAGAAATAATTTTGCTTTCTTTTTAACTGTGGGATTTTTCAGTGTACCTTTATACTGTAAATTTTCCCTCTCCTAAGTTACCTACTTGTAAAGATACATATGGGTCTCCATTACTGTCTTTCTTATTAAATTAGAATAAAAAAGGTGGTAAGATGGTCAGTTTCAAAACTTGTACATTGCTTTATTTTCCAACTGTTTCCCTTAAGGAAGGGTTACAACTGTGTAGCTTCAGCTCCAGATGAATTAAATTCCAGCTTGGTAGGTAAAAATCCTTGAAATCCTAGGAGATTAAAACACCCTTTTTTAAAAAAACTATTTTTTAAAATGAGTGCTGAAGCAAGATACTGCTATATTACAATAAATGCATTAAAGTTAGGATTCAGTACCCAAAACATAATTGCCTCAGATATTATGTTCCCTAAGTTACTACACAGGCTTGACAGACACAAAAGGAAAGGATCTAAGGGAGATTTGTGTCCAAACAAAGCAGAAATGGAATGCCAAGCTGAGTAATGTAGGACGGATAAAATGGCTCTCAACATCTATTTCGGACAGCTGAAGCCTATCTTGCAAGTCTCATAAAATTTCACAGTAAGAAATGAATAAATCTTGCAATCTGACATGAAGAAAATGATTATCATGGTCACTGCTAAAACCTAAGGAAAAACAAGGTTATCAAAACCATTTAAGAAAGAAAATACAACCTCAAACAGCTCAAGAGTAGTGCCTTTGAGGTACTCTAAACTTAGATTCCTCTAAAGAATTGTTACTTATATTGTTCTTTACACAGGAACTTTTCACTCGCTGTACCAGATTAGAGCAGACATTAATTTCATTCTGTTCTTAGCAGGGTTGGAATCAGATGATTCAAAAAGCCTGAACAAGGTTAGTGTAGCCTTACCAAGGAAAAAAAAGCATCTTGAAAGCTAAAATGTTTTAAACATTTAATACGCTACAAATAGAGCCATAAAAACACCCGTTTCATTTTAATTTGCTACAGGTTATTTGTATGGATAGAGTTTTGCTCTTCATTAAAAAAAACCCCAAAAAATGCACTCAATCCTCCCTCTTACCATTATTTATTTTTCCAAAATCCTTCCTTTTTATTCATCCCCAAATTCCATATTTTACTTTACTTGTAGAAGCACATTGAGGTCAACTCAATAGCCACTATTGAGGCCAACCTTATTTATTGCCTAACTCTGAATTCTTCTTTTGTACAAGATTCAAGAAAAAAAATCCCTTTTCTCCTTTTTTCCGTTTCTAATCTTGGTATTTAGAAAATATCACTAAATCATAGGGAAAAACAAAAGGACCATTTATGCTAGACTAAAAATTATGTAATATTTTTCTAGCAGTGCTGAAAGTTTTACCTAGGTTTAAGACACTATTCTTAATTAAAACAAAAAAAGAAATTCTACTAGGAAAACTGCTAATTGAAAATAAGCATTCCTGGCAAGAAAATAATTTCAATTCTGATTGTGTTAAAACATTAGCCTGATTATTATTTGCTTAAAAATGTTTAATTTTCTTGTTATTAGTACAGTAGAATAAATTAGGCAAATAAATGATAAGGAACAGAACTGTAATAAATTATGCATCTTAGGAATCTGATAGTTGATATAATACAGAAAGAAAAGTAGAAGACAAAAAAAAATCCATATTCTTCATACACAGCTTTAAAACAGAACAGCTATAAAATAAATTGTAAACTGTCTAAGCATTTCTATTTAATTGTCTAAGCATGTTACTTTTTACAGTGACATCTATCTATTCTTGACCAAAGCAAAATTATTTTGAAGATTTTATTTACTCTTACCTGTCGTAAAGTACGTGCTACTATACTTTCGAGTACTGGTCCTCTGTCTTCATGCAGTAGATGAACTTCATCAAGAATCAAGAGTTTTACCAGCTGAGAGAGGGCTACATCACCAACACTTTTCCTTGTCACTACATCCCATTTCTCTGGAGTAGTCACAAGCATCTAGTGGAGTGGGGAAAAAAAAAAGAAATATTAAGCATATGCAAATTTATAAAAATATAGTAATTTAACATACAGCAGAGTAAATGCAATGTAGAACTTGAAGTTATCTTAAGTTTTACCCATTTTATATATGAGACAGTCTGCAGCATCTACATGCCTTGGATGGCTATTAGTAGAATTCAGTATGGAAAACTATATGGAAATATCAACTAATAACTTCAAGCTGTGCCCCATTTGTATACATTTTCCACATGAAAACATTGAAACAGCTATCCAGAAGGAACTACTTATATAATCATTCAATGATTGTGTTTCACTAAAGTCATCTGTGATAAAATATTTCTAACCTTCTTCACAGCACAGTAAACAACTAAGACCATCCCCTCATACCTAAGCTTGACCTGATAGTTCCCAGTTGCCTGTGAAATTCCTCCTCCCTAAGGCATACTTTCAAGCTGCACCTTTTTATATCTTAATCCTTGCACTGATAAAACAGATTGAACAACTTTGACCAGTCCTGCATATGGTAATTTCCAAACTTCAGTGTTTCATGTAGATATGTCAGGGCATTTCTCCAGCCTGTCAATGTCCCTCTATATGACAGCACAGTCCTCTGGCATATCAGCCTCTCCTCACTGTCTGCTCAGTCAACCCACAGATCAACAAGCTTCTTTATGAGGATCTTACAGAAAACACTCTCAACAGCTTTACTGAAATCTAGGTAGACAATGTACACAGCTTCTCTCACGTCTATTCTTGATAGAAACTTACCAAGCAGGCCAAGCATGACTTCCCCTTGCTGAAGTCAAGCACACTATTCATGATAGCATTTTCTTGTCTGTCATGTACCTGGAAAGTGTTTTAAGATTAGCTGTTCCATCACTTTCCCATATGAGGCTGGCCAGCCAGGCATTCCATGTGTCCTACTTCTTGCCCTTGTTGAAGACAGGAGTGACATTTGCCTTTCTCCAGTCTTTCGTCGCTTCTCCCAATTACAATGGCTGATCAAAGATTATCATGAGTGACACTGCAGTGATAAGAGCTTCCTCAGCACTTGTGGATGCTAATCAATCAGACTATGGACATAGGTGTCCCCTGTTCTCTTACGACCTGATCTTCTTCCACCAAGGGTGCACTTTACTTTCCCCCAGTTGGTGGAAGTCAGGATTCCTGAAGGCCAGCCTTGCTAGTAAAGAATGTGCAAAGGAGGCATTCACTACCTCAGCCTCTTCTGTGTCCTGTGCTATTCAGAGGCCCCCGTCTCATTCAGCAACGACCCCTGATTGTCCTTAGTCTTCCCTTTGTTGCCTATCTTGCTATCTTTGATTCCTAAGAAGATTCTGTCTGGACTTCAGCTTTTCTAACTTCAACCCTGGATGGTCAGACAATGTCCCTGTATTCTTCCCAGACTGCATGTCCTTGCTCTCACTCTCTGTATGCAGGCTTCGTCTCTGTGTATAACCTGGAACTACTTGTTCACTCCTGCAGGCCAAGCTCCTATTGATTCATTTTTGCCCAAATTCCTATTCACTGGGACAGGTCTTGAACTTGCAAGAATGTTTACCATCTTTCTGGGTTTCTTGAGCTCTCTCTTCCCTCCAGAACCTTATCACACACGACTTTTCCAAGCAGATCTCTGAAGTGGCCTAACTCTACTCTCCTGAAGCCCAGGGTTGTGAGCTTCCTTTCTGACCTGTTCCTCCTCCTCCTCCTCAGGATGCTGAACTCCCACATCTCATTGTTGCTATGTCAAGTCTGTCTTCAGTTTTGACACGTCAAACAAGTTCCTCCTTCTTTATGAGGTACAGCAAAGCACCTCTCCCCCAAGTCCTATCTATGCAGGGAGATGTTCTCATCACTGCACTCCAGGACCCTCCTGCATTGCTTTTGCTGATGTTTCAAAATATTAAAAAAAAAATTCTTTCTTACAAAACACATTTATGAATACTTTTTATTCTCCTGGTCTTCTCCCGCAAGATATTCTGATAGTATTTATTTATTCCCCTCGGAAAAATATTTTTCCCTGCACTGTCACACAATATTGTTCCAGACCAATTATTTTACCATCAGAATATATCAGTCTTTACTAATTACCAAGAGCCACTCCTGAAGACATTTTGTGATATTACAGAAAAAAGATGTTCATTTCCTGCAACATTTAAAACTTTACACATGAAAGACTCACTGAGTCACTACTATCTCAGAGAGTGGTGGTATCTGGGGGGATATTTTCGTGGTTTGTTTTAATATTACTGGGTGCATTTTGTTAGCAAATAGAGATTTTTCAAATGCTTGTACAAAATAGTAGGTGTAAAAATGTATGTCCATAATTTATGAACTGAAATGTAACACCACTACAGATGCAGCTGTTAGCACTTTAAAATGAGCCATATCAACCACAAAATATTAGCAGCTGTACTTCCACAGAACATTAATTAGCAAACAGTGAGGAAATATATTTAGCAATGCATATTAAGGCTTTAAGGTGTGAAATACTACAAATGCAAGCTACTTAGCTAATTTGCTAAATCTAAATTGACAACATTCAGATCACAGCTTTTTTTCTTTTTAATGTCAGTCATGTTATCAGGACACATATTTAAAATTGTATCATTAATTCTTCTGTTTCTGAGTGATGACTAAATATCCGTTATAATGGTCTTTTACTTTGATCTTATTTTAAAATAGCAATGTATGCAAAGCAATGACCTGAATTAAAAGCTATACCAAATGAGACAGTATATCAAGTAAGAAAAGAGATCTCCAGAGAATGTTTTGCTGGAGAATATTACATTTATTTTTCAGACAGAAATAACAGAAATAAAAAATTCTCAAAAAAACCCACCCAAACAGATAAGCTTTGCAGTTTCAAATTATAAATTTAATTCAAATATATAAAATGTTATTTAAAAATATCAGCTAAAAGAAATTGCTATCAGCAAACACTAACAAAGATTATTTTTTCAATTAAAATAATAAGACAGCATTATGAGTCATCTCATTATTAGTTTTAAATGCAGTAGTGGCATTTCTTTTTATAATTAATTTTCAGAGACAATATATTTTATCCTTTAATTTTTGAAATCAAAACTCAGATTCAGGAAGTGGATTCTGCTTTTTGTTTGGGGGCAAGAGAAGGACACAGAAACCAAATATTAAAAAATATTTTAAACATTTTTTTCTTTTACACGGACTTGAGTTCTCAGCACACTGAGAAGTGTGTTCATTTATATTGCTATTTCACCACTTCACCTCTTTCAGTATTGAAATAGCTAGAAAATAAAGTGTCACATTTGTTTAATGAACTGCAACTCATGCAACGTATTTCAATCTGGTTTTTGTATTAGGATATGGCTGAATAGAAATGGGCAAACTGTCAATATTCTTACTGTCATGTTAAGGTTCTCTACACATACACACTTCTCTTTTCCCAGTGTATTTATGATTATTGTTTGTTCTTCTACACTTTTTCTGTTCGGGAAACATGGGCTTTTTACAAATCTCCAGCCTTAAGTGAGCATTGCCACTCAATTTCACTATTACACCAAAGGAGTTACCTGTTTAAAAGAAATAATCCAAGTATTTCAACTCAAAATTATGTCATTTAGCTTTAGGGTTATTTAACATAGACCTAGATGGTTTTACAAATTTTCAGGTAAGAACTCAAACAAAAAGTTTTAATTATTTCACTTTGAAAAATTATGTCAAAAGGGACAACGCTAACTGATAACTTCAACACCAATTTACAAAATTTCAAGAGACGGTGAAAATGCATTTTTCTACAACTGCATGATTTGCTAATTATTTTTACCAGCTTCTCTTCAGTCCCCTGTGAAGCCAGATTTCATGGTAAAAGAAAGTAAGATTTTCACCAGAGTTTCAGAAGATCAACATGTTGAAAACGTTGGGATTTGTCATTGTTTGGGGGTCTTCTTAATCTGAAAAGGGTTATTGTCCTACTAAAATCAAATGATCTTCCATTAATTTCTACGGGGCCAACATTCATTTCTAGCAGTTGGCACAACCTGGAAAGTTTATGTTTTCAATAACTTACTCTCAATTATTAGAACTTCTTTGCTACTTTTAAGTTCTACCAAATACATTTTGCCCATGACTAGTATCTGTTTTCTGCTTGAATAATTAGGATACTCACTCTGAGCCTAGAAAAACTATTGTCAATTCCCTCAAATTTACACTCCCACAGGTCCAAACCGCATACATAAAGATTTCAGAACAAACTACATAAAAAACGTAGTTATAGCATGCCATACTACAAAATTTGCTGCTTTTAAGTTCTTCAAGACAATTTTAAAGAACAGTTTTTAGCCATTTCAGCCTTTGTCTGTCACTCATCTGACCTGTCATCTCTTTCATATACACAACAAAAAATCAAAACTCAGATGCACACCCTACCTAATCCCCAATTTCTTGACTACTCTAGTTGCCATACAATAATCAGAAAATGTCTGGATCACTCTTCCTATGTGCCAAATAATCATCCAACCAGGTGTAAAGTACTGGTTGACTCAGATCTCAGCTTAAACATCAACTAGGATGATGAGAAAAAGCCCCATGCCCTGTGCTTGAGGATAGTTAATCATGTGATTACACAGATTTCTATAACACAAAAAGTAGAAAAGTACCTTGTAATGAGACTGGGTATTCTGAGCACCATTACAAAAATAAGCCTGCCTGATGCCATGCTGAAAACAGAGCAGCAGCAGTACAGTGCCTTTACTGTGCACAAGATGGAAATATGGGCTCCTTTATCATATCAAAACAGTGAAAACATAGAATAGAATAGTACCATACACACTTCCATACATTTGACATATAAGGTTGAATTCACATTATTATACATGCTGAGCATTAGAATCTATTATTCTTTCTAGAAGGAAACTGTAGAATAAACTCATGAACAAATCCAGAGGCCTTTGCATCAGGAAATATTGTGGATGCCAAATGACCACAATAATAAAGGTTGTATGTTATAGGAAGTTTCCAAAATTAAATTATCTTCCCTAAGCTGGATCAAGATCCAGAAACGTATCATAACCATATGCCATCTCACACCTGCAGCACAATAGATATTTTCATATTTAAGATACCTAAATAAAAGCACCATTTCCTCTTTGAAATTATCAAAATTCTGATAAATAAACAGCAAACATTTAATTTATTTTATATTTCTCTGTGAAGTTCACAATATTGCTTCTCAAAACATGGATTAAATCTGGAAGAAATACAAGTTTCTACTGTAATTTCATCCTTTATTTGCTTTATCCTCCTAACAGCCACTTCTTATTCATTTTGCATTAACATTTCTTTTTACCTTTCCCACTTTCTATTAAGTAACTCTCAATATAACAGTATCCTAAGGAAAGAGAAAAGAAAACTGAATCTTATTACACAAAAAACCACTCTGATGCCTGCGGCTATGTGAGCATCTGTTCTCTAAAGGCTTCCTCCTGTGCTCCTCCTGCTCAGTGACCAATGATGCTGGAGTTACTCACTTTGTTATTAGCACAAAAAAGTCTCATTGAAGATATGACAGCCAAAACTAAGGGGAGGCAGAGACAGAAACAGCTGAAATATAACCTGGAATTAACTGAAATATTTATTATGCACTGGAAAATGCTTGCCAGGTATTTCAGATATTTGCCTTTTAACAACATGTAACAGTGATTAGATACAACTGGGAAGAATTTTATCACTTGCAGATTAGAAGGAATTCTCTTGCTAAAATTAAATGTGATGAAATCAAGCATAATTCAAAGTAGGGGAATTTCAAACAGAACTGTTTTCTGAAGTGTCTCAATGATGCTGGAGAAGAAACAATTTTAAGGCCCAATTCATTAGTATATACAGGTAAAGAAAAAACATAGCATAGGTATGAAATACAAGCCCTATGGATCTAATAGCTTTGGAAGGCATGGAACCAGCCCCTTTCTATGCTCACCTGCAGTAAATTTGTCTCCAGCACAGTGATTCACCATGAATGGATAGTAATAAAGAATTCTGCTCTAGCCACTGCTGCTTTATTGTTACTATTCAAAGACACTTTCTCAAAGATCTACTTCTGTCGATTTCTATTAGTAGAACTTCCCTGTCTTTATTGTTTTCACCTTGCTACTGGTCTTCCCTACGCTCCTGCTCCTTTACACACATCTACAACTTCCCCTTCCCTCATCCTAGAGGAAGCTTTGCTCAGTCACAGCCAGCACTCCTCATCTTCTGACAGCTTTTTGGCAAGGGGGCATGGGCAGCCTACACAGTTTACTCAATTCATGCTGTAACTATTTATCTTGGTGGTTTGTTCTGGCAGGGAACTCACTGCCAGATCTTAACTTCTGCAAAAACGAAGACACGTAAAACTGCACACAACTACACACATCCACCAGAGCAGACACTCATTGGAATGCAGCATATTCTGCAATTCTGTAGGCAAAGCTGCTATTCTGGGGCTTCATAAATTTGAAAATGTTTCCCTTCTAATAAGTGATACTTTGGAGTTTCTCACAATTTTTAATATTAGATAGCTGATATCACACCCCATGCGGGACTCATTACCAGTTTGGCACTCTTTGAGGTAAAACTCCATCAAAACATGTTACAAGAGCAGCAACCTGCAAGTCATTTTCATAATGCTGGTTTTATTCCTCTTTTATTGCACTCTTACTCCATGATTTATTCAAGCATTTAGAAAACCTCATGTGAGCTGGAGCTCAGGCAGGGAGTCGAATAAACAAACATACAGAAAGTAAAGCAGAGGGCAGCAATTCAAAACCAGAATCTGAGGTAGGAAGTAATAAATAATGAATGCAAGTATTTTGCTCCTCATAGATCAGAAACAACCATCTGATGATGCGTTTAACACAGTTAAAACAGAATTATGTTTCTAGTAAAGCAGATTCTTTACCATACAAAGATATGCAGATGAGCAGTATGCCCATTTAGTTGAACAGAGGATGTTCTAACAAATCTGAGTATGTATTTGTGGTCTAAAGTAATGTAACAAGACCATATACACACAAATAAAGATTTATATATGCATCTGCATCTTAGAAACATTTAATAATAGGGCTACACCTACAAGAAGTATTAACATAAAAGACTTGAGTTCATCGTGCTAGGAAGACTTAGAATAGAGGTGCATTATATTGATGCATATTAGAAGCAATTAGTAAGTCACCAAAGCTAACAGCAATTGTCAATCAACAACAGAAATCAACAAGGGATTGTAACAGCTGTCACTCAGAACTTAAAACATCCAATGGATTTTTAACTGAAGCAACATAACTCTGTTCAGCATGTTTTATTTTATAATGAGTCCTAGGAATGCACAATGGTTTCATTCCTTTACAGAACCCAGCTATTCCACCTAATGAAAAGGCAACTGATTGACAATGTGCCAGCACATTGACTTAGCAGAGCAAGATACTTATGACACATTCTGTTGAACTGATTTTTTTGCAATATTACTTTATTTGTTGCATACTCAGTTTCATAATTATGTCTAAGAGATTTAAGTTTGTACGTGAAGATTTAAAATTTTATGCTTTCAGCACAATCCTGGATGTCCCAGAGATTACAAAATTCATTTAGAAGTTCCAGTACTACTTTTAGACCTCAATACAACAGACTCTGACACAGTAAAAAAAAAACTAGATAAAACAGGACTACTAGTAATTTCCTTTTGTTGTTGATGTGAAAGCCCTTACCTTAAGTTTTTTATAGTCTTAGTAAAAGAATATGGAGTCGTTTACATGCGGAGTAGTTACATTAGTCTGATATGAAACTACAGAAAACATGTATATTAGAATCACAATGTACTGGTTGTACTGAGTAATAGGATATGAGCACCTGCTCTCTGTATTCTTTTTTCCCCAGATAAAACAGTCTGTTTAAAGTCAGTACAAACCTTATTTTAAAAACCATAGCAAGGAAGAATAGTTTGCACAATTTTGTGAAATTCATCTCTTATATTGCAAGAGATATAATTAGCTACTCAGACTTCAAGTTTAAATACTGATCTAAATGTTTTAAAGGAGTTTGATCCAAAGCGTTACCCTCTTTTTCTCTTTGCTGTTAATCAGTTCAGCAATTATAGTTTTACTAACCTCTGATATACTACTGTCAGGTCTGATTGATGCCAAAATCTCCCTTAATCAAATCTGACAACTTTGAGCAAGTGCCTGTCTCTTGAGACACTGCATCCAGCCTGCTTGTTTTCAAACCTGCACAGTGTTATTTTGCATTTCCTTCTCCCCTAGCCCCTTTTACACATCTAACAGAGATACAACAGAATAACAACAAAACATGACTGTAGAATACATTGGCATATGTTTTTATATATCATTATAGCAATACTTGGGATAAGGTTGTTTGTTTAAGAATTTACAAGGAAAAAGCAAGAACAAGGAGATTTCTTGGAAACTGAAGTTTCTGAGAAATCCAGTATTGTTGCTTGCTTGGTGGTTTTGTTTGGTAATTGTGGGTTTTTTAAGTCTTTTCCTTTCCTTTTCCTTTTTTTATTCAAAGCTGCAAGGAAAAGGGTTTCAAAGTCATTACTCCTCTGTTCTGCCAGGAAAGTTTAGGCTCTGGTTGCACAGCTTCAGGAGACAAAGATAAAAGACTACCTCAGCTCAGAACTTTTTCAATTTATTTAATACTGGTATGCTCTTAAGACTGATCACAGGGGTCCTCTGTATCTCATAAACTGTAAATATTAAAAGGTCCAGAATAACTTTTGTTGACATAATGATAACACTTTATTTATTTATTTATTTATTTATTTATTTATTAAGACTACCCAGACTTTCCCCTCCTGCTCTGCTCCTGTCAAGCCTTACCTCAAGATGTGGATTAACCCAACTATATGTGAAAAAGGACCAAAGGGCAACAGTGAAATTTTGTTCCAAATATCCTTTTCTACACACCTTAACTCAACAGTTTTATTTTCTATCACAGATTTGTATACAACAGGGAGCAAGTTTGTGTTTTTGTCTCCAATCATGTTTTTTCAAGAATCAATGCAAACTGATCACTGCAATCACTGATATGGAGGCATACTAAGCGTAAGATGAAGAAAAAAACGCCTTGGTTCAGCTGAGATGCTGATATTAAACAGAAAATTAGAAGTCAATTTTGTGACACCAGTTTACAAAACGACAACTCAAACACCAATTCATTTGCTTGCGTGCAAATGTGATTTCACGAAATTTTCCTTTCAAGTTTACACTCCAGAGAAAATTATGTCTTCTAATATTAATGATAACCAATGTTGAAGGTTATTGTAACAGACAGCAAGACTGTCAGATTTATATTCTCCGGTTCCATTAACTAAGAACTAGAATCCCCTTTGGATTTCAGCAGCATTCTTCAAGCACAAAGAGGAAATATCAACAGTTTGCTGTTGTAATGAAAGGATCAAATCACACAGAGTTCCACAGGAGTCTGTGCACTTCAATATCGCTGCATACTGTCATGAGTAATCCTAGTAACAGACTACAGATTATATACACTAAACATTACATTGATATTATGCTGAACAGAGCTGCAAACACATTGCATGATAGAATATGAATTTTAAAATGTCTTGATAAGTTAAAGAACAGATTCATTAATGAATGAGTCACTAATATAATTTCAAGATTCTACACAGAGGATAGGATTTATCCTGCCTATCTTACCTGCTTACTTACAAAATCACCCTCAAATTAGACATCTAGGCTTCCTCTAGCTGGCTCATTTCATCCATCCAAGTATGAACCAGCCTTAGAAGTCTTTACTGTGTTCTCCCTACGAGTCAGTGCAACCAGTTTAGACCAGTTGCCTCTTACATGGCTAAAGCCAAAGCAGATGAATCTGACCCTTAGGAATAATTATCAAACAATTGCAGGATGTAAAACAACTGGCAAGGCAGTAGCTGGACAGCATAAAGAGAAAGAGCAGATCAGTCTGCACATGAACCAAAAATGCTCTGCTGATGCAAAAATTGAAACCTTGGAGCAGAAGTGCTGCTACTTGGGTGTGCTAAATAAAGCTTCCACTCTGCTCAGCAGCAGTATGATCTTGGGGCAATACATTATGTTCTGGGCAACTTATTTCAAGAAGTGCAAACCAACTGAGAGTCCAGAAGTGAAAAATGAGAATGACTAAACGTAAATGAAGCATGACCTTTACAAAAAGTTTAAATAAACTGATACTTAGGCTAAATAAACATGTCTGAACAGAGATAACTACAACTGCAAGAGATTTCGGAAAGCAAATAGTGGTGACTGGGAAAGACACACATTCAGGTAAGGAGAGTGGTAATAAAATTTGATTAGGATTTAGGTTCAAAATAGGTTTCCATCTAAAAAAAACCAAACTTTTTTTAAAAATGAAGAGGGGTAAGCCCTGAAGGAGATTTATCAGGAAGTTTACGAAAGCTCCATGATCAGGGTGTTGCAAAATGATATTTGAGCAATATTTATCAACAGTGAAATATATATATATATATATATTACATTTGTGTTCTCAGAGGGACAAATCAGATTAATTCTCAAACTACTTTGTATATTTTAAGATCAGTTTACAAGGTTAAAAAAAAAACTTAAATTAAAAAACACATTTAAAATTTCAATTATAGGTAACTTAGGTAACTATGTATAACATATAGCCTAGATAATATATTCTACTCTATATTAGTAATTTAATATGCTACTAATACATATCCTGCTAGTACTGCATGCTACAACATAAACCACTAGGAACTTCATGATAACAACATATTCTTTTTTATAATAAGAATTTTTTATACTACTATTACATATATTCTAATTTTATTCTAAATTGCAATACATTTTATTATAGTTATTTCATGTAAAGCAATTTTTCAGTACTGGAGGTGCTTAAAATTTTTCTTTGCTGCAGTATAGAAAAAGCTGTATTCTAAATGCAGTCAAATTTAGCATTATTATCTGCAATTATTTGCAAGCATTAATTTGAAGTATAATCTCTGGGGTTTGTTCCACAAATAAATCACAAAAAATGCTTGACAATCAAGATAAATAAATTGTAATAAATGAAAGACAAATTCAAGATATTCTGTTATGTGCAAAATGACAACTTATGGGACATAAACTCTGCATTGCCCTGATACTATTTTGTAATTTACTTGTATATTCAACTGACCAGAAGCAGTTAAATTTGAAAAAGATCCAAAAGAGGCAAACATTCCCTGAGCAACCTGTCCTCAACTCTGCTCAAACAAGCTACCTTTTTGCAGAGGAATATTCACTCAGCAGGCACAGCTGTTATTCCGCAATTTTTACATCTAAATCAAAGATAATTGGACTTCTGAGTACATTTAAATTGTACTCTGGGAAAAGGGTCTAACTTAATGCATCATTTGCATTAACTATAAAAGACTGCGTTTTCACCCTGTAAAATTTACTGTGCTGAAAAAAGTATTTGGAAGTGCAAAACAGTTACTAAGTAATTTTAAAGACGTGTAGACACCTTTTCCACAGAACCTTTTCAGCTATAAAAGGCCATTAAACCAAACAGAAGTAAATCATTCTTCTAAATTCTTCATAGAGAAAATATTAATGGTAATAGAGACTCCTGAAAATTACTTTCGTCCAACTTTTACTGAAGATCTTCAGTGACAAAAAAGCCTGAGACAAAACCTATAATATTTTATTTGGTGTTTTTAATAAGTTTATTAGTTAATCATATGCAGATGAGCAGTTAGTTCATACCACAAAGTACTTCAATTTCAGTTCTCTGGTGTTAGTTTAAGAACTTAAATTGAGGCATTCTTTATTTTTACTTATTGAGATTCATTGTACTTCATAATTTAACATTCAGACAATGTATTTTAAGGAATTTTAGTCTTAATTTTACATAGAAAAATATGAAAAGAAAAATGCTTATTAGCATTTCATCACTAGGAAAGAAAATCTGAACTTTTTCTGACAAAATGTCATCTTCAATGATTACACAGGTACATTTTAACAGGCAAAATAGTGTCTAAAATGTTCCTTGCTCGTCTTTTACTGATACATGCAGTAAATATCAGATAGGCAATTCCATCAAAATAGACTAGTTTTGGTTTTCACAGAATTACAGCAAGGATAAGGTTGGAAGTCACCTCTGGAGATCTACCAATCCAACCCACTGCTCAGATCAGGGTCCCCTAGAGGAGTCTGCTGAACACTGCACACAGACATGGATCCAGTATCTCTCAGGTGATACTCAAAGTCTTTGAAGACTCCACAGCTTGTCTAGGCAAATTTTCAGTGTCTGACCACCCTCACAGGAAAAAAACAGTGTCTCACATTTACAGAGAATTTCCTGTATTGCAGTGTGTGCCCACTGCCTCTTTTGCACTCACTGGAAACTTCTGAAGTCTGGCTCAGTCTTCTTTATGCATAAATACACAATGTACTCAGATCACATCTATCTGAGCTTTTCCATATGCAGACTGAATGACCCCAGCTTGCTTTCCCTCTCCTCATGTGACAGATGTCCTATCCCTCAATAACCTCCATGTCTTTTTGCCAGACTTGCTTTAGTATGTCCCTGTTCCTCCCATGAAGGGGAGCCCAGAATTGGACCCAGGACCACAGATGTGTCTCACCAGGGCTGAGGAGAAACAGCCACTTCCCTTGAGCTGCTGGCTTCTGAAATGCAGCCCAGAATGAAGGGGATGTTGCTTGCTCATATAAATTTTGTTTTCCACTAGAATATCTGTTATCTTTCCTGGGAAGCTGCTTTCCATCTGACCAGCCCCCAGCCTGGATGGGTTCATAAAATTACTCCCTCACTCCTGCACAGGACATGGCATCAACTCTGGAACTTCATGAGATCTCTGTTGGCCCATTTCTCCAACCTGCCAAAGTTACTTTAAATTACTGTGCAACCCTCCGATCTGTCAACCACTCCTCCCAGCTTTGTACCATCTGCAAAATTGCTTGGTTTCCACACAGAGGGTCAACATGACTTTTTAAAGGTAATCAAGAATGACCTCATGGTAATTTTGACTAAGTCCCTCAGGACTTATGAGAAAATATCATCAGATTGCATTAACTTGTATCATACTCAGTTTGTCTGCACATTCCCTAATGCAACTTTATTCCAAGTGTTGCATTTTCCTTCTCTAGATTTTCCCATTTGTCTCAGGCGCTTGGGATTGCCAAAAACCAGGCCTAACCATAAAGGCTGAAGCAAAGAAAGCATTAGGTATCTCAGCCATTTACATGCCTTTTGCATCAGGAACCCTGTTCCATTTAGCAGAGGTTTTCTCCAATTTTTCTTTTGCTGTACAGAAGTTCTTGTTGCCCTTCACATGAGTTCCTGGGCTTTTTCTTATCTAATCCTGTCCCTTCATGATCAACATGCACAACTACAATCCTTCCAGGTCAGCTGCTCCTGCATCCACCTCTTGCATGATTCCTTTTTTATATTTGGTTTTCATCCTGTACATCTCCTGACACTCTTGTCTAACTTGCTGATCATCAGGATGAGCCACTCCTGAGTTTGGAGGCATTGAGCAGGAAATGTGATGTACAAAGGATTGCAAGAGAGTTTTAAAGTCTGAAAGACTTTGAGTTTCCATCTAGACTAAAAAATACAGAAGTAGTTTATTGAACTCATTCACTTGCAAGGCCATTTACAATGGAGTGCACAAAATATTGCTGTAATGTGTTACATTACATATATAATACCCTTACACACAATGCAGTTTCTGAAGGACATTAAGTGAAGACTCCAACTCGAGAATCATGCTGCATGACACGAAGGTACTGAGCCCACTGACCATATTATAGCTATAAAACTGGATCCATAATTTTTGTATATCAGCACACAACTGAATTAAAAGCCTTTGAAACTTTCTACTACACAATGAATTCTTCCCTCCCTCTCCCACCCCAATAACAAGGTTGCCCAATCAGTGTTACATTTATCTGTTTTGAGAGATGTAGCAGCAAATACAACTTGGCAAGTATAAGATGAACTTTCTGAAACACAGTAAAGAAAGACCAAGTAAATGGAGGGAGCAGTAAAGAGATCTTGTGCTTAGCATTGTGCCTTTGACATGAAGAATTAACATTTGGTTTTCACTGTCACAAGTTTTTTAAATGACAAAAAGTCACAGTAAAACCAGCACACATCAAAACTGGTGCTTATGAAGACACAAGAAACAGTCTCAAATCTATTACTGAACCTTATGTAAGGTAACCACCTAACACTGGGGCCTCTAAAAGCAACAGCTGACATGAGAATCTACACAAAACCATTCAAATCTCTTTAAGCTCAGAGACCATATGTGATATACATACATATATATATGTATATATGTATAGATACATATCTATATTTCTAAAAGGAAATAAATAAATAAATAATAGATATATATACAAGGAAATAAATAATTTAAAAAGAATAGAAAGAATAGTAAGCTCAAAGGCAGCCTCCCCTTAGGAGCTTCTTCATTCTGTTGCAGAAGTGGGAGCAACTTACCAGCTCCAACCAGGCTTTCTCCTTCCCACAGTCACACATCTTTATCACACAGTAGTCACTCTGATGATGCCACTGAAAATATGCTTAATCTAGCTTAAAACATTACAAATACTTTGCAACTCATTTGATTCAGCTGTCACTGGATGGTTACATCACTACAGCAATACACCTAAAAATCCATCAAGTCAGGACAGAATTTCATTCAACTAGTCCCAGTCATGCAAAACTGAAGAAGGGTCTTTTAAAAAGTAATAATTTAATTACAAACCTGGCAACAGAGAAAGGAAGATGCTGAACCCTTAAAAAAAGGCTAAAGAACAAGAGTCTTCACTCTTAACATACAGTAATTTTGTATGCTCTATTTTCAGAAAAACTTCAGCATTGTTAATATCTGTTGTATTGAAGAAACAGATGCAATAATCTAAGAGCAATCTTTTAGAGACACAAATTTAAAGAAGTTTTATTAATTTTATATTTTCAATGCCATATCTTGAACATTTTACTTTATATTCACTTCTGCAACATTCTGCCACAACGAATTGAGATGAATCATTGGCAATGAATTTTGACCTCTGTAAAAACAGACACTAAATGTACTTCAATGTCATAAATTACATGTATTTTCAGTGTAATTTGACTTTAAATAGCAAACAGGCAGAATATTACCAATAATAATTTCTATACACATGAATAAATTATTTCAAAATTTTTTACCTAGTACTGCTTATAAAAGTATTTTGAATTGTGTATTTGCACTAATTTCATAACAACAATAAGCAGCAAAATTGATTTAAGATATTAAATGGAAAGCTATTAAATCAGATCTTCCCATTTTCAATAACTAACTTATCTTGTGTGTCTGATATCTCCACTTGAAAAATTAAGAAATCTACTTCACTCACCTGTAGGTGACACTGTTGGTCTTAGCCATACAACCAAAGAGCAACAGCATTCCTGCAGTCTGGAACAATGGTGCTTCCAAAGCACAAATATTTTCTTTTTTTTTGTTTGTTTTTTATATTTTTATGCTAGTCCTTTTCAGTTCCATTGTGTCTTGGTTTAATCCCAGCCAGCAACTGAGCCCCACACAGCCACTTGTGCAGTCCCCTTGGTGGGATAAGGTAAAAGTGAGGCTTGGGATAGGTAGAGATAGGTGAAGCACAAGCTGTGCACACGAGGTATTCAAAGCAGAACAAGGAATTCATTCATTCACCACCTCCCATTGGCAACAGGTGATCAGGGGACACATCAGGTGCAACAGTGACTTGGGGATACAAATGGTCCCTTTGAATGTCCCCCCTTCCTTCCTGCAGCTCTGTGGAGGAGGCCCTGTGGTACAGGACATCCCTGTGGTCAGCTGGGATCAGCTGTCCCAGCTGTGTCCCCCAGAGCCCTTGCTGGTGGGGTGGGGAGAAAGGCAGAAAAGGCCTTGACTCTCTGAAAGTGCTGCTCAGCAGTAACAAAAAAACCCTGTGTCATTTACACTGTATCCAGCAAAAATGCAAACCACAGTCCATACTATCTGTTGTGAAGAAAATTAACTCTATCCCAGCCAAAACCAGCCCAAATTTCAATATCAAACCTCTCCAGAGACAGTGATTTATGAAAGTGCATAAAGTACAGATATATTAAAACTGATCATGCTCTGATAAAGCCTAAAGTAATGAAAAAATGTGCCCACTGGAGAGGAAAAGGAAAAAACCGAGAGTATATACTTGTAGCAAGGGCTCTTAATCCAAATCAAGTATTTGTATTTGTACATTTAAGGGCTGAAGTACAATGCCAAATAGTTTATTACTTATAGGGAAAAAAAAGAAAGAAAAACACTCAAAACTTCTGGTTTTAAAGCAGTTTAAAAAAACTTCTAGTAGTCAAGTCATGCATGAATATAATTATTTCTAATAAAAGGGACACACTACCAAGAATGCAATTACAAAACAACTCCACCTTATATCCTTTAGCTACAGAATACATAAACCAATTTTTTTCCTGTTGTTCAAAATGTCTGTAATTTTATCTGGCCTCGTTTCAACTAGGTTTTTACTGGTAAACCAAAAATTAACTCCCACCTTTCTGCCCAATCAAAATAGAGATTTTAGCCAAGTGAGTCATAGCAAAGAATGCCAGTCAATTACATACCTTATCATTGTATGTGACATTAGATTAATAATCACAAAGTAGGTTAATCAAAGCCTGCACTAAAATTCTACAGATTATGCAATTACCACAAGCAAGTAGGCATGTTAGCAAAATAAACAACTGTATCTGTCTATTTCAAAAGTAAATTATTTCAAATAAAATGTAAATGCATGGCTGAAGAGTAGTGATTCTAATTTCTGAAGCATGAAAAGACTGATTTTAGTAAAATCTGTCATAAATGCAGAAACTAATCTAGGTCACAGACAGCACCTTCAGTTCCTTATAAAAGACTACTATTTTTCATTCAAACTGTTACTGTTTGATGATGTATAAGTACTTTGCCCCACTGGCAAAATCTCAGCTGTCATAGGCACATATATAAATGGAAGAGTCATAAATCAGAAGGGCTTCCAACAATTTCACTAGAATACTGGAAGACTGATGTAAAAGAAAAAAGGAAGTACAAGGAAGTACAGTGCTGAAAGTAGAGACTGATAACATCAGCCAGAGAAAGCAATGTAGTTGTTCCAGCAACAAAACAACAGAAACAATGCAGACAACATTTCAACCAAGCAACAAGCTTATTAACTAAACCCACTGGAAAAATATCCAGCAATCTCTTATACAAGTCAATTTTCATTTATTTCCTAATAGTTTCATCAGCAGAGACAATCAAGAATCCTACACGTGATGTCACTGAGTTTACTGTCTTTATTTTTAAAGGTTAAAGAGTTCAGTCAAAGAATTAACATCAGAGGCCCAAAGTTACCTCTCTGCTGTTTAACACGAAAATTTTTCACCTGCTTTACTATTTGCCCAAATTGGGGTAAGGAAGTAAGAAAACTGGGAAAATCATAGACTTCATAAAAATGGCACCCACAGAAAATTTCCTTCCTTGTCTTTAAAGGTCAGGAAATAACACTACAGCTCTAAAGCCTGGAAACTAATTTCTGAGGTGAGGTAGATGGGCATATCAGCATTACAGAAATGAGCCCAACCTGCAAGGAAGTGGGCTTCAAATATAAGGATTTGCCTCAGCTGCAAGTAAGTGCAGATTAATCTAATCCAGGTTATGTGGTCATTTCCTTTTTGTTATTTCCTATTTTGGATCTCTGAAGAGAGTAACCTTAACTTTTCTTCCTTCTGCTTATCCATTGAAACACTTTCAGGATTCCACTTTCTTCCCCCAAAAGCTGAAGAGAATTAATTCATCCCAGCTGAAGACTTGAGTGTTACTGGTCACAAACCTGAGTGTGACTGCTATCAACTGGGAGTGCACACTGCTTTCTGGTGAAGAGATTGCCACAGTCAGAACTTTAAAACACCCCACAGCATTTCAAATCTTGCAGATGTACAAAGACACATTCCTTCTGATAATATTTTAATTATCTTGCTTTCAGAACTAATCACTAATTCACATTTACAATTAACATTTAGAGAGAAAAAAAATTAAAAGTGAACAGAAAAAAAAATGTAACAGTCTGGGGCATGCCATCAAGCCTCCTTGCCTCAAAGAGATCCTGGATAGTAGGTTTTTAAACACATTTTCCCCTGAAGATAGCATGATCAATGAATGAGGTAGCAAAATTTTATTTTGCACACTAAGAGAACTTCTAAAGCAATCAAAATACATATGGAAACAACAGTGTGAAGTGGAGATGACTTTGGCACATAGAAATCCTACACTATAAAAAAGATTTTGATCCTTCTTGACTCAGACATCCGCTTTAGCAAGGACATCAGTTCTAAATATTTCAATTTTTTTTTTTTTTTTCATTTGAAAGGTAAGGCTTAACCTCATTTAGAGAAAGAAAGACTTTTTTTAGATTGTGCATATCTTTGAAAATTCAGAAGAAAGAAAGTTTTCTTTCAGCAAGGTTGTACTAGGGAATATTCAGGAAGTTGAATTGCCTCAAAATAGAGGCAAGTCCCTTCTTCTTTCTCTCTTTCTTTCTTTTAAATTAGATTTTGATATCTTCCTGTCCCAGTCCAAATTTTGATCAAAAGAGGATATTCTGCTATTGAACCAGGGGCGTGCATAGAATCCAGCACTACTTTACATTCTAGGCATACTGGAAGAGAGATTATTAACCAGGTTAAACTCTGGTTTTGAAATGAACAACTTGAAAAGCAGAGGGTTTTTCAGTCTGTGAGCCTTATAATTGCTGGATCACTTCTGAAGGCACTTCATGAGAATTTAACTCCTCATACGAAAAGAGATTTCTAGACTTTATTCATCTAACACATCCAAAGCATAATTTTGTTTCTGGAAGGAAACAGACTGGCCTCTAAAGTCAACAGTAATACAGATGTTTGCAACAGCTCCAAGTAAAAAACCAATGGCATGTGATAGGAGATGAAGGCCACTTGGAGAAGACTAACATCAGAGTAAGTGCTTACAGGGATGGACAAAATATACAGAATAAGCAAAAAGGAGATTAGATAGGGACAAAGCACCAAGAGACAAGAAACTGAAATAGTGCTATCTTGCTTCAAAGACACTTTAGATTATACATTCTACACCATTTTTCAGTGAAGTTCTTAATATAATTTTCACAAAATGCTGTGGTAATACAAATTGGATAGCAATTGACAAATCAACTTTAAAGAAAAAAGTGTTCTACAGTTGATTTCTGTTAAAATGCAGTACAATACAATATCCTGTGAATTACTATTATGGGAGAAGAGCTGTCAATATTCTGAATTTAAAACATTCATAATTCTTGTTCGTAAACAGAAATATTTTTGAATGAGTGTGAGATGCATATCAAGATTACATCATCTTTATTACTGTAAAGAATCACTATCTCATGTACTTACTATATGAATAAGAAAAGTCACAGTATATGCATATTCAGCCTCTAATAGTGGGCTTTGTATATCTGTGAAGTGAGAAGCCCATACATTGCAGAATATCATAAAATATAATGCTCTAAAATTTAATAAAATGTACACAGGAAAAGTAGCAGGAATCAACTTCACTATTTGCTTTTACTTAGAAGCATCTCTATACCCTATTAAAGTGCAGGAAATGAGAAACAGTATATGAGAAAAATAAAGCTGTAGATGAAGCAGCAGGCACCTCAACTTTATAGCCCTCTTTTGCTTCAAATAGTTTTGGACTTGATTAGTTTTATATTGCAGTTAAGAACTTGAGAAAAAAAGCATTATTCCATTTTATTAGTATCAGATTCCAATAGGGAATAAAGCCCTCATGACTTAATATCAGAGTCTACTGGCTGACAGAATCTATCAGAGTGACCATCCATATCACTCAGAGGTCCTGATGCCATTTGTTGTTCTCAGAACTACTTGCCCTATTCAGCCCTGATGCTTTTGTGGTCTCTGCTTCACTTCTCACTTCTGCCTTGCCATCAAAAGTACAATTAATCAGCTAATCTTTGAGATGTCAAAACACACTTGGTCCTTCAGGCTATTTCCTCTTGTCAAGCAAAGCATTCTTTTCAGCAATCAGACAAATGTATTTGCCAATGCAAATGCAGCTTACACAAATTCTCTTTTCATTTACAACACTACTGTTCACAATGACACCATCAGTACTGTTGTATTACTCATGCTTCTCAATAAGAATTGCCCTTTTGTTCTAAATTACTCTTATTTCAAGTATAAACATCTGGGTAAAGTTAAATAGAAAAATAACCAGGTAATCACATTTGCAATAAACTAGACAAAATTCACTTGGATTTTAAATACCAAAATTAAATCACCAGTGACAGCAGTAACTTTATTTTAAAAAAATCCCAAACTAAAACTAACTGAGCTAGAAGTAACTGTGGCAGCTCAGCCATTGCAGCTGGCAGATGCCCACCCAAGCACTCTCACTTCCCCTCCTTTCCTGGACAGGGGGAGAAAGTAAGATGGAAGAGTGTATGGGTCAAGATAAAAGACTGGGAGGTCACGTACCAATTACTGTCATGGGCAAAAAAGACTTGGAAAAAAATTACTGCAAACTAAAAATACAGTACAATAGTGAGGAAATAAAGACAAAACCTAAAAACCTCTTCCTGCTAGTCCCCCTTCTCCCCAGCTCAACTTCACTGCTTTGTTCCAAAGTTCTCTACAACTCAGGGATGGGAGCTGTAGTCAGTCCACAACTTCATCTCACACACTCCTTCCTCACACTTTTTCCCCACTCTGCTGTGTATCCCTGCCACAGGATACACCTTCCCAAACTGCTCCAACACAGGTCCTTTCTGCAGGCACAATTCCTGCCTGGAGCCTGTTCCTGCATGAGCTCTCCATGGGCCACCTTTTCCTCTACTGCACCATGGACCTGCTGCAGTGTGGGGTCCTCCAGGAGCTGCAGGGTGGACATCAGCTCCACCACGGCCTCCAAAGGGCTGTGAGGGCTCTGCTCCAGTGCCTGGAGCACCTCCTCCCCTCCTTCTGCTCTGCCCCAGGTGCCTGGAAATCATTCACATTTTTGAACTGCTCAACATCTTTGGCACTTGGCAAATTAAAGTGGTATCCTTTCTAAACCTATGGTTTAGATGCTTTCTTAGCAAAATGTGAAAATAGCTTTCATGTAAACTGTGAGCAATGTTAAGAATCAACTCTGAAAGCAACGTGACTTTAATTTATACAGGTTGATGGGAAGAGAACAAATATGACAGCCAGCTGCCCATTTTCTAAATGATGGTGCAAGCCAGGTTTAGCAGGACTGTCTTCACTACCCAGACATGACAGCAAAAAATGCAAACTTTGAATTAAATTTCTTGAACATCATGGAATTTTTTAGAGATCACAAAGAATGAAGGAGTTTTTTTGGTTTGTTTGCTCTTTTGTGTCTGGATTTTTTTAGTTGGTTTTTTTAAATGAGTGAATGCTCCCATAGTTTTCCCATTTTTTGCCCTCATTAAGGAAGAATGTTTTAGAAGCACATTAGGTTGAAAGCAGACTAAGGTGAGATAGAGCTTCTGAATTGCTTCTGATACCCCCTTCTTTAATCAGACATGAAATTAATGTTTATCAAATCTGTGACAGAAAAAAGACAGAGATATGTGGAGTCCAGCAGAAGCCCAGCAGTCTTGGAGATGTCTGTTTCTGTGATGTCCTTCAGGCCCATGTTGACAGGCACAACCTTGCAGTTCAGTAAATTATATACAACTCTTTCTCTGGACCTCTAGGTACCTGAGTACTATTTAAACATTACAGAAAATCCAATAACATGTTTTAAATGAATGACCTTGCTTTCTGTATAATTAATTTTTCATCAAGAGGCACCATTTCAAAAATAGAAATACTTTTGTTAAAAAAAAAAATCTATATTCCTATAGAATTAAAAAATATTCAATAGCTCAGAAGTGGCAGAATCAGGACTATTCACACAATTACAGCTTGATTAATTTTCTCATAATATTTATTTAAAACACAGTAAATTTCTTTTTCCTGCTGTCTGAATCCCTTTAACTCCAACAATATGCGAATAAAGGAACAGAGATATGTAGAGGTTTATAGGCTGGGGAAATTAGCCTGCTTTCAAAATTTGACCAGATTTGTTTCCAACTACTACATAATTTTGGCAACACAGAAAGCACTTATGATCTGGCCTTAACACTAACACATATCTGTAACAAGTAAGGCTCATGACAGTCAGGCACTTCTCAAAGCAAAAGAAGAGATCTAAGACCAATAAAAGTAATTTTGCTTGTAATTGCAGGTCTGAGGCACAAAATAAAGCAAAAACATTGTAGAAAACTTATTTCAACTTCAAAATGTCAGTCTCACTTATTTGTACTTATTTGAATGCAAATGCAGACTGTTGACAATGATTATACCAAAATGCATCTAATAAAAAACTGCTGAGGTACCAGTTAAAAGGTGAGAAACATTCACAATAACTGAAGATGCAATAAAACATCAAAATAACTTTCCTTAAAAAGAAAATAAAATATGTTTAACAGGGTAATTTTCAAAAACTATAGTTAAAGTTTATAAAGGTGGAAGAAACTTTTATAAGCTTTTACTATATTATGCTAAGGATCTTAACTTTGCTTTATGCTATGTTCACATAAAACATTAAAAAGAAATTATCTTCTACATTTTTTGATGCCCACTAAGTTTGTATTAAGGCCAGAAGGCATTTCTGCACTCTGCACCACTGTTTTGCACAAGCTAAGGCATGATGCCACCCATCCATCAGCTCGCAATACGCTGTGCCCAGGGCAAGGCATGGCTTTCAGACTTGGTGACTACCTTATAAATCCATACTGCTCCAATTCCAGCTGTATTCTCCAAACTTTCAAAAGATAACTATAACTACATAGTATTTGTTGCAAATGCAAGGTCAAATCATTCTATGTTTCCATGAACAGAAATTGTCTCTGGGTTTTAACACACATCCCACATTAAACTTGTAACTGTGGCTTTCAATGCATAAGATGTGGGGAGCAGGTTGGAAAACTGACTGGAGAGTCAATAAAAACTATTTTCCTTTTTCATTTTAAATCAATTTCATTATTAGTAAAATCAGAAATAACTTATTTTAAAAGCTTACTAAGTGTGTTGGAAACATAGTAATGTTAATGAATATTCAATAATAGCATTAGAAGTAAAATTATATAATGTATAATACCATAGAAGTATGGAGCAGCAAGAAACATGGCTGCCTTCTGGATGGGTATACATGACAGCATGGAAAGCATAGAGAGAGTTATTGTTGGAAAAATGTGCTATAGACCTTTTTAATTGAAGTTTTCAAAAATGTTTGAAAGATTTTATTCCACCATAAAGGGAATGAAAATTTGAATTCTTTGTTACATTTTTTTTGCTAGCATTTATATCCTTTAAAAATATTTGTAGAAAAAATAATAGTGGTGCTTCCCACTGTACATTAAGGGTGCATTCCTGAAAAGAGAGGCAGTTACCAATTTGTCAGATAAAGCAATTTTTCCTCATCAGGATAAGCAGTAGAGCTACATGTAATAACTTACAAAAGGCATTTCTTTAAATATACACAGGCAAAGTATGAAGGATGAAGCAAGCAGGATGGAAAGGAAGCAGAAAATGATCAGGATTGTCACTTAAGCACTACTTCTAACTAATACCTGACAATCACTTTATTTTTACATCTTTCATCGTGACTGATTTGATTCACCTGAGGACAAAAATAAAGGTAGTGAAAATGCAACTGCTCAGCAAACAGGAGATATTTATCAGGCCTTCAGTTGCCTAGAAGTACCAGCTGTGATCTTGTGAAAATGTTATCCAGCCTTAAATACCAGCATCTACTTCAGCTGGTGATCCTGCTCTCTGCCTTTTACTGCCTCATATATATACACAGTATATATATGATACATACTGTGTATATAAATTGTGTGCATGCATCTACCTGCTGTAGCATTAATTCTCACAGGAAAAACTGCTTTTCTGTCAAACAAAGGTACTTCATTACTTACACTACTAAAGGCTAGAAAACAGAGCAATGACTGGCAAAGCAAATCTGAAACTATAAAGAAAGCAGCAACACCTATCAGAGTATTCCTTTCTGAGAAATGTGTGCATTAGAGAGGCTGACAAGTAAAATGAAGTTTTGAACCAAGAATCAATTTAATACAGGGTAAAAAATGGTGAAAGAAACCTGCTTGGATGAAGTGGTTTAAAGTGCCTAGTTGAGCAAAGAAAGCTCATGAGTTTTGATAGAAAACAGTATATGTGCAGAACAATAAGCAAGAACCAGCACGAGCAAGTGCTCATTCCTCAGTTTCTAACATGCCACATATTTGCTTTGCTTTGCAGCAGTGAAACATTGCACACTGCTGGGCTCCAGAATCTTCAAGAACAGCAGCAGCAATTACACTGGTAACTCTTGGATTGGTATCATCTCTCAACCTCACCTTCCACATTTGTGATTAATCATTAGACTGACTAGATACGACAAACAAGAGAAAACATGAAATTGTTATTTCACTGTCCCAGAATTTTAGCCTTTATATTTTTTTCCTTTTAATTTTTCCAATGTTTTGAAGACCAAAGACACAAAACTGAGTACAAGTTAAACTGAAATTAATCAACAACTATAGTTTCTTTGAAAATGTAGGTACTGAGTTTTGGGTCAAAAATACAATGGCTTCCAAATTTTTCCTCTTCTGGACACCATTTTTCTTTCATCTCCACTCTTCCCAAAGGTTTAGAAACTACAAATACAGTTCAGATTAGTGTTTCTATACCATGACATACATAGGAAACTGTAGAAATCCCTTGAAGGTAAGTTTCAGGCAAAAAAAGCTAATTTCAAAGCAATGAGCCCATGGGAGGGAAAAAAAAAAGATTTTACCCACATCCTCCCTTTTCTATTTCTCCTTGATTTTTATAAATCAATCTGCTTTAGCTTCTTCTCCACAACAAAATTAAGACTTATACTAGTAGTGGCATGCTGGATGAAATAAAACAGCATGATGAACCAGACAGTCTTTCTACACTCAAGTTACTAAGTTTCTCTAAGTTAATACTCTGTATATATTAAAAAATTCCCATTACAAGAGTAATAAATTTCAGCTTTGTAAACTATTTCCCATACACATTTTTTTAATAAATCCTGAAATAATTTTTGCTTCCTTTGCTCCCTTACTTTTTTGCTGGATATAAGCAGAGTACTAATAGTGAGGTGAGATTGTAGGAACTATACTGGCAACTAGAAGAGCAAGCAAAATAGCACTTTTCCATTCTACATTCATTCTGCTCCTCCAACTTTGTTCTTACATTCAGAGCAGGCTTTTCTACTGTCACTTTCAGTTTCAGCAGTGATTACACATTATCTATCTCTCTATTAAAACCATGATCTACTTGATTATGTGCCCTCACTGAAAAGTACTGTGAAAACAGGAAGCAATCTAAAATGGTAATTTGGTGTATATAAATAACTAAATTCAATTACTAAAAGTTCCCACCAAACTTTTTTAATTTTGTAAACTCAGATTTTAGGTAGATGGTGTTGCAAAGTCACTCTGATAAAGTACCAGTGATTTTACTGTCACTCATTGATATTGGATTGCTATTCATTGGTTACCACATTATTGTGACTGTATGTACCACTATGTATGCATATACATCTTCTAATTGCTATTCACAGCTTCACACTGGATAATCACTGCAGTGGTCCTCCTAATCATTAATTAAATACTTACATATATTCTTGTCATGTGAAGGGTTTTTCTCTCCACTCACCATAAAATTGTTAAATACCTCAAAGCTAAGACTGCCAAAATATCACTCATCTGGATCAACAATTACTATACTTATAAATGTTCATATTGATAATACAAGCAGTTCTTTTTCCTGTTTCTTGGACCAGGCAGAAGGGGAGAGGGTAATCACATGGAACTGTATGCAATAACAGGTATGCAAGTATCTTAAGATTTTAGAAAAATGATATTTCACTGACACTGACAGCATGAAATAAATATGGCAAAAAGTGTCTGCTAAAACAAAATAATCTCCATTTATGCAATCCTATTTAAGAGGCTAAACCCACAAATTTTATTCATTTCTATGAATATTCAAATGTTATCATAGTGATGCCTTATACTTTTCAAGGACAAATGAGGAACAGTAAGGTTAGCCAATAATAGGAACCTACAGATTTTGTTTGTTGCTGGGGTTTTTTTGTGTGGTTGGGTTTTTTTTTTTTTTGTTTGTTTTTTTTTTTTTTTTTTTTTTTTTGTTTTTTGTTTTTTTTTTGTTTTTTATTTTTGTTTTTTTTTTTTTAAGAAGGTAAGTGTTATTTTAATATATTAGCAACAACGTTGTTACAGCATTCTGGATTTATTTGGAACTTATAATTTGCAGACCAAACTTTAAACTTCTCGAAGATGGTTTTTATTGAAGAATTCTGAACTTATATCAGTGTACATAACCACTGTAATTACAGGTGTAGTAATAGAGCTTCAGCTGATTAACCAATACTGTCACAAGGAGTTTGAAGAGCAGTGTACCTATGAAAAGGTACAAACACACACACACAGAGAACAGTATTTGGAAAAATTTAAGCATACCTGTGTTCGCAGAATTTCACCTTTTGACAGTTGCATATCACCAGTCAACTCTTTCACAGTAATGCCAAGTGGTTCCAGACGCTTGCTGAAGTAATTTGTCATTTCAGCTGCCAAAGCCTTCATAGGAGCAACATACACAATCTGCACCAAAACAACACTCACTTGATAAATGAGCAAACCCCACAATGTCGTTTGTTTCATGGCAACCATTACAAATCACAATTTATTGTGAAATATGATGCCAGGCACTTACAGTGAAAAATCTTAATAGTGATATATGAAAAGTACTTATCTTTGTTGGATAAGTGTGCAGCTGTTTAAAGGACAATGGATTTTGTTTATACAGCCTCATCGCTTTGAAAATTGGTTCTGCATGAAAGCTAAATGCATTTTCATAGCTTTTTATTCACATAATAAGATTTTTAGAACACAAATAAGAATAGCTTTAACAATAATGAAGTAAATCAAAACTAGCCTTATCTTTAACTTGGAAAAGTCTAATATCCTTGAGAACTTCCTGATTTCTTATTCCATGTACAACATATAATAGATTTTACCTTACAAGTTAAAAAGCTGTTATTTGGTTCATTAAACTCCTACCTTAAACTCATCCTTTTTGATAACACCGTGCTGGACATGCTGGCGAATTTCATGAAGGATTGTCAGCATGGCAATGTTAGTCTTCCCAGCTCCAGTGGGGGCACAGATCAGCATGTTCTCGTTTGTGTTGTAGGCAGTCTCGAAAACTATAGACTGGATTCGGTTTAGCCTTTTCATGCCTTTAAAAGCAAGTTGTCCAATCTGTTGAAACAAAAACCACACATATCTTGGATTTTTCATAGATGTTTGTACATGTGTGTGTGTATCTATGCATCTATTAAAAGAATACATGGAAACATACCTTCAGATACCCGTTGTAATATATTTATTATTCCAAGTTTGTTTTTATTCTGAAGGTACCACTTCTACTCAACCCTCAAATAGGGAATCAATAAAGAAAACAAATTGTAGCAGGTTAACATCTGTTATAATCAAAATCTTTAGCCCCATACTATTTCACCACCTACTTTTTTTACTGAAGAGTGGCACCAAAACTAATATGCAGTAAAACATGGAACTATTAGTAACTAAACATCAGTAAAACAGCATTAACAGGAAAAGAACAATATACACCTCAAAATCTAAGATGAAAAACTACTGGAAGAGGAGGCAGCAAAACAATAGAACTCAATAAAGTTCAATTTTGCAAACACAGACACACAAATTCAGTAAAAGCCTGGTCCTGCATCTCAAAAGATCTCCATCTTGCAATTGTTCAAGTTCAGACCTTACTCCAACAATATTCACAACAAGCTGCAGTACCAAAAGGAGCACAAAATTTGTAAGTGTAGTCCAAAAGAAACTTAGAGAATGTTTTGAAAAACTAAATTTTATAGTTGATACAGGAAATTATGCTTATAAGAATTTAATGCATGTTTAAATCTTATAAAGTACAAATCATCAGTTACAGTAATACTTTGGTCCCACTGGTCTCTATGACAAATTACATTTGTACCAGGAAAGAACCTCTGTACAGAGACAGTGGCAACTTTTGCATTTGAAGATTATAAAACCTTCGCAAATGAGGAGCAGCCCTTAAAATATGAAATTAATTTTCCAATAAACTTACTTTTTCTTAGTTACTTTTCACAGATGTTTAAAATAGACTGCAGAGTACATAATTATTTTATTTCTACAGATTTAATTACCTGCACTGCTTCTATTACAAAGAATGAAAAGTATCTTACTGATATATTTGAAGATTCTAATTTTTACTTTACTTGTAGGAACAAAAGTACAGTAAAGAACAGGCCTCAAAGAATCTTCTGAAGTTCTTTTCCATTATTCTAGGTGCTTGAATTAATGTCCAGTGGTTTTCTATGCTAAAAGCCTCTCCAATACCAAATATTCCTCCCAATTCATTCCAATACTAACCAATTATTTGAGCAGGGCTTCCCGAAGTAATGCAAGCTTAGGAATGAGGGCTTCAACAGCTATTTACATCAAATACTTCACTTAATTTTGCAACAAACAAAATTAGGTCTATCATTACGGTGCACCTTCCTTGTAGTAGCCTCATGTGCGGGCCTATGATACAAACTACAAATTTAGATTAACAGACCATTTTCACAAAAAATGAAAATGCTCTACTCTTAAATCTATAGGAATGATGTACTTAATGACTAACCAATTGTAGTTTTATTTTAGACGGCTTTGAACATGAAGAAAAAACATTCACTGACATAGAAGTCAATGAAAATGCTATGCAATCAACACACTTTCTTTCTGAAAAATGTCCTTTTCAGTTTAACAGTGCCTTTGTCTTAGAGCTTTTGGCTTGAAAACTTCCTATGCCTCACTGAAAAAGTAAGTACCATTCAAATCATGAAGTTCATTTGTATTTGTAGAATTTAAAAAATCTCAAATATATCCAAACATCTATTTTAAATCATTGTCTTTGGTGAAGAAAAATAAAGAATCTAACGCAACTAATTTGAGAACTTTTCATCAAGTTTCTTCAGATTTTTAGTGGCTGAATTTCAACATTACTACAATTTTCACTGTCACTGTTTTTGCAGAGTTTGCTCTGCTTGCAACACTACAGGATGAAAGCTTATTTCTTTTGCACCAAGTTTTGTATACATAATGTGTACTTTGTATGTAATCTTCAAAATTCATTTCATCTTCATGAATGAGAATTGTAAAACATGAAAGTTTTCCGGGAGACCTGTTGAATATCTCAGTGCTGTCAGGGTTCAATCAGCTATTTGTATGGCCTCCTTATTCATTTTAGGTTTCTAACTTGTCTGTTACTTTATTTTGAGATTTCTTGACAGGTATTTGTAATTAGTTGTGTTTTTCCTGTCCCCTCCCATTCCATCGAGTTGCTTTTAGAAGCTATTGTAAACACTGCATAAAGTTCACACTGATGAAACCATTTAGAATATTTATAACAAAGGATCTACAGAGAGAAACTCACAAATACAACTGGTAATTACAGAATTGAACTAATAAAATACTACATTACACAACATTACATTATTTAAAGAAGCAGATTTTAAACAAAAGCAGAAACATTGCTGCCTAAATGAAGGCCAGCCTAAGTAACTTCAGAAATGGATGACAGGAATTTTTCACAGTCACCCAGCTGAATTTTTGTGGCTTTACACATACAGATCACCTTACAGCAGTGTGATTGTTAATATCCTTAAATATATCTTAAGTTTTCTTAAATTACTGCCCATAAAAATATGCTGTTCCGGCTTCTCTTAAACTAAGTGCGCAGCATAAAATATCTTTTTCCTTTCCTCTACATTTGGCAGAAATTACATATACTATAGCCCTAGGACATGCAATTGTAAGCAAAAACAAAATATTTAGAAAAATAAAAATAATTTCCTGCCTCTCTTCCTATTGGAAAATTTTAACACCATGGATTAAGACTGACTTGGTAAGCAGCAATAAAAAACCAGATGTTCCAGGAAAAAATAGGGAAGCTGCGTAGCAAGTTAGAAAACTTAACTTCAGCTTGTTTTGTAGAAAGATGCTAAACCTATTTAAACAGGGATATTAAGAGCAGAATAAAGATTAACCAAAAAAAATCCCAAAACCAAACAAAAACAACACACACACAAACAAAAAAAACCAACAACAACAACAACAAAAAAAACCCAACAAAACAAACAACTAACCAACAAGCCAAAACCAAAAAAAAGCCTGGTAAAGAACTAGAAGTACTTTTTAAAAATAATGGTATTCTGAACCAGAACCTAGTTTTTCATTTAACACACCAATTAATTTTCAAGCCAACACTCATAAATCAATATACAACATTTAGAATCACAAAACAGTCAATGAATAATCTTTGAAAGTTAACCCTGCAGGGATATACTAAGGATTAAAAAAGCTACAAGAGAAAGTACCTCCAGAGGAAAAAAGTATCCTAAGACATCTTCAAACTAAGTCCCCATTAACTTAAAAAATATTGTCTTTCCTCTAAATTCCATTTTATTCCATGTAATGAGTACAAATGCATAATTTGAAACCAGTAGTTTGCCCTTATAAAATAGTAAGGCAGCATACAGAAATGCAACAGTACGCATGGAAGTCCACAGCTTGACAAAGGTACTAGAGGATTTGTTTTTTTAAATTGTCATTTGCACATACTACATATTTTTTAAATGGAAAATAATTTTTTCCCCTCTGGCACATAAACATCAGCCATGGTTTCTACAGACCAACTCCTTTTCAGATAAACCAGTGAAACCCCTTCTTGCTTAAAGGACTTGTAGCCACTGGATGGCAGAATGTGATTTTTACTGAAAATGAATGAGATGCAACATTTTTAGCCTTCTACAGCTGATTTATCCCTAAAATTCAACACAAACCATAGGAAGTTTGAGTAGAATACAATCTGAATGTTACTCTCAACTAACAGGATTTCAAGCCTAAGATGATGCCATTTTTACACAAGTATGAATCAATATGAAAAGCCACCAAGTAGCAACGCTTTCCACAAACCAGATGATACTCAAAGCAGCTGTGACGTGAATGAATAAATCCCCTGATTTTACTTCAGTAAGCTTTCCAATTCTTTCCCACTGAATTTATTGTTACAACTAATGCATTTATGAATAAATAAGATTACACTTAATCAAGATATTCTAAACCAGAAATTTCATCAGAAAGATATTTGTGTGTTGGTGCTCTGACAGCAATTTAAAAATAGGACAAATTTGTTTAAGTCATTACAGTAATATTCATGAACGAGTCCACACAGTTCAGTCTGCAGGCAAGCTTCAGCTCAGAAACACAAATGCTTTAGCAACACAGTAGTGGCAGCACCTGCTCTAAATAGCACAGACCATCAGCACTTAAAATAGAGTTTTAGTCATGCAATTCATCACCAAGACCTTGTAGAAATGCTCCCTAATGATGACTTCTTCTGTCATATTATAACAAAGTATTAAGATTACAACCCATTTATCTTAGAGATAATCCATTGCACCCATAAGCCGAGGCTGAGCTTTCAGTGTTTTCCCTACTCATTGGCTTAATTTTAATGTAGAACTATTTTATGCAAAGTACCTTATGTATCTCAGGTGAAACAAATCCCATTTTGCAGTCAGCTGTTCTACTACACTTTCAGTTAAAAAGCTAATTGATCTAACTGGTAATAGTATGACTAATCTATGCCTTTTTACATAAAACCCATGAAATTCAGGATGCAAAGCTCTGATGTTCCTTGTTCTAGCACATAAATAACCTCTAGGTCATCCTTCCCCTCCACTGTCCCCTAGAATGTTGTTGGTTAAAACACATCTCTATGCATACACTCATATGCACACACAAACATATGTTTTTATATGTACGTATATACACATACACATTTTAATAAATACATTCCCCCTATCCTTCTGAATTATGAATAATTAGTTGTTCCCCCCTGCTTTCTAATTATGCATCTATACACTAAAAGCACTTTTGTGCCAGTGTAAATCCTATTTTGTTATTGAAGGTACACCCAGAAATAAATATAGATGTTCTACCTGGGGACTTCCACAGCTTCCCTCTCCTGATGATACTTTTCATATTCTGCTACTTCCATGAAAAAGTGGTAGCTCGCGAGATTTAGGAAGAGAAATAAATAAAAATGTAACAATATAAATAGCATAAAAGTAAAATTATTTTTTCTATTATCTTAGGAGAACTATTTGAGAATATAATTTCCTACCTGCCCCAAAGACTGAAATGTTGTCTTTCAAAGTGTGCATATACATTTTAAGCAAAGGCTCATAACACGTAAAAGAAAAACTGCATGATGTTTGGATCTGCTCCATTTAGCACCAAATCATATCAGTGAGATTTCATTGGACTTAGGGGAACAATTTTTGCAGGAACAAGTAGCATACACAGAGATATGAAAATTATACAAGCGTACCAAATAGAGCTTACGACTGGCTTTGGGCCATAATCAGCATTACAATTTCTTCAAGTAAGTACAAATTATATCTCATCCAGAGTGTAGTACCTGAAGAGTTATGTGCTATATAGGAAGCTTGGAGTAAAACATCTTAGACAGATGCAAATAACAAAGGGCACCAGAGAACCAGCAGCTTATTTCAACACCATACCTGCTACACCTGACAAGGCTAGAAATGAAAGCAATTCTTGCATGGTGTGGGCTATTGGGGTCACTGTTAGCAGTAACCATAGATCACAGAATCATTTAAGTCAGAAACATTCAGTTCAGCCCCTCTGCTCAAAGCAGGATCATTTACACCTATGCAGTTACATTTCAAGTATCAGGATGGAGACTCCACAACCTTTGTCAGCAAAGTGTACCAGTATTCCACCACCTCACAGTAAAAAATTACTCTCCTCTGTTCAGATGAAATGCCATGTGTCTAATTTGTACCCATTTCCTCTGGTGCTGCCACTGGGCACCACTGATGAGAGTCTGGCTCCCTCTTTATTAACCATTCTCACATCAGGTATTTTTATACACTTGTCAGATTCCCCCTGAGCCTCCTCTTCAGCTCTTTCACACTCTGCTCACCCAAAAGATGCTCCGGTCCTTTAATAAGATTAAGAAGTCAGAAGAATTCCTAGAAACAACAAATAATGAACCACAAGGGTAAAATTATACTCTGATATTTTAGAACACAGGAGCCCATATAAGATTTCTTTAAATGTGTTCTTAATTGGAATTAAACATCATCTTTTAGGGTCTTTATTTTAAAATTATCACCACATTCACTGGTTAATGCAGTAAGTATTTAAGTAGCAGTGGCCATCAGAAACCAGGGGAATTTCCATACTTTCAAGCTATATTAGGATCTTTAAACTCAAAATGAACACTGCATAATTCTCCTGGATTCTAACAGAGGTCTCTAGAGTAAAAAGAAGTATCCTGAGAGGGAAAGAAGTTATATATTCATTCTATATTAAAGGATCACCCCAGCTCAAAGTCACCATAACACAAAAACTATGAAAATTTTTATGATTTTGCTTTTTTTGAATGCTGCTTCTAAATCATATTTAAATATTACCTCTCCAGACCTTTTATACTTCACATTTTCCAAACACTCAGAGTTTTATTGAATTACTCAATTCTCAGAAATGTCAAAATTCTGGGCAGTTAATAACAGCGAGTGCTGTTCAAGAAACAAACTTTCACTAAAGAAGGTTCAGACTCCATTCAGAGAAAACCACAACAGTTCCATTAAAAAACAAATTGCAGCAAAATTTAGGAGTATAATACTCTCCTACCAACTATGGAAATAGGTACTCCTTGAAAAAAGAGCAAGTGAAAACCAAAACAAGTCAAAGAATAAAAAGCCTCTATCTCTGGTTTTGTGTGTTTGTGGTTCTCTTTGGTTCTTTGATTTTTTTGCTGTTGTTGTTTCTGTTTGTTTGCTTTGTTTGTCATCAGTCCTGCCTTCTGCACTCCTGAAGAAAGAAAAACTATGTATTCAAAATCAAGAGGTTTTAAGGAAAATATTTACCTTCATACATGACAGCTAAGAGTTTACATGTCTGAAGCAATTTCAACAAAAATCCTTGTAAGTCTATAGCTACATTGTCACCAACTTTATTATATATAAACTATTCTGCTGATGAACAACACCATACAAACAACTGCAGCAGTCTACAGTGTTTTCTATAGACTTCTGAATTATTCAACCACTTACTCTTGTACTAAAAGGACAACATTGAGAAATTTTCTTGGGTTCAATGTATAGATTAAATCCAAAGACACCTGCATGTATATATCCCAAATCAGTTTGAAGGACATGACAGAACCCCACTATGGCACTGTAAGGCTTTAACTGCTCTGAGTTTAAAAACTGGAACAGCCTGGGGGATCACCTCCTCTCGCTGGGAGAACTGTGCTGTGTTCATCAACCTAGTTATAACATGACAAAAGATTATAGACAGAGTGATTATACCCTCTGGTGATTTGATTTGAGGAATTGGATAAAAAAGTGTTTCAGAAAGATTTTTCCATAAAAGCAACTCTTTCAACAGAAAATGTGCATAAGTTTTGGCATCCAAACAGACACACAGGAGAGGTTCTGATTTCAGTGACACTGCTGCAAACTCAAAAGTATCCAATGTCAAGAGAATTATTCCAGATTATAGCAATGAAATGGAGATCAGAACACAGCCTCCTCTTGGAGCCTTCTGATGCCATTTGTGAATTACACAGAAAAATTACCTTGAACTAATGCAGCTGAAGGAAAATTGGCAACTGTTGTGGCATTTCCTAATAACCTCAGAAGTTAAAGTCTTATGAGGATAGAAGGATTTGGGTTTAATTTGATCACATTTCATCCATATTAAATGTAACCAAATAAAAGTTTTCTTCCTCATAAAATTATAAAATATGCTGTGCAAAGCTAAAACTATGGGAGAGTGAAACACAAAAAACTGTACACATTTAAAAAAATTAAAATTTACATTCAAAATATCTACAATTTTTTAAGAAACATTTTAGATGTCCTGGCCTGCTATGTATTGAGCTGTATCTATCTTCACTATCTCCCTGACTTTTCTACATGGAGCAACAAGGAAACTGATGATGTTCATATGCTACAGTTTATTCTTCAAGTTTTGTTGGGGCTTTTTCCAATTCAGAGAACATTCTCATTATTTCTTATACTTAAATACAACTAAAAGAGACTCCTGGCTCTGTTGATGGCATATTGCTCTCATAATTTACTCCGCTGGGAAAACACAATGCATCCCTAAGAGAAAAAAACATCACTATTAGATGCCCACTGAATCAAAAGCAAGTGCAACCAAAGAGTTAATATAGAAAAATCTTTCCTAGTTCTTCAAGAATATAGACTCTGCAAGGCAAAGGGAGAAACCCAACAAATGATAAGGAAAGACAAGGAAGGCATTGAGAAAGTAGCTTCATACATTCTGGCTATTGCTGAAAAAAAAGTTAGGCTACTAACATGCAGCATAGGAACTGAAGTCTTTTCTTCCAACCAATATAAAATTATTTCAGCTAACATTTCCCAAGTAAAAATATTATGATATGCTATGAAACTACATAAAAATTACTTTTTGGTAATTGAATTCCCCTATGAATCACCATTTATGAACTAGCTGGAAGAATTTTGTAACAACTGCATCATATCAAGAGAAATTTATCCTTTTTCTTCTTGTTGCAGTTTTGAAAGAATGTCACTACTAACACAGCCCATCAGTTATAAAGTCAATCTTCCAGTAATATAGCTCCTCTACCCCAATATCTTTAAAAAACATTTAAAAATATTTGATGACTTCTAAGTAAATTCTTTGATGAACCATCTCAGTCCTGTTTCTATCACTGAAAGACACAGCCCATCCTCATCTAAGATTAAAGATTCATTTCTTAAGGAGCATACAGAAATTTATGATAATTAAAGACAACATTAAAATCAGATAAACTATGAATTGTCTAAAATAATTTGAGTGAGAGTTAATCTTTTAAATGTTGCAGTGTGTAAGAACTGGCATATACCTTCCTCAACTTTCAAAATTCTCACTTTGAGATTACATTTCTTACAAATTAAAACCAATTTTGGTCTTTGGTATAATTTGAATTAGAATTTAAGATACTATCCTGTATTTCACCTTAAATGAAGACTGAATACTCCTAAGAATGAAAGTCTGCCTTTGGGGATGCTATCAACGTAAAGCAGACTACAGCATTCTTCCATATTCAGACAGTGAAATTCCACTGAGAAGTGGCTATTCCCTAAACAGGATGCAGCAGAACACGTTATTCATTCTCCAGTCTTAATTACCAAAACGACAGAAACTACTTTGAGTTGTTTTAATTAAAAACTTTTCACATTTCTGCATGTGCTTTATACTAAAGTCCATATTCGAGTCAATGAATAAAGAAAGAAAAATTAACTTAAAAAGTTGCTTTCTCAATTTAAATATTTCACTTGTTATGATCATTTAATGAGGCCAAAAAAATGCCATAACAGCTGCAAAGTCACCAGGTAGACATAATTGGATTTCAAATATTACAGTGATTAAGTACAAGGGGAAAAGAATGCTGTGAACCAGAAAGCTGCATTTCTTTTGAGTTACGTGCAGCTGCACTGCGTAAGAACACGTCCACCTGAAATGCTTCTTGAATTTTTACTGATCATTGGGTTTACTCTACAAAATTCAATCCACAATATTATCTTCCTTGAAAGGAAGGAACCCTGTTTTTAAGAGCAGGGTAAGAACATTTCATATTACTGTATAGTTTTGAAGCACAGATCTCTTTCAGTTATTATTTTATGCATGCAAAGCCATTATTTCTAAATGTTCATGTAGAAGTGAATATTTAATCTGTTAATGTAGAAGGCACTTCTGAATAACGTTTTCGAATTATTTACTTTAGCTTATGTTAACACAACAAACTGTTTCTTCCTACAAAACCTAAGAAAGCCCAGAAAAACTATCAGAATACTTTAGAAGGTAATTATAGCTGAAATCAGTAATAATTTTAACACATCAAGTAAAAATGAAAGAATGGCAAACAGAATTCCCCAAGGATTAACTATTGCTGTCATAATCTTTCTTCAGCTCAATTTTCTTCCCCATTTCACTTAAATTGACACTTTTGCTATGCAAGATGGCAGCCCTGCTTTACAGTATACATATTAGAAGACTTTTTCCTAAATATTACAAGAAAAGATGACAAGCATAGTTAGTATTCTACAAGAACACAGCTATGCTGTTTCCATGAATTGCAGCTAAACTCAGCAGCATTCACAGAAGTTTTCCTACCACAGGAAAATAAAAGATAGGTGAGAGATGATGACCTTGTATGATATGGTCACCAACATGTGGGAACAATAAAAGTTTAAGTACCAAAAGACAAAAAATACAACAGTTTTAAAAGCTATTTGGAAAATTTGTCTAATTAGTTCTGATTGCAAAATTTCTTTTTGTTTGTGCATTACCATCAACAGTGGATGAAATATGCTACAATGAAAAATAGAACATATACTCTCACAAACCCCCCTGAGATACATTTCTCAAACTAAGCCAAACAAAAACTGAAAACCTCATCTTTGGTAGCATAATCTCCTCCAGACTGGCTGTATCCTGTAATAGCACACTACACTGCCAAATCTGGGTTTGTATTTTATTAAAATAAGAACTTACACTAGTTATAAGAATGAGAGAATTGCTCAGAAGTGGTGCCCTTCTGCATAAAACAAACAAAAACAAAACAAAAAAACTCCAGCCTTATTTTTTTCTTTACTTAAGAATTCAGAACCAGTTTTACTGAATGAATCTTTACACAAATTAAAAGCCTGACAGGTAAAAGCAGGTACTTTGTTAGATTACTTCTAGGTACAGGCAGATGCATCTACTCCCACAGTGGCTCAGCAGGTGTTTTTCAGCAGCTGCTGCCCTTTACTGGTTTGCCTTTGTAAGAGTTCCCATCAGATTTTCAACTATTTCAGAGGCACCACTACACAATATAAACACACTTGGCAGCTGTGTAGAAAATGAAACAGGCTTAACATTTTATTCAAATCAGATGCAGTCAATTTTATCTCATGTTAATATTAAAAAGTCCATTTCCCTATTCATATTTACCACTTGCATGAAAAGAAGCAACCTAAACAACTATAAGAATATATGAAACTGTTACAAGACAGTATCTAATAAATATTTTAAAGGAATTTGTGCTTTCTGTATTATACATAGCCATGCTAGTTTGAAGAACAGACTAAAAGAAATGAAGTCCTCTATATTCACCAGTACAGATGCCCCTATTAGACTTTGACCCATATTATCAGTTAATTGCTCTTCTCTTTGATCTTCTCTGCCCAAGAAGAGATAATACCAGATTTTACAGAGCTCTTAAATAAAAAAAGGTTGCACATAGAATAAACAAAGTCTCTCTAAATGAGAGCGTCTGTTAAAGTTTCAATTACAACCTCACTAATGAAAGAATATCTGAAAACATTATTTTTTATTCATAAGGATTTTTTTTATTTATCTACACTTACCAGTGGGTTTTGCCTGTTGTCAGTATCAAGCTCTTGAAAATAAAAGTGTACATAAAAGCACAGCCCAGACTGATACAACAAAGGGCATATTTACCAGTTATTCAATAGCATCCTTGCCCCTCTCAACATCTTCAGTGTCTTAAGTGTGGTTTGCTCATGTAACACCATCAAACTTACAAGGGTCTTATTATGAGAATGTAAATAAATAAACTAACACCAAAAAAAAAAAAAAAAGTGTTTGTTGGGACAAAAGGGTTCAAACCAGAAGATTTGACAAGGATGTAACAGTTTTGCTCAAAGTGACTTTGTGGCTGGGACTGCTAAGAATGTTGGTGTGGGAGAACTCCATTTATTGGGCCTAGTGCTGTTCATCCTCTGCCTGTTTTGAAAAGTATTCTGAGAAGATTCCAGTGTTGAGATAACACATTCCCACAGACCTCTCACAGACACGCTTGAGCCCCCTGCTGCGAGAGAGATCATGAAGGCACAGCCTTGTGCTAAACTCCAGTGTGTGAAGCCCTGTGATATAGTGGGCTTGGAAGTGGGGCTGCTACCTCCCCCTTGCCCCTCTGTCCACCAGGATGAGCTTGGCCTAAGGGAGCCTGTGTCCCTCTGTGGCTCTGCCTGCTGGGATGAGCTAAGCCTAAGGGAGTTTGTGCCTCTGTGTGTCTCTGCCATCCAGCCTTGCTGGGGAGGTAATGAAATAAATTTAAACTTTGCATGGCAGCTGTGGTTTGGTGATCACCTGTATGTGTCAATTCACTCAGTATTATACAATCTACTATATCCTAACAGCATCTGGAAACTGATTTTTAAAGAAAAAAGATAAATGCCTTGGTAATCTTAAAAGGATTAAAAGCACAAGATTACAAAACGTCTTGAACTAAACTGCACATGAGACTAGGATAAATGCAACTGAAAGAACAAATGACCAGACCATATTTTAGGCATTCCAGTTCAGGACACTACAAGGTAAGTAAGGGCATTATATTACAGCTGAAAACAAGGAGAAGCCTATTGGCCAAAAATAAAAATAAATAGTCTTACACTGAAAAGTCTTCTGAAAAATTTGTGTAGATAAGCTAAGACAGCACATGCTGCAAAGGAAATCTTCATTCAGTCTGATTCTAAAAGGATCCAACTTGCCCAGTGTCAAACCAAAGCAAATAAATCTGCTGTCAGCCTACCAAACGACAGGTTTATGGCAGAAGTAGAAAGAGAATGCTATTTTGGAGTAAGAAAACAGTTACATTGCTAACTGCTATGCTGGTTGCTTTTTAAAATCGAAGACATATTATACTATCTGGAAAGACTTGTGGGTGCAAGTGGTTATCTATCAATTTCTTCAGTAATCGTGGTAAACCGAAATGATAAGAAAGCATCTATAATACTTCCCCATTCTTATGGGACAATAATAAAAGCCTGTTTTTGTTATACTTTTCTGGTGAAAATCCTTCCAGTTTATATAAATATAGTCTGTTTTAAAATGGCCACATTACAGTGATTTGATCCACATCATCATACCAAAAATAAAAGCCACATCATATAAATAGGCCAAGGAGGATGTAGTTTGAGCAAATACAGGCTTACATCTGATCAATTATATAATGCCTACCTCCAAAACTTATGTGAGATGTGACATATTTGCTTCCTTTACCTTTATTCCTCCCTATCCCAAAAGAGATGAACTGTTTATTACTTCCACAATGGTGGATAGACACATATTGTTCCAGTAAGTGCAGGCTGCTGCTCAGTGAAAGTCGTCTTTTGTTTTTCATAGAATCTGACATCAGATCATGCTTCAGTTCTCATCTACCTCCAATTATTCATCATTCCCTATTTTTTTTGCATCCTACATACATCTCTTATAAAGACAGAGATTGGCTTGACTATCTCCTTTGCATACAGATCTTTCTTAAAAATAAAATAGTAGAAATCTGGCAAGCTGAGGGAGGCATAGAGAAAGACATAAAATAGTGGTCTATTTAAAAGACTCTGCTACTTTAATAATCAACTCTTAATGGGAAATATATATATACACATACCTCATATACATGTTGTACATATGTGTTTTATATATATAGATGTAGTTTAAAAAGATATGTAAAATGTATATATTACTGTCTTTTTTAATTCTGTGATAATGTTGGACTAAGAATGGATGACAGACTCCAGAGAAGTCACACCTGCCAAACATGGAGATGCTTCAGAGAAAATAGTTTCAATTTCTTATCCTGCATTAAGAGATAGGTCCTCTCAAAGACTGTAATAGTATCAAACAGCTTTTTGGAGAGTCAAAAATCACAGTTTTCAAATTCTAAAGGCAAACTACCAAAAAGCATTTCAAAATATGATTTTAAAACAATAACTATGAAAAATATAAAACTATTCCATTTTCTTTGGTCTTTTACTATCTCTACTTTAAAAGAGAAAATCTTTATGGTCAGTACAGCTCTTTTGAGACAGTTAATTCTTTTCTCTCTTGTTTCAGCACTAGCTCAAGCTCTTATTCTGATATTCTAGGGAAACCTGCTTTATATATTTTGATACAGACTCTAGATGAAAAAAAAATATTCTGCTATTAGCAGAAAGCAGACCTAGTGGAACTATGTTTGAAACAATAATCTCAAATTATTGGACAAAATTATCCACCTGTAAAGTATTTCTTAATCACATATTTATTCCTTTA